>CM035136.1:86270053-87502553 GCA_020205605.1 Panax ginseng | reverse complement strand
AGAACTTTTAAAATAAAACAAAACTAAACTTTAAAAATTAAAATTATACCTTCAATTGATTGTTTATCTTTGTTAGAAGATAGAAAATTGCTTTGATAATCCCCCTCTTCTTCCAATTTTCTCTCAAATGTCTCTAGAGCTTTCTCTTTCTCTTTCTCTTTTCTTTCTCTGTGTTTTCTCTTCTTTGTTCTTTCTCTCTTCTTCTAACTTAACGTAGTATAATATAATATAACTGATATATAATATACATAATATAACTGACATATACATATATTACATATTAATTCATATAATAACTGATGTCAGTTACAATTCTTTTGAAAATCAAAAGCTATAAGGCTTGTTTGACTAAAACCAATTTAAAATTAAAGACTTAAAATCCTTAAGCCTTGTTTGGCAAAACTGAATTAAAACTCTTTTAATTTATTTTAATAACTCATTTATTATATAGTTTATCGTCACACTTTATTTAATTAAATTCCCATATTCTAATTTAAATAAATTAAACTAACAACAAGTTATTAAATTTAAAACCACATTATCAAATTGCCACAAAATTATAATTCTCATTATAATTTTATTTAATAACTTAGTACATCACTTGAATTACTAAATTAAATTAAAACAATATTGTAACAATTCCTTTAATCCTTATCAACTCTTTAATTTAATTATTAAATTAAATTAGAATATTAATTCATCACTCTTTTTATTTAATTAACTTCAACATACAAAATTATCGAATATCAACTTAATTAACATATTACACTTAATCAAGTTAATTCCTCTCTACTCATGAATAATTTATTTAACTAATAAATAATTAAATTAAACAAATATTTATTTAACAATAAACACATCAACTAAAATATTTATTTAATTCAATAAATATTTGAAATTACATATAAAATTATGGATTGTTACATCCTTCCCTCCTTACAAGGATTTTGTCCCCAGAATCACAACTCAAACAATTCATTCGTCACATTCTTCACTCCTTACAAGGATCATGTCCCCAGAATCGAAGATACACATCAAACAAATAACTTAGGATAGCTTTTTATCATCTTGTCTTCGAGTTCCCACGTAGCTTCCTCGGCATTGTGGTTCCTCCATATTACCTTCACAGAAGGTATCACTTTATTCTTGAGCACTTGTTCTTTCCTGTCAACTATCTGGATAGGAATTTCCTCGTAAGACAAATCTTTATCAAATTATAATGGTTCATACTCGATCACATGCTTGTAATCGGGTTTATACGGTCGTAATACCGAAACATGAAATACATTGTGAACATGTTCCAATTTTGGAGGTGTTGTCTCGCCTTACCTCAGATTTATAGTCCTACTTTATCTTCATGCATAGACTATTTTATTATCTTTTGTCACATATTAGAATCACTTTTGTATTCTAAAACATTTGTATATATAAAAAGGAACATGTTTGATTCACTTCCCTTGTTTGAGCACGTCTTGATCTTGTACATGGATTACCACTTTAGCCCCGTGGCTTGTTATTTCGATATAAAATTGTCCTTGTCATCTCCAGGATTTTAGCCAGATTTGATGACACGATGTTGAGATGTCACCAGGTCTTCTCAACATGGACCTTTTATGTGACACTCCCAAAATAGGTATACATCACCCATTCTGAGTTGTCAAATACATGGTACAGAAACGAATACAACTTCATTAATACAATTGTCATGTAAAATGCGACAACACATATACTGTGAGTTTAAATACAAATACTGTCTAATAGAGAGTATACAAACTCAAAATGAGTCATCATTAAAATTATTATCACTCTATTTTACAAAAATAGTGAGGACTGCTAAAACCACTTTCTAGAACCATCATTCCACACCTCGACTACTTCCCGCTACATTCTCGCTTCCTGAGAAGAATAATGGAACAAAAAGGAAAATGGTGAGCTCAACTAGCTCATTAAAGAATATTATGACTAAGATAATATACACCAATTTATCATTAGTCTTCAACAGGGAAAAATCTGATAGAATATAATAGACAACAAGTTTTAGATCAACAACTGCAGCGGAAACAGCAATCCATTAGAAGAGTCAAGTAGAGAATGAATTCTACTATCTTCTAAGATTTAAAAATTCATCATCAATATTTTATCCCTGTAACAACAATCAATATACATCTTGAATCAAATATTCATCTTTGCACTACAGCCAAAGATATTCATTTGTATCACCTTGTTGGTCATGTTCATCTCAACACCTGTACATCTTAGCACTACGGGCCAAAGATATTCATCAGGAAATCATTCATCTTTGCACTACAGGCCAAAGATATTCAGTAATATCATCATTTAGGACTGAGGATGATGAAAAATATTTTAAAGAAAACGAATCCAGTGAGACAAAAGAACAAATATTTGGGATTCGTACTTCGGTTTATCCATGTTCAAAAACACCCCATAATATACCATAGTGGAGTAAAACTCAAGCATAACAATCAAAACATGGATACAATCAAAGATAGTAACAAAATATATGTCTGGGACAAAGAAGAGAAAATTTCATTTTTTTTGGTGAATAGTGCCGTATTCGTGAATAGTACCGTATACGTGAATAGTAACCCCGACACAAAAATATAGAATTCCACAATAATATTCATATAAATATTTTGGCATAATGATATTGAAGAAATAATATCATTTACGAAGAAAATAACATCCCTTACCTCAAAAAGACAGTACTTCTAACTGGAATACTGAATATAGTGCTGAAGGAACTTGCACCGTATAACAACACTCAAAGTATCAAAATACTCACAAGAATACGCTCGATAATATAGAGAGAGAAATCTTTAGTTTCTAGTGTGATTTTTAATTCTAACCTAAGCACCCTATTTATAGGAAAATGCTTAGAACACCAAAGCAGAAATTTTAATAAAATATTAATATATATTTTAAAATTTCCTACGCACCCTTCTTTTGCCCAAAACATCAGCCACCAAGTGGGCTAACCTCACCAAAATAAAAAAAAAACATTTTTGTTATTAAAATTATTGAAAACTCCAAAAATCAATTATTCTGGAACTTTAATAATTCATAATAAATAGCCCTTTTATCAGAAAAATTCGGATCTTATGTTCTTCTATAGAAAATTCAATTCTCTACAACTTTGCAGAAGAAAGGTTTTCCAAATTCCAAACAGAAATTGACCGAAATCCACATACGGATGATTTTACAGGCTATAATCAAATTTCAGTCAAGAAATGGGGTCCACAAACATGAAAAACATGTTTTAAATATTTTTAGTAACAAAAATACTCCTCCTCCTCATTCATATTCATTATAAAAATATCACCATTATTATATTATTATAATATAATAATAAATTATTTTATCAGAAAAGATAAAATATCAATTTTCAACAATTGTCACTTTTCTAAAAATTCTTCCATTTATATCCACATAAAAAAGATTTTCCTTATCATATAAATCAATAATTAATTATTCACAAATAATATTACAGAATCACAATAATGACAACCATGCCGTTCCCAGGAAAGAGGGGCTTTCCAATAAGGATTTCTCCTTACTGGCGCGCAATTAGGTAACCAAACCTCTCCTTAGACAGAACTTTCTAGACATTGCCAATTAATGTTATCTAGTAATATTATTAAAATAATATGAATCATTGATCTGATAATGGAAAATACTGTGTAGTGACAATTATTAAAACAATAATAATATAAAATATCAACGTAGCAATTATTGAATCAATAAAATAAAATATTGAACAATAATTACTATAACAATTATTGAGTAGTGCCTTCTTACGTAAGAATCAATAATTGGTGCAATCTGAGTAATCTTCGTGCCACAACGCAGACATTCGTGTGTTTTAACCACCGGGTATTCTAACAATATAATACTTGAATAACTACTACCGTTATTTATTTAAAAAATTCATACTTGTCGTTTTCTTCATCCAATCGCTTTCCATTATGGGGCCCACAAAGGTACCTATACCATCGCATTTAATATTCCCAAGCAAGAAGAATATTCCACGACCAAACGAATATTCCCGACAACAATGAATATTTTATAACCAATTGCTTATTTAAAATATTTACGCATTTTACCCATAACTAACCACATTAATCAAATCAACCCTTACTATTTCAAAATAATAAACAGAGGAAATTCAATTTCATTTATAAAAATTGGGGTCTTACATTTGACTTGAAGGTTTTTAGGTGTATTTTGGTTTTATGGATGGATTTATATTTTGGGATAGATATATGAGTTAAAAGTGTTTGGGATATTTTCGAGGGTTAGACCGCAACATAGATGCCTACGCACTCACGTGGATTGGGGGGGGGGGGTGGGAGGGAAGATCGTGTCTTTCTTAGTTCAAGTTTGGCCTAAAAGTTTAACTTTTTTTATACTAAAAGGTTCAGGATTGCGAAAGGGGTCTCAGACATAATATTGTTTCACAGAGTCGAAATTGATCAGCTGCAGGAATTCTTCACCGTCCATCTCTTTCGATCTTAGGGCTCCGCCCGATAAGATTGCCTTGACTACAAAGGGTCCTTCCCAATTCGGGGCAAATTTTCCTTTGGTTGCGTCTTCGCCCGGAATGATCCTCTTCACTACCAAGTCATGCTCTTTGAATTCCCGGGGTCTTACTTTTTTTGTTATAGGACTGAAACATTCACTACTGGTATAGCTGACCGTGAAAGACATATGCCGCCCTTTTCTCATCTATCAGGGATAGGTTATCGTATCGGTCCTGTATGCATCGGTCTTTTTCTATCTGGGCATCTAGTATCACTCTTAGCGATTCCATCTCCACCTCTATGTGAAGCACAGCCTCCACACCATATACTAGTGAATACGGGGTGGCCCCGATAGAAGTTTGAGTCGATGTTCGGTAAGAGAGCAGAGTTTAAGGCAACAAATCAGGCCATTCCCGGTGGTTTGTCGACATCTTCATCATTATCTTCTTGATATTCTTGTTGGCGGCTTCCATTGCGCCATTCATCTTTGGACGATAAATAACCAAGTTGAGGTGTTTTATGTTGAACTTGTAATGATCGAGAAATTTGTAATTTAATTTAAATATTTATTAAATTAAATAAATATTTTAAATAATTTATTTATTGAGGGAAATAAATAATTGATAATTGTGGTGAATTAATTTAGTAATTAAATTGATTAATGCTAATTAAATTGAATAATGATAATTTTATTGAGGAATTTAATTTAAGAAAATAATTAAATTAAATGAATTGTTTGATATAAAAGAAAATAAATAAATTAAATAAAGTGATGTTTCTAATTTATTAATTAAATTAGATATATGATTATTTATTTATAAGTATAATGATAATAAGATTTTTTATTATGATTTTTATAAGTTATTTAAATTAACTAAACTAAAGTTATTTAAATTAAAGCTATATAATAAAGTATTATAAAATAAATAATATAATAATAATTTAGTTTGGGAAATAGGTGCTTGTGAAACAAGGCCTTGTGGCCTTTGGCTTTTTGTAATTAGCGCCTTTTGTTATTTTTTAAGCGATGATCACGATTATGGCATGTTTATTATCGCATTCTAATTATATGCCTAAAGCTAACTAGATATCGTCTTTCTAAGAGAGAGAGAGATCTGAGAAGAAAAGAGAAAAAAAACACGATAATATCGAGTTGGAGAAGAAGGGTTTTGGAATAGGATTGCTATCAACTTTGGTAGCATACAATCAAAGTGAAGGTATAAACTATCCCTATTCTAACTTCTAGTCTCTATTATACATATATATATATATATATATATATATATATATATACATATATATTCTATGTGATTTGGAAATCACGTGAATTGTGGTATATATATATTATTCATATAGTTTTGCAAAATCTGTTAATCATCATATATCGTTGATGCTTGTTTGTTAAATACATGAAATTTGGGTTTGTATAGATAAAAATATATCATAATGTTTATGTTCATATGATATGGCTTAGAAAGTACCAATTTCAGTGGTCAATTGGTATGTTAAATTATGAATTGAGTTTCGTTTATGCTAGTTTGTTAAGAAATGCACATAACGTAATTTGAACGAAGTAATTCGGACAAGAATCGAAATTCACATGTTTAATTTTGTGAAGAAACTCAAAAATGGAGTTTTATATAAAAATATGAATTTTGAGAAATTAAACTAGTTTTAGTTGATGTTAAATTGTTCTAATTAAATGATTATGTTAGCAATCATGTTTGTAATAGTTGTATATATTATTTTAGATGTTAATTTCAACTGTTTGGTGGGTGAAATTAAGTGTTTGTTAGGCTAAAAATGGCTATTGTTCATGCCGAGTCTGCGTCTTCTATGCACCTTAGCACAAATACCTATTGGCCGGTTCTAAGGCAAAATCACTGTAGCAAGGCTTGATCCCATCTCAAGCTTTGCTCCCATCGGGTTTTCGAGATCGAGCACCAGTAGCAAGAATGCTACTAGAAGGTGCAATCTGAGGGACATCGTAGCTACTGCTGCGTGCCTGAGCCCAAGCAATGACTTTTTGCCTATTTGTAGGTCATGTATATCGGACTTATATTAGTTTAGCATGCATATTAATGATGTTGAGGCATAATATAAACTACTATAATATCGATTGTCATGTGTTGTAATAAAAAGTGTAAAGATTTTAAATAATTATTAAATAAGTTATATAATGAAACCAAATGTGACATTTTCAAAGTTAGAGATGAATGATTAAGTTATGTTGGATAATAATGAGATTTCAGATTAGATTAAGTATGTTAACCTATATGGTTAGATGCTAAAATTATGTTATGACCTAAATGATGGTTTAAACCAAAAACTAATATTCATATAACTAATTGTTGTTGCGATTTCAATGATATATGTAGGGTAATTGGAGATTATTTTACTTGTGTAGCTTACAATCAAGGCAAGTTCTCTAACTCTACTTTCATAATTGTGCAAGTTTCTAAACCTTATCTTTTACATTGATCAAGCTTTCTAACTTCATTCTTTTGTTTATGAATGCAAGTTTCTTATCCTAAACTTTCATTGAGCAAGACTATTGATTCTATTCTTATGTATGATTGAATAAGCTCATGTAACCTAATTCGTTACATCGAATGAGTTTCACATTCTCATTTCTTATTATTGTTATCCAAGACGTATATTGTTCTAACACATTGATTCAAAGAAGATTGTTCTAATTCTTTGAATATAATACTTTGCATGTATATCATGTTTATTCAGTTATATATTGTTAATATCTGATCTTTGACTTTGATAGCCTTATTCAGTTATACATTCTTGTATTAAACCTTTATTGATGGAAATTGAATAAGTGTTCTAAAATTCTAGAAACATTGATAAGCTAGTTCTAAACTAAACCTTCTTTAATGCGGAAATTCTAAATTCAAACTGAGACGAACAACCCTAACATAAGGGATTTTGTACGTGTAACGTTTAGATGTTTGTGCACAATACATGGTACAAAGGGCTGATCCCCTTAAGTACGTTAAGAAGAGTCTGTATAGTCTAAATAACTTTTAAGGTTGAGTTAATAATACCTAAATATCGAAGACATAGTTCGTGGTCTTAAGACCCTCAGATATTAAAGTTCGAACTTGTTTTCTATTTTTGATTCATAGAACAAGTTCATTATTGTTCAGTATTCGTTGTTCATTCTCATGTTGTTATTATTACTACTCTTTATGTCAGTGAGCAATTGTTTGCTCACTCTTGCAATTAAACAATGCAGCTAAATTCGAAAGAGGTGACGAGCCATCTACTAGTAAGGGAAAGGGCAAGATGTCCAAGTGTTGAAGAATTATTTAGAATTTATTAAATGAATTATGTTATAAGATTTGTTTTATTTTATAATGTATTCCGCAAACTGATGTAATAAATTTAAGGTTAGATTACCTGGGATTGTTAATGAGATGATGTAACCTTTTAATGGGAAAGATTATTGTTTAAGTTATTTAATGTTTTATCCTTTATCATGGGTAGTTAGATGTAATTATTTTGATAGTGAGCACAAAATTCGGTGGAAATGAAGTACCCGGATTTGGGGGTGTTACAGGTTGGTATCAAAGCCTTAGGTTATGAACCTTAGGTGGGGAAAACCTTAGGAAGTAGCCTTTAAGTTGTCAGAAAACATACTGGTGTTTAACTCTTATCGGGTTTTAAGGAATGGATTAAGACATCCATTGAAACTAAACAATAAAAGATATTATGTGCTATGTGTTAATAACTTATGTGATCGCGAGTATCGACAATGTTAAGTAAAATTTAAAATATTTTGTTGACAGGATGTGTAACGAAGGAGGGTCCAGTCCAGCTAGGGATGTGATACCTCAGTTACCTAGAGATAATGAACCCCGGGATATTCACGTAGTGCGGGAATAGTTGATCCAGGAGGATGAGCCTGTGACCGATCCTGAGGAGTATAGTCTTGAGGAGATAGAGGAGGATGATGGGGAAGAGGATCTTATGGAGTTTCCACCAAACTCCGTATCGGCTGAGATGTATGATGCTTTGTACGACCGTAACAGAGAGTTACAGGATAATGTAGAGGAACTAAAGGAGATGGTTGATATGCATCACGTTGCGTTGGAACAAAAGGATGTGGAGAATCAGGAACTTGACTCAAAACTTGGAAACATAAAATGGGATTTAATTCATACTAAGGGTCAGCATGAAGACCTGTTGGCAGTGAATGAGAAGATGAAGACTGACATGGAGAAGTTGAAAGATGACTTCAAAGAGGAATCACTAAGCGTCTGAGAGCATAGGATACTTGGATGAAGGCGACTCAACGTGCGAGACCGTGTCTTTGAGGCTAAAGTCCAAGTGAAGAAGGCCAAATGAAGGAAATGGATTATGCTTTTTAATTCTGCGATTGATAGGGCCTATGATCGAGTCTTTTATTACCCGCCTCAATTTGAAGACTCGTTGTGGTTCGTGATGGATCGTAGGACAGCATATCGCATCATGGAGGAGGAGCGCAGAGAAGCCTCTCGACGTCTTAATATGCGTAGATAGAAAATAAGAGTGATGATAATAATATGTGGTTAATTATGTGAATAAATAAATTGTGAATCCCTTATTTTGAGATGAATAAAGGGGTAGTATGAGTATGTAATCCTAAAACTAGTTTAGTTTAGGAAAGTGGATGTTTATAGCAGCTATGCTATCTTTTATATATTTTAAAGAATTATGAATGAATAAAATATCAAAGTTTATTTGAAATGTTATGTGTTATAGCTTTAATCTTAGAATGTTTGAGTTAAACTTCAAATACCCAAGAAGTAGAGTGATGAACTAATAAGCGTATATTCTAACAGAAAATGCCTCCTAGAAGAAGACAACCACATCAACAAGCACCTCCTGAGGGGTCTACTAACAATAACGATGAAGCCAACGCTAATCTAGTTCAACAGTTGGTAGCTTTGTTGACGGGAGCACTTGCGAATCAACCGCAAGCTCAAGTTATGACTTTCAAGGAATTCAAAGCGGTTGGACCGCCAGAGTTTCAAGGGTCTATGAATCCAGTGGAAGCCCAAACCTGGATCATGGAAATAGAGAAGGTATTTGATGTTGCTAGAGTTAACGAAGATCAAAAGACTGCATTCGCGACGTTCATGCTGAAGGCCGAAGCCAGCTACTGGTGGCAAACAAATAAGGTTCGTGGGGGACAATGAGTGATAATGTGGGATAGATTTAAGGAAATGTTTTTTGAAATGTACTTTTCAGCGAGTTCTCGGAATCAGTTGGAGGTGCAATTTCTGGAGTTGAAGCAAGGAACCATGACGGTGTCAGAATATGCTGCGAAGTTTAACGAGTTGGCAAGGTTTGCCACTTATCAAGTCAATACGGATGAACATAAGGCGATAACGTTTGAACAAGGATTGAAACCACAGGTAGATAGCAAGGTTTCAATGTTCGATTAAATACATTTGCAACAGATGGAAAAGGCAATTATCGCAGAAGGTGGAAGTGATGCCTTGACCAAGTACAATTAAGAACAGAAGAAGAGGAAGAATGATAATGAGAATAAGGCTAGTGGGAGTAATGTTGGAAGTAACAATTAGAAGAGGAAGTGGAACGAGAATTCGACTACGGGAGGACAAAAGGGAAGTCAGTAGAAGAAAAAGTTTGAAGTTTGTGCTACTTGTGGTAAGAACCATACTGGGGTGTGTTTGAAGGGAAAGCGGGATGTTTCAACTGTAGTCAGGAGGGACACATTGCACCGAAATATTTTAGCCCAAACAAAGGAGCATGTTTTACCTGCGGTTCAAAGGATCACATGGCTCGTCATTGTCCTAAAAAGCCAGCAGGGAGTGCAAGTGGAGGAAAGGGAAACAACAACGTTGGTGGTGCATTGACTATCATTTGGACCAAAGACAATCAAGCCGACCCTCTTGAGAGATCTTTCAATATGACCGCAGGGGATCTTTATTCGATCTAAGGATGTGGTGTCAGGTATCATTCCGATTAATGGTATTAATGCTTATGTACTATTTGATTCGGGTGCTACTTGTTCATTTATATCCGATGAATTTGCTCAAAACTTAGATTTGCCTCAAGAAGAATTAGATTATCCTTTGAGCATAGAGATTTTAAATAGGGAAGTGATTCTTGTTAGGTTCATATATAAGAATTGTAGAGTGGTTATAAAGGGTCAAAAGATGAGGGTAGACTTGATACCAATTAGATTGGGTGAGTTTGATGTTATCCTGGGAATGGATTGGTTATTCAATCACGGAGCAGTAATTGATTGCCAAAGAAAGTGTGTTAACCTTATGACTCCGTCAAAGGTTGTGTTCTATGGCAGCAAATCACTCGACAAGAAAGTTGTCTGACGGTGATGCAAGCCAAGAAGTTGTTAAGACAAGGATGTGTAGGATACTTAGCCTACATAGTCGATACACAGAAGAAGAGTGCGAAGTTAGAAGAGATACCGATTATAAAAGATTTTGCAGACGTATTTCCAGATGATTTGCCGGGTCTTCCGCCGGATCGACATATCGAGTTCGTGATTGAATTACTACCATGAATGACCTCGATATCTAAAGCACCATACAGAATGGCCCGGGTAGAAATGAAGGAGTTGATGGTGAAATTACAATAATTGCTCGACAAGAAGTATATCTAACCGAGTGTATCGCCATGGGGAGCACCGGTGTTATTTGTTAAGAAGAAGATGGATCGATGCAGCTCTGCATTGATTACAGAGAATTGAATAAGGTCACGATTAAAAATAAGTATCTGTTACCGAGAATATACGACCTATTTGATCAACTGAAGGGTGCGAGGTATTTTTCAAAGAAAGATTTTAGGAGTGGTTATCATCAGCTGAAGGTGAGGCCAGAAGACGTACCAAAGACGGCATTCAGAACTCGATATGGTCATTACGAGTTTTTGGTTATGTCATTTGGTTTAACCAATGCACCTGCAGCGTTCATGGATTTGATGAACAAGGTGTTTAAACCATTTTTAGATAAATTTGTGGTGGTGTTTATTGATGATATCCTGGTGTATTCTAAGACCAAGGAAGAACATGTAGAACACTTATGAGTGACGTTGGAGACATTGAGGAAAAAAAGGTTATGCATAAAATTTTCAAAATGTGAGTTTTGGTTGGAACGATGTCTGAGCTTTCTGCATGTTATTGATAAAGACATAATTTTGGTAGATCCATCAAAAGTTGAAGTTGTAGTAAACTGGGATCAACCGAAAACACCGTCAGAGATAAGGAGTTTCTTAGGGTTGGCGGAGTTACTATAGACATTTTATTCAAGATTTTTCCAAAATCGCGACCAGATTAATAATTTAACCGGGAAAGGCGGTTAAGTTTGTTTGGACGGAGAAGTATGAGGAAAATTTTCACGATTTGAAGAAGAAGTTAAGTACAGCACATGTGTTATCATTGCCTGATGATACGTGGAATTTTGTGGTGTATAGTGACGCATCACATAAAGGACTAGGCTGTGTGCTTATGCAAAACGACAGAGTTATTGCGTATACATCACGTCAATTAAAAGATTACGAGAAAGGGTATCCGACTCATGACTTAGAGTTGGCTGCGGTGGTGTTTGCCCTGAAGATTTGGAGACATTACATTTATGGAGAGAGGTGTGAGATATATACTGACCATAAAAGTCTGAAGTATATCTTTACACAAAAAGATTTGAATATGAGGCAAAGAAGATGGTTGGAGCTGATCAAAGACTATGATTGCGAGATTTTCTATCATCCCGGAAAGGCGAAAGTTGTTGCTGATGCTTTAAGCAGGAAGGGACGAGAGAAGTTAATGATGTTGACAGCTTAGGAGAAGTTAGTATCGAAAATGGCTAAGATAGAATTGGAAATTAAATATCTGACAAAATCCGACGAGAAGTTATTCCGGATAGGAAACGATTCAACGTTGGTAGATAAAGTGAAGCATGCACAACTTCAGGATGAAGAATGCGAAAAGATAAAATAAAAAGTATCTGAAGGGGGGGGGGGAAACAAATTCAAAATCGATTCGGAAGGGTTACTTCAATTCGAAGGGAGAATTTGGGTTCCACCAGTATTGGAAGTTAAAGAGGAAGTTCTGAGTGAAGCTCACAACTCAAGATATTTGATTCACCCTGGAAGTACGAAAATGTACCAGGATCTTAGACATCATTTTTGGTGGCCAAATATGAAGAAGGATGTGGCTGAGTGTGTGGCGAAATGCTTAACGTGTCAGAAAGTTAAAGCTGAACACCAAAGGCCAAGCGGGTTAGTGCAACTGTTAGAGATACTAGAATGAAAATGGGAGCATATCACGATGGATTTTGTGGTAGGTCTTCCAACGACTCAACAAGGTTTTGACGCCGTTTGGGTGATTGTTGATCGACTGACGAAATTGGCACACTTCTTACCAATCAAGATTAGATTTAACCTGGATCGGTTGGCAAAACTATACGTGAAGGAAATTGTTTCACGACACGGTGTACATGTGTCCATTGTATCAGATAGAGATACACGTTTCACTTCAAATTTCTAGAAGCGATTACAAGAATGTTTGGGAACGCAGCTAAGAATGAGCACAGCGTACCATCCTCAAATAGACGGACAGAGTGAGAGAACCATCCAGACACTAGAGGATATGCTCAGAGCATGTATTATGGATTTCAAGGAAAATTGGGACGATCATTTATCGTTGGTTGAATTTTCCTATAATAATAGTTATCACGCATGTATTATTAGCATCTTTTTATATAAGCGTTATATGGCGAAATCTGAGAACTCCATTATGTTGGGATGAGGTAGGTGAACATCAACTATTGGGTCCAGAGTTGGTGCAACAAACCGTCGAAATCATCAAGGTGATTCGAGCAAGATTGATAGCTGCACAGGATAGACAGAAGAAATATGCCGATCAACACCGACAAAATCAAGAATTCGATGTTGGTAGTTATGTATTCTTGAAAGTATCTTCCTGGAAGGGGAAAATTCGATTTGGCAAGAAAGGGAAATTAAGCCCTAGGTTTATAGGTCCTTTTGAAGTGCTTCGACGTGTGGGTGAAGTGGCATACGAGGTAGCCTTACCTCCAGAATTGGTGCATATCCATAATATTTTCCACGTCTCGGTGTTGAGACCATATAAGCTTGACTATAAACATGTTATAGAATATGAGCCCTTACAGTTTGAGAAAGACTTAACATATGAAGAAGTTCCTGTTCAAATTATTGTGAGAAAAAGCAAATCTTGAGGAATAAGGTGATACCTTCATTAAGGTAATGGAGGAACCACAATCTTTGAGGAAGCTACGTGGAAACTTGAAGATATTATGATGAAAATTATCCTCGATTGTTTGCTTGATTTTGTATAGCGATTCTGGGGACAGAATCTTGTTAAGGAGGGAAGAATGTAACAAATAAATTTTTCGAGTTGTGATTCTGGGGACATAATTCTTTTAAGGAGGGAAGGATATAACGATCGAGAAATTTATAATTTAATTTAAATATTTATTAAATTAAATAAATATTTTAAATAATTTATTTATTGAGGAAAATAAATAATTGATAATTGTGATGAATTAATTTAGTAATTAAATTGATTAATGCTAATTAAATTGAATAATAATAATTTTATTGAGGGATTTAATTTAAGAAAATAATTAAATTAAATGAATTGTTTGATATAAAAGAAAATAAATAAATTAAATAAAGTGATGTTTCTAATTTATTAATTAAATTAGATATATGATTATTTATTTATAAGTATAATGATAATAAGATTTTTATTATAATTTTTATAAGTTATTTAAATTAACTAAACTAAAGTTATTTAAATTAACTAAATTAAGTGACACATAAGTAACTATATAATATAAATAATATAATAATAATTTAGTTTGGGAAATTTTGAGTAACCAAACAAGGCCTTGTGGCTTTTGCCTTTTTCAATCTGGCGCCTTTTGTTATTTTCTAAAATGATGATCACGATTAGGGTGGCGATTTATTATATGCATTCTATTTCTATGCCTAAAGCTAACTAGATATCGAGAGTTAGAGAGAGAGAGAGAACTTGAAGAAAAGAAAAACACAGAAATATTGAGAGGAGAAGAAGGGTTTTGGAATAAGATTGCTATCAACTTTGGTAGCCAAAATTAAAGTGAAGGTATAAACTATTCCTATTCTAACTTTTAGTCTCGGTATATATATATATATATATATATATATATATATATATATATATATATATATATATATATATATATATATATATTCTATGTGATTGGAAATCACGTGAATTGTGGTATATATATATTATTATATAGTTTTGCAAAATCATTAATCATCATATATAGTTGATGCTTGTTTGTTAAATACATGAAATTTGGGTTTGTATGGATAAAAAATATATCATAGTGTTTATGTTCATATGATATGGCTTAGAATGTACCAATTTTAGTGGTCAATTGGTATATTAAATTGTGAATTGAGTTTTGTTTATGCTAGTCTATTAAGAAATGCACATAACATAATTTGAGCGAAGTAATTGGGACAAGAATCAAAGTCATAATGTTCAATTTTGTGATAAAACTCAAAAATGGAGTTTTAGTATAAAAATATGAATTTTGAGAAATTAAAATAGTTTTAGTTGATGTTAAATTGTTCTAATTGATTGAAATGTTAACAAACATGTTTGTAATATTACATATTTAATTGTAGATGTTAATTTCAACTTTTTTTGTGGGTGAAATTCGTGTTTATTGGGATAAAAATGGTTATTGTTCATGCTTAAGTTTGCGTGCATGTCGTCTTAGTAAATTGCTTATTGCTACCGGTGCTAAAAAAAAGCTAGCTTGATCCCAATGCAAGCAATTCTGGCCATTGGGTTTTCACAATCGAGCACCCGGTAATAATGCTACTTTAGCCGCGCAGAGCAAGGACACATCCAATTGTCTGTGGTTGCCTTGAGCCCAGGCAGTGACTTCTGCCTATTTGCAGGTCATGTGTATCGGACTTATATTAGTTTAGAATGTATGTTAATGATGTTAAAACATAATATAGGCTATAATATCAGATTGTAATGTGTTGTAATTCTAAGTGTAAATATTTTAAATAATTATTTAAATAAGTTATATAATGAAACCAAATGTGGTGTTTTCAAAGTTAGAGGTGAACGATTAAGTTGTGTTGGATCGTAATGAAATTTTAGATTTGTTAAGTATGTTAACCTATATGGTTAGATGCTAAGTTCAGGTTATGACCTAAATGATGGTTTAAACCCGAAAGCTAATATTCATATAACTAATTGTTGTTGCGATTTCAATGATATATATATATATATATATATATATATATATTTATATAGGGTAATTGGAGATTATTTTACTTGTGTAGCTTACAATCAAGAGAAGTTCTCTAACTCTACTTTCATAATTGTGCAAGTTTCTAAACCTTATCTTTTACATTGAGCAAGCTTTCTAACTTCATTCTTTTGTTTATGAATGCAAGTTTCTTATCCTAAACTTTCATTGAGCAAGACTATTGATTCTATTCTTATGAATGATTGAATAAGCTCATGTAACCTAATTCGTTACATCGAATGAGTTTCACATTCTCATTTCTTATTATTGTTATTCAAGACGTATATTGTTCTAACACATTGATTCAAAGAAGATTGTTCTAATTCATGTTTATCATGTTTATTCAGTTATATATTGTTAATATCCGATCTTTGACTTTGATAGCCTTGTTCAGTTATACATTCTTGTATTAAACCTTTATTGATGGAAATTGAATAAGTGTTCTAAAATTCTAGAAATAGTGATAAGCTAGTTCCAAACTAAACCTTCTCTAGTGCGGAAATTCTAAATTCAAACTGAGACGAACAACCCTAACATAGGGGATTTTGTACGTGTAACGTTTAGATTTTTATGCACAATACATGGTACAAAGGGCTGATCCCCCTAAGTACGTTAAGAAGAGTGTGTATAGTCTAAATGACTGTTAAGGTTGAGGTAATAATACCTAAATACCGAAGACATAGTTCGTGGTCTTAAGACCCTCGATTATTAAAGTTCGAACTTGTTTTCTATTTTTGATTCATAGAACAAGTTCATTATTGTTCAATATTCGTTGTTCATTCTCATGTTGTTATTATTACTACTCTTTATGTCAGTGAGCAATTGTTTGCTCACTCTTGCAATTAAACAATGCAGCTAAAGTCGAAAGAGGTGACAAACCATCTACTAGCAAGGGAAAGGGCAAGATGTCCAAGTGTTGATGAATTATTTTGAATTTATTAAATGAATTATGTTATAAGACTTGTTTTATTTTATAATATGTTCCACAAATTGATGTAATAAATTTAAGGTTCGATTACCTGGGATTGTTTATGAGATGATGTAACCCTTTAATGGGAAACATTATTATTGAAGTTATTTAATGTTTAATCCTTTATCATGGGTAGTTAGATGTAATTATTTTGATAGTGAGCACCAAATTCGGTGGAAATGAAGTACCCAGATTTGGGGGTGTTACAGAACTTGCTGCACAGTCCCCTCATCATCTCGTTGTTCATATTCTTTGCATTATCTGATACGATAACCTCGGGTTATTGGCATCGACAGATGACATTATTTTTGATAAAACTGACAATGACCTTCTTGGTAACCTTGGGGAAAGAGGTGGCTTCAACCCATTTGGTGAAGTAATCAATCATGGTAAAGATGAATTTGTGACCGTTACTGGCTTTGGGCTCAACATGTCCGATCACATCCATTCCCCACATAGAAAATGGCCACAATGATGTCATGAAATGTAGCTGTTCGGAATGTTGGCATGTATTTGGGATTTATAGCAGCGCTTGTCGTGATCATCGCAATCAACTTTGAGGGATATTCAGTAGTGTCCCGTCCTTAATATCTTCTTGGCGAGCAGGGGTCTACTCATATGTTCTCCGCACACTTCACCATGCACTTCATTCATAAGTCTTTTGGTCTGATCTTTGTCTAGACACTTTAGAAGGCCTATTCCCAAGTCCCATTTGTAGAGAGCATCCCCACTTAAGTAGAAATTTATTACCATCTTCTTTATTCGCTTCTTTATAGCTTGGCTCACTCCCTCGGGGGTGGATCTGTCTCGCAAATACTCTTTGATGTCTTGATACCAAGGTGGTTCAGTAGGAGCTATTTCATCAGATATTTCCCCCACATTTGTTTTTTCATAAGATGGTGTATTTTGTGTCGGGAAGGTGATAACATGCATATCCTTCCTTGCTGATATGCTAACCAATAAGGCTAGCGTGGCTAATGCATTGGCAAAATTATTTCTGTTCCAAGGTATATGCATAAAGACGATGTCTTCAAACTTTCTCGCCATCTTGATAACTTGGTGATGGTATGGCAAGAGATGTAACTCCTTTGTGTTGTAGGCCCTAGTGGTTTGTCTGATAACTAACTCTTAGTCTCCAAAAACTGCCAATCATCTGACTCCCATGGACTGAGCCAATTTTAAGCCCACAAGGCATCCTTCATATTTTGTAGTGTTGTTGGAGTTGTTGAATTGCAACTTTGTCGCTAGGGGGTACTTCTCCCTAGTGATAGAAATAAGAAATGCCCCTACCCCGGTGCCTTTAGTATTTATTACGACATCAAAGTACAGTTTCAAAAATTGACCCATGTTTTCCCTATTAGCTAGCTGAATTGCCATCACATCGTTATCAGGGAAGTATGTTTCAAGAGGCTCAAAATACCATGTCGGTGATGCCGATAGATGGTCTGCGATTCCCTGCCCTTTAATGGAATTTTGGGTCACATAGACGATGTTGAACTGTTGAAGGATTTGCTGCCACTTGGATAATTGGCAGTTCAACATCGGTTTGCTGAAAATATATCTCAGAAGGTCCATACAGGAAATGATATAAGTTGTATGGCCGTGAAGGTAATATTATAACCTCATGACGGCCCATGCCAACGCGCAGCAGGTCCTCTCTATGAGTGTGTACTTTTGCTCTCCGCTACTGAATTGCTTACTAAGGTAGTAAATGGCCCTTTCTTTGCCCATATCATCTTTTTGCCCCACCAAGTAGCTGATATGTATATGAACAACGGGACTTAATCTTTTTCCCCACCAAGTAGCTTATATTGGAGTTAAATGATATGTATATGAACAATGAGACTCTATCCCTTTGGGGTACAAGAGGTGCTTCAATCAACCGCTTTTGGATGGTGTGAAAAGCCTTCTAACAGTCTTCATTCCAATTTCTGAGACATTCTTCCTTAACAACTTGAAAATGGGTTCACATGTGGCCGTCAATTATGATATGAATCGACTAATAAAGTTTATCCTTCATAGGAAACCTTAGATTTCCTTCTCAGTCCTCGGCTCATGCATCTCAGTGATGGCTTTTATCTTGGCCTAGTCCAATTCAATTCCTCTAATTCTTACCAGGAATCCTAAAAGTTTATCGAACTTCACACCAAAAGCATATTTTCCGGGTTTAGCTTCAAGTTATATTTGTGAAGGGGATTAAACAATTTTTGGAGATGGGTAACGTGGTCATCTTCTCTCTTGGACTTTATGATGATATCATCCACATATACTTCAATCTCCATATGCATAATGTCGTGGAATAACGCCATTATAGCCCTTTGATATGTAGCACGGGTGTTGGTGAGGCCAAAGGCTAATCTCATGTAGCAAAAAGTGCTTAGGGGGTGATGAAGGCAGTATTTTCCCGGTCCTCTTCAACAAACATGATTTGATGGTATCCAACAAAGCAATCTGCAAATGAGTGCATATTGTACTATGCTGTATTGTCTATCAAAACATGGATGAACGACACTAGAAAGTCATCTTTAAGGATGGCTTTGTTAAGATCTCGATAATCTATGGAGACTCACACCTTTCCACCAGGATTTGGTACGGGGACCACATTGGACAAATACTCAAGGTAGGTTACCACCATAATGATATTTGCTTTGAATTATTTAATGATTTCTTCTTTGACCTTCAGGCTACATTCTAGTTTCAACCTTCTTAGCTTATGCTTAACTGGTTTGAACCCTTCTTTGACTGGTAACTGATGGATGACTATGTCAGTGGATAATCCTATCATGTCTTCATGAGGCCAAACAAAAACATCCTCAAATTGGGCTAGGAGTTTGATTAGTTCTTTTTCTTGTCTAATAGGGAGGTTAGTTCCAATCTATAACTCTTTGGGATTGTCAGAGGTTCCAATGTTTATGGTGATTGTTTGTTCATGGTTGGGTTTGGGTTTGTCTTTGACCTATCCTTTAATTTTCTCGGGCAACTCTTCATCATTCACTTCCTCTTGCTCAATTCCCATCAGGTCAAAGTCCAATTCTATAATCGAAATTGTAGTCACTATTAGAATTCGACAAGTCATGAATAGAGCTAGAAATAATTAAATTTGTGAACTTGAGAAGAAAAAATGATTACTTAATATATATATATATATATATATATATATAACAGTTGTCAATTACAAAAGGTTTAATAGTTTATATGACAAAAGGCAATAACAAGTCGTAGATAAAATAAAGCAGACTGTAATGAAAAGGTTACGCTCCCTGATAACAGATCATTTTCCATTTTTACCCTTTTCAAACAATATGAGGGGTGATCGTCCAATTGCTAGTAGTTAGATCTTCGGGGATGGCCGAGATGGAGGCGTTGCAGGAGTTATCGCTATCTTTGAGGATGACCATGACGAGTTCAGATTTAGGATTGGGGTTTTCCTTCGGAATGCTGATTTTTGCTATATTAATGAAAGGTTTGTTAGGCTGATCGCCTACTGGACCTGTGACACCCCCAAATTTAGACCACACTTATCTCAAATTTGGTTGTCACGTACTATCTCTAATAACATACTAAAATCATCATAACGGAATAATAGAATAAATTATATCGTTATAATATAATTATGCTCGTCCCAAGGGTTCATAACTTAAACATCTCTTACAATACCTTAAACGAATTAAACATCGTTTAGACATAACTAATACATAATCCAATACAACTTAAACCAATCATAGCTTATCATAAATAAGTTCTTCTACAACCAGATAATAATACATTCTAGCATTTTGGAATAACTACTCCAAAGCCTTCTCTTTACCCTTGTCCTTGCCAGAGGGCTTACCACGTTCTGCCTTAACTGAAATGTTTTTAGGGAAAACAAGGATGAACAACAAATTTGACCAACAAGTAATATAGTAATAAGGGTACTCAAGGTAGTTTTGTATTTCTCAAGGTACAATAATAAGGATAGTTCAAGATAGCAAGAAGTATCAATGATTATCAACAATAGTCGCTATAGACAGAAAATATCAATAATATTCAATGATTAATCAATTTAAGATTTCAAAGTAATGAATACTGAGTAGTCACTAAGGACTAAGAACTTCTCCTAGAATTTACAGTAATTAACTGATAATTCCATAAAACGAGTACAACAGGTGATCAGCCTAAAGCACCTTATGTCAATGCATTACATTTAATCTTTCTTAAGTGTGCACGTCGGTTTCCCGATATAATTCCTCTACTAAGAGGGTTGTTCATCTCAGTTATAAGAGTCCACATCAAGTAAATTTGGTTTGGATAGCTTACGATCAATATCAATAGTCTAGCCGAAGCAATGGCTTAGACAATTTTCTTTCATAGTATATAAGAACAATTATCGTTCAAAATCAAGGTTTGTAAACAATTTCCTTTCTAGATTACGAAGTATTATACTTTCAAAGTTCTACTTGTACGATCAATAATTGCACAAGTTCAAATAGTGCTTAATAAAGATTAAGGTTCAAATACTTGCCTCAAGCGTAGTTTACCAAAGTAAAGCTTAATACACTCTTTCGAATCCTAACATAATATATTTACACGTATAGGATATTCATTAGTTTCATAAACTCACATATGTAAGTCTAAACGTACGCATAAACATCTAACTTAGTTGTAAACTTTATACATACTACATCACATATCCTACATCCTCATAGCATAAATTAGACTGTATGACACCACAAATTCCAACAACACCTTTTCAAGTCATTGCTTTATAGTTTGCAAATACTTCTTTGAACTTTTCATTTGAAAGTTATTAACTCATTCGATTCTATTACCTAACATGCTTCTTATTACATTGGATAGTATACTAGTCATCTAACATAAGTTAACGTAACCATATAAGCATGCTTTGATCATCTGATTACAAATATAATCTAGACTTAATCAAGGATGATGCAATTTGTATTGCCTACAGCTAAAGCTTAGGAGCAGCCAGTTAATGCTTTCCTCTAGTCTGGCCAGAGTTGAGCTTCTGCTCTCCTGGTTTCAGCCCAACTCTAACATACCAATACACTTATACTTTAACATACATACATGCTAGAGGTTCTCACATAGCATATGACCATTCTTGAGTTCATTGTCCCAAGTTTTAACTTACAATTTATATGGCATTAAACCATTAAAAAGAGCATGTAGTCACCATGCTTTATAACTTAGCTATATATCCACATAGAGATCACATAATCTGTCAATACACATGTTCATAGTGTTTATATCATAAATTCATATTTAGCATCATTTAGTATTTTGAAACATGCTTTAAACCTATGTTTGATTTAGTCATCATTATGTCCATCACATACGAATCATGTTTAGAGATGCAATAAACATAAACATGACATCTCAAGTCTTTAGAATCTAATCACTAATATTTAATGCAACTTATTTTGAAAACATGCTCAAGGTTGCCTTTGAAATCACTTTAACTTGAATGATGCAATATAACACATACGAGACAACTTTAAAACTCTTATCATATGTAATTAAGTTATGTTAAAATCTTTTCAAAATCATAACCTACATCATGTAGCATTCATGTACATTAGCTTTAACATATCAATCTTTTCTTTTAAAATATTTTCTAACACAAAGCTTAACAAGTTTGGTCATGGACAAAGGAACTATGAATCATATATCATGCTCATTTAAGTTCAAATTCAGTCATGTGTGTATGCTACTAAGCTCAGAACTTGTAGAACATAAGTTTCAACAAAGCTCACTATCAAAACTTTAGATTTTGGTTATACATCCTTCACTAAATCATGTTGATCACTTCATACTACACAAGAAAACTTTATATATCATGCTATACTTCTTTTCAGGTATATATATAAGTCATAATACCAATATAGCAACACATAGCATAACGAAACCGAAATCGGTTCGGGTTACTGACAATATGCTTAGACCATACTATAAATCTGGTGCAATCATACACTGCACAGACGAAGCGATAACTTGCTGCATTACGCAGTATCAACCAACTTCAATTTTTCTTATTTCAAACATGTTCAAATCATCATTAAAGGTTCCATATACGTACATATACTTCCTAAACACATGATAACATGCTAATTCATATCAATTGACATACAATTTTAAGTAATTTCAAGAACTTGGCAAAACCCAATTAAGTACAAAAGTTAAGATTTTTATACCTCTTAGAGCTTAGTAACTTAGTTTCTTCCTTTTGAGATATCTAGCCTCTTCTTTGAACAACAACTCACTCAATCTCAATTATCAGAGTTTCAATAGACCAAAACAAGAAACGTAAAAACTGAAAATGGATTGCTATTTATAGAGGAAACTTAGACTGGGCATTCATTTTACACCGAGGTTGGAACCCATGATGCATTGGAAGGAAACATTGGTTAATTAAGAGTAGTTGAACTACCCAACACCATCCATCTTCTAGCCAATGAGTACAGGCTTGGAAGTTACGTAATTTAGCCATAGGTTACTGTTCATGTACTAGGAGGGTCACTCATTTTGGGACAAGATCAATTCTCAGCAACTAGAGCTTAGTTTAGTTACTTTAACTCCCAAAAATATAATCTTAATGTACAATAGTTACTATATTAGGAAATTAGGGATTATTTATGTACTCACATCATATAATCCATGTATATTAAATACACGCAATAAAATAACGCAGTTAAGTATTATTGTCCGGGTATCTCCCATAATTATTTTTACTACTCACATAACCACATAATAACATTATTTAATATTAAATATTTATTTAAACATTTAATTCCTTTTCCAATTTTTGGAATACACAAATGTTCAATTATTTCTGTATTAAAGATCACATGGAATTTCATTGTACTACTTGGTACCTTATATTAATATAATGTACTCTTATCATATGATTTTATTAATGTCACACACATTACAATAATGTTCCATTTCATTTCTACAGTAGAAAACTAACTTTCTCGATGAACATTGGCATGCAATTGCGCTTGATTTATCTTATTGGGGGGCTTATCACTTGGGTCCCTCTAGCAATGCTAAACCCAGGTTTAGTTCAAGCCGATTCAGAGCCTCTACTACCATACTAGTTTTACATGACATGAATTAACTTCCATATTGGTAATATTACTAGATAAAAACTTATTCATTCCATACACGGAATCACATGATTATACGTAATTAATCTTCCTAGTTCTCTTTTAATTCACTTAGTGAATTTCCTCACTTTACATTATGCCACACAAGGCACTTCACAAATTCTCATCACAATTCCACACTTCTTAGTTCGTATAATCCAATTCGAATTAATTTAATTACTCATCTCACATCACATTAATATTTATATTCCAATAAATATTCATTCTCCTTTTATATTAAAATAATTATTTATTCCTGAATTTCACGGTTCTTACAGGACCTGCCCCATTGGAGTTTTTAGCGGCACCTTCGGTGAGGCAAAAGCTGTTCATAAATCTTAACTTGATTTCCTTAAGGAAATTCTCGCTCTGGGCTTTCCTTTTAATATCTTCTACAGACACTCCTTTATCGGTTTCGCCGTCTTTGACCTGATTTACCTTGGGTATGAAGAGGCTTAACACATTGGTGGGGACCTTCTTCAAGGGCTCTTTGAATCCTGCTTTAGTGAGGTTCGGCCTGAGAGGAGTCATCAGGTGGATAGGCATGTGCTTATGGGGATTACAGTGTTTGAACCCACTGAGGTAACCCAATTTAGCCTTGCCTAACTGGGTCGGTATATGGATCATGTTTTTGATACCTTGTCCATTCTGAACTAGCCCTTGACTTATTCGATGTCCTCAAGCGAGCATCTCTTGACCGAATGCCATCACTTCTGAGGATATCCAGGATCTCACTGTTGGCGAACCCATAGAGTGGTATTGAGGATTTCTTACTTCGAAGGCTTGAAAGATTGCAGGCTTAATGCCCTCATTCAAGCTAATCATGGGCATATCTCTTAGACTATGGATCGGGTACCCGGATTCGACGCTGACGGGGACCAAGCAGCTGTTGATAATGTACTTTAATTGTTGGTGAAGAATGGAGGGAATGACTTCATCCATATGAATCCATGGTCACCTCAGTAACATGTTGTACCCAGTAGTAATGTTCAATACTTGGAAGGACATGTTGAAGGTGAATGGACCGATCTCTATGGGAAGTTCAATTTCCCCCACCGTATACCTCCGTGACCCATCGAAAGCTCGAACAACCACATGGCTATCCCAGATCCTGTTTTGGTTGATATTCATCTTCTCTAGGGTATCATATGGATAGATGTTTAAGGCTGAGCTACCATTATTAAGTACTCCTCCTATCACATACCTTGACGATATAACTATAATATGCAAGGGTTTGCGATGTCTAGTCCCTTTGACTGGTATATCGACATCGGTAAATGATATCACGTTACTATCCAGTACATGACTAATCAGTTGTCAAAACTTCTAATTATCAATGGTTTTGGGCAGGTGTGATTCTTCCAACATCTGAATTAGAATTTGGCTGTGGACCTCGGAGGCTAACACTAGGTCTAGGATGGAGATTTATGGTGGTGCCTCTTTCTACTTCATCGTTCCTGCTTCGTTTTGTCCCACCTTATTTAGGAAATCCACAATCTTCCCTAGTGGCACTTTTCCCAATGTCTTAGCTGTTGGCTTCATTATCCGCCATGGGAGATATATGGGAATATCGCTTGGCAAGACTGCCGTACAATTTATCTTCGGTCTTGTACCTTCTCTGTAATTCCATGGGGAACCTTTTTCATAACCTTTTTCAATATCAACAGCTTTGGAGCATCTATTTCTACTGGAGTCCTTTCTCCTTTGTCGGATAATCCTCAGATGGTTATGGGCACAACAAAAGTTCCTTCTACACAAGTGATAACTATCACCATTTCCTTTAAAGTTCCCACCTTTAGAGGGTATATTATTTCTTCATCGGGGAAAACCTCAGCCTCATTCAACATCTCCAGTTCGCTGGATTCAATCATATCTTTAATTAGATAACGTAGGGCCCAACATTCCTCCGTGGCATGTCCAAGAGTGTTTGAGTGATAGAGGCATATTTTACTGGGGTCGAAACATTTTGATCGAGGATCTAGGGGCGGTGAGAACTTTGTGATCTTCCCTTCACTGATGAACATGTGTAGGATTTCTTCCCTAGACTGCCCAGGGGGGTTAACTTTTGTTTGGCCGCAAATTCTAGTCGGAGGTGAAATCTAGATTTCCTCGCCATCTTTATTGCTACTTATATTTTGTTCAATAGATATGAACTAAGTATTGAATCGAAGGTTATAATGGAACCCTTTGTTATTTAAATTGAATGTCTTATCTCTTTGGTTGGCACTGATGAGTGAGTTTTATACACATGAATTGGATACATTCGGGCTTAATTTATTATTGTTCTCAAGTCTTTTAGAATAGTTTTTAAGTGTTTGTGTCCATTCATGCATGTTTTATGTTGTTTTGTAGGAATTGGGACAAAAGTTACTTGGATCGACGTTTGGGGTGGCTAGATTACTTGCGTTTTTCGACTTGCCATTTACACAATAGTCACTTTAGAGCCAATTTGAGTATTTCTTGGAACCTTATTTCGAAACACTCAAAGAATAAAAGTTGTAGATCTACTTCTCCTCTTTCGGATCATCTTGAATCATCAAAATTGGAGTTCGAAACGAAGAAGTTATGGCCATTTTCCCAAAGGACGTCGGAGCGAAAAATGTCGAAAAAAAGTATTCTGGTAAGGGGCCCATTTTAGTTCATGCACAGCGTCTTGAAGCGCGCTATAAACAGAGTTTGAGCGCCAAGCCCGAGTCTTTGAGGTCTTTGGGGAAAGAGGCTGGGAAGGCTTGGGCTTTGGCGCGCATTTTGGGCGAATTTGACACCTTTTGACTCCAAATTGGATTGGGTATGTTCCTAAGCTAAAAATTGGACTTGTAACCTATAAATACATGATGTAAGGCATAAAATAAAGGGAGATTACATAGCTTAGCTTAGATAAAACACTCCATTAGATTAGAATATAAACCCTAGTTCTTAATTAGCTATTGGAGATTGAAACAAATTGAAGAACACTGAAGATCAAGAGCAAGAGCAAGAGCAAGAGGGGAGCATCAGATTTGGTGACAACAGATTCTATTCTCTTCTCTTATCATACTTTTATCTTTTAATGTCTATTCAGTTGTGGATTCTTGGTTTTAATTCATTAATTATGAACTAACTCTTTTATTAAAATTTTAATTGAACCTTTTATGTCTATGAATTGATTATTTGATTTATTCCAATTATTTATGTCAAAGTGAATTGTTTATCTTGCCTTATGCTTATTGATTAATTATCTGATCAGTAATTACCTTGTTACTCTAGAAGGAATTGGGAAAGGAATTCTAGGGTTAGAACTGGGCATGATGACATGTGACTTAGTTATTTGCACAGTGAATAATTAGGTTTGTGAATAGAATGAGAATATCTATTTACCGCATGTAACACATAAGGAATTGGGATTGTAAAGAGTTTAATTTAATTATTTTGTATAGGGATATAACAAAATTAACTTGGATTAAATAGAAGGCAAATGATCACTTGAGAAAGTGCTTTTGGCATTTGAGAATTCCTGTTAACAATTCAATAGACATAATAATTGGGATAACTGGATAATTGGTTTATAGTTCATAATTGGGGATATTGGAGTCTTAGCCTTTATTTATTTGAATTCATTTATAAAGTAACGTAGTTTTAATTGGTTAATTTAGTTTTCTTAATTAGAAAAATCACGATTTGAGATTGTTTAAATAAAATTAGTTTGGTTAAGAATTAGTACTTGGTGATTTTTATTAAATAATTCCTCGTGGGAACGATACTTTTCTTATCACTTTATTACTTGTTGATAGTGTATACTTGCGTATTCATTGATTAATAAATCGATCAACAAGTTTTTGGCACCGCAGATTCTTGGGAATTAATTTAATAATTAGTTACCAATATTAATTTCAATCAAATTAGTCTTAATTTAAACATTTTTATTTTATTTTTAATTCTCTTCCTATATTTCTCTCTTTTGGGTACCATGGATGAGTTTGAGTATCAATGGCCATACACGTTCTTGGCTCAACCAAGGAAACAGGATTGATGGACTTAATACATCTTCTATAGAGGCAACTTGAAGGCGTTGGAGGTTTCTTGTGACCATCTGAGTCGAAGGATGGCAAGAATGACTCGAAAGAGGGAGAGAGAGATTAACGGAGATCTAACTTTGAGTACCAGCGAAGATGAGCCAATTTTGATAGTGTCCCATGTACCTTCTCCACCAAAGTTCAAGAATCCGGGCGGTTTTGCAAAACCATGCCCAATTGGCGATCATGTCATCGGCAAAAAGCTCTTTGTGACATAAGAGCTAAAATGCAGTTAATGGAGTCATGGTGGGATGAAAAGGAGAAGATAGAGGAAGACTCCATTATGTTTATTAAGCTTCAATGCCCCAATCTAATCATAGACATAATGGAGAAAACACCTAGTTGTTGGGCGTTCTTAATAGGGAACCTATCTACAAAGAGCATGCTAGGTGACTTCAATTCAAGGTTTTTGCGAATGGGAACCTCCCAAAAGAGACATTGCTTCGATGGATGGAGGGTTCCTCAATTTTAAATGAGGGAATTGGATAGAGAATTGAAGAAGTCAGGCTGAGACTATAAAACAAGCGCTTATTGGGAGGCAACCCAAGTTTAATTTTTATTTTTAGTTTTTATTAGGTTTTATATTAGTAGTTTTGAATTTGCATTTATTTAGAATTTAATAAAATTGCTTCTATCATTGTTTTCTGAGTGTTATTCAAGTCAAATTCAAGTGTGGTGCCCAATTTGTTCCATGTGCTTAGCCTATTCTCCAAACTTAGTGGACAAGGAGGAAGATTGCTATATTTTTAGGGAAGTCCTCTGCTTTACTTTTTTATATTTCATCCATTGAGGACAATGTCTAGTTTAAGTTTGGGGGCATTTTAGTGTCGTATTGCATATAGTTAGTTATCTGCATAGTAGTTCTTTTTTATGTGTTAGCATTGTGTTTTTTTAGGTTGCATATAATACATGGTAGTTATTTGCATATTCATATATGTGTTGCATTACTATGTGTTCATGTAGTATAATTGCATTTTTTATTTTTTTATTTTTTTATTTTTGCATGAATCTGTGTGATAGGTTGGTGTGGTCTTAGCTCGGCCTATGATAAGATTGGTATCAAATGTTAACTTGAACAATGTTGATAATTGATGATGAGTTCTAATTTTAATCATGATGATAATCTAAGCCTGTTTGAAACTTATGTAACCGGTTAGCACGTAAAGTTTAACTGTTTTAATCCACTTGGTTCAAGGGTTTCATAATTTGTTTCTGAGGGAAAATCTTTGTTAAAATTTAAGGAAATTAGTGAACTGGCGGTAAAGGTTGGAATGACGTAAAAGCTTTAGTTTTGGAGAATCTATGGGGTATATATATAAAAAAAAAAAAAAATTATGAAAAAAAGAAAAAAAAAAGAAAAAAAAAAAAAAAGAAAAGTAGAAATAACATGGCTAGTCTTATTTGGGGCCACAGCTACTTGAGTAAAATGCATGGGGGAATTGTCTCTCACACTAGCCTACTAAGGTCTTTCATGGTGCAGAGAGTCGTTGGTGGCTCGTTAAGGGGTAGCGGTCGCCTAATGGAGTAAGACATTGCATAGTCATGAAATAAAAAAATGAAGAAAAAAAAAACACGAGAAAGAGCAAAAATGCCCTCGTGGTTGAATAAAAGTATAAATAAATCCTGTATTTACTCTTAGACTTGGTAATTGCTTAGTTTTAACTGGAGTTGTCATGTTCACAAAAGTAATTGAATTGGGCCGAAATTTTCCTTATAAGAAGTTTGTTATGTGATTATCTTGAATTGTGGTTGGTTAGAATGGTTAACAAGCACACACACACATGGGTGGGTGATGATGAGTTTTGGATTGACTAATTGGTTAGAGTTATGGATTTTGACTTGATTGGATATATTGTTTGAGTACCAATGGTATCTTTGAGGCTGTTGCTTTATATATCATCTTGATTTATTCTTTGGGTTCGTAGGTATATTATAAAGTAGATCATGCATATGCATTCATGTAGTTGAGTTAGTTTGTTTATTTTTAGTTCTTTTGTGTTTTTGCTTGAGGACAAGTAAATGTTTAAGTTTTGGGGTATTTGATGATTGAGTTTTATACACATGAATTGGATACATTCGGGCTTAATTTATTGTTGTTCTCAAGTCTTTTAGAATAGTTTTTAAGTGTTTGTGTCCATTCATGCATGTTTTATGTTGTTTTGTAGGAATTGGGACAAAAGTTACTTGGATCGACGTTTGGGGTGGCTAGATGCGCGTTTTCGGCTTGCCATTTAAATAATAGTCACTTCAGATCCAATTTGAGTATTTCTCGGAAGCTTATTTCGAAACACTCAAAGAATGAAAGTTTTAGATCTACTTCTCCTCTTTCCGGATCATCTTGAATCATCGAAATCGGAGTTCTGACGAAGAAGTTATGGCCATTTTTCCAAAGGACATTGGAGCAGAAAATGTTAGCAAAAGTTACAGGGCCGGGGCGCCCATTTTAGGCCTATGCCCGGTAGCGTTAGGCACTATAGGCGAGTTTGAGCGAGCGTGCCCCCAGTCTTTGAAGCGCCTTTGGGAAAGAGACTGGGAAGGCTTGGACGCGCGTTTGGGCGAATTTTGACACCTTTTGACTCAAATTGGATTGGGTTTGTTCTAAGCTAAAAATTGGACTTGTAACCTATAAATATATGATGTAAGGCATAAAATAAAGGGAGATTACATAGCTTAGCTTAGATAAAACACTCCATTAGATTAGAATATAAACCCTAGTTCTTAATTAGCTATTGGAGATTGAAACAAATTGAAGAACACTGAAGATCAAGAGCAAGAGCAAGAGCAAGAGGGGAGCATCAGATTTGGTGACAACAGATTCTATTCTCTTCTCTTATCATACTTTTATCTTTTAATGTCTATTCAGTTGTGGATTCTTGGTTTTAATTCATTAATTATGAACTAACTCTTTTATTAAAATTTCAATTGAACCTTTTATGTCTATGAATTGATTATTTGATTTATTCCAATTATTTATGTCAAAGTGAATTGTTTATCTTGTATTGTGCTTATACTTAATTATTTGATCAGTAATTACCTTGTTACTCTAGAAGGAATTGGGAAAGGAATTCTAGGGTTAGAACTGGACATGATGACATGTGACTTAGTTATTTGCACAGTGAATAATTAGGTTTGTGAATAGAATGAGAATATCTATTTACCGCATGTAACACATAAGGAATTGGGATTGTAAAGAGTTTAATTTAATTATTTTGCATAGGGATATAGCAAAATTAACTTGGATTAAATAGAAGACAAATGATCACTTGAGAAAGTGCTTTTGGCATTTGAGAATTCTGTTAACAATTGATAGACATAATAATTGGGATAATTGGATAATTGGTTTATAGTTCATAATTGGGGATATTGGTCTTAGCCTTTATTTATTTGAATTCATTTATAAAATAACGTTTTTAATTTTAATTTAGTTTCATTTAATTAAAAAAACATGATTTGAGATTTTTAATTTAGTTTGGTTAATTTAGTACTTTTCTTATTTAGAAAACTTTTCTTATCACTTTATTTTGAGTATTGTTTAAATAAAATTATCAACAGTTTTTGGTTAATATATTAGTACTTTCTCGCTAAGACATTAGTGATGATTTTAATCTATATAATTGAAAGAAGGATTGTAGATTTACACTAAATATATTGGCATGATTATGAGTTGTCTTTTGTTTTGATCATAAGTTTGTATTACTTGTTGAGAACTTATGCTTAAATCCTTGTTTTGGTTAATTTACATGTGTGTATTATCACCTTGATGTTCTTTCTATATCCCCTGTCGGATCTAGAGAGAATATGTTAGGAAGTTTGATGAAGTATAGCACATCAGGTGCTTGACAAAATGCCCATGTGGGGTGAAGTTGTGACCTTAGCTTGTAGCACCTTAGATACCCTTCGTTATCCATTTACTTGCTTTGATAATTAAATATATCTAGATTAATCACACATCTATTAGTCTACTGTTCGAATAAAACTTAAGCGATACAAAGTCAGTATTTGGTAAAAACTAATGATAGTTCCTCGTGGGTACGACACTTTCCGTATCACTGTATTACTTGTTAGACCGCGTATACTTGCGCGTGTTTAGTGATTGGTTTTCTGACCAACAAGAACCCTTGCTCCTCATCAATAGGAAAAAGGAAGATCAAACACGGCTTTTACCTCATTTGCATGCAAATAAATTGAGGGGTGGCGACTCAAATCATCCAGAAGCTCTGGAATAGTCACATTTATGGCTGGAAGCCCCTTGCGAGGAATAGAAGCAGAAAGAGTAGGATCCGCAATCGGTACATCCTCCTCCTCATCTTCAACATCTGGTACGTCAACCCGAATAGGACGAATCACTGAGTCCGTTAACTGACGAGGCTGTCAGGCTGGGCGAGGCCGAGGCACATCAAAAGCTCTCCTCCTCACACCTGAGGATGTCTTACGGGAGCTACTCGGCTGGTCTGAATCCATATATCTAGACAAAAGTCTCCAAATCACCTTAGAAAGGGTGTGGTAAATTCTAACCTGGAGCTCATCAAATGCATTTTATGTCTATATGCATGCATGGAGTACTTTAACTTATGTCTACAGTAGAGTTAAAAATGCATGTTCATTCAATGCCTAGAGTGGTGAAAAATTTTTGCCAGTCTTTTTTGTAAAAAGAACTATCCACATGCACGTAGGCATGACTAGGTGGCCATTCAGTAGCACACCAACCCACAGTCATAAACATCCTATATGCATAAAAAATGTCAAAGTCATAATCCAAAAGGGTAGCCTAATTACCAGGATTACTTTGATTTACAACCTTTGCTCATTTGTCCTTAAATAGGATAAGAAATAGCAGAAAAATGTGCCACATTAACTATTTCAAAAGTTAAATTTTTCACATCAATATGTTCAACATGGTTAAATACTAACATTTACTATGTTGAATATTTTTTATCAAGTCATATGAGCATGCATATTCACTACTATGTGTATAGAAGCATTTCATGTGATAACTCACTTTTCAACGGTCAAAAACTTGGAAAGAAGACATGCATACGTTACCAGGATAGTGCTGAACACTTGTACGATGGATTTTATAGAAAATAGCCCGAATTTAGTTGATTTTAAGAAGAACTCTCAGATTCTCTGTGTGGCTTCAACTGAAAATGACTTGTGAAAGGGAAAGGCACCTGAAATACCAACCACGGATGGCCGCAGGTCCATCTGCGGCTATCCTAGGTGGTCCTCACCCTCTCTGGCTCGATCCAATTTGAGTTGCAAAGGAGGTCCCACAAGCTGAAAAGTTAAATTAGGAAAAAAGATGCTACGCGATTGAGCGGAAAAGCCTGAAATCGTGTTTTTCAGAGACCAAACTGCATGTCTATATATCAATCATTGGTATTGGCCCAAACACAGGGTTTACAAAGCTAATGATAAGAGCTACTGAAAGCTACGTATCGCGAAGGTCCAATGCCATTAACCTGGTTGTAATTACAATCAAAACCATGCATCTCATTAGAAATCTATTCCCCAGCGGAGATTTCATACATCCTCAGCCGTTGAAGGGCATTTCAAAGAAGGTCAAGCTACCTTGACATTTTTCATCCGTTGGCACGTAAATCTAGCAAAGCATCGGAGGTGGTCCGATGATGTTTAGACCGTTGAAGGACATTTCAACGAAGGTCAAGTAGCCTTTACGTTTTTCATCCATTGGCAAGTAAATCTAGCGAAGCATCGGAGGTGGTCCGATGATGTTCAGCCGTTGAAGGACATTTCAATGAAGGTCAAGCAGCCTTGAGGTTTTTCATCCGTTGGCACGTAAATCTAGCAAAGCATCGAAGGTGGTCTGATGATGTTTAGACCGTTGAAGGACATTTCAACGAAGGTTAAACATCCTTGACATTTTTTGTCCATTGACAAGTAAATCCAGCAAAGCATCAGAGGTGGTCCAGTGATGTTCAGTCGTTGAAGGACATTTCAACTAATGTCAAGCAGCCTTGACGTTTTTCAGCCATTGACAAGTAAATCCAGCGAAGCATCAGAGGTGGTCCGATGATGTTTTAGACCGTTGAATGACATTTTAACGAAGGTCAGGCAGCCCTGACAACATAAACTGTTAGCAGTAACTCCAACAAAGCGCTGGAAATACCTAGTGATGCAAACCATGGAAAACCATCCTCATTGGGGAGGACCGATGATGGAATCTGTTATACAGTCAGCAATCCAAGCACACTTCCCTAGGACTCTCTCGCACATGAGAAGAACATCTTTAGTGGAAAGCCTGCAATAAGGATTAAGGACTTTGGTGATAACCCCAATGTCAGCATCCTCTGGTCTCACTCATGGAGCAACCTCCATTCCATACACTCAGCATATATTTGCATCATGTTGCACTACATTTTGCATCATGATTATCTATCACATTTAAAGTGTCTAATGATCTTTATCTTATCCATGCTGTTACACTGCATGAATATGATAAAGAGGGGCATCTGTAGACACTCAAAATTTTGCATTCCTATTACTAACCTTGCAAGAGGGCAAAATCGTCTTCTAGTGGTAACCTTGGAAGTTAAATCAGCTCAATCCCGGAGACAACCCTGGGATACTCAGTCCCAACCTCGAAGACAACCCCGAGATACTCAGTTTCAATCTTGGAGACAACCCCGAGATGCTCAGTCCTAACCTCAGAGATAACCCCGAGGGATGCAGTTCCAGTTCCGGAGATAACCCTAGAAAAGTCAGTTTTAACCCCGGAGGAAACCCTGGGACCCCAAGTTCTAACCACGAAGATAACCTCGGGAGGTCAAGTACACCTTAGAGGAAACCCAAAGGACATTCAGCCTTCACAGCAGCCCAATCTCAGAGATGACCCTGAGCAACGACTGCTACATCCGCACAGGGATAATATGTGGCATGTCAATTAACCCTTTTTTTGTGGCAATGTTTGAAAATGGCATCTAAAAATGTTGAGATAAGCAATGGAGCACATGAGACCGTTGAGTCACAGCCAATTAATCCCTCGGATAATGTGCATCAGGAAGTAATCCTCATGTAAACAACAACACCGACCAAATGATGAACGATGGGATGTTCAGAAGCTTTTTGCAATTCATGCAACATCAGGCGAGAGAGACTCCTGTTCAAAATGTAGGTGGAAACACTGGCAACTAACGGATGGTCACCGCTAAGAAATTCAAGGAGCTGGGTGTGACGCCCCAAAAAAAGGTATACATCACCCATTCTGAGTCGCCAAATACATGGTACAGAAACAAATACAACCTCAGTAATACAATTGTCATGCAAAATATGACAACACATATACTGTGAGTTTGAATACAAATATTGTCTAATAGACAGTATACAAACTCAAAAGGAGTCCTCATTACAATTATTGATACACTATTTTACAAAATAGTGAGGACTACTAAAACAACTATCCTGAACCATCACTCCATACCCCGACTAGTTCCTGCTTTGTTCTCACCTCCTAAGAAGAAAAATGGAACAAAAAGGAAAACGGTGAGCTCAACTAGCCTAGTAAAGAATATTATGACTAAGATAATATACAACAATTTATCATTAGTCTTCAATAGGGAAAAATATGATAAAATATAATAGACAACAAGTTTTAGATCAACAACTGCAGTGGAAACAACAATCCATTAGAAGAGTCAAGTAGAGAAAGAATCCTACTATCTTCGAAGATTTAAAAGTCCATCATCAATATTTTATCCCTGTAACATCAATCAATATACATCTTGAATCAAATATTCATCTTTGCACTACAGGCTAAAGATATTCATTTGTATCACCAGTTGGTCATGTTCATCTCAACACCTGATCATCTTTGCACTACTGACCAAAGATATTCATTAGGTAATCATTCATCTTTGCACTATAGGCTAAAGATATTCAGTAATATCACTATTTAGGATTGAGGATGATGAAAAATATCTTAAAGAAAACGAATACAGTGAGATAAAAGATCAGAGATTATGGATTTGTACTTTAGTTTATCCAAGTTCAAAATACGTTATAATAATCAATTGTGGAGCAAAATTCAAGAATAAAGATCAAAACATGGATACAATCAAAGATAGTAACCATAATAGACAACTTGGACAAAGAAAAGAAAATTTTATTTTTTCTGTGAATAGTGTCGTATACGTGAATAGTGGTGTATACTTGAATAGTAACCCCGACACAAAAAGGTAGAAATTCTACAATAAAATCCATACCAATATTTCGGTATAATGATATTGAAAGAATAACATCATTATGAAGAAAATAACATCCGTTACCTCAAAAGATCAGTACTTTTGGCTGAAATATCAGGTATAAGGCTGAAGAAAACTTGCACTGATGAATAACAACTCACAAAGTATCTAAATACTCACAAAATACGCTCGATAATATATAGAAAGAAAGAGAGAAAACTTGTTTCTTGTGTGATTTTCAATTCTAACTAAGCACCATATTTATAGGAAAATGCTTAGAACGCGATAGCAGACTAACCTGCTACCTGATGACTATACCTGCTACTATTCACGCCCACCACTTTTGAAAATAAATTCCAGCACATTTTATTTCTCACCAACCAAAAGTGGGGCCCACCATTGTTTTAATAAAAACATTTATTTTTGAAACTTCAATAATTCATAATAAATAGCCCATTTATCAGAAAAATTTGAATCTCATGTCTATTCCATAGGAAATTAAATTCTCTACAACTTTGTAAGTTTAAAATTTTCCAAATTCCAAAAAAAAATGACCGAAATCCACATACGGATGATTTTCAACACCTCTATTCCGACAAAATACTGATAAAACACCTCAACATTTATTCCTTCATTTATAACCACAATAAATATATCCATCATTTATATCCACATAAAATAAATATTTCCTTATCATATAAATCAATAATTAATTATTCACAAATAATATTACAGAATCACAATTATGACAACCAAGTCGTTCCTAAGAAAGAGGGGGCTTTCCGATAATGATTTCTCCTTATTGGCGCGCAATCAGGTGACCAAACCCCTTTTCCAGACAGAACTTCCTTAGATATTACCAATAATGTTATCTAATAATATTATTCAAATAATATGAATTATTGATCCGATAATGGGAAATATCAGGCGGTGACAATTATTGAAACAACAATAATATAACATATCAACGTAGCAGATTATTGAATCAATAAAATAAAATATTGAACAATAATAATCAGAACAATTATTGAGTAGTGCCTTCTACGTAAGAATCAATAATTTCAAAAATATTGTGCAATACCGTGTACCTATCTCTTTATGCAACCACGCCAGACATCGTATTTTAACCACCGTGTATTCCAACAATAATTAATTGGTAACAATTACGCTGTTATTTATAAAAACTCAAACTTGTCATTTTCTTCATCCGATAGTTATCCGTTATGGGGCCCATAAATGGTTGCGTCGTCGTACGAATATTCCCCGACAGCAAGAATATTCCACGACCAAACGAATGATCCCCGACAAAATAAATATTTTATAACCACTTGCTTATTTTGCAAAATTTTCACATTTCACCCATAACCAAAGTATTATATCAAATTAACACCTTATTATTCACAATAATAATTAGGGAAAAAATGATTTTATTTATAAAAAGTTGGGGTCTTATAACCTCCCCTCCTTATAAAATTTCATCCTCGAAATTGACGTACGTACCTGGTGTTTCGAAAAGGTGAGGATACCTCAATTTCATTTCTGATTCCAACTCCCAGGTCATTTCTTCAATAGCATGGTTTCTCCACAAAACCTTAACTTGTGGTATAACCTTCGTGCGTAAGACATGCTCTTTCCTATCCAAGATCTTAACAGGTACCTCCTCGTACGTTAAATCTTCGGCTATCTCATCCGGTTATAACTCAATAATGTGGTTCGGGTCTTTCACATATTTACGAAGCATAGATATTTGAAAAACATTATGAACACGAGACATGCTTGGAGGTAATGCGACTCTATAGGCCACATTTCCTATTCGGTCAAGAATCTCAAATGGACCAACAAATCTTGGATTGAGCTTTCCCCTCTTCCCAAATCTTGTATCTCCCTTCCATGGAGAAATACGTAACAATACATGATCCCCAATATTAAATTCCACGTCCTTTCGACGAAGATCCGCATAACTCTTTTGTCGATCATGTGCCATTTGTTTACGTTGTCGAATCGTTTGGATATTTTCTGTAGTTATGCGTACCAATTCTGGTCCCAATAATGTTGCTTCTCCCACCTCATCCCAGCATACTAGAGAGCGACACTTTCGTCCATACAATGCTTCAAATGGAGCCACACCTATACTTGCCTGATAACTGTTGTTGTAGGAGAATTCCACCAATGGTAGGTACTTATCCCAAATCTCTTTGAAATCTAGGACACAGAGTCTTAATAGATCTTTAAGAGTTTGAATAGTCCTCTCTGATTGCCCGTCCGTTTGAGGATGGTATGCCGAACTGAATCGTAAATTCGTGCCCATAGCTTTCTGCAAGCTAACCCAAAATCGTGAAGTGAATCTTAGATCACGATCTAAAACTATGGATATTGGAATGCCATGCAATCTCATAATCTCATTTACGTATATACTAGCAAGACGTTCAAGGGAATGAGTCTCTCGTATAGGCAAGAAATGGGCAGACTTGGTTAATCTATCAACAATAACCCAAATTACATCTATGCCTTCAGGAACCTTGGGAAGACCCGTAACGAAATCCATAGTAATGTGTTCCCACTTCCATGTCGAAATCTCAAGTGGTTGTAATGGACCCTTTGGCACTTGATGCTCTGCCTTTACACGTTAACAAGTTCAACACCTCGAGATAAACTCCGCGATCTCTCTCTTCATATTGTTCCACCAAAATGTATTTCGAAGATCATGATACATTTTGGTACTACTAGGATGGATTGCAAATGGTGTGTTGTGTGCCTCCATCATGATTCTATGCTTCAAGTCAGAATCGTTAGGAAAACAAATTCTGGAGTTGACTCGAAGTATTTCTTCTTCATCGATTCTTGATTCTGGAATAGCACCTTCTTGCACTTTCTTCTTCATACGCATCAGTTCCATGTTCGTAGCTTGAGCAGCTTTAACTTTATCGATTAAAGTTGGTTCTACTCGTATGCTTGATATCATCACGTGGGTACTTGGAGCCTTTACCTCTATCTCCATCCTTTGCAAGTCATACAAAATGGGCCTTTGTGTTAACAACATTGAACTCGTACCCGCATATGATCTTCTACTCAATGCGTCAGCTACCACGTTTGCTTTTCCTAGATGGTATTGGATGGTATGGTTGTAATCTTTCAACAACTCGAGCCAACGTCGTTGCCGCATGTTGAGTTCCTTTTGGGTGAAGAAATATTTGAGGCTTTTATGATCTGTATAGATCTCCACTTTCTCCCCATACATGCAGTGTCTCCAGATCTTTAACGCAGCAAGCGATCACGCTAACTCCAAATCATGAGTAGGATAATTCCTCTCATATTCTTTGAGTTGTCGCGAGGCATAGGCTATGACTTTCCCATATTGCATGAGAACATATCCTAACCCTTTACCTGAAGCATCGCTGTAAATAACAAATCCATTCGAACCAGTTGGTATTGTCAGAACAGGTGCCGAAATGAGTCTTCTCTTGAGTTCTTGAAAACTCTTCTCACAATCCTCGCTCCAACCGAATTTTGTATCTTTACGAGTTAGCTGAGTTAACGGAGTAGCGATTCAAGAAAATCTTTCCATGAATCTCCGATAATAACCAGCTAAGCCCAGATAGCTACATACTTCGGTCATCGACTTCGCTTGCTCCCAACTTTGTATTGCTTCAATCTTCGCCGGGTCAACAGATACTCCATGTTTTGACACCACGTGCCCAAGGAATAATACTTCCTCAAGCCAGAACTCGTATTTCTTCAGCTTGGCATATAGCTTGTTATCATGAAGCCTTTACAGTACCAGCTTCAAATGGTGCTCATGATCTTCACGGCTTTTGGAATAGATAAGGATGTCATCAATAAAGACGACAACGAACTGATCTAAATATTCTTTGAACACATGGTTCATCATATCCATGAAAGCAACATGAGCATTATTCAATCCAAAAGACCTGACTAAAAATTCATAATGCCCGTACCGAGTTCTGAAGGCAGTCTTTAGAATATCCTCAGTTTTAATCTTCAGCTGATGATATCAAGAATGAAGATCGATCTTTGAAAAGAATTGTGCTCCTTGCAACTAGTCGAACAAGTCATCAATGTGAGGTAGCGGATACCTATTCTTGATAGTGGCATGGTTCAATTCTCGGTAGTCAATACAAAGTCGCATACTCCCATCTTTCTTCTTTACGAATAACACAAGAGCACCCCAAGGAGATGTACTAGGACGAATGAAATCGATGTCCAACAACTCCTGTAGTTGGACCTTTCACTCCTGAAGTTCAATAGGAGCCATTCGATATGGGGTTTTAGAAATGGGCTTTGTACCAGGTTCAAGGTCAATAAAGAATTCAACTTCACGTTCTGGGGGTAGACCGGGAAGTTCTTCAGGAAATACGTCAGGAAATTCACTAACAACAAAAAAATTATTCAAATCTGACGTGTTTTTGTTCATTTCCGTGACATGGGTTAAGAAAGCTTGACATCCGTTTTTCAATAAACGAATAACTTTATGGCTTGATATGACAGTGATTGATTTTAGTGGTTTGGTTTTTTGAATTCACATAACAGGTTGGTTAGGAATATGAAAACTAACAACCTTACGAAAATAATCAATTTTAGCATGATGAGTGGTTAACCAATCAATCCCTAAGATCACATCAAATGCAAGTATTTTCATCGAAATAAGATCGGCAGGTAATGTTATGGTTCCAACTTGAATCAAGCAAGATTTATAAACAGTAGATGTAATGAAAGTTTCTCCTAATGGAGTCTCAACAGATAAGTCAAGGTCTAATTTCTCCGAAGTCAAGTTCAAACGTTGAGCACAAACAGGAGAGATAAAAGAATGGGTAGAACCGGTATCTAATAAGGTATAAACTTCGCAAGAGTTTATGATTAGCTCACTCGTGATCACCTCGTTTGGGTTTCTCGCATTTTGGACAGTCACGACAAACGCCCTCCCTTGAACCACCGACTTTATTTTGTCCGTAGTCGCCTTTGGTGTCGCCGTCCCAACTGGACTTGACTTCGCTACCGGATAAAACCGGGCTATATGACTGTCTTTTCCACAACTGAAAGACACCTTGGAAGGCTGTGAACAATTTGGACTTATGTGTCCATCCTCTCTGCATCTGTAGCATCTAACTGGAGGTCGTTCTACTCCCTTATAATTTATTGTTGGTGCTGGTGCTGCTGCTGACGTCTTTCCGTCATTGTTGAATCTCCTCTTTCTGAAATTTCCGCTTGACTCACCTCTCCTATTATCATGGCCACGATTACCACCCGAGTGGTTACCTCTTTTGTCTGTATTCTTTCCTCCCCGCTGGTTGTCATTGCTCCGATGACTGCTGCCACCGGTATGACCCTGGTTATGGTCTCTTGGTTGAACATACTCATTATCTCGCTCTAATAATTGAGCCATGTTTACAACATCCTAATATAAAGAAAATTTATGAGAGATGATGATATTGTGAATCTGGTTTTTAGACCTCTTAGAAACATCTCGTCATTTTGTTCCTCATTCTCTACTAAATGAGGTGCAAACCCTAGATAACTCTCGAACTTAGCCTCGTCTTTGGGACACCGTCATGTTGTTTTGTTCCTCTAAATAAACTCTACCTCCTTCAATGTTAATACTTTCGAGAAAGTACTTGTCGATTCATGATTCTGAAATGTTTCCCAATACATGTTGAGTCAGGCGTTTTGCTTGAGACTCCCACCAATGAGTCTTACCACCATGGAACATAAAGGTGGCGAATGGAACCTTCTCTGTTCCTCCGTTCCCAAAACATCGAATATCTTGGTAATTTTCTTGACCTAACGTTTAATTTAATGGATCCGGCTTTCCAAAATTCTGGTCCCAACTCCTTGAACTACTTGGTTGTGACAAATACTTATTGCTATATCATTTCCACTCATCTTTTGTGCACGAGTCTCCATCGTCTGATTTTGCATGAACTGCAAAAAGCTTCTAAACATTATATCATTCATCATTTGTAACAACCCGATATTTTCTATATAAATAAATAAGAAATTTTGCGTATAATTTTTTTTTTTATTTTAAGGATGAGGATTTGTACAAGATAATGTGTATATGTATTTATGTGGTAAATAAAAATATATATTTATTACATAAATATTTACAAATAATTTTATTTTAGAATTATTGATTATTATAAAGTATATTCTTATAATAATTAATTTTATAGTAGAAATGTTTTTATTAATTATTTTCCATGAAAATATAATCATATATTATTTAAATAATATATGAAATGATTTTAGAATAATTATAATAATTATTTTATTATATGAATTTTAGTACATATTATTAAGTTAATTATTTTACCTTAATTATTAAGGTTAAATATGAAAGAATAAATCGGATATGGAATCCAAACCCTAATTTTGGATTATTATCAAGGAATGAGAATAATAATATAATATTAATTATATTTTGATTTTTCAATCTTTATAAATATGTAATTTGTATATATGTATATTGAGAGGATGGTTGGTCAATTATGGTGTATAATTTCAAAACCCTAATATTAATTGGTTAAACCCTAGTTTTACTGGGGAAAACCCTAATTTGAAAATTAATTGTGAGTTTAAGACTGTTATATAACTGTGTTATATGTTTTATGATGTGTATTATATAATAATTTGATTAATTAGGTAAACCCTGATTAAAATCTAAAAACCCTAATTAATCATTATAAAATCCTAATTTTAAATGCTAAACCATAATTTGAAACTCAAAGTAGAGTTCGAGATTGTTTGTAATTGTGTTAATGTAATTAATTAACATGTATTAGAATTACGAATTGTTAATTATAGAAACCCTAAATTGTTAAACCATAATTACTAACCTAGAACCCTAAATTGGTAATTAGAAACCCTAATTATAATTTGATAACCCTAATTATCAAAATTGTAAACCCTAATTGCTATTTTAGCAATGTTAATTATAATGAGTGATATTAAACCCTAATGTTCATGTATAGTGTAATTAGAAAATTTATCATAATTAGGAAACCCTAATTTCAAAATTTTAGAAACTAAAATTTATTTAATTTTATTTTTGAGCAAACCCTAAATTGGAAATCCTACAATTATTTTGTGTTAAACCCTAAGTGTTAAACCCTAAGGGTCAAACCCTAAGGATTTGCCAAATGACAAAATTGCCATTAAAATTCAAAGCCATTTGACTAAAATGCCCCTCTTGAATTATTGAAGCTAACTTGTGCATCTTGCCATATTTGTAGTAGGTAAACCACTTGACGACCCATGTGACTGAAAATACAACACATGTCAACATACATTACACATTAGCCAATACATTATAACATTATATATATATAGATCCAGAGAGAGAAAATTGCTCATTTTCTCTCATTTGCTCATCAAATACTCAACCAAGCTCTCTCTCTCTCAAAACCAACGAAATTTGGTAGCATATCACCACATAATCAAGCCCCACTAACAACCATAACAAAATCGGTGGCCTAAAATCGAGATTGATCAAAGAAGGTAAAAACCTAGCTTGAAAAATCGACCATCGATCTTGTGTTGTTAGATGTTAGGTTTTTTGTGTTAAATATGTTATTTGTAGTGTCTAATGATGATCTGGGTTACTAGATGTTGAATCCATAACATCTAGAGGCTCGGATTTGAAGATTTCAAAAATCTGGGAAAAGTTCAATCTGTGGTCTGACAACGAATGTCAGTGGCCACATATCCTTACTCATTTACAATTTTTGTTGTTTTTAAGTTGTTATATGTAGCTTGTAATGTGGTCTTTGATCTGGAGCAAGAATCAGGCCTAGATCAGTTTTATATTGCAAGATATTTAAGGTCAAAATCGTTGACCATACCATGACCGAAGCGTTTTGGGTAACCCCAAAACTTGCCCGAAACTGCGACTCGACAACGTTTTGATTAGACCCGATCTGTCAGTGTGTTTATGTTTTGGTTCTGTTGATGTATCTAAGTTATAGTATGTAGGTTATACTACATGTTTATGCCTTAAAATCTCCTAATAATTAAATAGGTAGATCGTAGTGGACGGTCAAACCAAGTGTGAAGAACGATGAAAAAGCTTTTTTTCTGGGTAACCCAGAAAACGCTTGAACATGTCGTCTGACATGGTTTGACCAGCTTATATTTGTTTTATCTGTTGTTGGTTTGGTGATATAAAACATTAGATCTCTTCCTTGTCATGTTGTCTACATACTGCTGCAACTTATAGATCATAAAAATATTACATGGATTTCAAGTTGTGGAAGCCCAAAGTAGGCCTCACGAACTGTTCTTCATTTACGGGTAACCCGAAATGAAGAAACGACTCAACAACCACTTTGATGATCGATCTGCTTTGTTATGTATTATATGATTATGATTGTTGTTGTATCATGTAGTACTACATTAGTTCTATAATCTGTGAGCAATAGATAGTCCAGAAACATCTTGATTTGATCATAAATCTTGGTCAAACTAGGCTACATGATCACTAACACGGTGTTCTGGGTTTGCATGAAGAACATGAAGAACACCTATAGCGACAGTTATGTCACTAGGTGGTCTTTAGCGACAGACAATATAATTAAATTAATTTAATTTTCTAAAATTAATTAATTTAATTAAATAAATAGAAAAAAAAAAAGTTTTTAATTATTAAAAATACAAAATAAATTATTAAAAATTATTTTAAATTCTAAAAAATTAGTTTTTAATTATTTTAATATATTTCATAAATATTTAATATTTTTGAAATATTAAAAGTATTTAATTTATTTAATTATAATATTAAATAAATTATTTAAAAATGATTTTAATATTTGAAAAATCATTTAAAATTATATTATGATATAAGAAAATATTTTAAGTTATTTTTAATGACTTTTAATATTTTGTGATAAATTTCATTAATAAATTAATATTAATGATAATTAAGTTATTTACTAAATGAATTAAATAAATTAATTAAAAATGATTTTATTATATTAAAAATCATTTTAAATAATAATAAGGTATTTAAAAATATTTTAAGTTATAAAATATAACTTTTAATATTTAAAGGTAAATTTCATTAATTAATTATTATTAATGATATTAAAGTTATTTAATAATTATATTAAATAATTTAGTTTAAAAATGATTTTAATATTATAATAATCATTTTAAATGAAAATAAAGTGTTTAAAGATATTTTAAGTTATAAAATATAACTTTTAATATTTAAAGGATAATTTCATTAATAATTTAATATTAATAATTATTAATTTATTATTAATGATATTAAATTTATTTAATAATTATATTAAATAAATAGTTTAAAAATGGTTTTATTAATTTAAAAATCATTTAAAAAGATATAAAATGAATTAAAAATATTTTAAGTTATAATTAATGACTTTTAATATTTTGATAAATAGTACATTAATATTTAAATATTAATGGTAATTATTTAAAAATGATTTTAAATGTTTTAAAAATCATTTAAGGGTAATATTAATACTTTAAAAGTATTTTAAGTTATTATAAATAACTTTAATATTTTGAAAATGATTTCATTAATAGTTTAATATTAATTAAATATTAATGATAATAGAATTGTTTAATATTTAAATCATTTAATAATGATTCCGATGTTTGAAAATTCATGATAAATTATAATAAATGTTTTAAAATTATTATAAGTCATTTAAAAATAATATGACTGATATTTATAGATATTGAGTTACAGAATAGAGTCTTAGACTCGATAATTACTGATAAAGTCGTCCAAGATAATCGGCTATATTTTTAAAAATTGATCTGGACTTAGATAATTTAATTAGATATGTGATTATTTGTGATTCAATGGTTGTTAAACATGGGTAATAATGTGATTAGGTTATGTGTTTGTTTTGAAAATGCGATCTTATGTGTTATAGTATATTGTTCTAATCGAACGAATGATCTGATTAATGATAGGTTAAGTGATATAAACGATAAAACTAAGTTGTGAATCATGTAGCGCCGTAGCATCGATCAAAGTATCTTACCTTTGCATTTTCTTTATCTGATGGACATGAGTAAGAATATTTATGAATTATATTATTATTGTATGCATTATTAACCTTATATTATATACGCTCATTGATTATCAACATGTTAGTATATGGTAATTCGGATATATATATATATATATATATATATATATATATATATATAATTAATTTCTATAAATGGTTATACAAGTGTCCCCACTAATCATTGATAATCATTGTATTTAATCACATGTTGATATACCTTATATATTACCCGTATATATATATATATATAATTATTATAGATTATTGTTGAACAAGATAAAACCTTTGATTTGGAACCCGATAAGTATGAACATCCCTACACGGAAAACTTTTTATGCACCCAAGGTGGACAGAGAGTGAACGATACCCTCGTTCTTGCATGTAGTATTGATCAATGCAGGGCATATATAACGGCCGATCACCCCGTGCCCGTAAGTTATGACGGTTTGCTGAGATGAATTTTGTTTAACCTTTTCAAAATTGAAAACAATGTTCATAGTATGTCACCTAACCCTATTTATAGTCAGTACGTAGTTTCAAAAATTTGGTATAGAATTGATATATTATTATCATTGGTACAGATTACTTCACAACTATTGAATCGTTGTAGAAGGGTAGTATAAGAAAACATTTAAATTCTTTCAAACTTATATATATTAATTGCTTATTATTACTTGTTTGGGCACTCAAATGCTCATCCTTGCTTAATTTAAATGTTTTCAACTAAGTGTGAACAACCCGAGAGCTCTGCTAAGAAACAAAGGAAAAGGAAAGGTTCTTTGAATGAAATGAAATGCTATTTTATGTAATAGTTAACTTTATTAAGACAAATATGATATATATTATCTATCATGGGTTGTAATGAATGTTTAAAGGTTACGTACTTGGGATTGAGACTCGATGAATATGTAAATTAAGTTGTCTTTTTATATTATTATTATTATTATATAGTATTATTCCGCTCATAGAAATGGTATCGTGAAGCACCGAGTTCGGGTTTCAAGTACCCGATTTGGGGGCTCTACAGGTTGGTATCAGAGCTTAGGGTTAAAAACCTTAGGTGGGATAGACCTTAGGCTATAACCTTAGAAACGGAGGAAACGTTGAAAATATAAATAACTCATATAGAGTTTAAAAAGAGATGAATTGAATAAATTCATCGTCAAACAAAATAAAAGATAACTTATATAAAACTCTTATTTGTTGTGTGTATATACTATATGCTAATCAGGATAATTTATGTGTATAGATGTCTGGTGGAAAAGGCTTGTTATATGCTTATAGCATGAAGAAGGGTCAAACCCATACACACGAGCTGATATCAAAGCCAATAGCTAAAAAATGGAGGCTCACAATGAAAAACAACTTTCGAGACGATGTGGTTATTGTAGAAAATGTAATACCAGATCCGGAGATGGTGGAGCTGACAGATAGTGATTCAGACACTAAAGTTGAAGCTGATCAAGCATCAACGGAGGTGCAAGATCTGAGGAACAAGGTTTCTTCTCTGGAAAGGTTGTGGGAGATAGAAAAGCTGTTGAATAGTCAGTTGCGTCAAGCGTTAATAGAAACAATGGAAGAACAAGATAAGCTTAAAATCCAAATTGATCAGATGGGAGCCACAAGCAACACATCGTGTGCAGCTCCGAGCAAGAAGGGAAAAAGAAAGATAGAAGACCATGACTTAGGAAAATCCGATAAGAAGAAAGGGAAAGAATATATTATCTATGCGGTTATGAAGGACATATACTACTCTCTTGTTGTCCGACTACAAACCGAGGAGCATGTTTTATCTATGGGATAGAAGGTCATCAGGCGAAAAGTTGTCCAAGGAAAAGGTGTAATAAATAAGTAGTATAGGTTCTGTTGTGTAGGTGTGTTTAATGTAATATATATGATAAGTATGTCTGTGTAATGTAATGTTCCCAACTTTTGTATTAGTCAAGACTGTAAATCCTGACTTTTGTGGTCACAAAGGGATAACTGATGTTTAAAGCATTATGTGCTATGCTATGTAAAATATTCGTTAAATGAATATGAATCTATGTTTGAGTAATGAAACAAGTTTAATATATTAAACTTATATGATAAGGTTTAGAATGTAAGTTAAATTTATGATTTTATTTAATCAGATAATGCCGCCAAGACGTCGAACTCGAAATCAAAGGGCAGAAGAATCTGTCAACAACGTTGAGGGACAACAACAAGCAGACCCGATGCAACACTTTGCCAACATGGTAGCACAAGCTATGCAACAAGGAATACCAGTCGCTGAGAATCAGCCGGATAATCGCTTAGCAAACTTCAAAGACTTTAAGGCTGTAGGACCGCCGAATTCAAAGGTACAACTGACCCTGTTGAAGCCCAAACTTGGGTTAAAGAGATTGAAAAAGCATTCGTGGTAGCTAGGGTAGCTGAAGGGCAGAAGACTACTTTTTCCACTTACATGATGAAGGGGAGGCAAACTTTTTGGTGGGAAGCGAATCAAAGTGAGGCGGGAGAAGGTGTAGTTACATGGGATAGGTTCAAAACACTTTTTTTTTGAAAAAAATATTTTTCACCTAGTATGCGAGCTAGGATGGAGGTGAAATTTTTAGAATTGAAGCAGGGAAAATATGACGGTGTCGAGAATACGCCAAAAAATTTAATGAGTTAGCTAGGTTTGCTCGCATCAAGTTGATCGGAGGCTAGGAAAAGCTAGAAGGTTTGAGCTGGGATTAAAACCCCGGCTCTACAACAAGGTGGCGGTGTTGCAGATCCTACATTTGCAAAGACTCATGGAGAAAGCGATTATTATGAGAGGAGGAGGAGTGAGGCCATGAGCCTCTACAACAAGGAGAGAAAGAAGAATAAGGGTAAGGTGAGAAGGAGCTGGGAAGGTGGAAATTAATAGTGGGAAGTAGGGGTGGAGTAGCAAGAGAAGGGGAAGCACTACGTTGGAAGAATGTTCAGATCAAGCAAGAAGGTGTGTAAGAAAGAAGCAGACTGATGCAATGTAAGACATGTGGAAAGAACCACTCGGGGAGTGTTTGAAAGGAAAATTTGTTTGCTATAAGTGCGCAGGCGGGAGGGCCATATCTCTCCCAACCCCCCAATCCTAGGATGAATAGTGGGTGTTTTTACATGCGGATCGATTGAGCACACAAGGTGAAGGATTGTCCAGAGAGGAGGCGAGGAGGCGGAAGTGTGAACACTGCATTGGCGGCGGAACTTTAGCAATCACTTGATCGACTTCGTCAAACAAAAACCAACAAAATCAACAAAGAAGGGTCTACAACATGACGATCAAGATACGATGGCGGTAGCCGGCAATGGAACTCCGGTATTATTCATATAACTTTTATTTTCTTATATATGATTTTCATATATATAGTAAATTATTTTATAAAGAAATTTTGAAGGAGGAATTTGAGTTCTTTTAGAAATCAAATTTTCGTTTAATCAGAAAGACAAGCTTTATGTGAATAGTTAAAGATCAGTTCGATCAAATTATGATCGAGATCTACTTGCAATGATTGTGTATGCTATGTACCCTTGTATGTATAGGTTTTTAAAATGGTGATTCCGGGGACGGAATCTTTATAAGGGAGGGTGAATGTAACAACCCGATATTTTCTATATAAATAAATAAGAAATTTTGCGTATAAATTTTTTTTTTTTTATTTTAAGGATGAGGATTTGTACAAGATAATGTGTATATGTATTTATGTGGTAAATAAAAATATATTTATTACATAAATGTTTACAAATAATTTTATTTTAGAATTATTGATTATTATAAAGTATATTCTTATAATAATTAATTTATAGTAGAAATGTTTTTTATTAATTATTTTCCATGAAAATATAATCATATATTATTTAAATAATATATGAAATGATTTTTAGAATAATTATAATAATTATTTTATTATATGAATTTTAGTACAGTTATTAAGTTAATTATTTTACCTTAATTATTAAGGTTAAATATGAAAGAATAAATCGATATGGAATCCAAACCCTAATTTTGGATTATTATCAAGGAATGAGAATAATAATATAATATTAATTATATTTTGATTTTTCGATACTATAAATATGTAATTTGTATGTATATATATTATTGATGGTTGGTCAATTATGGTGTATAATTTCAAAACCCTAATATTAATTGGTTAAACCCTAGTTTTACTTTGGGAAACCCTAATTTGAAAATCAATTGTGAGTTTAAGATCATTATATAAGCTGTGTTATATGTTTTATGTTGTGTATTATTATAATGATTTGATTAATTAGGTAAACCCTAATTAAAATCTAGAAACCTAAATCATTATAAAACCCTAATTATAAAAAACCCCTAATTTTAAAAATGCTAAACCCTAATTTGAAACTCAAATAGAGTTCGAGATTGTTTGTAATTGTGTTAATGTGATTAATTAACAAGTATTAGAATTACAATTGTTAATTATAGAAACCCTAAATTTTTAAACCCTAATTACTAACCTAGAACCCTAATTTGGTAATTAAAACCCTAATTATAATTTGATAACCCTAATTATCAAAATTTGTAAACCCTAATTGCTAAATTAGCAAAGTTAATTATAATTAGTGATATTAAACCCTAATGTTCATGTATAGTGTAATTAGAAAAAAATTATCATAATTAGAAACCCTAATTTCAAAATTTTAGAAACTAAAATTTATTTAATTTTATTTTTTTATTTTTTGCAACCCTAAATTGGAAATCCTATAATTGATTTGTGCTAAACCTTAGGGTTAAACCCTAAGGGTCAAACCCTAAGGGTTTGCCAAATGACAAAATTGCCATTAAAATTCCAAGCCAAAAAAGACCAAAATACCCCTCTTGAATTATTGAAGCTAACTTGTGCATCTTGCCATATTTGTTGGTTGGTGAACAACTTGGATTAGTCATGTGACTTAAATATAACACACAATCAGCCATTACATACATTAGCCAATACATTATATAACATTATATATATATATAGATCGAGAGAAAAAATGCTCATTTTGCTCATTATTTTTCATCAAACTCTCAACCTTGCTATCTCTCTCTAAACCCACGAAATTTGGTAGCATATCACCACATAATCAAGCCCCACTAACAACCATAACCAAATCGGCCTAAAATCAAGATTGATCAAAGAAGGTATAAACCCTAGCTTGAAATCGACCATCGATCTTTGTGTTTAGATGTTAGGTTTTTTGTTAGAATATGTTATTTATAGTGTCTAATGATGATCTCGGGTTGCTAGATGTTAGATCCATAACATCTAGAGGCTCGGATTTGAAGATTTCAAAATCTGGAAAAAATCAATATTGTGGTCTGACAACGAATGTCGTCGGTGCCACATATCTTTCTCATTTACAATTTTTGTTGTTTTTAAAGTTGTTATATGTAGTATGCTTGTAATGTGGTCTTTGATCTGGAGCAAGAATCGGAGCCTAGATCGGTTTTATATTGCAATTATTTAAAATCAAAAACGTCGTTGATGAGCCATGACCATGAACCGTTTTAGGGTAACCCGAAAAAGCCGAAAACCTACTGACAACGTTTTGATTGAGCCCTCTCTCTGTCGTTGTTTTGATGTTTTTTTTTGTTTTGTTGTTGTATCCAAGTTATAGTATGTAGGTTATACTACATTTATTATGCCTTAAAATCTCCTAATAATTAAATAGTAGATCGTATTGAGACGGTCAAAACCAAGTAAGATGATCATGAAAGTCGCTTTTTACGGGTAACCCGAAAAACCTATGAACATCGTGATTCGACATGGTTTGACCAAATTTATCTCTGATTTTTTTTTTATTGTTGTTTGTGATATATTTGATGATAGATCTCTTCACTATACATGTTGGCTACACACTTCGCACCTTATAAATCACTAAAAATATTACATATCATTCAAGTTGTGGAAGCCCAAAAAGTAGGACCTCAAGATTGTTCTTCATTTCTGGTAACCCGAAAATGAAGAAATGACTCGATGATTCTTCTTTTCAAGATCTCGATCTTCTTGTTATGTTATGTGTTATTATGATGATGTTTGTTGTTTGGATCATGTGTAGTCTTATCATTAGTACTACAATCTCGACCAATAACATGTCCGAAACATCTTGATCGTTCATTTAATCTTGGTTAAAAGTAGCACATCTCAACTTGACATGGTTATATCGGGTTTGCATGAAACAACACGAAGAACAACTATATATAGCGACAGGTTATGTCACTATAGGTGGTCTTTAGCTGACAGACAATATAATTAAATTAATTTAATTTTCTAAAATTAATTAATTTAATTAAATAAATAGAAAAAATAGTTTTTAATTATTAAAAATACCAAATAAATTATTAAAAATTATTTTAAATTCTAAAAATTAGTTTTTAATTATTTTAATATATTTCATAAATATTTAATATTTTTGAAATATTAAAAGTATTTAATTTATTTAATTATAATATTAAATAAATTATTTAAAAATGATTTTAATATTTGAAAAATCATTTAAAATTATATTATGATATAAGAAAATATTTTAAGTTATTTTTAATGACTTTTAATATTTTGTGATAAATTTCATTAATAAATTAATATTAATGATAATTAAGTTATTTACTAAATGAATTAAATAAATTAATTAAAAATGATTTTATTATATTAAAAATCATTTTAAATAATAATAAGGTATTTAAAAATATTTTAAGTTATAAAATATAACTTTTAATATTTAAAGGTAAATTTCATTAATTAATTATTATTAATGATATTAAAGTTATTTAATAATTATATTAAATAATTTAGTTTAAAAATGATTTTAATATTATAATAATCATTTTAAATGAAAATAAAGTGTTTAAAGATATTTTAAGTTATAAAATATAACTTTTAATATTTAAAGGATAATTTCATTAATAATTTAATATTAATAATTATTAATTTATTATTAATGATATTAAATTTATTTAATAATTATATTAAATAAATAGTTTAAAAATGGTTTTATTAATTTAAAAATCATTTAAAAAGGATATAAATGAATTAAAAATATTTTAAGTTATAATTAATGACTTTTAATATTTTGATAAATAGTACATTAATATTTAAATATTAATGATAATTATTTAAAAATAATTTTAAATGTTTTAAAAATCATTTAAGGGTAATATTAATACTTTAAAAGTATTTTAAGTTATTATAAATAACTTTAATATTTTGGAAATGATTTCATTAATAGTTTAATATTAATTAAATATTAATGATAATAGGATTGTTTAATACTTAAATCATTTAATAATGATTCCGATGTTTGAAAATTCATGATAAATTATAATAAATGTTTTAAAATTATATTAAGTCATTTAAAAATAATATGACTGATATTTATAGATATTGAGTTACAGAATAGAGTCTTAGACTCGATAATTACCCGATAAAGCTGTCGGTACACCGACATATTTTAGAAATTGATCTGGACTTAGATAATTTAATTAGATATGTGATTATTTGTGATTCAATGGTTGTTAAACATGGGTAATAATGTGATTAGGTTATGTGTTGACTGCGAAATGCAGTATTATGTGTTATAGTATATTGTTCTAATCGAATGAATGATCTGATTAATGATAGGTCGAGATATAAATGATAAAACTAAGTTGCAAATTATAAGCTGAGCATCAGGCAAGTATCTTACCTTTGTATTTTCTTTATGCAATGGACATGAGTAAGAATATTTATGAATTATATTATTACTGTATAGATTATTAACCTTATATTATATATGCCCATTGATTATCAACATGTTAGTATATGGTAATTCATATATATATATATATATATTATATTAATTTCTATTTCTATAATGGTTATACAAGTGTCCCCACTTGGATAATCATTGTATTTAATCACATGTTGATATACCTTTGTCAATTACCCATATATATATATATTGTTGAATTATAGATTATTGTTGAACAAGATAAAACCTTTGATTTGGAACCGATAAGTATGAACATCCCTACACGGAAAACTTTTATGCACCCAAGGTGGATGGAGTGAACGATACCCTCGTTCTTGCATGTAGTATTGATCAATGCAGGGCATAACGGGCTGATCACCCCCCGTGCCCGTAAGTTATGACGGTTTGCAGATGAATTTCTGTTTAACCTTTTCAAAAATGAAAACAATGTTCATAGTATGTCACATTAACCCTATTTATAGTCAGTACGTAGTTTCAAAATTTGGTATAGAATTGATATATTATTATCATTGGTACAGATTACTTCACAACTGTTGAATCGTTATAGAAGGGGTAGTATAAAGAAAACATTTAAATTCTTTCAAACTTATATATATATATTGCTATTACTTGTTGGGGCACTCAAATGCTCATCCTTGCTTAATTTAAATGTTTTCATTTAAGTGTGAACAACCGAGAGAGCTCTGCTAAGAACAAGGGAAAGGGAAGGTTTCTTTGAATGAAAGAAATGCTATATTTTATGTAATAATTTAACTTTATTAAGACAAGTATGATATATATTATCTATCATGGGTTGTAATGAATGTTTAAAGGTTACGTACTTGGGATTCGGACTCGATGAATATATAAAATTAAGTTGATCTTTATATTATTGTTATTATTATTAGTATTATTCCGCTCATAGAAATGGTATCGTGAAGCAAAGCGAGTTCGGGTTTCAAGTATATCCCCAAGATTTGATACCAATCGCGACGCCCCCAAAATAGGTATACATCACCCATTCTGAGTCGCCAAATACGTGGTACAGAAATAAATACAACCTTAGTAATACAATTGTCGTATAAAATACGACAATACATATACTGTGAGTTTGAATACAAATATTGTCTAATAGACAATATACAAACTCAAAAGAAGTCCTCATTACAATTATTGATACACTATTTTATAAAATAGTGAGGACTACTAAAAAAACTATCTTGAACCATCACTCTATACCCCGGCTAGTTCATACTTTGTTCTCACCTCCTGAGAAGAAAAATGGAACAAAAAGGAAAAGGGTGAGCTCAACTAGCCTAGTAAAGAATATTATGACTAAGATAATATACAACAATTTATCATTAGTCTTCAACAGGGAAAAATATGATAAAATATAATAGACAACAAGTTTTAGATCAACAACTGCAGCAAAAACAACAATCCATTAGAAGAGTCGAGTAGAGAAAAAATTCTACTATCTTCTAAGATTTAAAAGTCCATCATCAATATTTTATCCCTGTAACATCAATCAATATACATCTTGAATCAAATATTCATCTTTGCACTATAGGCCAAAGATATTCATTTATATCACCAGTTGGTCATGTTCATCTCAACACCTGTTCATCTTTGCACTACGGGCCAAAGATATTCATTAGGTAATCATTCATCTTTGCACTACTGAACCAAAGATATTCAAGAATATCATCATTTAGAATCAAGATGACGAAAAATATCTTAAAGAAAATGAATCCAGTGAGATAAAAGATCAAAGATTAGGGATTCGTACTTTAGTTTATCCAAGTTCAAAAATACCTTATAATAATCAATTGTGGAGCAAAATTCAAGAATAAAGATCAAAACATGGATACAATCAAAGATAGTAACCATAATAGACAACTTGGACAAAGAAAAGAAAATTTCATTTTTTCTGTGAATAATGCGGTATTCGTGAATAGTGTCGTCTACGTGAATAGTGGCGTATACTTGAATAGTAACCCCGACATTAAAAGGTAGAAATTCCACAATAAAATCCATACCAGTATTTCGGTATAATGATATTGAAAGAATACCATCATTATGGAGAAAATAACATCCCTTACCTCAAAAGAATAGTACTTTCGGCTGAAATATCAGGTATAAGGCTGAAGGAAACTTACACTGATGAATAGAAACTCACAAAGTATCTAAATACTCACAAAATACGCTCGATAATATAGAGAGAGAAAGAGAGAAAACTTATTTCTGGTGTGATTTTCAATTCTAACTAAGCACCCTATTTATAGGAAAATGCTTAGAACGCCATATAGCGGAATTAACTCGCTACCTTATGGCTTTACTTGCTACTATTCACGCCCACCACTTTTGAAAATAAATTCCAGCACATTTTATTTCTCACCAACCAAAAGTGGGGCCCACCATGTTTTTAATAAAAAAATTTATTTTCGAAACTTCAATAATTCATAATAAATTGCCCCTTTATTAGAAAAATTCGAATCATATGTCTATTCCATAGGAAATTAAATTCTCTACAACTTTGTAAGTTTAAGATTTTCCAAATTTCAAACGAAAAATGACCGAAATCCACATACGGACGATTTTCAACACCTCTATTCCGACAAAATACTGATAAAATACCTCAGCATTTATTCCTTCATTTATAACCAAAATAAATATATCCATCATTTATATCCACATAAAATAAATATTTTCTTATCATATAAATCAATAATCAATTATTCACAAATAATATTACAGAATCACAATTATGACAACTAGGTCGTTCCCAAGAAAGAGGGGGCTTTCCGATAAGGATTTTTCCTTATTGGCGTGCAATTAGGTGACCAAAACCCTTTCCTAGACAGAACTTTCTTAGACATTGCCAATAATGCTATCTAATAATATTATTCAAATAATATGAATTATTGATATGATAATGGGAAATACTGTGCAGTGACAATTATTGAAACAACAATAATATAAAATATCAACGTAGCAATTATTGAATCAATAAAATAAAATATTGAACAGTAATTACTGTAACAATTATTGAGTAGTGCCTTCTTACGTAAGAATAAATAATTTCAAAAATATCATGCGTAATACCGTAATATCTCTTGTGCGAACCACGTGTATTCTTCGTATTTTAATGACCAGGTATTCCAACAGTGTTAATGGTAACAATTATGCTGTTATTTATAAAAACTCAAACTTGTCGTTTTCTTCATCCGACAATTATCCGTTATGGGGCCCATAAATGGTCGCTACTGTCGCATTTAATATTCCCTTGACAAAGAAGAATATTCCACGACCAAACGAATATTCCCGACAAAATGAATATTTTATAACCACTTGCTTATTTTGCAAAATTTTCACATTTCACCCATAACCAAAGTATTATATCAAATTAACACCTTATTATTCACAATAATAATTAGAGAAAATTTGATTTTATTTATAAAAAGTTGGGGTCTTACACTGGGACCACCGGAGTTTGTGAGAAAGCCAGAACCACTTAAGGCAGAGACGTGGATTAAGCAGATCACCAAGATATTTGATGTCTTGGGATGCTCCGAGGAGCAAAAGGTTCCCTTTGCCACCTTCATGTTGCGAGGAAAGGCAGATCATTGGTGGGAATCTATAAAATGTACTCAGCCTTCCGCACTAAAGATGTCTTGGGAGAAGTTCCAAGAATTGTTCAACGATAAGTACTTTCCTAAGAGTATTCGTCACATGAAGGAGATAGAATTTATCAAGTTGGAGCTAAACAATATGACCGTATCACAGTACGAGGCTAAGTTTGCTGAGTTATCCTGGTTTGCATCCCATTTGGTAGATAATGAGGAGCGTATGATGCAGATGTTTCTAAGAGGTTTGAAACCTGAAATACGTCAATACATTATTTCTCACAAACTTTGATTATATTCAAATGTTTGGAATGAGGCTCAGTTATTGGAGCGCGATAATGAGTTAACCCAACCAAGAGATAGCAGCTGGAAAAACGATAATACCAGTGGTAGCAGTCATTGAAGCGGTGACAACAAACGTGGAGGAAATCAACATTCCAGAAATGGTAACCACTTCGGTGGTAATCCTGGCTAAGATAATAGAAGTGGAAATTTTAAAAAGAGGAGATTCAACAATGATGGAAAGACAACAGCACCAACACCCGTTGTTAAGGAAGGAGAACGACCACCGGTCATATGCTATAGATGCGGAGGGGAAGGACACATCAGTCGAAACTGTACGCAGCAACCCAAAGCGTGTTTCAATTGTGAAAGAGAAGGTCACCTAGCCTGATTTGGTCGTGTTAAGCCCAGCTGGGATGGAGACACCAAAGGCCGTCCCAAACAAGTCAAAGCAGGTAGTTCAAGGGAGAGCGTTTGTCGTGACCTCACAAAAAGCGAGGAACCCGAACGAAGTTATTACGGGTAAGCTAATCATAAACTCTTGCAAAGTCTATACCTTATTTGATACCGATTCTACCCATTCTTTTATTTCACCTACTTGCGCTCAACGTTTAAATTTGACTCCAGAGAAATTAGACTTTGACTTATCTGCTAACTCCATTGGGAGAAAACTTTATTACATCCACTGTTAATAAATCTTGTTTGATTCAAATAGGCACCCTCACATTACCTGTCGATTTTATATCTTTTAAAATACTTGCATTTAATGTGATTTTAGGGATTGATTGGTTAACTACTCATTATGCTAAAATTGATTATTTTAGTAAGGTTGTTAGCTTTCATATTCCTAACTAACCTATTATACGAATTCAAGAAACCAAATCACTAAAGTTAATCACTGTCATATCAAGCCCTAAAGCCATTAATTTATTGAAAAACGGATGTCAAGCTTTCTTAGTCCATATCACGGATTTAAACAAAAATACGTCAGATTTGAATGATATTTCTATTGTTAATAATTTCCTGACATATTCTTTGAATAACTTCCTGGCCTACCCCCAGAGCGTGAAATTGAATTTTGTATTGACCTTGAACCCGGTACAAAACCTATTTCCAAAACACCATATCGAATTTCTTTTATTGAACTTCAGGAGTTAAAAACCCAACTGCAAGAATTGGTAGACATTAGTTTCATTCATCCTAGTACGTCTCCTTGGGGTGCTCATGTTCTATTCGTAAAGAAGAAAGATGGGAGTATGCGACTTTGTATTGATTATCGGGAATTGAATCATGTCACCATAAAAAATAGGTACCCGTTACCTCGTATTGATGACCTGTTTGACCAGTTACAAGTTGCCAAATTCTTTTCAAAGATCGATCTTCATTCCGGATATCATCAGTTAAAAATTAAAACTTATGACATTCCAATTACGGCTTTCAGAACTCGGTACGGGCATTACGAATTCCTAGTCATGTCTTTTGGATTGACTAATGCTCCTGTTGCCTTCATGGATATGATGAACTGAGTATTCAAGGAATATTTGGATCATTTTGTGGTTATCTTTATTGATGACATCCTCATTTACTCTAAAAGCCGTGAAGATCATGAGCAACACTTAAGGCTGATACTCCAAAAGCTTTGTAAAAAAAAGCTATATGCCAAGTTAAAAAAATGTGAGTTCTGGCTTAAGGAAGTAGCATTCCTTGGGCACGTTATATCAAATCACAGAATATCTATTGACCCAGTGAAGATTAAAGCAATAAAAAGCTGGGAACAACCTAAGTAAGTGACCGAAGTACGTAGCTTTTTGGGCGTAGCTGGTTAATATCAGCGATTCGTGGAAGGATTTTCTCGAATTGCTACTCTATTAACTCAGCTGACTCGAAAAGATACAAAATTCAGTTTGAACGAGGAATGTGAGAAGAGTTTTCAAGAACTCAAGAGGAAACTCATTTCAGCACCTGTTCTGATAATACCATCTGGTTTAGAGGGATTTGTCATCTACAACGATGCTTCAAGCAGAGGGTTAGGATGTGTTATCATGCAACATGGGAAAGTCATAACCTATGCCTCACGAAAACTCAAAGAATACGAGAGGAATTATCCTACTCATGATCTAGAGTTGGCAACAGTCATTTTCACACTAAAGATCTTGAGACCTTACCTATATGGGGACAAAGTGGAGATCTATACGGATCATAAAAGCCTCAAATATTTCTTCACCCAAAAGGAACTCAACATGCGATAATGATGTTGGCTCGAGATGTTGAAAGATTACGATCATACCATTCAATACCACCTTGGAAAAACGAATGTGGTAGCTGACGCGTTGAGTAGAAGATCATATGCGGGTACGAGTTCGATATTGTCAATGCAAAAGCCCATTTTGTATGACTTACAAAGGATGGAGATAGAGTTAAAGACTCTAGGTACCCACCTCATGATGTCAAATATATGAGTAGAACCAACTTTAATCTATAAAGTTAAAGCTACTCAAGCTATAGACCTGGAGTTGATGCGTATGAGAAAGAAAGTACAAGAAGGTGCTATTCCGGATGTAAGAATCGATAAAGAAGGAATACTTTGAGTTAACTCTAGACTTTGTGTTCCTAACGACTCTGATTTGAAGTATAAAATCGTGATGGAGGCGCACAACACACCGTTTGCAATCCATCTTGGGAGTACCAAAATGTATCATTGTGACGCCCCCAAAATAGGTATACATCACCTATCTTGAGTCGCCAAATACATGGTACACAATTTAAATACAAACTTCTTTTATACAGTACGACAAAATGTAGCTGAGAGTTTCAAAACGGATAATGTCTCGTAGAGAGTATCAAAACTCAAATAAAGTCTTCATTACAATTATTATCACACTATTTCACTGAATAGTGAGGACTACTAATGCAAACATCTGGACCGTCACTCCGTTCCCCGACTAGTCCCAACTACATTCTCATTTCCTGAAGAAAACAATGAAAGAAAAAGGGTGAGCTCAACTAGCCTAGTAAGAAATATTATGACTAAGATAATGAAGAATAAATTATCGTTAACCTTCAACAGTGTTAAACTGATAAAATATAATAAACATCAAGTATAACTGTAGCGGAACAAGCAATCCATTAGAAGAGTCAAGTAGAGCATGATATCTACTATCTTCTATGATTTAAAAAGTTTATCATCAGTTTTATCGCTGAGACTCAGATTTATAAATAAACCACATCATCGAATCATCCCTGCACTACGGGCCAAGGATATTCATGTAATCATCAATAGTCATGATTATACCGACGAATCCCTAGTCATAATCATACCAACAACTGTCCATCAATGCACTACAGGCCAATGATGATTTTTACCACACCATTTGTAACATTATGGTCATGATTATACCGAATAATCCCTGGTCATAATCATACAAATCAATAGTACATCTATGCACGTAAGCCACATATGACTTTTATCATAATATAATCATGAGGATGATGACAATGATATATGAATTCAATTAAAAGAAAGCAAAGGATAAATTTTAAAGATTATAACTTAATTTATCCAGAATTCAATAATGTCCAAATTGTCAACATGATACTGCTTTATGGAGTAAAATTCAGGAATAATTGTAATAACCCGAGATTTTCTATATAAAATAAATAAGAAATTTTGCGTATAATTTTTTTTTTTTTATTTAATGACGAGACTAAGTGTCATGTAAAGTGAACGATAAATGCGAATACATTTATTACTTGAAAAATTAGAAATAATTTTGGAATTAATAATTACCACAAATTATATGGTAATAAATTTTTGTGTCAAAATGTTTTTATTAATTATTTTTATGAAAACATGATTGGAAATAATATATGATGTGATAATTAGATTTATATAATAAATATTTTATTATATGAATTGTTCGAATATTTAAGTTAATTATTTTAACTTGATTATTGATGATGTGTACGAAGAATAAGTCGGACATGAGATCCAAACCCTAGATCGGATTATGATCAAGAGATGAGAATAATAATATTATATTATTTTACAATTACCATAATTATGTACTCGGTATGTGCTGAGACGAGATAATATTGAGCAATGACGGTGATTAAATTAGGTCATAGCATATTACCGTCTTTCAGAAACCCTAATTATTAAACTCGGCTATGGGATATTTCCGAGTAGTGATCGTGTATATGAAGTTACTTGAATAAGAATATCGGTAATTAGAAGAAACCCTAATTATCGTTGACGTCGATAATTAGGACAAACCCTAATTATTATAACCCTAACCGGTTGAAATTATAAACCAGTAACGATCGTGTTAGTAACATACACGATAATTAAAGAACCACTAATGGTCAATTAGAAACCCTAATTGATGACGCGTTGAGAAACCCTAATTTTAATTACCGGGTTTAATTTTGATGTTATCAGATAAGTGTTTTAATTTACCAAAGGATAGAAGTTAATTGGTAAATTATAAGAATTAAATCTAGTGATTAAATATTACATTTAATTGCCTTGTACAAGATTGCCCATACACTCTTAAACAAAGCCCAACCATCACCCATAACAAATCAGAAGCAAGAATCAAGAATTTTTGGCAAAAAGGGTATAAGAACACTAAACCTTGAAATCCTTTGATTCGATGTTATTTGATGCAATTGATTATTTAAAGTTGTGTAATAGAATGTTAATTGATGATATGGGTTGATAAATCAAAGACCCATAACATCAAAGTTCACGACTTTGAAGATTTAAGCAAGTTGGAAAAATCGAATTCTGTTATTTTTTTTCACCAAATGTCAGAGGCCATAACTCTTTGCTCGATCATGAGTTTTGTTCTTCAAAAGTTGTTATGTGTAGCCTGATATGTGGTCTTTAATCTGCAAAAAGAATCAAGTCCATATCATGTATAGATTAGAAGTTATAGATGGTCAAACATGGTTGATCGATCATGATAAACCGCTTTTTGGGAAGTCTGTAATGGGGGCATTCTCGTCCACTTTTATGCTTTAAAAGGTCTGGGCTTTTGATATGTTGTAGTGCATCGAGTTAGGAAGCCATAGGCTTTGGAATGACCTCATTCCGACCTCGGATGAGGGAATTACGGTGATTGGAAGGAAATGTGTCAAATTTCTCAAAACTTAAAGTCAAGAAATGGGATGTGCTATTCGGGACACTGTTTCGATCAGTTAATGTTTCCAAAACCTTCTAGGCTTTTGGTATGTTATAGTACACCGAATAAGTTTTCCATAGACTCAAAAGCGACTAAATCCGATATCGGAGGAGAAAGTTATGACATTTCAAAGTAGTAGTGTCAAAACTTCCCAACAAGTGCGGTGCAGTCCATTTGAACGGAATTTCAATGATGTGTTCCGAATTTGGAAATGGTCAAAGAATAAAAGTTGTATCCCCAGAAGTTAGCTTCAAGGTGGGCTCAAGAATCGCTCAAAAATGTTTTAAAATGAAAGAGTTATGACTATTTTAGCGGAAGAGGGTAAAGCTGAAACGAGATTGAAAATCTGTTATAAACGTCCCACTTTTGACGCCTTGTTTGGGCTACCTAATGAACCCGAATTGGGTAATTCAGTATTTTTAAAAAAATAGTCTTACATACCATGTATAACATATCCAAAAATCAGATTAATCGGAGTTATGAGCAATGCGTTAGAAAATCGCAAAGTGAGCTATTGAAAAATTAGTATAAACCAAGTCCCATATCGACTAAATTGAGAACTTCACCATTTTCTAAACCTATAAATAGAAGGGCTTGGCCTTTGTTTCATTCACCAACAATAAGGCCTCCAATTTTTGAGAAAGGCTTTGTTGTGGGAGAACTTTTTATAAAGATCTCCTAATTAAATTTTGGCGTGGAAGTGCGTATTCAATCTTGTGGAATTCGTATTTCCGGGTATGTTTCTTATTTAATTTTGTAATGTTATTATTTTTAATTGTTAGTTAAAGTTTGAATTTTTGAAGTTTAGTTAGTGTTGTTAATAAACTAGTTAGTTTACTATGTTTATTTTGGCTTGGAATTGATTATGTAAATGAGTTATTTGTGATGACTTTTAATATTTTGTGATGAATTTCATTAATTAATAATTATTAATGATATTAAAGTTATTTAATGATTATATTAAATAATTTAGTTTAAAAATGATTTTAATATTATAAAAATCATTTTAAATGAAAATAAGGTATTTAAAAATATTTTAAGTTATAAAATATATTTTGAATATTTAAATGATAATTTCATTAATAATTAAATATTAATGATATTAAGATAATATTAATGATATTTAGTTTATTTAATGATTAATATTAAATAAATAGTTTAAAAATGGTTTTACTTATTTAAAAACCATTTAAAGAGGATATTAAGGATTTAAAAATATTTTAAGTTATAATTAATGACTTTTAATATTTGGATAAATAGTACATTAATATTTAAATATTAATGATAATTATTTGGGTAATATAAATGTTTTAAAAATAGTTTGAGTTATTATAAATAACTTTTATATTTTAGCGATGGTTTCATTAATAGTTTAGTATTAATTAAACTATTAATGATAATGGAATTGTTTAATGTTTAAATCATTTAATTATGATTCCGATATTTGAAAGTTATAAATTGACCAAACTAGTCGACTTGAGAACCGATTATGAAGTTCTAAATTTGAAGAAGAACACCTATAATAAAACAGTTATATCACTATAGGACCTTAAGTATGATTTGAATTATTTTAAAATTTTCAATTTCTCGGAAATTACGAAAATGATTAAAAATAAGATGTTTGATATTTACAGATGTTGAGGTATAGAATAAGAGTCTTAGACTCAAATTATTTACCCGATAAAGTCGTAAATACGTGAAACAAATGTCGACCTTATAAAAAGAAAGAAAAGACTACTTTAAGAGCATGGATGAGATATTTGAAAAATGTATAAAAATATTTCAAGTATAGAATAGGAACTAAAATTATGATCACTGTGATTATGTGATTGGACTATCGCTAATCGTATTGTAATAGAGCGATTACTATGTGTTAAGATATATTGTTCTAATCGAAGGAATGATCTGATTATTGATAGGTTGTGATAAAGAGATAAAACCTAAGTTGAGATTTGTAATCAGCGAATCAGGCAAGTATCCTACCTTTGCACTTCCTTTATGCAATGGACATGAGTAAGAAGTTTCGAATTATTCTATCCTCGCATGCATTATGTACTCTTTGATTATCGACATGTTAGCTCAGATATATATTCTGTTCATTGATTTCTATAAATGGTTATACAAGTGTCCCCACTTGGATAATCATGGCATTTGTTCACATGTTGATACACCTTTGTCAATTACCCGTATATATATGTTGAATTACATATTATTGTTGAGCAAGATTAAAAACCTTCTGGTTTGGAACCAGGCATGTATGAACATCCCTATATGGGAAGATTTTTACAAAGGCGGATAGAGTGAGCGATGAATTTCGCTCAAGTTATGTATTATTGATCAATACAGGTACAACGAGGTCGATCACCCTCCGCGTCTGTAAGTTAGTTACGACGGTTTGAGGATAGAATTCCGCTAAACCTTTTCAAAAATGAAAAGAATGTTCATAGTATGTTTCTTAAACCCTATTCAAGGTAGAGCCAGAGCCAAATTTAAAGAATTTGAAAGAGAGTTGTTATGTGAATTTTTTATCAAGATGATTACTTCACAACTTTCAATTCGTTGTAAGAAGTGTTATGTAAAGAGAATACTTATATTCTTTCACTTATATATAATTACTATTACTTGTCGGGCACTTAAATGCTCATCCTTGCTTAAATTAAATGTTTTCGCTTATGTATGAGCAACTCAAGGCTCGAGTACCTAACAAAGGAAAAGGAAAGTCGATCGAATAAGTGTGTATTATGAGTTAATGGTTATAGTTGTATTGGTATCTATTCAAGTATTGTAAGGAATGTATTTGAAGGTCACGTGCACTGGGAAGTAAACTTTGATGTATGTAAATTAAGTTCAATGTATTATTATTTAGTATTATTCAAATTTTAAAGAAATGGTATTGTGGAGAACCGAGTTCGGGTTTTAAGTACCTGGATTTGGGGTCGTCACAAGTTGGTATCAAAGCCATAAGCATGGATTTGCAAAGAGCCCCGAGCCTTTATTTTGTGACATCCCTTTAAGGGGAGGCACCGAAGCTAGACTTTCCGTAGGGGACACCGAGCGAGTCGGTGGCAAGTTGATAGGTACCCTTATGAGGTGCTATGGTTGGAAGTACCATGAGTGTCACAAGTTGGTATCAAAGCTGTTGGTTATGAAGCTTAGGTAGGAATACCTGAGACTAATAACCACAATGATTAGGATAAGTATTAACTCATATAGAGTTAGTTGGTCGATAAGATTCAAAGATGAATCTCGGCGAGTGTAAAGACACGAGTTCCCTAACTCGATTATAAAGTTAAACAAAGAGTGGGGAATAGATTGAGTCTAAAAGACTGAAAGTGCAGTTATGAGAGATCGTAAAATAAAACGATCAAGATATAGAACTAAATTGTAATATATACGATGAAATCACCCCGTGATCTGATAAGGCTATGACAGCCAGAAGGAATCAATCTGATGATTGGAAATTTTACAGCAAGATTGCTGTGTATGAATTGTACTATCAATTGGTACGCATCCGTAAGAGAATTATAAATACGAATTAAATTGTATGGAGAATGGGGTTAGTGTTAGATGGGGATTCAATTGAGGACTCATGTCGGCAAAATTGAGTTGTATGATTCTTTGTATGGGAGCTGAATTGTACTTGGTGTAAAAACCACTTAGTTTCTGGCACTGATAATCATTGAAATGTTTGTGTCGCGCTATTTGTTATATGTACATTAAGAGGATGACTCCATTCTCAGGTGTATTATAGATAGAGAATATAAGATTAAGTTCGAGTTCTTAAAACTCATACCTATGAGACATTCTTGACTCATAATTATATGAAATGTTTATGAACCCCTCAGCGAATGGACGCCAAAGGTCTGACTAGGATAAGTTCTTAAACTCATATGATTGTGGCAATTTATGAACTCATAAGTGTGGTTTGATGAACTGGGTATAGTTTTGTGTGAATGGAGTGTTATGGATTACGAGGAGAATGAGATAGATTGTTAAGTAAATGATTTTTAGTGAAGGTGTTAGGTTTTCCTAAACTCCTAGCTATGCTAAACTTCAAAATTTTTGACATCAAGCTAAATACGCACTATGTGCTTTTGAAAACAAAAATGTAGACTCGTAATCATTTTTGAAATGGTTTAAAGTACGGTCTATGCAACTTATTTTGGCTAGACGCAAATGATTTGAAATATCAAAATTTGTTTTTAATTATCACTCATGTACCATGTAACTCAAATGCGAGATGATAAAAATGTGATGGAGTTGTAAATACTGTGAATACTTAGTGTGAATTTGACTCATCATTGTTCCACTATTGTATGATGTGTTATGACAAAGTCATACAATGACGGCATCCTCAACGGATTGTTAATACAATGACGACATCATGACGTCATTCTCAAAATGTTTTCAAAAGTTTAATTTGCCAACTGGTTTGGCTACATCTAAATAATTCGATTGAATTGAATTATTGATATGAGTCTATGCTATTTGAATTTGCTAGACTAATGTTAATGAAAACTCTAAGTGTTCATTGAAGAAATTTCCCGAACCAAACCTGCTTGATGCGGAATCCTATGATAAGACCGAGGTGAACAATGTTGTTTGGATAAATGATCCAATCTAATGGGCGTAAATATTCCCTAGGTATGATTAATACGTTATGCGTGATGTAGGGTACAACAATAGGCTAATCACCTAAAGTACTATTAATGGTAGTTTACCTTCTTTGTGATTGTAAACATACCGTAATGTTTTGTTTTTGCGGTATGAATACCGCTAAAACTATGTGTTCATGGTCTATATGACCCCTCGTAACAATTTGAAAACTTTTACTCTTGTGAGAGGTGTATAGGGTAGCATGTGATGATATGTGTGAATGTTGTAAGCCACCCAGATAGAGTTAAGCCAGAAGTTACGAGGGAGGTTGGAGTAGATGGAGATATACAGATAGGACAGTTGAAGGTTGAGATAGAAGCCAAAAACACCAGGATATATACCTTGGAGCAGAGCTTTAGACATTGCCTTTATGCGATTCGACGCGAAGTGGATGGAGCGCCTTTCTACAGAGAGATAAAGCGTTGATGAGAATTGAATAAATTCATTGTTAAACAAAATAAGAAGACAACGATATAGAACTCTTGATTGGCCGTGTATATATATATATGCTAATCGGGGTAACTTATGTATGTAGATGTCCGGTTAGAAAGATATGTGGAATAAGAAGGATCGATCCATACCCCGAGCTAATATCGAGGCCAACAAATTGAAATAGAAGCTCACCAGAACCCAAATCGGACGAGGTGGCTATCGTGGAAAACGTAGCATCGATCCGAAATGTTGATTTGATGACAGATAGTAATTCGTACACTAAAGTTGAAGCCGCTTTCAAGCATCAACGGAGGTGCGAGATTTGGAGAACAAGGTTTCTTTATTGGAAAGGTTGTGGGAGATAGAAAAGTTGATGCGTCAGGCGTTAATGGAAACAATGGAAGAGCAGGATAAGCTCAAAATCCAAATTGACCAGATGGAGCCTCAAGCGACACATCGTGTGCAGCTCCGAGAGGTAAGGAAAAAAAAAGAAGAAAGGTAGAAGATCCTGACTTAGGAAAACCTGATAAGAAGAAAGGGAAGAAGATATGTTATATTTGCGGCCGTGAGGGACATACCTCTCCTCGTTGCCCCGACTATAAGAAAGGTGGATGTTTTAATTGTGGGATGGAAGGACATCGATCGAATGAATGTCCGAGAAAAAAGGCTTGGTAAATAAGTGGTATGGGTTATGTTGTGTGTGTGATAAGTAATGAACTATTTTCAACTTTTATGTTGGTCAAGATTTTAAATCCCGACTTTCGTAGTCACAAAGGGATAGCTGTTGATTTAAAGCAGGATGTGCTGTGTAAATATTCGATAAATGAATATGAATCTAAGATTGAGAAATGAAACGAGTTTAATACATTAATCTTATGCAATAAGGTTTAAAATGTAAGGGTATAATTTATGGTTTTATTTAACCAGATAATGCCGCCAAAACGTCAAACTTGAAACCAAAGGATAGAAGAATCTACTAATGCTGGGGAACGACAACCAGAACTGATGCAAAACTTGGCAAACATGGTAGCTCAGGCTATGCAGCAGGGAACACCAGTTGCGGGAAACCAGCCAGACAATCGCTTGGCAAAATTCAAAGACTTCAAAGCCGTAGGACCACCAGAATTCCAGAGAGGATCACCGACCTATAGAAGCCTGCACTTGGGTGAACGAGATAGAGAAGGCGTCAGAATCGCTAAAGTAGATGAGGGCAAAAGACCGCTTTTGCCACTTATATGATGAAAGGGGAAGCTAACTTTTGGTGGGAGGCAAATAAGACTCCAGGCGGAGAGAAGAAATTACTTGGGATAGGTTTAAGGATTTATTTTTCAAAACTATCTCTATTAGTATGCAGTCTAGAATGGAGGTGAGATTCCTGGAGTTAAAGCAGGATAACATGACTGTTGCGGAGTATGCCGCGAAATTTAATGAGTTGGCTAGGTTTGCTCCACATCAAGTGGATACAGAGGCTAGGAAGGCAAAGAGATTTGAGCTGGGCTTAAAACCCTGGCTCTACAATAAGGTGTCAGTACTGCAAATCAATACTTTTGCAGCACTCATGGAGAAGGCTATCATTGCTGAACAGGGAAGTGAGGCCATGAGCCTCTACCATAAGGAGAAGAAGAACAAAAGCAAGTCGGAGGAACAAGAAAAGATAGAAAGTAGTAGTGGGAATAGGGGTGAGAAAAGAATGAGGAATTTTTCTCGAGAAAATGCAAGTAAAGGTGAAGGTATAAAGAAGGTGTAGTGCGCAAGCAAGAATCATGGAAGAATCACTCTGGCGAGTGTCTGAAGGGCAAGTTTGTATGCTACAAGTGCGGGCAAGAGGGTCATATCTCTCCCAACTGTCCCAACTCAAGGATGATCAATGGATGCTTCATATGTGGATCGACTGAACATAAGGTGAGGAATTGTCCACATAGGGGAATGGAGGCAGGGAATGTAACCACGGGGAGAAGCAGTGGGACGTTAGCAATTTCAGGACCAAACTCAACCAGTAACCCAACGAAAGCAACTCCGAGGGTTTACAACATGACGGTCCAGGATACGGTGGCAGCTGGAAATAGAATTCCAGGTGCTATTTGAATAACTTATATATCTTATATTTCTGCTTAATCGGATAGACAAGTGTTATGATGAATAATTAAAGATCAGTTTGATCAAGTATGATCGAGATCTACGTGACAATGATTATATGCTATGTACCCTTCTCGCATATGAGTTTTAAAAGTCGTGATTCCGGGGGACTAATCCTTATAAGGAGGGTGAATGTAATAACCCGAGATTTTCTATATAAAATAAATAAGAAATTTTATGCGTATAAATTTTTGTTTTATTTAATGACGAGACTAAGTGTCAAGTAAAGTGAACAATAAATGCTAATACATTTATTACTTGAAAAATTAGAAATAATTTTGGAATTATTAATTACCACAAATTATATGGTAATAAATTTCGTAGTTTAAAATGTTTTTATTAATTATTTTCCATGAAAGCATGATTGGAAATAATATATGATGTGATAATTAGATTTATATAATAAATATTTTATTATATGAATTGTTCGTAATATTTAAGTTAATTATTTTAACTTGATTATTGATGATGTGTACGAAGAATAAGTCGTATACATGAGATCCAAACCCTAGATTGGGATTATGATCAAGAGATGAGAATAATAATATTATATTATTTTACGATTACCATAATTATGTAATTGGTATGTGCTTGACGTATAATATTGAGTAATGACGGTCCAATTAGGTCATAGCATATTACCGCAATCTTTGTGAAACCCTAATTATTAAACTCGCTTATGGGATATTTCGAGTAGTAAGGACCGTGTATATGAAGTTACCGTGAATAAGAATATACAGTAATTAGAAGAAACCCCATTTATCATTATACGTCGATAATTAGGACAAACCCTAATTATTATAACCCTAATCGGTTGAAATTATAAACCGTAACGATCGTGTTAGTAACATATACGAGATAATTAAAGAATCACTAATGGTCAATTAGAAACCCTAATTGATGACGTTGAGAAACCCTAATTTTAATTATCGGGTTTAATTTCTCGATGTTATTCAGATAAGTGTTTTAATTTACCAAAGGATAGAAGTTAATTGGTAAATTATAAGAATTAAATCTAGTGATTAAATATTACATTTAATTGCCTTTGTACAAGATTGCCCATACACTCTTAAACAAAGCCCAACCATCACCCATAACAAATCGAAGCAAGAATCAAGAATTTTTGGCAAAAGGGTATAAGAACACTAAACCTAGAAATCCTTTGATTCGATGTTATTTGATGCAATTGATTGTTTAAATTTGTGTAATAGAATGTTAATTGATGATATGGGTTGATAAATCAAAGACCCATAACATCAAAGTGCACGAATTTGAAGATTTAAGCAAGTTGGAAAAATCTGAATTACTTTTTTTTTCACCAAATGTCGAGGCCATAACTCTTTGCTCGATCATGAGTTTTGTTCATCAAAAGTTGTTATGTGTAGCCTTTGATATGTGGTCTTTAATCTGCAAAAGAATCAAGTCCATATCATGTATAGATTAGAAGTTATAGATGGTTAAACATGGTTGTCCGATCATCATGATAAACCGCTTTTTTAGCGATGTAATGGGGGGCATTCTCGTCCACTTTTTATGCTTTAAAAGGTCTGGGCTTTTGATATTTTGTAGTGTATCGAGTTAGGAAGCCATAGGCTTTGGAATGACCTCATTCCGACCTCGGATGAGGGAATTACGGTGATTGGAAGAAAATGTGTCAAATTTCTCAAAACTTAAAGTCAGCAGCGGGATGTGCTATTCGGGACACTGTTTCGATCAGTTAATATTTCCAAAACCTTCTGGGCTTTTGGTATGTTATAGTACACCGAATTAGCTTTCCATAGACTCCGAAACGGACTAAATCCGATATCGGAGGAGAGAGTTATGACATTTCAAAGTAGTAGTGTCAAAACTTCCCAACAAGTGCGGTGCAGTCCATTTGAACGAAATTTCGGGCTGATGTGTTCGGAATTTGGGAATGGTCAAAGAATAAAAGTTGTATCCCCGTGGTTAGCTTCAAGTGGGCTCAAGAATCGCTCAAAAATGTTTTAAAATGAAAGAGTTATGACTGCTTTTAGCGGAAGAGGTAAAGCTGAAACGAGATTGAAAATCATATGAACGTCCACATTTGGCGACTTAATTTTGGGCTATCTAATGAACCCGAATTGGGTAATTCGTATTTTTTAAAAATAGTCTTACATACCATGTATAACATATCCAAAAATCGATTAATCGGAGTTATGAGCAATGCGTTAGAAAATCGCAAGCTATTGAAAAATTAGTATAAACCAAGTCCCATATCGACTAAATTGAGAACTTCACCATTTTCTAAACCTATAAATAGAAGGGCTTGACCTTTGTTTCATTCACCAACAATAAGGCCTCCAATTTTTGAGAAAGGCTTTGTTGTGGGAGAACTTTTATAAAGATCTCCTTAGTTAAATTTTGGGCGTGGAAGTGCGATTCAAATTGTGAAATTAGATTTAAGGTGTGTATTTTTTATTTAATTTTGTAATGTTATTATTTTTAATTGTTAGTTAAAGTTTGAATTTTGAAGTTTAGTTAGTGTTGTTAATAAACTAGTTAGTTTACTATGTTTATTTTGGCTTGGAATTGATTATGTAAATGAGTTATTTGTGATGACTTTTAATATTTTGTGATGAATTTCATTAATTAATAATTATTAATGATATTAAAGTTATTTAATGATTATATTAAATAATTTAGTTTAAAAATGATTTTAATATTATAAAAATCATTTTAAATGAAAATAAGGTATTTAAAAATATTTTAAGTTATAAAATTTAACTTTTAATATTTAAATGATAATTTCATTAATAATTAAATATTAATGATATTAAGATAATATTAATGATATTTAGTTTATTTAATGATTAATATTAAATAAATAGTTTAAAAATGGTTTTACTTATTTAAAACCATTTAAAGAGGATATTAAGGATTTAAAAATATTTTAAGTTATAATTAATGACTTTTAATATTTGGATAAATAGTATATTAATATTTAAATATTAATGGTAATTATTTGGGTAATATAAATGTTTTAAAAATAGTTTGAGTTATTATAAATAACTTTTATATTTTAGCAATGGTTTCATTAATAGTTTAGTATTAATTAAACTATTAATGATAATGGAATTGTTTAATGTTTAAATCATTTAATTATGATTCCGATATTTGAAAGTTATAAATAAACCAAACTAGTGACTTGAGAGAACCGATTATGAAGTTCTCAATTTGAAGAAGAACACCTATAAATAAGTTATATCACTATAGGCCCTTAAGTGATGATTTGAATTATTTTAAATTTTTCAATTTCTGGAAATTACGAAAATGATTAAAAATAAGATGTTTGATATTTACAGATGTTGAGGTATAGAATAAGAGTCTTAGACTCAGTATTTACCCGATAAAACTGTCGATACGCCGACAAATGTCAGACCTTATAAAAGAAAGAAAAGGACTACTGTAAGAGCATGGATGAGATATTTGAAAAATGTATAAAAATATTTCAAGTATAGAATAGGAACTAAAAGTATGATCACTGTGATTATGTGATTGGACTATGTGCTGACTGTAATAGACAGTACTATGTGTTAAGATATATTGTTCTATGAACGAATGATCTGATTATTGATAGGTTGTGATAAAGAGATATAACCTAAGTTGAGATTTGTAATCAGCGAATCAGGCAAGTATCCTACCTTTGCACTTCCTTTATGCAATGGACATGAGTAAGAAGTTTCAATTATTCTATCCCTCGCATGTATTATGTACTCTTTGATTATCGACATGTTAGCTTTATATATATTCTGCTTCATTGATTTCTATAAATGGTTATACAAGTGTCCCCACTTGGATAATCATGGCATTTGTTCACATGTTGATACACCTTTGTCAATTACCCGTATATATATGTTGAATTACATATTATTGTTGAGCAAGATTAAAACCTTCGGGTTTGGAACCGTGCATGTATGAACATCCCTATATGGGAAGATTTTTTGCATGAAAGCGGATAGAGTGAGCGATGAATTTCGTTCAAGTTATGTATTATTGATCAATACAGGTACAACGAGGTGATCACCCTCCGGTGCTAAGTAAGTTATGACAGTTTGAGGATAGAATTCCGCTAAACCTTTTCAAAAATGAAAAGAATGTTCATAGTATGTTTCTTAAACCCTATTCAAGGGGTAGAGCGAGCCAAATTTAAAGAATTTGAAAGAGAGTTGTTATGTGAATTTTTTATCAAGACTGATTACTTCACAACTTTCAATTCGTTTGTAGAAGTGTTATGTAAAGAGAATACTTATATTCTTTCAAATTTTATATATAATTACTATTACTTCTTTGGGCACTTAAATGCTCATCCTTGCTTAAATTAAATGTTTTCGATTATGTATGAGCAACCTGAAGGCTCAGGCACGAACAAAGGAAAAGGAAAGCTGATCGAATAAGTGTGTATTATGAGTTAATGGTTATAGTTGTATTGGTATCTATTCAAGTATTGTAAGGAATGTATTTGAAGGTCACGTACCTGGGGAAGTAAACTTTGATGTATGTAAATTAAGTTCGAATATATTATTATTTAGTATTATTCATCTTAAAGAAATGGTATCGTGGAGAACCGAGTTCGGGTTTGAAGTACCTGGATTTGGGGTCGTCACAATAATATTGTATAAAAAATGAGTTGGACATCAAAGAAATCAATTTTTGTCATGAATAATTCCTCGGGTGAATAGTACTTCAGGAATAGTACTCGTGAATAGTACTTTATGAATAGTACCTGTGAATAGTACTTTGTGAATAGTACCCCGTGAATAGTACTTTGTGAATAGTACCGTAAAAATGAATACTACTCATGGATAGTACTCCGACATGAAAAGCTTAAAATTTAACAAGAATGTGCAGAAAATATCCTTGTGAAACGATACTAGATGAAATGCAAATTTCAAGGATATTCTACTAATTTCGCAGAGTATAGAAGTAATACTTTAACAAAATGAGGGTATAATCAGGAATATGAGACAAAATAATATTACTCACATACTACAGAGTATGGAAGACAATATTATTCCTATGAATACTAAAAAAATAATATCCCTTACCTCAGAAGTAGACTGGATACTGGAATAGTGAGGTAACAGACTTCTCTTCTACTTTCTCTCTAAAGCTACTCTCTCTATAATTGCTCTTGTGAGTCTTAGTGAATTGGTGAGAATGAAAGAAGAATGAACTTCTATTTATAGGAAAACATAGTTTCGATAATTGCACGTTTTGGGGCCCAAAATATTACAGTATAATACCTTCATCTTTTTTTTTATTTTTAATTTAGTCCTGCAAGTATTATCAAACTTGCACCACCTCCCCTAATAGTACACCATGTGAATCAATAGTATAATCATGTGAATAAATAGTATAATCATGTGAAAAAATTAATTACAGTATAGTACCTTCATCTATACCTCTATTTTTAATTTAGTCATGCAAGTATTATCAATCTTGCACCACCTCCCCTAATAGTACATGCAGGTGAATCAATAGTACACACATGTGAACAAATAGTTATAAGCATGTGAATTACTAGCAATTAATTGCTCATTTATCCGATTAATTACCCGATTGGTCAATATACCTCCAGACATCCATTATTATCGAAATAGATGTCGATTTCCACTAACACTAATAATGCCAACACAATGGAAATATCAATTTCATCTTTAATCAACACGAACTTATTCATCATTAATATTATAACTCACAATATTTAATAACCAGATCATTCCCAGGAAAGAGGGGGCTTTCCGATAAGGATTTCTCCCTATTGGCGCGCAATTAGGTGATCAAACCTTTCCTTGACAGAACTTTCTAGACATTGTCAATATTGTAAATAATAATATGAATAACTTTTTCGTCTCAAGTATTAATTTAATAATATAAAATATTATGCAGATGATACTATGACAATAATTGAATCAATAATATGATAGATATTATGCAGCAACTACTGTAGCAATAATTGAGTATAACTTAGTGACTTCTCATGTAAGCATCAATAATCAATACCGTGTGCTACTATGCAACCATGTGTATTACTGTACTTTTACCATCGGGTAGTTCAACAGTTTAACAGTAAAACTTTCACAGTTATTTTTATAAAAAGATAATTCTGTCATTTTCTAACTACGACAATACTTCCGTTGTGGGGTCCACCAATGATTGTGCCGTTGTACTATTATTCCCTGTTAAAAAGAATATTCCCTGACCAATCGAATATTATATAACCACTTGCGTACGTTGCAAAATTTGTAAATAATAGCCACAACTATAACATTATATCAAATCCACACCATAATATTCAAAAATATATTTCGAGAAAAATTAATCTTTATCCATAAAAGTTGGGGTCTTACAACCTTCCCTTCTTATGAAATTTAATCCTCAAAATTAGGGTGCGTACCTGGTATGTCGAAGAGGTGAGGATATCTTGAATTCATTTTAGATTCTAACTCCCAGGTCATTTCCTCAACATTGTGGTTTCTCCACAAAACTTTGACTTGAGGTATAACCTTGGAGCGTATAATATGATCCTTCTTATCCAAGATTTTAACAGGTACCTCTTTATAAATTAAATCTTCCGCTATCTCGTCCGGTTCTAATTCAATAATGTGGTTCGGGTCTTTCACATATTTACGTAACATAGATATATGAAAAATGTTATGAACACGAGACATATTTGGCAGTAAGGCGAGTCTATAGGCCACAGTTCCTACTCGATCGAGGATTACAAATGGGCTAATGAATCGAGGATTGAGCTTTCCTCTTTTTCCAAATCTCGTAACTCCTTTCTATGGAGCAACACGTAACAACACATGATCTCCAATATTGAATTCCATGTCCTTTCAATAAAGATCAACATAACTCTTTTGTCATTCTTGTGAGGTTTTTATACGTTGTCGGATCGTTTGAATCTTTTCCGTAGTCATACGTACCAACTCCAGTCCCAACAACGTTGCTTCACCCACCTCATCCCAGCATACTGGAGAACGACACTTTCTTCCATACAATGCCTCAAATAGAGCTATGCCAATATTTGCTTGATAACTGTTGTTGTAGGAAAACTCCTCTAATGGTAAAAACTTGTCCCAACTTCCTTTGAAGTTAAGGACACAGAGTATTAATAAATCTTCAAGAGTTTGAATAGTCCTCTTCAACTGCCCATCCGTTTGACGATGTTATGCCGAACTAAATCATAAATCTGTGCCCATAGCTTTTTGCAAACTACCCCAACATCGTGAAGTGAATCTTGGGTCTTGATCAAAAACTATGGATACAGGCATACCATGCATTCTTATAATCTCGTTTGTGTACATACGAGCAAGACGTTCAAGTGTATAAGTTTCTCGCATCGGTAAGAAATGAGAAGACTTGGTCAATCTATCAACAATAACCAAAATCGCATCTATGCCTTGAGAAACCTTGGGAAGACCAGTAACAAAATCCATGGTAATGTGCTCCCACTTCCATTTTGGAATTTCAAGTGGTTGCAATGGTCCTTTTGGCACTTGATGTTCCGCCTTGACTCGTTGACAAGTTAGACACCTTAAGATAAACCCCGCTACCTCTCTCTTCATATTGCTCCACCAAAATGTATGTCGAAGACCATGATACATTTTGGTACTCCCAGGATGGATTAAAAATGGTGTGTTGTGCACCTCCATCAAGATTTTATACTTCAAGTCAGAATCATTAGGAACACAAAGTCTTGAGTTGACTCGAAGTATTCCTTCTTCATCGATTCTTGCTTCCGGAATAACACCTTCTTGCACTTTCTTTCTCATACGCATCAGCTCCAGGTCTGTAGCTTGAGCAGCTTTAACTTTATCGATTAAAGTTGGTTCTACTCGTATATTCGCCATCATAACATGGGTCCCTGGATTCTTTAACTCTATCTCCATCCTTTGTAAGTCATACAAAATGGGCCTTTGCATTGACAATATCGTACTCGTACCCGCATACGATCTTCTACTCAATGCGTTAGCTACTACGTTCACTTTTCCAGGATGGTATTGAATGTTATGATTGTAATCTTTCAATAGCTCAAGCCATCATCATTGCCGCATTTTGAGTTCCTTTTGAGTGAAGAAATATTTGAGGCTTTTATGATCCGTATAGATCTCCACCTTCTCTCCATACAGGTAATGCCTCCAAATCTTAAGCGTAAAAATGACAGTTGCCAACTCTAGATCATGAGTAGGATAATTCCTCTCATATTCTTTGAGTTGTCGTGAGGCATAGGCTATGACTTTCCCATGTTGTATGAGAACACATCCTAAACCATTGCACAAGCATCGCGAAGATATGACAAATCCTCCTAAACTAGTTTGGTATTGTCGAACAATGTTGAAATGAGCCTCCTCTTGAGTTCTTGAAAACTCTTCTCACATTCCTCGCTCCAACTAATTTGTATATTTTTATCATGAATAATTCCCCGGGTGAATAGTACCTGAGTGAATAGTACCCCGTGAATAGTACTTCGGTAATAATACTTTGTGAATAGTACTCGTGAATAGTACTTTATGAATAGTACCCCGTGAATAGTATTCCAGCATACAAAGATCAATAATTATCAAGAATGCTCAGAATAATATTTTTATGAAAAGATACTGGATGAAGCGCAAATATCAAAGATATTCTACTAATTTCACGTAATATAGCAGCAATACTTTAACAGAATGAGTGTAGAATTAGGAATACGAAATGAAATAATATTACTCGCATACTACAGAGTATGGAAGAAAATATTATTTCCTACGAATGCTGAACAAAAATAATATCCCTTACGAATAAGAAATAAATAAAATCTCTTACGAATAAGAAATAAATAACATCCCTTACCTTAGAAGAAGACTGGATACTGGAATAGTGAAGTAGTAGACTTCTCTTCTTCTTTCTCTCTATAGCTTCTCTATCTATAATTGCTCTTGTGAGTCTTAGTGAATTGGTGAGAATGAAAGAAGAATGAGCTTCTATTTATAGTAAAATATAGTTTCGATAATTACACGTTTTAGGGCTCGAAATATTACAGTATAATACCTTCATATATTCCTTCATTTTTAATTTAGTCCTGCAAGTATTATCAAACTTGCACCACCTCCCCTAATAATACATGAATGTGAATCAATAGTACATTCATGTGAATCAATAGTTCTATACATGTGAAAAAAATAGTTATGGTATAATACCTTCATCTATACCTCTATTTTTAATTTAGTCATGCAAGTATTATCAATCTTGCACCACCTCCCCTAATAGTACATGCATGTGAACAAATAGTTATAAACATGTGAGTTAATAACAATTAATTGTTCATTTATCCGATTAATTACCCGATTGGTTAATATAACCTCCGAAAATCAATTATTATCGAAATAAATGTCGATTTCCACTAACACTAATAATCCCAACACAATGGAAATATCAATTTCATCTTTAATCAACACGAACTTATTCATCATTAATATTATAACTCACCATATTTAACAACGGATCATTCCCGGGATAGAGGGGATTTAGATAAGATTTCTCCTATTGGCGCCATATGATTAGGTGACCAAACCTCTCCTTGATGAACTTTCTAGACATTGTCAATATTGCAAATAATAATATGAATAAATTTTTCGTCTCAATTATTGATTTAATAATATAAAATATTATGCAGATGATACTATGACAATAATTGAATCAATAATATGATATATATTATGTAGCAATTACTGTAATAATAATTGAGTATAACTAAGTGACTTCTCACGTAAGCATCAATAATCAATACCGTGTGCTACTATGCAACCATGCGTATAAATATTCTTTTACCACCGGGTATTTCAACAGTATAACGGTAACACTTTCGCCGTTATTTTTATAAAAAAATAATTATGTTGTTTTCTAACTTCGACAATAATTTCGTTTGTGGGGTCCACCCATGATTGTGTCGTCGTACGAATATTCCCCGACCAATCGTATATTTTATAACCACTTGCTTACGTTGCAAAATTTGTAAATAATAGCCACAACTATAACATTATATCAAATCCACACCATAATATTCAAAAATATATTTCGAAAAAAATTAATCTTTATTCATAAAAGTCGGGGTCTTACAACCTCCCCTTCTTATGAAATTTCGTCCTCAAAATTAGGGTACGTATCTGGTATGTTGAAGAGGTGAGGATACCTTGACTTCATTTCAGATTCTAACTCCCAGGTCATTTCCTCAACATTGTGGTTTCTCCACAAAACTTTGACTTGAGGTATAACCTTGGAGCGTAGAATATGATCCTTCTTATCCAAGGTTTTAACAGGTACCTCTTCATAAGTTAAATCTTCCGCTATTTCGTCCAGTTCTAATTTAATAATGTGGTTTGGGTCTTTCACATATTTACGTAACATAGATATATGAAAAATGTTATGAACACGAGACATACTTGGCGGTAAGGCGAGTCTATAGGCCACATTTCCTCTCTTTCCAAATCTTGTAACTCCTTTCCATGGAGCAACACGTAACAACACATGATCTCTAATATTGAATTTCACGTCATTTCGATGAAGATCAACATAACTCTTTTGTCGATCTTGTGAGGTTTTTATACGTTGTCGGATCGTTTGAATCTTTTCCGTAGTCATACGTACCAACTCTGATCCCAACAACACTACTTCACCCACCTCATCTCAGCATACTAGAGGACGACACTTTCTTCCATACAATGCCTCAAATGGAGCCATGCCAATACTTGCTTGATAACTGTTGTTATAAGAAAATTCCACAAATGGCAAGAACTTCTCCCAACTTCCTTTGAAGTCAAGGACACAGAGTTTTAATAAATATTCAAGAGTCTGAATAGTCCTCTCCGACTGCCCGTCCGTTTGAGGATGATATGTCGAACTAAATCGTAAATCCGTGCCCATAGCTTTTTGCAAACTAACCCAAAATCGTGAAGTGAATCTTGGGTCTCGATCAGAAACTATGGATACTGGCATACCATGCAGTCTTATAATCTCATTTATGTACATAAGAGCAAGACGTTCAAATGAATAAGTTTCTCGTATCGATAAGAAATGAGCAGACTTGGTCAATCTATCAACAATGACCCAAATCACATCTATGCCTTAAGAAACCTTAGGGAGACCAGTAACGAAATCCATGGTAATGTGCTCCCACTTCCATTCTGGAATTTTAAGTTGTTGCAATTGACCTTTTGGCACTTGATACTTCGCCTTGACTCGTTGACATGTTAGACACCTTGAGATAAACCCCACTATCTCTCTCTTCATATTGCTCCACCAAAATGTATGTCGAAGATCACGATACATTTTGGTACTCCCAAGATGGATTGCAAATGGTGTGTTGTGTGCCTCTATCATGATTTTATATTTCAAGTCAGAATCGTTAGGAACACAAAGTCTGGAGTTGACTCGAAGTATTCCTTCTTCATCGATTCTTGCTTCCGGAATAACACTTTCTCGCACTTTCTTCCTCATACGCATCAGCTCCAGGTCTGTAGCTTGAGCAGTTTTAACTTTATCGATTAAAGTCGGTTCTACTCGTATATTTTCCATCATCACATGGGTCCTTGGAGTCTTTAACTCTATCTCCATCCTTTGTAAGTCATACAAAATGGGCCTTTGCGTTAACAATATCGCACTCGTACCCGCATATGATATTCTACTCAATGTGTCAGCTACTACGTTCACTTTTCCAGGATGGTATTGAATGGTATGATCATAATCTTTCAATAGCTCAAGCCAGCATCGTTGCCGCATGTTGAGTTCGTTTTGAGTGAAGAAATATTTGAGGCTTTTATGATCCGTATAGATCTCCACCTTCTCTCTATACAGGTAATGCCTCCAAATCTTAAGCGCAAAAACGACAGCTGCCAACTCTAGATCATGAGTAGGATAATTCATCTCATATTCTTTGAGTTGTCGTGAGGCATAGGCTATGACTTTCCCATGTTGCATGAGAACACATCCTAACCCTTTGCCTAAAGCATCACTGTAGATGACTAATCCCTCCGAGTCAGATGGTATTGTCATAATAGGTGCTGAAATGAGTCTCCTCTTGAGTTCTTGAAAACTCTTCTCACATTCCTCGCTCCAACTGAATTTATATCTTTTCGAGTCAGCTGAGTTAATGGAGTAGTGATTCGAGAAAATCCTTCTACGAATCTTGGATAATTGTGAGACCCCAAATTTTATGAATAAAGATTTAATTTTCTCGAAATATTTTTTTTAATATTATGGTGTGGATTTGATATAATGTTATAGTTGTGGGTAATATTTAAAAATTTTGCAAAGTAAGCAAGTTGTTATAAAATATTCGATTGGTCGATGAATATTCTTTTTGTCAGGGAATATTCGTACGACGACATAATCATTGGTGGACCCCACAACAGAATTATTGTCGGAGTTAGAAAACGACATAAATATCTTTTTATGAATATAACGACAGAAGTTTTACCGTTAACTGTTAAATCACCCGGTGATAAAAGTACGATGTCTGGCGTGGTTGCATAGTAGCACAGCTTTTGATTATTGATGCTTACGTGAGAAGTCACTCAGTTTTACTCAATTATTGCTACAGTAATTGCTGCATAGTATCTCACGTTATTTGATTCAATTATTGTCAATATTTTATATATTAGTAAATCAATAATTGAGATGACAAGTTATTCTAATTATTATATGCATAATTAACAATGTCTAGAAAGTTCTGTCGAGGAAAGGGGTTTGGTCACCTAATTGCGCGCCAATAGGGAAAAATCCTTATTGGAAAGCCCTCTCTTTCCTGGGAATGATCTGGTTGTTAATATTGCGAATTATAATAATGATGATAAATGTTGTTAACAATATTGAGGTAATTTTTATGAAGTATTGTTGTAAATATTAATGTATTATTTGGACCTCCATTTACCCATTTTTCAAAATAATCGGTAAAAATTTATTATTTATAATAAAGGTGGGGCCCACATGTGGGGGCCACATATGGGACCCACGATGTGAAAGAAATGGATGAAATAAAATTGGGGGTGGGGGTGGGGGTGGGGGGGTGGGGGAGAAAGCGTATTTAGGAGGGAATTGTTATTTATAACATGTGGTTATATATATATATATATATATATATATATATATATATATATATATATATATATATATATATATATATATGGGATGTCCGATGAAGTGTGGGAAGCGGGAAAGGCATCACACGAGATGCTTGTGTGATGCGAGTAATTTATAAAATATATTATATATATATATATATATTATATAAAGTTTTATTTTATTAGATTATAAATAGAATATATTATATTTTATTGTGCATAGTACATCATAGTAAAATCAAAATTTTTAAAATTTTAGCTAAATGAACGCCATGACTTCTTCTTCTTTCCTTTGTGCATCCAAATAGTATCCTTTCCATTCTTCTATAAATAGGATGCTTAGTTAGAATTAAAAATCACACCAGAATCAGAGAATTCTTCTTCTATAATATTGAGCGTATTTCTTTCGAGTTTTAGGAACCTTTGAGTGTAGAAAACAGCGAAAGTTTTCTTCAAGAATATATCCGCTATACCAGTCGGAATTGCTTTCTTTTTGAGGTAAGGGGTATTATTTCTTTCGTATTCATGAAGAGAATTATTTTCTTTCAATACTCGTATGAATATTTATTTTATATCAGAAGAGATATTATTTTTCGTATTCGTATGAATATTATTTCGTTCAATATTTGCAAGAAAAATTATTTTCATTTAATATTCGTAAGGAATATTATATTAGCTTCAATATTCGAAATGAATATTATTTTTGTTTAATATTAAGTAAGGATATTATTTTGTTCAAGATTAAGTATAAAATAATATTTTCTTCCATACTATGTAGTATGTAAGTAATATTATTTCGTTTCAGATTTTGAATTATATACTCATTTTGTTAAGTTTTAGCTTCTATACCCCATGAAATTAGTAGAATATCCTTGATATTTGCGCTTCATCCAGTATATTTTCATAGAAATATTATTCTGAGCATTCTTGATAAGTTTTAACTTTTTCATGCCAGAGTACTATTCACGAGCTACTATTCACGAGCTACTATTCACGAGTTACTATTCACGGGTTACTATTCACGACAAAAAATGGTTTCTTTTCGGTCCAAATCATTTTTGATACATTATTATTCTTGAATTTTACTCCACAAAGCAGTATCATGTTGACAATTTGAACGTTATTGAATTCTGGATAAATTAAATTATAAATCTTTACAATTTATCTTTGAACTTGTTTTATTGAATTATTATGTCATTGTCATCATCCTCATGCTTATATTGTTATGAAAGTCATCTTTGGCCGTAGTGCATAGATGGACTTGGTATGATTATGACCAGGGATTATTCGGTATAATCATGACCGTAATGTTACAAATGATGTGGTAAAAGTCCTCATTGGCCCGTAGTGCATTGATGGACAGTTTTTGGTATGATTATGGCCATGGATTTTCTTCGGCCAAGGGTGCAAAGATGAATTGTTTTATGGCATGATCATGACCGTTGATGAAAACACGATTATCTTTGGCCCATAGTGCATGGATAATTCGTGGTCGTGATACTAAAGAAAATCCTTGGCCTGTAGTGCAGGGATGATTCGATGATGTGGATTATTTATTAAGCTGAGTCTCAGCGATAAAGTTGATGAAAAACCTTTTAAATCATAGAAGATAGTAGATTTTATGCTCTACTTGACTCTTCTAATGGATTTCTTATTCCGCTGCAGTCGTTGATCTAAAACTTGTTGTCTATTATATTCTATCAGTTGTTATATTGTTGAAGGCTAAGGATAATTTATTCTGCATTATCTTAGTCATAATATTTCTTACTGGGCTAGTTGAGCTCACCCTTTCTTTCACTATTCTCTTCGGGAAATAAGAATATAATTGGGACTAGTCGGGGAATGAATTGACGGTCCAGATGGTTGCATTAGTAGTTCTCACTATTCTGTGAAATAGTGTGATAATAATTATAATAATATTGAATTTGAGTTTGTATATTGTCTAGAAGACAATATTCGTGTTGAAAATCCCAGATTATATTTTGTCGTACTTTACACGACAATTGTATAATTAAGTTGTATTTGAATTTTGTACCATGTATTTGGCGACTCAGAATGGGTGATGTATACCTATTTTGGGGGCGTCACAGTTGGTATCAAAGCTTAGGAATTTGATCCCTGGCTGAGATGTGAGATAAGAACTAGGAGATGAGACGGGGAATTCCTTCACTAGTATGACATACCTAAGTTTATTTGGTATTTAATTGGTTAGTCAGAATATAGAGATAATATGTGACATGTCAATTAACCCTTGTTTTGCGACAATGTTGGAGAATGGCATCTGAAAATGTTGAGATAAGAAATGGAGCACAAGAGACCGTTGAGTCACCACATATCAATAACCAGGATAATATGCAGGAAGACAACAATCCTCAGGTGAACAACAACACCGACCAAATGATGAACGATGAGATATTCAGAGGTTTTATGCAGTTTATGCAACACCAAACGAGAGACACTTTTGTTCATAATGCAGGTGGAAACAATGGCAACCCACGGTTGGTCACCACTAAGTAGTTCAAGGAGTTGGGACCACCAGAGTTTTTGAAAAAGCCAGAACCACTTAAGGCGGAGACGCGAATAAAGCAGATCACCAAGATATTTGATGTCTTGAAATGCTCAGAGGAGCAAAAGGTTCCATTCGCCACCTTTATGTTGCGTGAAGAAGCAGATCATTGGTGGGAATCTGTAAAATGCACCCAGCCTGACGCACTCAAGATGTCTTGGGAGAAGTTCCAAGAACTATTCAACGATAAGTACTTTCCCGAAAGAGGTAGAGTTCATCAAGCTGGAGTAGAACAATATGACCGTGTCACAGTACAAAGCTAAGTTTGCCGAGTTGTCCCGATTTGTGTCCCACTTAGTTGATAACGAGGACAGAATGACACAGATGTTTCTAAGAGGTTTGAAACCCGAGATACGTCAATATCTTATTTCTCACAAACTTTGCTTGTATTCAGATGTTGTGAATAGGGCTCAGTTATTGGAGCGCGATAATGAGATAACCCAACCAAGAGAGAGCAGCCGGTAAATCGATAATATCAATGGTAGCAGTCATCGAAGCGGTGACAACAAACGTGGAGGGAATCAACATGCCAGAAATGGTAACCACTTCGGTGGTAATCATGGCCAGGATAATAGAAAAGGTGAACTAAGTGAGAACAACTTCAAGAAGAGAAGGTTTAATAATGATGGAAAGACAGCGACACCCATTTCCAAGGAAGAAGAACGACCATTGGTAATATATTTCAAATGCGGACAGGAGGGACACATCCGTCCAAACTGTACGCAGCAACCCAAAGCATGTTTCAATTGCGGAAGAGAAGGTCACCTAGCTCAATTTTTTCGTGTAGTGAATTCAAGTCTAGCTGGGATAGTGATGCCAAAGGATGTCCCAGACAAGTCAAAGTCAGTAGTTTAAGTAAGAGCGTTTATCGAGGAACCCGAACGAAGTTATCACGGGTAAGTTAATCATAAACTCTTACGAAGTTTATACCTTATTTGATATCGGTTCTACCCATTCTTTTATATCTCATACTTGCGCTCAACGTTTAAATTTGACCCCAGTACAAAACCCATTTTTAAAACCCTCAAATATTTCTTCACCCAAAATGAACGTAACATGCGCCAAAGATGTTGGCTCGAGCTGTTGAAGATTACGACCATACCATTCAATACCATCCTAGAAAAGTGAACGTGGTAGCTGACACGTTGAGTAGAAGATCGTATGCGTTTACGAGTGCGAATAGATAGCGAATATACGATTAGAACCTACTTTAAATCGATAATGTTAAAGCCGCTCAACCTACAGACCCAAAGATGATGAATATGAAGAAGAAGGTTCAAGAAGGCGTTATTCTAGAAGTAATAGTCGATGAAGAGAGGAAATTTCAACCCTCGATTTAATTGGCCCATTTGAAATCCTCGATCGAGTGGGAACTGTGGCCTATAGACTCGCCTTAACGCCAAGTATGTCGCGTGTTTTTCACGTATCAATGTTACGTAAATATGTGGACCCGAACCACATTATTGATTTAGAACCGGACGAAATAGCGAAAGATTTAACGTATGAATAAGTACCTGTTAAAGTCTTGGATACGAAGGAACATATTCTATGCTCTAGGGTTATACCTCAAGAGTTAGAATTTGAAATGAAATCAAGGTATTATCATCTCTTTGAACTATCAGGTACGTAAATTTCGAGAGCAAAATTTCATAAGGAGGGGAGATTGTGAGACTCCGAATTTTATGAATAAAGATTTAATTTTCTCGAAATATTTTTTTTAATATTATGGTGTGGATTTGATATAATGTTATAGTTGTGGGTAATATTTAGAAATTTTGCAAAGTAAGCAAGTTATAAAATATTCGATTGTTCGGGGAATATTCTTTTTTTGGGGAATATTCGTACGACGGCACAATCATTGGTGGACCCCACAACGGAATTATTGTCGGAGTTAGAAAATGACAGAAATATCTTTTTATGAATATAACGGCAGAAGTTTTACCGTTAACTGTTGAATCACCCGGTGATAAAAGTACAGTAATACGCGTGGTTGCATAGTAGCACACATTTTTGATTATTGATGCTTACGTGAGAAGTCACTCAGTTTTACTGAATTATTGCTACAGTAATTGCTGCATAGTATCTCACGTTATTTAATTCAATTATTGTCGATATTTTATATATTAGTAAATCAATAATTGAGATGACAAGTTATTCTAATTATTATATGCATAATTAACAATGTCTAGAAAGTTCTGTCGAGGAAAGGGGTTTGGTCACCTAATTGCGCGCCAATATGGAGAAATCCTTATTGGAAAGCCCCTTCTTTCCTGGGAATGATCTGGTTGTTAATATTGCGAATTATAATAATGATGATAAATGTTGTTAAAAATATTGAGGTGATTTTTATGAATTATTGTTGTAAATATTAACGTATTATTTGGACCCCCAATTACCCATTTTTCAAAATAATCGATAAAAATTTATTCGTTATAATAAAGGTGGGGCCCACATATGGGACCCACGTGTGGAAGAAATGGATGAAATGAAATTGTGGTTTGGGGGGGAGGGGAGGAAACGTGTTTGGGAGGGATTGTTATTTATATAACATGTGGTTATATATATATATATATATATATATATATATATATATATATATATATATATATATATATATATATATATATATGGATGTCTGATGAAGTGTGGGAAAGGGAAAGGCATCACACCTGTGATGCCGCAGTGATGCGAGTAATTTATAATATATATATATATATATATATATATATATATATATATAAAGTTTTATTTTATTAGATTATAAATAGAATATATTATATTTTATTGTGCATAGTACATCATAGTAAAATAAAAATTTTTAAAATTTTCAGACGGTGAACGCCTGTGACTTCCTCCTTCACTGTTTATCCAAATAATATCCTTTCCATTATCCTATAAATAGGATGCTTAGTTAGAATTGAAAATCACACCAGAATCAGAGAATTCTTCTTCTATACTATTGAGCGTATTTCTTTCGAGTTTTATGAACCTTTGAGTGTAGAAAACAGTGAAAGTTTTCTTCAAGAATATATCCGCTATACCAGTCAGAATTGCTTTCTTTTTGAGGTAAGGGGTATTATTTCTTTCGTATTCATGAAGAGAATTATTTTCTTTCAATACTCGTAAGGGGTATTATTTATTTCATATTCTGAAGAGATATTATTTTTCGTATTCGTATGAATATTATTTAGATTCAATATTCGCATAAGAAATATTATTTTCATTTAATATTCAGAGGGAATATTATATTAGCTTCAATATTCAAATGAATATTATTTTTGTTTAATATTCGTAAGGGATATTATTATTGTTCAGTATTCGTATAGAATAATATTTTCTTCCACTCTGTAGTATGTAAGTAATATTATTTCATTTCAGATTTCGAATTCTATACTCATTTTATTAAGTTTTGGCTTCTATACTCCATGAAATTATTAGAATATCCTTGGTATTTGCGCTTCATCCAGTATCTTTTCATGAAAATATTATTCTGAGCATTCTTGATAAGTTTTAACTTTTTCATGTCGGATTACTATTTACAAGTTACTATTCACGAGCTACTATTCATGAGCTACTATTCACGGGGTACTGTTCATGACAAAAATTGATTTCTTTTCGGTCCAAATCATTTTTGATACATTATTATTCTTGAATTTTACTCCACAAAGCAGTATCATGTTGATAATTTGAACGTTATTGAATTCTGGATAAATTAAATTATAAATCTTTACAATTTATCCTTGAACTTGTTTTCTTGAATTATTATGTCATTGTTATCATCCTCATGTTTATATTGTTATGAAAGTCATCTTTGGCCATAGTGCATAGATGGACTTGGTATGATTATGACCAGGGATTATTCGGTATAATCATGACCGTAATGTTACAAATGATGTGGTAAAAATCCTCATTGGCCCGTAGTGCATTGATGGATAGATTTTGGTATGATTATGGCCATGGATTCTCTTCGGCCAAGGGTGCAAAGATGAATTGTTTTATGGCATGATCATGACCGTTGATGAAAATATGATTATCTTTGGCCCGTAGTGCATGGATAATTCGTGGTCGTGATACTAAAGAATATCCTTGGCCTGTAGTGCAGGGATGATTTGATGATGTGGATTATTTATTGTCGAGTCTCAAATATAAAGTTGATGAAAAATTTTTAAATCATAGAAGATAGTAGATTTTATGCTCTACTGACTCTTCTAATGGATTGCTTATTCATTGCAGCTTGTTGATCTAAAACTTGTTGTATATTATATTCTATTAGTTGTTATATTTGTTGAAGGCTAAGGATAATTTATTACGCATTATCTTAGTCATAATATTTCTTCTTTGGGCTAGTTGAACTCACCCTTTCTTTCACTTTATTCTCTTCGTGAAATGAGAATATAGTTTGGGACTAGTCGAGAAATGGATTGACGGTCCAGATTGTTGCATTAGTAGGTCTCACTATTCAGTGAAATAGTGTGATAATAATTGTAATAATATTGAATTTGAGTTGTATATTGTCTAGAAGACAATATTCGTGTTGAAACTCTCACCTTATATTTTGTCGTACTTTACACGACAGTTGTATAATTAAGTTGTATTTGAATTTTGTACCATGTATTTGGAGACTCAGAATGGGTGATGTATACCTATTTTGGGGGAGTCATAATAATAACTAGCTAAGCCAAGAAAGCTACGTACTTCGGTCACTCACTTAGGTTGCTCCCAGCTTTGAATTGCTTCAATCTTTGTCGGGTCAACAGATATTCCATGATTTGATATCACGTGCCCAAGGAATGCTACTTTCTCAAGCCAAAACTTGCATTTCTTCAACTTGGCATACAACTTGTTTTCACGAAGATTTTGGAGTATCAACCTCAAGTGTTGCTCATGATCTTCACGGCTTTTGGAGTATATGAGGAAGTCATCAATAAAGACAACCACGAAATGATCCAAATATTCCTTGAATACTCGGTTCATCATATCCATTAAGGCAGCAGGAGCATTAGTCAATCCAAAATACATGACTAGGAATTCATAATGCCCGTACCGAGTTCTGAAAGCAGTCTTTGGGATGTCATTGGTTTTAATCTTTAACTGATGATATTTGGAACGAAGATCGATCTTTGAAAAGAATTTGGCACCTTGCAACTGGTCAAAAAGTTTATCAATGCGAGTCAACGGGTACCTATTGTGAGGACCCCGAATTCGAGGTCCCGAATCACCGCGGATCCGATTCGATCATTCTAACACTATTACTATATTTGCGGAAGATATAAACATAAATTGTTTATACATTAAACTTACACACTTTTCCCAAAGGTCGAGTAACCTTAACTTATACACAATTCATCACTTGTCTAATATATAACATTATCATCATACAATACTATTACAAATCTAATCGCACAAATTAACTTTACGTTGGAACTGTCTTTAACCTTTCCTTGTATCCGACGTATTCGCCTTAATCTGCAATGTTTATCATGATATAGCAAGGGTGAGCATAAGATTTCCCAACAAGTTTAAGTTCAATAATTTAACGATATATCATGATTGAAAGAATCTGAATAATTGTGAACTAGCAGAAACAAACTTTTGACTGAACAAGTATTAAACATAAACAAATATATTTGGACCGAATGGTAATGAAGGTGATCAGCCTTTCATACCTGACTTATACATGCAATATGTACAGAGTACAATTCTACAATGGCAATCAGCAATGATTATCCATAAGCATATCTGAATGAAACAACTCTAAGTAGAGTTAAGTAAAAACTTGCTCAACTGCTGATTCCGCTTACATGAATTTATAACGCTTTTATCTGAAGACCTAATATTAGTAATATAGATCTCCAATATTATAATAATATCATCACAATATAATATATATATATATATATATATATATATATATAATAACCTAAACACACAACACAATTCTATCAGTCTTTAACACACATAAGACTCAGTATCAGGTCAAACTATTTCAGTCTGACTTGAGTTCGATAAAGTTCTAACGTTCCGACGGTTTAGTCGGACAATTCTTCGAGTTTAAGTTCAATTAAACTCTGCATAACACTTAATAATACCTTAGATAATTTTCTCATCGGTCAAAACAATTTTCATAGACTCGTAATAATTTTAAAGTAATTATTACCATTTATCAAAAAAATTCAATTACTTACATCGTATTTATATAATATAAATACCACATTATTCTATTATCATTAATATTTATTTATTATCAAATATTAATGAAATACATGTCATAATATTATAATATACTTATAATATATCAAAGTATTTTTAATACCTTAAAAATCATATTTATATGATTTTAAATAATTAAATTCATCATCCGATAATTTCTATTAATATTAAAATATTAATATTTTCATGACAAAATATCAAAAGTTATATTTTATAACTTCAAATATTTTATAACACTTAAATAGTTTTTATATGATTTTTAAAACATTAATTTATTTTTCTATAATTTATTTAATATATTTATTAAATAAACTAATTACTATTAATATTAAATTATTAATGAAATTCATCACAAAATTTCAAAAGTTATTAAAAATAACTTAAAATATTTTCTAACACCATAAAATAATTTTTCATGATTTTCATGAATTAAACCATTTTAAATAATTTATTTAATATTATATTTAAATAAATAATACCTTTTATATTCCAAAAATATTAAATATTTTTGAAATATACTCAAAATCATTAAAAACTAATTTTCGTGCTTTAAAATAATTTTTTATAATTTATTATGTATTTTTAATAATTAAAAACTATTTATTTAATTAATTAATTATTTTTCGGAATTAATAATTAATAAAAGGGCCCTATAGCGATAGAATCGTCGTTATAGGTGTTCTTCAGCTGTTCTTGAGCCTTCATGTCAGACACTAAGGTAGGAGGTTTGACCAGCATTTGATCTAGGTTCCTAATGCTTTTTGAGCTTGATTAAACGTTTATGTTGTAGTAGGTTTGCAACACTACCATTAACAATCAACAACGCAGTCATACAACATCATGATATGAAGATCTGGTCTCCGAAACATACTGTCAGACCATGCCAGGGTTTTCTGGGTAACCCAGAAACCCAAGGCAGTTAGAGTGTCTCATTTTGAGCTCAATTATCTAAGGGTTTTGGTAATTAGTTTAGTGGTTTTATTATTTCGGTCTATAGTCCTTATGTCAGTGAACATTTACATTACAACAAATCAGTTCAACAACATATAAATCATCAGATACAGATCGATCAAAGTAGGTTGGAAAGATTGTTCTTGAACATTTCTAGAAAACCCAGAAATGTTCTTGAACAGTTTGGTCAACGGTTGTTTGACTACAAATTTATGTGATTCTGAGAAAGATCATGGTGATCTAATGACTTTAGTATGTAGACTACATGTCAGGCTACAACAACAAAATGACAACTGGGCCAAAACATTAACATACAGCAAGATCAGGGACGTTGAAAATCTTGTCAGACCACTGGAAAAATTCCGGGTTGCCCAGATTCCAAGTTTTGTGCTCGGTCAACGGTCTTTGACCGATCATATCTTGTAATCTACATATGATATGAGGTTGATTCAAGTCTCAGATTAAAGCCCTAACATCAAAGAACATTTCTATTACACAAAATACACCAAACATCAAACACACACAAATCTATAAGGTCCGGATATACGGTCGCGTGATTTACTTTTTCCAACTTTTTTAGATTTCTCAAAACATCAAAATCGTGCATCTAGATGTTATAGATCCTTGATCTAACAACCCAGATCACTTATTAACACCCTAATACACAACTCTAACCAACCAATTTCAACAAATAACATCAAATCATAAGATTTTGAAAATTAGGGTTTATACCTTTTCCAAGCTTGATTTTTGATTTCTGATCCATGAATCTGTTATTGTTAAGCTAAGAGGTGATTCTGTCTTAACTTCTCACTCCTTTTCTTTCTCATTCCCGAAATCTTAGAGAAAGAATGGCTTGGATGATTTTATAAATTAAAGTGAGTATTCTTTCTCTCTATAATCTATATATTTGATGTATGTAATGTATGATGGCTGGCAAAGATGGCTGATTGCTAGACATTTCAGTCACATGCTAGGCTAGGGTTGGTGAACTACTCACTAAGACAACAATTACAAGTTATGTTCAATTATGCAATAAAGGGCATTTAGGTCTTTTGATTTTTTTATTTAATGGCAAATTGGACAATTGCTACAAACCCTGGTTTTAGGTTTTAACACTTAGGGTTTAACCCTTTTAGGTTTTAAAAATAAAATTCTAGAATTTTAAAATTAGGTTTTCAAAAATAAAAATTAATATTTCTAAATTATAATTAGAATTTTCTAATTATATTAAAATTTCTTAATCATAATTTAAATCTTGCTAATTATGATTAGTATTTCTTAATTAAAATTGCTAATTTAGCCATTAAGGTTTACAACCCAAAAATTAGGGTTTCTAATAGAAAAATAATTTTCTAATTTAGAAATTAGATTTCGTAATTAGATTAAGATTTTTTAATTACTTATAACTTTAAAATTAGGATTAATATTTCCTAATTAACATTAAAAGTATTAAATTAACACTTAGGTTTTCCATATTTATAAATTAGGGTTTCAAATCCATAAATTAGGGTTTAAAAATTTGAAATTAGGGTTTGCTAAATAATTAAGCTTTACCCTAATTAATATTATAATTAATAGCACTTGAGCATTATAATTATCCTTTAAGTTCCCAGATTAGGGTTTCAACTTCCGAATTAGGGTTTCCAGAACCGGTTTTTAGGGTTTCTTGTTAATCGCTAGAGTTTTCTAACTGAACGTTGACGTTCTTAATATATACTTAGGGTTTGTCACATATATCGTTTATCTGGTCAACCCTTGACCCCTAACCACATTCTAAACACATAAATGACCATACTCATAGAACATATTCACGTATTCCCTTAATCCTGAATAATTCACTTAAATCCTTAACAGAATTTTGAAATCCTCAAAATTCCTTCTCAAAAATATCAAACGCATACAGTTATTTTCTGTCTAGGTTCTAATATTGAACCTTAAATCAATTATTAAAATTTTAAAAATATTCAAAATTCTCGGGTTGTTACACCTATTTTTTATGGTGATATGATTCAACTCCCGATAGTCAATACAAAGTTGCATACTTCCATATTTCTTCTTCACATATAGAACAGGAGCACCCCAAGGAGACGTACTGGGACGAATGAAACCGATATCTAACAATTCATGTAGTTGGGTTTTTAACCCTTGAAGTTCAATAGAAGCCATTCAATATGGGGCTTTGGAAATGGGTTTTGTACCGGGTTCAAGGTCAATACCAAACTCAATTTCACGCTCTGGGGGTAGGCCAAGAAGTTCTTTAGGGAATACATCAGGAAAGTTATTAACAATAGAAATATCATTCAAATCTGACGTATTTTTGTTTAAATCTGTGACATGGGCTAAGAAAGCTTGACATCCGTTTTTCAATAAACGAATAGCTTTATGGCTTGATATGACAGTGATTAACTTTAGTGGTTTGGTTGCTTGAATTTGCATAATAGGTTGGTGAGGAATATGAAAGCTAACAACCTTACGAAAATAATCAATTTTTGCATGATGAGTAGTTAACCAATCAATCCCTAAAATCACATTAAACGCAAGTATTTTCAAAGAGATAAGGTCGACAGGTAATGTGCGAGTGCCGATTTGGATCAAACAAGGCTTATAAATAGTGGATGTAATGAAGGTTTCTCCCAACAGATTTTCAATAGACAAGTCAAACTCTAATTTCTCCGGAGTCAAATTTAAACGTTGAGCGCAAGTAGGAGAAATAAAAGAATGGGTAGAACCGGTATCAAATAAGGTATATACTTCGCTAGAGTTTATGATTAGCTTACCCGTGATCACCTCGTTCGGATTCCACACTTTTTGGGAGGTTACGACAAACGCTCCCCCTTGAATTATCGGTTTTGTCTTGTCTAAGACGGCCTTTGATGCCTCCATCCCAGCTGGACTTGACTTCAATGCACGACAAAATCGGGCTAGGTGACCTTCTTTTCCACAATTGTAACATGCTTTGATCGTGCTGCATGCGACTTGGGTGATGTGTCCCTCCCTCCGCATTTGTAACATACTGAATGGTGATTGCGTTCTCCTTCCTTAATAACAGGTGTTCGTGCTGGCGTCTTTCTATCATTATTGAATTTCCTCTTCTTGAAATTTCCACTTCTATTATCTTGGCTATGATTACCACTGAAGTGGTAACCATTTCTGGCATGCTGATTCCCTCCACGTTTGTTGTCACCGCTTCGATGACTGCTACCACTAGTATTATTGATTTAACGGATGCTCTCTCTTGGTTGGGTTGACTCATTATCGTGCTCCAATAACTGAGCCATATTTACAACATTTGAATATAAACACAGTTTGTGAGAAATTAGGTATTGACGTATCGCAGGTTTCAAACCTCTTAGAAACATACGCGGCGTTCTCTCCTCATTATCAACCAAGTGGGACGCAAACCGGGACAACTCGGCAAACTTAGCTTCGTACTGTGACACGGTCATATTGTTTTGCTCTAGTTTGATAAACTCTACCTCCTTCATGTGACGAATACTTTCGAGAAAGTACTTGTCGTTGAACAGTTATTGGAATTTCTCCCAAGACATCTTCATCACGGCGGTTGAGTAAGCTTTTACTGATTCCCACCCGTGATCTGCCTTTCCTCGCAACATGAAGGTGGCAAAGGGAACCTTTTGCTCCTTGGAGCAGTTTAGCGGTGACCGTCTGAGAGTTACTAGTGTTTCCACCTGCATTTTAAACAGGAGTCATTCTCGCCTGATGTTGCATGAATTGCATAAAGCCTCTAAACATCCCATCGTTCATCATTTGGTCATCGTTGTTGTTTTCCTGAGGATTATTTCCATCCTGATGCACATTATCTTGGGTATTGATCGTTGGTGACTCAACGGTCTCATGTGCTTCATTGCTTATCTCAACATTTTCGGATGCCATTATCAAATACTGCCACAAAACAAGGGTTAATTGACATGTCACATATTATCCCTACACTCGGACCGACCAAATAAATACCAAATAAACTTAGGTAGGTCATACTAGCGAAAGAATTTCCCGTCTCTCCCCTCCTAATTCTAGTCTCACATCTTAGCCAGGGATCATATCCCTAAGCTACGATACCATTTGTGATGCCCCCAAAATAGGTATACATCACCCATTCTGAGTTGCCAAATACATGGTACATAAATCAAATACAAACTTCTTTTATATAATACGACAACAGCGTAGCTTAGAGTTTTTACACGAATATTGTCTCATAGATAGTATTCAAACTCAAATGAAGTCCTCATTACATTTATTATCACACTATTTCATAAAATAGTGAGGACTACTATAGCCACCATCTCGGACCGTCACTCTGTTTCCCGACTAGTCCTGGCTACGTTCTCATTTTCTGAAGAGAACAATGAAAGCAAAAGGGTGAGCTCAACTAACCCAGTAAGAAATATTATGACTAAGATAATGCAGAATAAATTATTATTAGCCTTCAACAATGTTTAACTGATAAAAATACAATAAACATCAAGTTTAACTTCAACGGAACAAGCAATCCATTAGAAGAGTCAAGTAGAGCATGATATCTACTATCTTATATGATTTAAAAAGTTTTTCATCAACTTTATCGTTGAGACTCGGCTTAATAAATAAACCACATCATCGAATAATCCCTTCATTACGAGCCAAGAATATTCATATAATCATCAATGGTCATGATCATACCAACAATTGTCCATCAATGCACTACGGGCCAATGAGGACTTTTACCACATCATTTGTAACATTACGGTCATGATTATACCGAATAATCCCTGGTCATAATCATACCAATCAATAGTATATCTATGCACGTAAGCCACAGATGACTTTTATCACAATATAAGCATGAGGATGATGATAATGATATAAGAATTCAATTAAAAGAAAGCAAAAGATAAATTTTTAAATATTTATAATTTAATTTATCCAGAATTCAATAATGTCCAAATTGTCAACATGATACTGCTTTGTGGAGTAAAATTCAAGAATAATATTGTATCAAAAATGATTTGGATAACAAAGAAATCAATTTTTGTCATGAATAATTCCCCGTGTGAATAGTACCCGAGTAAATAGTACCTCGTGAATAGTACTTCGAGAATAGTACTTTATGAATAGTACTTTGTGAATAGTACCCCGTGAATAGTATTCTGGCATGAAAAGATCAATAATTATCAAGAATGCTCAGAATAATATTTCCATGAAAAGATACTGGATGAAGTGCAAATATCAAGGATATTCTACTAATTTCACGGAGTATAGCAACAATACTTCAACAGAATGAGTGTAGAATTAGGAATACGAAACGAAATAATATTACTCATATACTATAGAGTATGGAAGAAAATATTATTTCCTACGAATGTTGAACAAAAATAATATCCCTTACGAATAAGAAATAAATAACATCCCTTACCTCAGAAGAAGACTGGATACTAGAATAGTTAAGTAGCAGACTTCTCTTCTTCTTTCTCTCTATAGCTTCTCTCTCTATAATTTCTCTTGTGAGTCTTAGTGAATTGGTCAGAATGAAAGAAGAATGAGCTTCTATTTATAGGAAAATATAGTTTCGATAATTGCACGTTTTGGGGCTCGAAATATTACAGTATAATACCTTCATCTTTTCCTTCATTTTTAATTTAGTCCTGCAAGTATTATCAAACTTGAACCACCTCCCCTAATAGTACATGAATGTGTATCAATAGTACATTTATGTGAATCAATTGTTCTATACATGTGAAAAAAATAGTTACGGTATAGTACATTCATCTATAGCTCTATTTTTAATTTAGTCATGCAAGTATTATCAATCTTGTACCACCTCCCCTAATAGTACATGCATGTGAACAGATAGTTATAAACATGTGAATTAATAGCAATTAATTGTTCATTTATCCGATTAATTACCCGATTGGTCAATATAACCTCCAGAAATCAATTATTATCGAAATAAATGTCAATTTCCACTAACACTAATAATCCCAACACAATGGAAATATCAATTTTATCTTTAATCAACACAAACTTATTCATCATTAATATTATAACTCACAATATTTAACAACCAGATCATTTCCATGAAAGAGGGGGCTTTCCGATAAGGATTTTCCCTATTGACGCACAATTAAGTGATCAAACCTCTCCTTGACAGAACTTTCTAGACATTGTCAATATTACAAATAATAATATGAATAACTTTGTCGTTTCAATTATTGATTTAATAATATAAGATATTATGCAGATGATACTATGACAATAATTGAATCAATAATATGAGAGATATTATACAGCAATTACTGTAGCAATAATTGAATATAATTGAGTGACTTCTCACGTGCGCATCAATAATAAATATCGTGTGCTACTATGCAACCACGCGTATTACTGTTCTTTTACCACCGGGTATTTCAATAGTTTAACGGTAAAAATTTCGTCGTTATTTTTATAAAAAGATAATTCTGTCGTTTTCTAACTCCGACAATAATTCTGTTTGTGGGGTCCACCAATGATAGGGCCGTCGTACGAATATTCCCTGACCAATCAAATATTTTATAACCACTTGCTTACTTTGCAAAATTTGTAAATATTACCCACAACTATAACATTATATCAAATCCACACCATAATATTCAAAAATATATTTCGAGAAAAATTAATCTTTATTCATAAAAGTTAGGGTCTTACATTTATGATAAAACCTTTGTTTGGATATATTTTTCCAAAAGCTCGAACAGAGTTGATCAGCACATTGAATCTCTTATAGGTAGAAGTAACATTTGCTACTGGAACATGGGCAAACATCTCATACTGTTGAGTCAGAAGAGATTGCTTATTTTCTCTGACTTCTTTTATTCCTTCGTGCATAATGAGTAATGCTTCCCAGACTTCCTTAGCGGTTTTGTTGTTGACCACATTTTTGAATAGATCATCTTCTAAGGGCTAGAACAAAATGTTCTTGGCCTTTTTGTCTAGTTGGATAGCTTTCTTCTCGTTGTCAGTCCATTATGATTTGAACTCTATCTGGATCATCTAGAGTTGGTGCAAGCTTTGTTGGAACATAGGGCATATTCATAACAGTTTCAAATAGCTCTTTATCTATTGAATCCATGTCTTGCATACGAACTTACCAGTTGGCAAATTTGTCTTTGTTGCACATTGGTGGCTTGCTGCCTCCACCGATCTTGGACTCGCTTTTCAGTTGTGTCATTGGATCTACTCAAGCTTTACAGGCTTGTTGAGAGAACCTGTTCTGATACCAATTGTTAGTTCCTAGAGACACAACAAATTATCTAGAAGGGGGGGCTTGAATAGATATTTTAAAAACTTTTTCCTTTTCAAAATACTTGTCAGATTTCTTAATAAATTAACCACAACGGAATATATGATTTGTTTGTTCCCTTTTAAGATAAACCAAGTTTATAGGTGATAAGTAAATATAACAGATATAGCAGTTATAACAGGTATATATAAGACACAGTGATTTTAAGTGGTTCAGAGCACTCAAGGCTCCTAGTCCACTGTTCTACTCTACGAGTAGAAAATACACTAAGGATATATTTACAATCTTTGAATCACTTAGATTCCTTCAAGACCAGCAGTCTTGGAACTTCTTAGTTCACTCAGAACTCTTCAAGTCCAGCAAACATGGAATACACTTGATAAGAGTTGAGTTCTTGGGTTGTGCTACTCAGTTGTAGGTAAGTATACGTTCAAAGAACTGAGTAGCAAAGAAAGATTTTCTTTCTTGATCGTAGAGTTTTGGACGTTGATTGTTGTTGCATCTATGTCTGATTTTCTTATAAAGGAGCCTTTGAAATGTGTCCGTTGAAGGCATCCGTTGTAGAATTTAATGCATCAGACATTTACGACAAATCGATGTTGACTTCACGAAATATGTCGTTCGCCATCCGCCCATCGACACGCTGAGACTACTTTCTCACCTAACACCTGAAAAAGATGATTTTTAGTAAGCATGCAGTCCTTTCCTTAGCTTCTTTTATACGCTTCTTTGATATATATTAAGGATGAGTGTTGGATCATTGGGATTCCCAAAATCTCAACGTCTATAAGTCATTCTTCATTTGTTATACTTCATCCTTTAGCAAATGGACGAAGTTCGGTGCTTCTGATGCTGACTAGAGAGACACCACGATCGTTGTATCTTGACATGCTCGTGCTTGATTTAGCCTTGATCGAAGAGAAAACTACGATTTCTCTTAAGCTCTGATAGACTATGATCTCTACTTGCTTGTTTTGCAGACTCCACGATTCCGAGAGCTGACTGCGATTCTTGACTTGGCTCGACAGGCACTCAGACTATCTTCATGATTCTAAGTGTGGCTTCCAAGATAGACTAAGATTTTGAAGAAACTTTTTTGATACTCCACGATTCTACCTTGGCTTCTGCAATCTCTCGGCTGTCTTGACAGATTACGATTCTGTTGAGTCCTATTTATTACATTCCAAAATAGATCATCCTAACAGCATTGATCTTTCTTTTATACATTCATTTACAGAATAATAAACATTAAGCACAGATCAACCTAACAATTTTGATCTACCATCTAAGTCCTTGTACATATGTTATTTGAAGGACTTTGCACATAAGCATATTTATTTACTTTCAACATTAAATTTTAATATGAAATTCCCAACAAAATATCTCATTCTCAATTCTCCCAATGGAACCAAGAGCGAGAGGAGCCAAGTAATGCTGCGGTACAAGAGAGTTACATCCCCACCACCCAGAATTATGTTCCCTACGACTCATTCGAGTCTGACTTCACAAAAAAGGTGAAAGTTCAGGTACTTAATATGAATGTTAATATTAATATTATTAATGATTAATAATAATATTACTAATAGTAATTAGCATGCTTAATATTAATATTAATATTATGAATAATATTAGTAATATTGTTATTCATATTAATATTATTGTTACTATTATTAAAAATAATAAAAACATGAATATTATTCAGGTACAAGATATAGCGAAAAAGTACATCCCTACCACCCAGGCTTATGTGCCCTCCTACTCATTCGAGTCTGGCTTCATAGAGCAGACAGAATTACAGGTACTATTATTCTCATGTTACTATCACTATTCCCTCTTAATTTTATGTTTTAAAAATATTAATATTAGCAATTATTATTAATATTATTTTTATCAATATCAATATCAATTTTCAGGTACAAGATATATTGGAAGGGTACATCCCTACCACCCACACCACCCAGGCTTATGTTCCCTCCTACTCAATCGAGAAGGCGGGTAAACATGTATTATTAATATGAATGTTACTATTACTACTCCCTCTTAATTTCAGGTACTAGTAATTATTATTAATATTATTTTTATTTTTATCAATATATTTTTCATGTACAAGATATAGCGGAAGGACAAATCTCTTATGGATGGAAAAAATGCCCTACTAAAAACTTAGGGAAGACAAGGTAGAGTTTATAAATAATCATTTGTTTGGGAACACACTTTGTAATCCATCAATATTTCTTGTCACACATCCGCGACACTTGTATACGTTGCAACACGACGCATTCAAGGCCTTAAGCTCTAAAACTTAGATTTTCATGCATTCCTTGGACGCGTATATGTTATTACTGTGGGATAGAGAGGAGTACTACAGTATGCGGGGAATTAGAAGATGAGCAAGATTTGCTTTCATGGAATCATTCTTCATGCATCTTAGCAAGAGCTTTGTGCCCCCCCCAGTCAGGCGAATGGGGCAAAGAGTTTTTTGCCACCGTTGTAAGACCTCAACTTTTATGAATAAAGATGAATTTTTTATACATATCATTTTTGAATATTAAGGAGTGAATTTGATATAATGTTATAGTTGTGGGTAATATTTATAAATTTTTCAAAGTACGCAAGTTGTTGTATTATATTCGATTGGTGGGGAATATTCGTTTTAGCAAGGAATATTAAATGCGGCGGCATAATCATTAGTGGACCCCTGGCAATGTAATTATTATTAGGAATAAGAAAACAACAAAATATATTTTTATAAAAATAACCGCGAAAGTTTTATCGTTAAACTGTTGAAATACCCGGTGTTAAAAATTAAGATGTGTGCGTGGTTGCATAGTAGCACACAGTATTGATTATTAATGCTTACGTGAGAAGTCACTCAGTTTTGTTCAATTATTACTACTGATAATTCTTTGCATAATATCTCATGTTATTTGATTCAATTATTGTCGATATTTTATATATTATTAAATCAATAATTGAGACGACAAAGTTATTCATATTATTATTTGCAATATTGACGATGTCTAGAAAGTTCTGTCAAGGAGAGGTTTGGTCACCTAATTGCACGCCAATAGGGAAAAATCCTTATCGGAAAGCCCCCTTTTTCCTGGGAACGATCTGGTTGTTAAATATTGCGAGTTATACTAATAATGATAAATGTTGTTAAAAATATTAAGGGAATTTTTATGAAGTAATTGATGTAAATTTTGCTTATTTTATGGACCCCAGCCACCCATTTTTCAAAATAATGTGTGTTATGAGTATGATATATATATATATATATATATATATATATATATATATATATATATATATATATATATATATATGTTGAAAATGACATGTTTTGGTGGGGAGGGGGTATCCCAGGGTTGTAAGGAAAAAAAAAGGTGATAGCATTGTAATGGTGGGAGTATATATATATAATACTATATACGAGGATTGGTTTTATATATATATATATATATATATATATAATCTGAAAGGGGGGGAGGGATTTTCAGGAGGAAGGTTATGTGTGTGTGTGTGTGTATATATATATATATATATATATATTATATATATATATATAAAGTTATTTGTTTTACTTGAATATTATATTCTTATTTTCAAAAACGGACGTCTGTGAATCTCAATAAATTCGGCCAGTGAAAGTTTTCAAATGTTCGTCCGTGAATTTCCTTAAACAGTGCCCCTTCCATTCTCCTATAAATAGGATGCTTAGTTAGAATTGAAAATCACACCAGAATCAGAGAATTCTTCTTCTATAATATTGAGCGTATTTCTTTCGAGTTTTAGAAAGCTTTGAGCGTAGAAAATAGTGAAAGATTTCTTTAAGAATATCTCCGCTATACTAGTTGGAATACTCTTCTTTTCAAAGTAAGGGATATTACTTTTGTTCAGTATTCGTATGAAATAATATTTTCTTCCATACTCTGTAGTATGTAAGTAATATTATTTCGTTTCAGATTTCGAATTCTATACTCATTTTGTTAAGTTTTGGGTTCTATACTCCATGAAATTAGTAGAATATCCTTGATATTTGCGCTTCATCCAATATCTTTTCATAGAAATATTATTCTGAGCATTCTTGATAAGTTTTAACATTTTTATGTCGGAGTACTATTCACGGGGTACTATTCTTGAATTACTATTCATGGGGTACTATTCACTCGATTACAATTCACCCGGGGTACTATTCATGACAAAATTGATTTCTTTTTGGTCCAAATTATTTTTGGTACAATTTTATTCTTGAATTTTACTCCACAAAGCAGTATCATGTTCACAATTTGGACATTATTGAATTCTGGATAAATTAAATTATAAATTTTTAAAAATTTATCATTTGCTTTCTTTTCATTGAATTCTTATATCATTGTTATCATCCTCATGCTTATATTATGTTGAAAGTCATTTCTGGCCGTAGTGCATAGATGGACTTGGTATAATTATGACCAGAGATTATTCGGTATAATCATGACCGTAATGTTAAATATGATGTAGTAAAAGTCATCATTGGCACGTAGTGCATTGATGGACAGTTGTTGTCATGATCATGAACATTGGTGAAAACACGAATATCCTTGGCCCGTAGTGCATGGATAATTTGTGGTCGTAATACTAATGAATATCCTTGGCCATAGTGCAGGGATGATTCAATGATGTGGATTATTTATTAAGCTGAGTCTTAGTGATAAAACTATTGATAAACTTTTTAAATCATAGAAGATAGTAGATATCATGCTCTACTTGACTCTTCTAATGGATTGTTTGTTCCGCTGCAGTTAAACTTGATGTTTATTATATTTTATCAGTTTAACATTGTTGAAGGCTAACGATAATTTATTCTGCATTATCTTAGTCATAATATTTCTTATTGGGCTAGTTGAGCTCACCATTTGCTTTCATTGTTCTCTTCAGGAAATGAGAATATAGCTGGGATTAGTCGGGGAACGGAGTGACGGTGAAATGGTAGCATTAGTAGTCCTCACTATTCTGTGAAATAGTGTGACAATAAATGTAATGAGGACTTATTTTGAGTTTGAATACTGTCTAGAAGACAATATTTGTATTAAAACTCACAGCTCATGTTGTATAATTAAGTTTGTATTTGTATTCAGTACCATGTATTTGGCGACTTAGAATGGGTGATATATACCTATTTTGGGGGCGTCACAGTTGGTATCAAAGCTTAGGGATATGATCCCTGGCTGAGATGTGAGACTAGAACTAGGAGGGGAGAGATGGGTAATTCCTTCGCTAGTATGACCTACCTAAGTTTATTTTTTATTTAATTGGTAGGTCAGAATATAGGGATAATATATTGCATGTCAATTAACCCTTGTTTTGTGGAAGTATTTTAAAATGACAACCGAGAATGTTGAGAATAGCAATGGAGCACAGGAGACCATTGAGTCACCACAGATCAATACCTAGGATAATGTGCAGCAGGAAGACAATAATCCTCAGGTAAACAATAACATCGATCAAATGATGAACGATGGGATGTTCAGAGGCTTTATGCAATTCATGAAACATCGAGTGAGAGCGGTTCCTGTCCAAAATGTAGGTGGAAACACTGGCAACTCTCGAACGGTCACTGCTAAGCATTTCAAGGAGCTGGGACCACCGGAGTTTATTGGAGAGCCAAAACCACTTAAGGCGGAGACGTGGATAAAGCATATCACCAAGATATTTGATGTCTTGGGATGCTCTGAGGAGCAAAAGGTTCCATTTGCCATCTTCATGATGCGAGGAGAGGCAGATTACTGGTGGTAATCTGTAAAACGTACCCAGCTTGCCGCACTCAAAATGTCTTTGGAGAAGTTCCAAGAACTGTTTAACGACAAGTACTTTCCCGATCGAAAGTATTCGTCACATGAAAGAGGTAGAGTTCATCAAGCTGGAGAAAAACAATATGACTGTGTCGTAGTACGAAGCCAAGTTTTCCGAGAGATCCCGGTTTGCATCCAAGTTAGTTGATAACGAGGAGATAATGACACGGATGTTTATAAGAGGTTTGAAACTCGAGATACGTCAATACCTTATCTCTCTCACAAACTGTGTTTGTATTCAGATATTGTAAATAGGGCTCAGTTATTGGAGCGCGATAACGAGTCAACCCAACCAAGAGAAAGCAGCCGGCAAAATGATAATACCAGTGGTAGCAGTCATCGAAGCGGTGACAATAAACGTGGAGGGAATCAACATGCTAGAAATGGTAACCACTTCGATGGTAATCATGGCCAAGACAATAAAAGTGGACATTTCAAGAAGAGGAGATTCAACAATGATGGAAAGATGTCAGCACCAACACCTGTTGTTAAGGAAGGAGAACGACCACCTATCATATGCTTCAAATGCGGAGGGGAGGGACGCATCAGTCCAAACTATGCGCATCAGTCCAAAATGTGTTACAATTATGGAAGAGAAGGTCACCTAGCTAGATTTTGTCGTACAGGGAAGCCAAGTCCAGTTGGAACGGTGACACCAAATGTCGTCCCAGACAAGTTAAAACCAGTAGTTCAAGGGAGAGCGTTTGTTGTGACCTCCCAGAAAGCAAGGAACCCGAACGAGGTCATCACTGGTAAGCTTATCATAAACTCTAGCAAAGTATATACCTGATTTGATACCGGTTCTACCCATTCTTTTATTTTTCCTACCTACGGTCAACGTTTAAATTTTACTCTGGAGAAATTAGACTTTGACTTATCTGTTGAATCTCCGTTGGGAGAAACCTTCATTACATCCACTGTTTATAAGTCTTTTTTGGTTCAAATTGGTACCCTTACATTATCTGTCGACCTTATTTCCTTAAAAATACTTGCGTTTAACATAATTCTAGGGATTGATTGGTTAACTACTCATCATGCAAAAATTGATTATTTTCATAAGGTTGTTAGCTTTCAGATTCCTAACCAACCTATTATGCGAATTCAAGCAACCAAACCATTAAAATCAATCATTATGACGCCCCCAAATCTGGATATCTTCCAACCTGACAAATGGTGCTACACGACACTATAATTTATACAGTCACTCCATTGAGATAACAACAAAATGATTGTATTCACTATATTCTTATTACAATAGTAATAAATCCATTACCAGGTTAAGAAACCGAATACATTCTTTATTAATCATAAGTGTATTACATACAAATACACTAGTCTATTATAGGATAATTAACTATCCATCTTAGCTTTGCCTTTATCTCTCTTAGAACTCTCAGTTCGTTCGGCCTTAGCTGCAATCATATAATTCAAGCAAGAAGTGAGCATAACTAGCTCAGCAAGTCTAACAAAGGATAATATAAATACCACATCGAGAATTATATGATTATCTTCCATAACTGAACAAGTAGCTATGAAGCACTATGAAATATTGACTAGTAGTTCTCATTTCATAACAATGATTCCAAAGTATATATAATAACTTAGGAATTCTGAACCGGTTAAAAGACCATGAACTTACTCTTTTCGTTATCATACTTGAAAAGGACATCCGGTACTAAGGTCGTACATCCAGCATTACTTACGAGCACTTCTAGGTGATCAGCCTATAGTACTCTATGTTGATCAACACTCATCCGTTAAACATATTTACGTTTAACTTTTGGCAACCTCGCGTGCCCATCGAATAATCGATGAAAATAAATTTGTTTGTTCTTAGACAAACTTACCTTTACATCCGTACCAAATACTTGACATAGGATAGCATTAACAGTTCTATACTAAAAGACTTGTAAACAAATCAATCTAACTCTTAAGATTAGTCTAGTCGAGTTTAAACTGGCATTGACCCTTTCATAAAACAATTCATGCATTTCTTATCATGAATCGCAGAAAACTTGGTTAACACGGAGGTTAGACAAGCGTTAAGAAAACTTGCCTTCAAGCGTCTTCGAATATAATATTCAACAGTTCTCAGTCTTTATAGGATCTACATGATATATTCACATTGCACACTATAATTAGCTACCAAACAAGCTTAGTTTATTGCTTTAACCAACTTCTTTCTCTTCTATGTCTTACTTGAATTTATCCCATTAATAACGTCAATTCGACTTACTATACTTCATTACGGCTCGTTAACGTTCTTACGTTATTAACCGACACTCGGTGATCATTGGTGTCGACGTCGAGATTTTTGGGTGTCCCTTTCCATTACTTGTTCTTTGGTGTTCTCATTTTAGGTGAGATTTGTTTGGAAAAACAAGTGAAAAAGGTCCGACATGTATAATGTCGACGATGGGGCCGTTAAGAGTCGCCATTGGTTTTTAAATGGTTGTACCAACACAACCGAGAAAAGGTTTGCACATTGACTCGGTGATGTGACAGCGATATCTGGTAGATTGAAACAAGAGATTCGTTTAGGGTCCGGACTTGGTTATCTTGGGAGGAAGGTGTTAGGCACCTCAGGCATCCGTGTTACCACGGTGGTGCCTCTTTTCAAGAAACTATTATCGAGAGTGTGTGTGTGTGTGTGTGGGTCGATGTCTTTGTTATATAAAAGTTGTGCGAGGCCTCGTTTGAACCTATATACACAGGGTTTGAATTTATGTAAAAATTTAGTTTTTAGCAAGATATGGCAATGATGTTTTATAAAAGAGGTTTGTTCAAACCCTAATGCTCAATAGGAATTGAGACCTTTTACACTCCTATTTTTTATTAAATGAGCGGCTTAATTGATTTTATTTGACGGATGCGAAGCATCCGTATGAAAATAATATACAAAAATAATGCCGACTTCCTCGTGGGTATGGAAACCATCTGAGAAAATTCAGACATCGCAGAATAATTTACAAGCTGCTTACAGCTGAAAATGTCCATCACGGGAACCAAATCTAGATCCAATGGGATGAATCTGTGATCACATGATTCCTAGGCTCACAAGATACTGCAGTTTATATGAAAGCAGTAAGCAGGAATGTATATATAAAAGTTGTAAATATATATATACAGACAGGATCACCAACCACAAAGCACCTTCATGGGGGATCAAAAATGTAAATAAAGCTGTTAAAAGCTATCAAACGCCACGGAGGAAACTCCAGGTGGGATGAAACTTAAATAAAGCTGTAAATACGGTCAACTGCCACGAAGTAAACTCCAGGCAGGACAAAAGCGTAAAGAAAGTCAGAAAAGCGATCAACCACCACAAAGTAAACTCGGGTGGGATGAGATATATATATATATATATATATATATATATATATATATATATATATATATATATATATATATATATATATATAAGCGAGTAAACGAAGGCAAAAGTCTAGGCTCATCGAACCAAGTCCGACACACGGTTGATATATATATATATATATATAAGCGGGTAAACCACTGCAGACCAAGTCTAGGCTCATCGAACAAAGTCCTAACACACAGTTGATATATATAAGTATATATATATATATATATATATATATATATATATATATATATATATATATATATATATATATATATATATAAAAGCGATTAAATGCACTGGCATCAAGTCTAGACTTATCGAACAAAAGTCCCAGACACACAGTTGATATATATAAGTATATATATATATATATATATATATATATATATATATTAAAGAAGTAAACGCTTCAGACCAAAGTTTAGGCTCAATCGAGGCATAACTCGATAATGTTAGTCAATATATATGTAAATATATAATATATATATATATATATATATATATATATATATATATATATATCAGATCAAGAGATTAAACCCTGCAGGCCCAGAAGTCAAGGGCAAAAGCAAGCAACACGACTCTCAACGTGTAGAAGGGTGTGTGCAAAGATGAAGAAAAGACTCTAAAGTGTGTGAGAAGGCTTACAAATGGTGATAAAAAGGGCTTCTATATCTTTAGAGTGGGTAAACACTTGGGCTTTGTGGGTACAAAAGAGGCTATATATGAGCTCACGGTGTTTTGAAAGTGGGAAAATACATCACGTATGTGCAAGTGCAGAGCAAATTGTGCAGGGTTTTCCCGTCTTTTTTCTCTTAAAAATCAGCACCCCAAGCGCTCTATTTATAGGCAATATGTGTCAAGAGTGTACTGCTTGGTGAGCCATGAGTGTGTACCAGAGGCGGGTCGGGTCGTCTCGAAGTACGTGCACTTAGGCACTGTAATGTCCACTCGAATTTTGAGAAGTGCAATCCAGGCATCCGTTTTGAGGTATTCAGGACCTATTTCGGACCGCCGTTGTCAAGAGTTGTATGGTGGCATGGGATTAGAGTTTGTACGAAATCTTTGAAGATGGGATGATGCCCTCCGATCTTCAAGCTTCAACTTTCATCCGTTACCCCGCACAATAGTCACTCGGGATTGGTTAGCCTTGTGGGACATTGTTGCGTAGAGACGAGACGTGGCATCGTGTTGGACGAGATGGCGATGTTGCCCCTCACCGGTGTTATCGCCGGATTGGGCGATAGCAGCGCGTTACTCGAGACTTGGCCGAGATTGAATTCTGCATTTGTTGAAGGTCCTCATTGTCATCTTCGAGGTGTGCTGTCTTCCCCGATGTTATTATTGGTTTGTACGCGGTGTATCTCGTTGTGAGTACCGAGATTGAAGCTAATGGCATTTGAAATAAGCATTTCCGGGGTTATCTCCGAAACTGCATTCCTTGGGGTTATCACCAAGGTTGGTGGCTATTCCCATGGTTGGGATGAGGCCGGATACCTCGAGGTTATTTACGAGATTAATCGGTCTTCTCCGGTGTGTGTTCCAGGTATTGTATATACGAGCCTCGGGGTTACATCAGAGGTTGAAATCGTTACTCCCATTGCGATCAGGGGTTGTACGCTGATTACGGTAGTATCCAAGATGGATTTGGATTGTCTTTTCGGGTTCTCTCTTAAAAGACGAATCGTCCTCCTACAATGTTAATAACGATGAGTACGAAAATTTTGAGTGTCTATAGATGCCCTCTTTATCATACTCATGCATGGCGATGCATGGGTAGGATAAAAGAATCCTAGACTGCTTAAATGCAACAAGATAAACATGGTACTATGGATAGCAAAATGATGCAAATGTGTGATGCATGTGTACGGGGTTGTGGCCCAACATGTTAGGAATGATTGTTGGCTCCCTGTTGCTTCAACTGGGGATTGGCAATACTGACCAGATCGATGTGCAAAGCCGAATCATTAGGATGTTGGTGTTGGAGTTATCACCAAATTCACATTGTGCTCTTGATAACGACTTGATCCTCGAAGGGTATCTCTTATGTGTAAGAGATCCGTGGGGATAAAGCTTGATCTATTTGAGGATGTGTATAACATATTCCATCATCTATCCTCTTTGATAATCTTGACCTTTCTGGTTAGTATCGCGAGAATATGTCACGATTACATTGGATTTCTTCGCCAACAACAAATCTTTGTCGAGGATGCGACCTTCGTTGACGTGTGAATCAACGGCTAAAACATCCTGTGGGATATACTATCAAGGTTGCTTGACCTTTGCAGACGTGTGAATCAACGGCTGAAACTCTGTGAGGAGATCGTCAAGGTTGCTTGACCTTCGCTGACGTGTAGATCAAAGGAACATTGCGTTGTGACCCCCGCCAGGGATCCACTGGGGAATATGAGTAGCTGGGTATGAAAACCTCGAACAGCTCTATAGCTCTGACAGGTTTAAACTCTATCGGCTGAAATGATGTCAAGGTTGCTTGACCATTATTGATGGACATATCAACGGATGAACGTGTTGTAATCCCCACCGGGGATCTACGTTGTAACCCCCGTCGGGGACTCACGTTGTAACCCCCATCGAGGATCTACTGGGGACGCATGAGTACGTACGGGACTATTGAACGGTTCTCAAGGTCGATGGGTTTACTTTCCATCGGCTGAAATAACATCAAGGCTGTTTGACCTTCGTTGATGGACATGTCAATGGATGAACGTGTTGTAACCCCCACCGGGGATCTATGTTGTAACCCGTCGAGACTCACGTTATAACCCGTCGAGATTTACGTTATAACGACACAGGTCGGCCAAGACCGGACTGTATAAGGTATTGCTATATGTGATTTGTGACAACTGAGGTCATCGACAGAGTTTACCTTGTGTTCAGGCGACTATCAATGAGTGATGTGCATATTCAAAGTCTCATCTGAGAAGACCAGGATTGTATGTTGTTTTGCTCAATCGCGTGGCATTTTTATTCCCGATTTGACCTTTTTAGCCCGTAAGAACTCCATTTTAACTCAAACTGGACTGAGCCGGAGGGGTGGGACCCACATGGAGGAGCCAGATGTGCACTTTATCTGCGTGCAGGTGAGCTCATGCACGGCGTGGATGATAAATCCAGCAGCCTGCCTTTGCAGGTTCATTTTTAACTCGCCTCGCTTAGGAAAATCCGTGAGCCATCTTTAGATTTTCTAAGTTCGGGCTGCTTTCTGCAAATTCTATCACCGTACAAGTGTTCTACACTATCCTGGTAACGTATGCATGTATTTTTTCCAATTTTTGTCCGTTAGATTGTGAGATATTGCACGAAATGCATCTAAACACATAGTAGTGATTATGTATGCACAAATGACTTGATAAAAAATATTCAACATAGTAAATGTTAGTATTAAACCATGCTGAACATAATAATGTGAAAAAAAAATTAACTTCTGAGATAGTCAAATTGGCACCTTTTTCTGCTATTTTTTGTCCTATTTGAGGTCCAATGAGCAAAAGGTAGAAAGGCAAAGTACTCCTAGCATTGAGGTTGGCCTTATTCATAATAATTTTGATTTTTAATGCATATATTATGTATATGACTTTGGGGACAAAAAGCTACTTGAATGGCCACCTAGACATGCACAGTGTGCGTGGGGATAGTCCTATTTTCAAAGGGGACTATGGCGAAATTTTTCTAAATGTAGGCACTGGGTAGTCATGCATTCTAACTCTATTATATGTTAAAGTAAATGCATGCATGCATATAGTCATATAATGCATTTTAGAAAGCTCCAGGTAAGGAGATACCACACCCTTTCTGCGGTGATTTGGAGATTTGTTGTCTAGATATTATGGATCCGAATCACCGAAGCGGTTCTATAGGGCCGCTTCACGGCGTCTGACGGAGGGCTTCAAGTGCCTCGTCCCTCGATTACCGCCGAGAAAATTTCGTCGGTTGGTGGAGGCTGTGATACGTCATGTCCAGGTAGAGGTTCCAAACGTCGAGGATGAGGAGGTGGATATTGAGGATCCCGCTCCTGCTGCATCTATCATTCGCAGGGAACTTCCGAGCATCCAGGTGGTGAACCCAGAGTTACTGGGTGATTTGGGTAGACACCCATCGATGTACTTTCATGGTAACGAGGTATGACGTTAGACTTTATCTTCCTTCTTTCCTATTGATGAGGATTTAAAGGGTTCTGATGTTGATCTGCTTTTTATGCAGGTTCCAGGTTTTACACAGCCTCGGGGGAACTGGTTTAGCATCCACTCCATGTACGGGCACTTCATCCCCGATTATAGAGCGATGAGTGCATGAGTGGGGATTTGGGGCATTTTCTCCATCCTTCCCGTCGTTGTCCTCAGGGTTACCTCGGGGCATTATGCGAAAGTGATGGTTTCATCAGACTCAGTCCCTCCACCTGTTGGATTGCGAGGTGATGATGACGCCTATGGATTGGCGATTTATCATAGGTATGGAGTTTGGAGGGGAGCCAGTGCCTTGCATGGCGAACATCACCCCTACTGCCGTTCGATCCCTATTAGGAGTTCCGGTGGGTGCGCTTAAAGGCAGAACTGTCCGTTCAGGTCCTTTGAGCGTAGATGTTATGAGCAGGCTTTTGAGTGAGCCCATGCCTGATGATGTCAGGATCAGGGATCGCGTTCTGCGACGATTATTCCTGATAATCATTCGAGGCTGCTTCATAGTAGATAACTCTTCCATGGTATCTTTTTCTCTGGTCAGCGCCACACGCGATGTGGACCGTATAGGAGAGTATGACTGGGGCTCTTAAACCTTTGCCTATTTCCTTCGGGGGCATGCGTCTGCGCTCACAGGGTTTGACCGAGGCTTGGCTAGGATTTTACCCATTTCTGCTGGTGAGTATTTCTTTTATCTTTTTCCCTTCACAGGTTAAGAGTGTTTACTGATAGTAGATGTTTTACCATTGTGTTGGCAGTTTTGGGCCTATGAGAGGCTTCCATGTTTGCATCCTATGAGTGTGTTAGGCTTAGATACCTATCCATGAGGACGACGATGGAACCATTCTATTTTGCCAGAGGTTCCTGTATCTGAGGGCTTCGCTCATTGCCGCATGTAGCTGGAGCTACTAACGGCTGACGCCATTATATGGCTTCCATACTCAGGGGATCATTTGACCATCGGCTTTAAGGATGGATACCCTACTGGAGTAGAGTATTTAATTTCCACCCGAAGATTTCCTCTCTTCACAGATGGAGGCTGGGAGCTCTATTTAGGAGAGCGTGCTATTAGGAGCACCATAGGGGAGATTTGTATACCGATCTTGCCTCCTGTCAGGGGTCATTGGCACATATCCACGATCACCCCACCAGCGATATTCCATTGTTGGGAGTTGACGGTTTTGATTTATTAGAGGGTCCATGTACTCAGGAGATATTCCAGCGCTGGTGGCTCCCTCGCACTATTGGGGCCCAGTCCCGTGCCACACAGTTTATGGGGGACATGGTTCCAGGATCTTTGATGATGACAGATTGGGTGGCTTGTGTCCTAGCTCCGACTCATCTAACCCAGATTGATAGCTTGACCCGTCAGTTGGATCAGGCACACATATTTATTCCGCATTTGGGCAAAGATCTAGCAGAGGTGGAGACATTTGTTCCTTCCAGCTCAGGTGCTGGCCCCTCAGACAACCCATTTGGTTTTTTCGGCACAGATCCTCCTCTTTATAAGCTTGATATCCCTGTTGATAGAGATCCAGTGACTCAGGAGGAGTTACATCAGGTGGACAGGATTGAGGATGTGGACATCGAGACCTGGTCTTCTTCCTCGATGTATATTCTTGTTATATCTTTTGATAGGCCTCTGTTAGATATTAGATGGTCGCTCCCATTCTCGCTATATCTTTTGATAGGCCTTTGTTAGTAGTAGGGCGTCTGTGCCCCATTTTCATGTACTTGTAGCTGTATAGAGCTGATGTATTAGATGATGATATATTTAGGAATGTATGCACCATTTTTCATTCCCTATATCATATTGTCATCCATTATCTGTTATGCATGTATCATGTTATGCATATGTATGTATGTCCAGAGATATTCGGCATTGACCCCTGGATGGTCTTATGACCGCGGCCCATGAGATGTCTTCTTCGACGATTAGTCAGATAGATCATACCCCACCGTCAGTTGTGGCATTGGGTATGAGATCGTGGTACGATAGCATGTCACCACCAGACAGGGTAATTGTAGATCTGTTGCAGCAGCATACCATGACCCTTTTGGTATTTCAGGTTCCTGCAGGATTCGTGGACGGAATGATAGAGCATTGGCTACCTAATAGGCAGGTATTCCGTTTTGGCACCCATGAGTTAACTCCTACTCTAGAGGAGTATGCCCGTTTGACGATGCTGCCCCTAGACCTACCTTGCGTGCACATGGCTTTGGGAGACATGAGTAGACAATTCATGACTCTCACAGGATTGAGGCACAGAGTGGTGCAGGATGAGCTGACATCTGGTCATGTGATCTATCAGCATTGTTTGTATGACAGATTTGGTGCGGAGGATAGCTACTCACGACATTCAGGGGATTTTACCGCGTCGGAGGATCATTGGCGTTTGGCCAGAGTTGATGTACTGATGCTATGTGTGTTATCATATATGTATATGTCGCGATATATGGATTAGATAGACATAGGAGTTATCATTCCCGTGAGAGCTCTCAGGGAGGGTCGTACCATTGTACTCATGATCATGGCAGAGACCCTGCGATCAACATCTCATCGCGATGCCACCATTAGGCGTGTTTCTTTGGGAGTTCGGTTATGCTGTATGTGTGGTTTATGTCACACTTGCGACCGGTTGGTACCCTTAGACGGCACGGGTATTGCTTCTCCCATGAGGTGGCTATGTCATATTCCTTTCAGCCATCGGAGTGTGTAGATGCTCAGTCCTGGTCCGCATTTTTGGCAGATATCAGAGATCCATTTAGCATATTGCTGTGCTCGGGGCTTTGCTCACCATACAACTTCATTACTTATGCTCCGGGCATGGATTTCCTTCCTTTGGCTGGCTTGAGGGGCGTGACTACTTATTACCTATTGGCCATGATGTCGCTGTTCGACCAATTCCAGGATTTTCGTCCTTTCAAAGGGGCGGCAGGTCAGCGTTCAGCTTCTCGATACCTCTCAGCCGAGGACCGATCTCGTGTATACGCTTGCTGGGATCAGCGTGAGCTAGCTGCTTTTCCTACCAGTCGTCCCGGTTATTCTGCAGAGTACTCCGTATGGATGGAGACAGAGGTTTTATCAGCTGCATCTGTATTTTTAGTGCCGGAGAGCGAGTTATACGATGTAAAACCTATAGAGGACATTGATACCTACATCGAGGAGGATACCGCTGCTGGGTTGCCAGCATTTCTTCCGGATTCTCCTAGTACCAATACTTTTGTGATCCAGCACTCGGCACACTATTTAGAGTAGAGTCTTCATCTGATGACCTTTGAGAGAGACCAGATTCGATCTATGATGTCAACTACTCTTGACGTGAGGGACGCTGCCCTATTAGAGAGAGACGAGGCATTAGATCACAGAGATGCCGCTGTTGTTGAGCGAGATGAGGCTATATCAGCCAGAGATGCAGTGATAGTTGAGCGGGATAGTGCTATATCTTCTCGGGATGTGGCTGTCATAGATAGTACTGCAGCGAGGTCCCTTACCACTGGTATGATCGCAGAGATGAGCGCTTATATTGATGAGCATATGGTCATCATGCACATGGCTACAGATCTGTTGGGTCGTGTGGATATTCTTATCCAGGAGACTACAGTTTTACCTCCTTCATCTGAGAGGGATGCCATGTTGGTCTTGCTAGCTCGCATGTACCCTGATCCGTAGATGAGCTTGTATTTACACCGCAGACTAAGCTTAGCCATTTTGTCATGTACAGTTCACATTGTATATATATCAAGCAACATTATATATAACAGGAAATATATTTTTGGATCACTTCCCTTTTAGATATGCCTTGCTATTTACTTGATATTTTGCTCTTTGCTTGTGGCTTGTGATCTTGATGTATTACAATTCTTCCTTGGTGGATGGACATTGAGCTATCTCGGATAGTTCGAATGGATCATCGATCTATGTATCCCTACCATCTTTGGTGTCTTGGGACTTGTTTACGAATGGAAATATGGAGAGGAGTGTGGCTTTCTCTCTCGAGATTGATCGCACCACCGGATGATGGTCGCCATGATTTCTATTTAGGAGAAGCCTAGTTAATTCCACCTCTTATGGTTTAGTGTTGCTCTTGAGGTATGATCGCAGCTTAAATGGTCGCCGAATCTCCTATTTGGGAGGAGTTCAGGTAATTCTATCCCTTTGGTCTGAAGCCGAATGAAATGTAATGGATTAAAAGAGAATCCCAATACCCGTTGACAATGGTTTGTGTTTTGGTAGGGAGTGAGACCGCACCATGAATGGCTGCCTACGTACTCTTATTGAAGAGGAGATCAGGTCTGCGTAGTTCGAACCTAGTGTAAGAGGTTCAACGCTATATATGGCTGACATGATGTAGGAATGTTTTTATTGTTTTTATTTTTGTAAGGGTAGAAATGTTTTGTTCTTTTTGTTTTATTGCGACCGGGCCATATGAAATGGTTGCCTACGTACTCCTATTGAAGAGGAGATCAGGTCGACGTAGTTTTCCCCTCAAGGCGAGAAGAAAAGCGTAATCCCATGTCCAGGTCAGAGTGCGGGGAGAGAAAGTTTAATCCTAGGTTGAGGATAAACTGTAGGTACGAGAAGTTTGATCCCTTATATGGGTAGCCAAACTGCAAACTCAAGAGGTTCAATCCGCGGTGGGATGACCTAAGTTGTATGAGCGCAAAGGAGAAAGCCAGGCTGCTGGCTTGAAGAGTATGTTTCCCTGAGGGGCAAAGTGTAGAAAAGTTGTATGTGTTAAAGGGTTAAAGAACCGGAATGACTGGTGACCTGATGATGACGCTTGTGGTGTGTTTTTCGTTACTTGACATAATACTGCTTTCACGCGGTGTCCGAGTTGATGAGTTGTGGAAATTCATCGCCGTCCATTTCTTTCAATCTGAGAGTGCCTCCTGTCAATTTTGACAACAAACGGGCCTTCCCAGTTAGGAGCAAATTTTCCTTTACCCTGATCTTGGTTGTCAAGAATCTTCTTCAGAACCAAGTCATGTTGTTTAAACTGCTGTAGCCGGACTTTTTTGTTGTAGGATCAGGCGACCCTTTGATGATATAACTGACTACGGAAGATAGCCGTGGTTCGCCTTTCGTCTATCAAAGAGAATTGGTGATACCTGTCTTGGACCCATTGGTCTTCATCCAGCTGAGCGTCGATCAACACTCTGAGAGATTCCATCTCAACTTCTATAGGGAGCACTGCCTCCATCCCATAGGTTAAAGCGTAGTGGGTTGCCCCAGTTGAAGTACGCATTGTGGTTCTGTAGGCTAACAGAGTCAGAGGCAATAGGTCAGACCAATCTTTGTGGTTGGCGGACATCTTTTGCATAATCTTCTTGATATTTTTGTTAGCCGCTTCAACAGCACCGTTCATCTTCGGACGATAGATGACAGAATTAAGATGTTTGATGTGGAATTTACTGCATAATTCCTCCATCATTTTGTTGTAGAGGTTTTTGGCATTGTCTGACACAATCACCTCTGGTTGTCCATATCGACAAACGACATTGTTTCTGATGAAAGCAATGATGACTTCTTTAGTGACCCTGGGGAAGGAGGCTGCTTCTACCCACTTTGTAAAGTAGTCGATCATGGTGAAGATAAATCGGTGACCATTACTGGCTTTAGGCTCAATGGGCCCGATAACGTCCATTCCCCACATTGAGAAGGGCCAAGGCGAACTCATATTGTGGAGCTCCCGTGGGGGGGGGGCGTGTATATCATTTCCATGAATCTGGCACTGATAGCATCTTTTGACGTGGTCATGGCAATCAGCCTTGAGACATAGCCAATAATGTCCCGTCCTGAGGACTTTCTTGACAAGGAGGGGGCCATTCATGTGGGGGCCACAGACTCCACTATGGATTTCATCCATAAGCCTTTGGGCTTGATCTTTGTCCAGACACCTGAGGAGACCTAGTCCTGCATCTCTTTTGTAGAGCGCATCTCCACTCAGGTAGAACTTCATAGCAAGTCGATGGATCCGCCTTTTCTCAGATAGGCTCGCCTCAGCGGGTGTAGATCTATCTCGTAGATATTCCTTGATATGTTGATACCAAGGAGGTTGGATGGGAGGTAGCTTATCCGATACTTCTCCAATGTAATTCCCATAGGCTAGGGCCTTGTTCAGGGAAATTGTGACGCTTGGCAAGTGTTCCTTGTCTGATATGTGAATCAAGGAGGCCAAAGTTGCTAGTGCATCCACAAAGTCATTCCTATTACGAGGAATGTGTTGAAAGGAGATTTCTTCGAACTCCAAAGCCATCTTTAAAACCTGCCGATGGTAGGGCAGCAAATGTAGTTCCTTGGTTTGATAGATTCCAGTGGATTGTCTGATTACCAACTCCGAATCTCCAAGGACAGTTAACCGCCTGATGCCCATTGAACGGACAAGTTTTAGCCCCATGAGACAGCCTTCATACTCATCCGTATTGTTGGTGCTGACAAACTGTAATTTGACGGCGACGGGATACTGCTCCCCCGTATCAGATATTAGAACTACTCCAGCTCCAGAGCCTTCCATATTAACAACTCCATCAAAATACATCCTCCATGATTGGCGACATCGTCTTCGATGGTGTTCTTTGTCATCATCATTACTTCTTCATCGAGGAAATATGTTTCCAAGGGTTTGAAATCCCTGATGAAGGTGCGCAAGCGACGGTTAATCTGCAATTCCTTGACCTTTGATGGACTTTTGAGTCACATATACGATGTCAAATTGTTGTAGGATCAACTGCCATCTGGACAGTCGGCAATTTAACATGGGTTTGTTGAACACGTACTTAAGGGGATCCACGCGGGATATGAGATGGGTTGTGTGACCATGGAGGTAATGTTGTAACCTCATGGAAGCCCATGCTAAAGCACAACACTTCTTTTCGATCAAAGTGTACTTGTGTTCACTGCTGCTAAACCTTTTGCTGAGGTAATAGATAGCTCGTTATTGGCCTCTATCATCTTTCATCGTCTCTGATACATATGGCATTGTCACTTACTTTACGAGATACATGAATAGGGGAACATCATCCCTGGGTGGTACCAAGACAGGAGCTTTGACTAGTTGTTTCTTGATTGTAAGGAAGGCATTCTGGCACTCATCATTCCATTTCATGGAGGAGTTCTTCCTTAATAACTTAAAGATTGGCTCACAGGCTGCTGTGAGTTGGGAGATAAATCTGCTAATGAAGTTGATTCTTCCCAAAAATCCCCGTATTTCCTTCTCTGTCTGAGGAATGGGCATTTCAGTGATGGCTTGGATTTTGGCAGGATACAACTCAATCCCTTTGTGGCTGACTAGAAATCCTAGCAACTTGCCTGACTTGACGCCAAAGGCGCACTTAGCTGGATTCAACTTCAAGTTGTACCTACACAACCTGTTGAACAACTTTCTAAGATGGTCTAGATGGTCATCCTCCTTCCGGGACTTGACAATGATGTCATCCATGTAGATCTCAATCTCTTTATGCATTAAGCCATGGAAAAGAGCCATCATAGCTCGTTGATAGGTAGCTCCGGCATTGATGAGGCCAAATGACAACCGTCTATAGCAAAACGTTCCCCAAGGAGTGATGAAAGCAGTCTTCTCACGATCTTCCTCGGCAACCATGATCTGATGGTACCCCACAAAGTAATCAGCAAAGGAGTACATATTGTACTGCGCAGTATTGTCAATGAGAATGTGGATAAATGGCACGGGAAAGCTATCTTTTAAGCAAGCTTTATTTAAGTCACGGTAATCCACACAAACTCGCACCTTCCCTCCGGGTTTAGGCACGGGTACAATGTTGGATATCCACTCAGGATATGTAGACACCATGATGATACCAGCCTAAAATTGTTTCATAATTTCTTCTTTCACCTTTAAACTCCACTCAGGTTTCAGTTGCCTAAGTTTTTGCTTGACTGGCTTAAATCCCTCTTTAATGGGAAGGCGATGAAGGACAATGTCAGTGGATAAACCCACCATGTCTTCATGAGACCATGCAAACACATCCTGGAATTGGGTTAATAGCGTAACCATGTCATTCCGTTGGTTTGGGGTAAGGTCTGAACCAATCTGGATTAACATAGGGCTTTCTAAGATTCCGAGATTGAAAGAAGTGGTTTGATCAAGGTTAGGTTTGGGTTTGTCTTTGACCCATTCTTGAATTTCTGGAGGCACCTCAATGTCATCCTGGAGATCCATCAAGGCTGAATTCATCTCTATATCAAAGGTACAATCCTTGTGTAGGAGAGGCATCGTATCCGCAAATACAGGCACATCTAAATTCAGAGTCCTGAAACAAAATATGCTTTCACTTAGTATATATGAAATGTGTTGATCATACACAGTGTTAGCATATACTGGAAAAATAAACTGCTAATAATATACAGAAAAGTAAGCAGTTATTGTATCTACAGGGCAGAAAGAGTTTCTGCCCGCTTTACCCTCGTCGACCAAAGCAAATGATGTCCCAATTGGTAAGGGTAAAGTCCGGGTGGACCGCGGTGATAGAGGGGTTGTCATCATCCTCTCTGTCCCGAATGATGGCCATTACGTCAGGGCAATCATCGTCTGGGGTGTATCTGTTGGTATGTTCATCATGGACGATGATGCGCATGCCCGACGTTATTCGAATAACATTTTCCTTGATTCTCCGCTCCTCTTCTTCGATTGCGGGATCTAGAATAATGATTTTCTTTTCCTCCACCGGCTTCGGCTTAGGAAATAACATGGCCATGACATTGGCTAGCACCTTTACTGGAGGTTGTGCGGACTCAGATTTTGAAGGCGAAGCCGAACGCCACATGGTTGAAGCTAAAGGAATCTGTTGATGTTTATGAGGATTCCTGTGACTAGAGCTGGCAGAATAGCCTAGTCCAGCTGTTCCAACTTGCTTGGTTAATCGAATGGGGTACTGGATACCCTGGCCTTCTTTACCCAACCCTTGTCCTGGCTTATGACCCAACAACATCATTTCTTGAGTAGCCGACATTACCTCGGTAGAAATTTTGGGTTCGCGCAATGGTGCTCCAATAGCGTGGTATTGGGTGTTGCTTATTTCCAAAGCATGAAAACTGACTGGTTCTACGTCTGCAATGGCATTGATGAACGGAATGTCCCCGTGCTGAGGAATCTCTGGTTCAGCATTGACCGTGACCAGGCTATTGTTGATAATGTACTTCAATTGTTGGTGAAAGGTGGAGGGGACTGCCCCTGCCATGTGGATCCATGGTCATCCTAAGAGCAGGTTGTATCCCGAATATATCTTGAGCACATGGAAGGATACGCAGAATGTATGAGGGCCAATTTCGATTGGCAGCTCAATTACTCCAACCGAGTTACGGTGGGCTCCATTAAAAGCTTTGATGATAGTATGGCTACTCCGAATTCTGTTGAGATTGATATTCATCTTCACCAAGGTGGCATACGGGCAGATATTCAGAGAGGAACCTCCATCTATTAAGACTCCAGCCACCATATATCCGGAGGATAAGATCGCAATGTGCAACGGTTTGCAATGACCAGTCCCTTCGGGCGGTATGTCATCATCAGTGAAGGATATCACATTAGTGTTGAAAATGTGATCAACCATGTGTTCAAATTTTTCTGTATCCACTGATGTTGGAAGACAGGCTTCTTCCAAAACCTTTAACAAGACCTTTCGGTGATTCTCGGAAGTTAGGACCAAGTCCAAAATTGATATTTGTTGTGGAGCTTCTTTCAAGCTTAAAACCACCGAGGCTTCGTTATGACCCACAGCGCGGAGGAATTTTTCAATCTTCTCCATGGCTATTTTCCCCTTTGATTTGGTGGTGGGGTTCATCACCCGATGGGGAAGATACAGTGGATTTTCCTTCGACACTGCAGTAGTGGTATGTGAGGTGGATCCTTCACCTTCTCCATAATTCCATAGAACCTTGTGCAAGCTAACAATAGGATATTGCGCTCTGCATGGCAAGTTGATTAGCTCAGGAGCGGCCACTTTCAAAGGATTGCTTCCTCCTTTGAGCTGAATTATCGGTGTTATGAGCAAAGTATTAATCCCTTCAACTTCAGTGGATATAACTACTACCACACTTTTCTACTTAGTAGGGCCTGCATTCTCACTTGCACGTAACACAGTGTCGTTATCTGCCAAGCGCAGTACACCACTGTCGATTAGATTTTGAATAAGGTGGCGGAGTGCCCAGCATTCTTCTGTGATGTGATCGCGAGACTGGGAGTGGTATTGAAATTCTCCATCAGAGTTGTACCATCCCGAACGGGGGTTGATTGGAGGTAGAAGGGAACTAATCCTTCCTTCATTGATTAACATGTGAAGGATTTCGTCCATGGGTTGGCCCAAATAAGTGAATTCTCGTTTGTTGGCGAAATCCCAACGGGCCTTGGCATTTGCTCTCTTCGTCACTTTGTCTTCCAACATTTCATTTTCTGAAAGTGACGAGGGAATATTCATGACAATAGGTAGGAGACTGGCATGCTCCTGGTTGATTAATTGCCGAGTCACTTGATGCTGATAAGTCACCAGTTCCGCCAATTGCTCAATTTATTTGTAGAGAGCTTTCATCTTTCGTTCCATTGTGAACTAGAACTTAGCATAATCCCATCTGTCATCACCGTCTTTGATGGTTTGGGGGGAATCACAGCTGAAGTTGGAGCTTTGTCCACTGCTCCAATTAATCATGTTGACCTCTTCTTCTTTGTGTTGAGGAAGAGGGTTGTCTTGTACATGAGACTGATCGGGTTTGGTGACTACGATCTCCCTGTTGTCTATTAGGTCCTGGATCTTGTGTTTCAAGGCCCAACAATCTTGAGTATCATGTCTAGGTGCCCTGGCATGATAAGCACATTTCCTAGCAGCATTGAAACCCCGTCCATTAGGGCTGGCTGGTGGAAGAAGATGCGTAATTTTCTTCTGTGTTGTCAAAAGATTAACAATGTTCTCGAGGGTATCCCCTAAGGGTGTAAACACTCGATGGCGTTTGACTTCTCCACCTTTTGGTACTGAAGGGTTTGTATACTGTGCTGGAAAGGGAGTGTAGTTTCTCCTTTGAATGGGCATACTTTGATTGCCTTTTTGCCCCTGTAGTATCAGGGAAACATCTTCCTCTTTCTTTTTATGGACCCTCCGGGGGTTGTCCCCATAATTTCCTGATTGGATGTGATCAGCAACATCTTTGAGTGCGGCTAGGTCTTGAATCTTTCCTGATTTTAAACCAATTTCAGCCATCTCCCCATGTTTAACCATTTCAGAAAATGGTTTGCCCATGCCGGCTAACACTCTCTCATAGAAGGGAGCTTCTTGTATGTCTATGAATGTCATGACCATTTCTGATTCTATCATGGCAGGACTAACTTGGGCAGCCAGGCGTCTCCACCTTTGAGCATACTCTCTGAAAGACTCGTTGGACTGTTTCTTGATCTTGGTAATTTGATACCGATCAGGAGTCATCTGAGTTTGAAAACTGTATTGAGTGAGGAAGGCATGTGCTTGCTCTTCCCAGCTGTGAATTTTGGAGTTGTCTAATCTGGTGTACCACGAACGGGCTTCTCCAGTTAGACTCTTTTGGAACAATTGCATTCTGAGTTTTTCATCCTCTGCATAGGATCCCAGTTCTCCAATAAAGACTTTTAAATGTGTATAAGGATCCCCTAACCCGTCATATTTTTCAAAGTCAGGAGTTTTAAATTTTTCTGGATAGTGAACACCAGGAAAAATACATAGATATGTATATGAAACACTCCCATGTGTTCCAATTCCTTTGATAGCGCGAAGGGTTTCTTCCATTTGGAGGACTTTCTTTTTGATGTCACCATTGTCTGGATCTCCAGTGGGATGGGCAGCATCATGAGTTTCCCCCTTGTGTGGGTAGTATCCAACTATGGTTCTGGTATGGTAATGATCGGGTTTCCCCCTTGTGTGGAGGGCTCAGTATGTACGGGTATTTTCTGACCCTGTGTAGATTGGTGTAATTCTTTTAGTAGAACAGCCAAATCTGTAATTTTCTTGCTTAATCCGTCGAATTCTTTGCGAGAAACTGGATTAAGTTCAGTCTGGTCGGATGATGACATGATTGACTGTAGGCCTGTTGCCTTTTTGGACCTTGACCGGGTAGTAGGTCCGATTGATTCCCTGCGAAAGACTGGCATAGTTTAGTCCTTAGGGAAGGTGTATAATAACATGCTATGTGATGTGTCCATTTTAGGAATTTTATCCTGCAAAACGGGTGTCAGCTGTTTGTAGCATGTATGCAGACATATTGCTTCATATTTCTCATTACATGGAGATATATATGGAATGAAATTACAAGTAATTGTGTTTACAAGTAATTGAAATGAGAGCATGAAGAGACTTTCCTCCGTTTTTGGGTTTATCAGAGGCTGACCTATCTTAGGTTACTCTCGCGGATTTTTGGCATGAAGGTTCCCAAATCATCGCAATCTACTAGACGGGAAGTTAATCCAGTCTTTCAACTGGAGCGAATTTGGGTGGTGCCTTTCCTGAACCTCGGAGAATTAGTCTTCTCACGAGTCCAAAGAATCAAACACCGACGGGATAGCCTCTGGTGGAGGGACCACACAACATACATTCATATACATCGCGTCTCACCGTATGAAATGATGACATATCTGAAGCACTAATATCATAAGCGATTTATAGTCTGAAGCACTAACATCACTGCAGATATGATGCGAAGCACTAAGTTCAAACAAGATATGCATTCGTACACATTCATCCAATGTAAATACAACATCCACACACAAGCGGATAACGACTTTGAAAAGATTGTAGTAGCGGCTTAAGTCCTCTTCTTTGGAGTCCCCCAGCAGAGTCGCCACTGTCGGACGTCGGGATTTTTTGGGTGTCCTTTCCGTTACTTGTTCTTTGGTGTTTTCATTTTAGGTGAGATTTGTTTGAAAAAACAAGTGAAAAAGGTCCAACATGTATAATGTCGATGATGGGACTGTTAAGAGTCGCCAGTTGGTTTTTTAAATGGTTGTACCAACACAACCGAGAAAAGGTTTGCACATTGACCCAGTGATGTGACACTGATATACGGGTCGGTGAAACCGAGATTCGTTTAGGGTCCGGGGACTTGGTTATGTGGGGGAAGGTGTTAGGCACCCCCCGACATCCGTGTTACCACGGTGACCGCCTCTTTTCAAGAGACTATTATCTGAGTGTGTGTGTGTGTGTGGGTCAGTGTGGTGTTATATGAAAGTTGTGCAAGGCCTCGTTCGAACCTATATACACAGGGCTTGAATTTATGTAAAAATTCAATTTTTAGCAAGATATGGCAATGATGTTTTATAAAAGAGGTTTGTTCAAACCCTGATGCTCAATAGGAATTGAGACCTTTTACACTCCCATTTTTTATTAAATGAGCGGCTTGATTGATTTTATTTGACGGATGCGAAGCATCCGTATGAAAATAATATACAAAAATAATGTCGACTTCCTCGTGGGTATGGAAACCATCTGAGAAAATTCAGACATCGCAGAATAATTTACAAGCTACTTACAGCTGAAAATGTTCATCACGGGAACCGAATCTAGATCCAATGGGATGAATCTGTGATCACATGATTCCTAGGCTCACAAGATACTGCAGTTTATATGAAAGCAGTAAGCAGGAATGTATATATAAAAGCTGTAAATATATATATATATATATATATATATATATATACACACACACGAGGATCACCAACCACGAAGCACCTCCATGGGGATCGAAATGTAAATAAAGTCATTAAAGTATCAACCGCCACGGAGAAACTCCAAAGTGACGAAACGTAAATAAAGTCAGAATACTGATTAATCGTCACGAAAGTAAACTTCAGCGGGAATGAAACGTAAAAGAAAGCTACAAAAGTGATCAACCACCACGAAGTAAACTCCAGGTGGGACGAGATATATATATAAAAGCAGTAAACGCACCGGATGTAAAATCCAGGCTCATCGAATAGAGTTCAACCACAGTTCATATATATAAGTATATATATATATAAAAGCGAGTAAACGCACCAGACCGAAGTATAGGCTCATCGAACAAAGTTTGACACACAGTTGATATATATATATATATATATATATATATATATATATATATATATATATATATATATAAAGTGAGTAACGCACTGCATCAAGTCTAGGCTCATCGAACCAAGTCCGACACGCATTGATATATATAAGTATATATACATATATAAAAGCGGTAAAAGCACTGCATCAAAGTCTAGGCTCATCGAACAAAGTCCGACACACAGTTGATATATATAAGTATATATATATATATATATATATATATATATATATATATATAAAAGCGTAATAAACGCACTTGCAGATCAAAATTCAGGCTCATCGAACAAAGTCCCACCCACAATTGATATATATAAGTATATATATATATATATATATATATATAAGCGGGTAAACACACCAGACTGAAGTCTAGGCTCATCGAACAAAGTCCGACACACAGTTGATATATATAAGTGTATATATATATTTTAAAGCGATGAAACGCTCTAGGGCAAGTTCTAGGCTCAATCGAGGCATAACTCGATAATGTTAGTCAATATATATGTAAATGTATATATATATATATATATATATATATATATATATATATATATATATATATATATATATATATATATATATACAGATCGAAGTTAAACCACTGGATAGATGTCCGGGTAAAAGTAAGCAACACGACTCAACGTGTAGAAGGGTGTGTGCAAAGATGAAGAGAAAGACTCTAAAGTGTGTGAGAAGGCTTACAAATTGGTCGATAAAATGGCTTCTATATCTTTAGAGTGGGTAAACACTAGGCTTTTGTGGGTACAAAAGAGGCTATATATGAGCTCACAGGTGTTTGAAAGTGCAAAAATACACTGTATGGCAAGTGCAGAGAAAATTATGCAGGGTTTCTCCATCTTTTTTCTCTTAAAAATCAGCACCCCAAGCCCTCTATTTATAGGCAATATGTGCATAAGTGTACCAGTAGGGGTGGTCGGTCGGCCCGGCCGACTTCGGCTTGCCCGTCGTCTCTGGCATGCGTGCATTCAGAACCTTTGTAATGTCCAAATGGATTTTGAGAAGTGCAATCCAGCATCCGTTTTAAGGTATTCGGGACCTATTTTGATTTGCGTTGTCGAGAGTTGTACGGTGGCATGGGATTAGAGTTTGTACGAAGTCTTTGAAGATGGGACGATGCCTTCCGGTCTTCAAGCTTCAACTTTCATCCGTTACCCCGCATAATAGTCACTCGGGATTGGTTAGCCTTGTGGGACATTATTGCGTAGAGACGAGACGTGGCATCGTGTTGGACGAGATGGCGATGTTTCCCCTCACCGGTGTTATCGCCGGATTGGGCCAATAAAGTAGGCGTTGCTCAGACTTCGCTGAGATTGGACTGCTGCATTTGTTGAAGGTCCTCATTGTCATCTTCGAGGTGTGCCTGTCTTCCCGATGTTATTACCAGGTTGGCACAGTGTATCTCGTTGTGAGTGCCAAGATCGAAGCCGATGGCATTTGAAACAAGCATTTCTGGGGTTATCTCCGAAACTGCATTCCTTAGGGTTATCACCAAGGTTGGTGGCTATTCCCATGGTTGGGACTGAGACTGGATACCTCGGGGTTATTTCCGAGATTAATCGGTCTTCTCCGGTGTGTGTTCCGGTATTGTATCTGCAGTCCTCGGGGTTACATCCGAGGTTGAAATCGTTACTCCCAGATTGCAATCTGGGGTTGACGTTACACTTCCGGTAGTATCCGGTATGGATTTGGATTGTCTTTCAGGGTTCTCTCTTAAAAGACGAATCTGTCCTCCTGCAATGTTAGTAACAATAGCACAGAAAATTTCGAGTGTCTACAATTGGCGAGGTACCAACGTTGAACACCCTTCACGGTTTACTTGTTTACACTTATGCATTTTTTGTTTAATTATGATTAAACCCTACTTAACCTTCCACGTTATCACTTTATAAGTGTTTTAAAGTTAACCCTATCATGTACATTAAGTACATTCATGTCTTACTATTGGTTTACCTTCAATTAGAATTAAAACCTAACTTGGTCAACTATTTTCCCTACTTGCCATTGTGGCAGGCAATCCCTTTACTATAGTGGCGTTGCGGTGTCACTCTTCGTTGAGTTTTTTGCGGACTCGTGCAACGCGGCATGAAGTCCTTGTACTATTAACCACCGTTGCGGTGTGAAACTCCAGAAGATTATAGCTTTCTCTCGACCATGTCTGGCGCTGCGGCGCGATAATTTAACACTAGGTTGGCTCTGCGGCGCCACTCCTGTGCTTCAGTTAATTTTGACAGTTGGTTTTTCCAACGAACCTCCCGACTTCATAACTTATTCGTTTTACATCCGAATTGGCTTATTCAAAAGCCCACAACTCACAAATTATATAATCTAGGTGTTCATGTAAGAATTTTACATTTTCAAATCCGTTAACTCGAAATTCACCTTTTAGTTCATTATCGAGCGTTCGTTTATCGTTTATGAGAATTCAATAATCGTTTTCTTCGTTATAAGTCTAAATTCGACGATTCTTGAGTCCACAACTCTTGAATACACTATCTCACGTGTTGGCATTGGAAACCGAAGTTTTGAAGTCACACGGCAACTTTTGACTCTTGATCCGAGATTTCTACATTTTCGACGTTTAACGTCTATTTTTGTAAAATTCGCCATAACTTCGTTACTCGTGTTCTATAAGCCAAATCAAATGAAACACTCTATTGATTCATCATCTACATCCTAACCAAGCAAGATGCACATACCTTATCTAAGATGGTTTTTAATTTGTCCATCAACAACCAAATTCATGTTCAATGATTTCTACGGTTTCAATTTACATAAACCCTTATGATTTCTATTTGATCATGATTTATCAATGTTTTCATCATTAATATCCATCTTTATTCCTCCTCAAGAGACATGCTCCACCAATCTACGATTCTCTACGAGAAAGAAATCGAAAAAGATGAAGACTAATGCTTACGAACTATTACCTTTTTTCGTTCTTCGCATTCGTGACTAAACGTATATGGTTTGCTTGGAAGTAGCTTGATTACTTGTTTATTGCTTCTTCTCTCTCTCAATATGTATTGGACAAAGTATGTAAAACACAAAATGTCCAACACAAGCTTTCTATTTATAGGCAACTAAATGGAGGGCATATAGGTCAATTGGTGACCTCCTTACTATTCCCCACCTCCTCAACAACTTAGCCACCAAGTAATCACTTTACTTGGTGGCCAAGTGACCAGCCCACACCTCCTTGGGTCTTCCCATGGTTTTTATCCATCCCATGACCCGTCAGTTCGATCCACGATTCGATTTCTTGGATTGGGCTTGTCTTACTTAATATTGGGCCTTAAATTGGGCTTGATTTCATAATTCATTGGGCTTGCTATAAATCCAAGTCCAATTGGATTGTACGAAGTCCTTAACTCAAAATCCTATAAGAACTAATCGTATTCTACGCGTATTACTCACGTATTCTTTTCGTTTAGTATTCATACGATATTCGTATTATACATCATACCGCTATTCATACCATATTCGTATATCATACATTTAATAACCGAAATGATTATACGCATTTCATTTCCCTTTTGGAAATCTCTTTCACTAACCCTTAGGTTTTAAGTCCGCAGGCGAAAACTTCGTTTGCCATAAATGAAATATTATTGGATATTCCATTACATCTTCATATTCTATCATTACGTGTTTCTTGGAATTTCAAACCTAATCTCCGAGCGAAATCGGATGAATAGTATTTTTACAAAAAAATTCTCGGAAAACATTTATTTTTGTCTTGATAATTCAATACAATTAATCTTAGCATATAGCCAGAATACTAACCACATCCACACATTCTAGGTCATAGAACGACTTTCAAATATCTTACTCACATAATTAATCAATTAAATTCATTTAATCCACATAATCAAATAAAAATTTAATTCATTAAAGATCCGATTTTCTCGGGCGTTACATTCTTCCCTCTTTATAAGGATTCTGTCCCCAGAATCTCGCTATAATTACATAAACAAATGAGGAAACGTTTCCTTCATTTTACTCTCGAGCTCTCACGTTGCTTCTTCAGCATTGTGGTTACTCCAAATTACCTTTACTGGAGGTATTATTTTATTTCTTAAGACTTGTTCCTTCCTATCAACAATTTGAATCGAAAGTTCTTCATACGTTAAGTCTTTTTCCACTTGAATAGATTCATACTCTATTACGTGTTTGTAGTCCGATTTATAAGGACGCAACACTGACACGTGAAACACATTGTGTATTCTTTCCATTTCTAGAGGTAAGGCTATTTCATAGGCTACCTCTCCTACCCTTCTTAAAATTTCAAAAGGTCCTACAAACCTTGGACTTAACTTCCCTTTCTTTCCAAAATGTATCTTACCTTTCCAAGGTGATACTTTCAGAAAGACATAAGAACCTACATAAAACACCCTCTTCTCTCGATGAGGATCTACATACTTCCTTTGTATATCTTGAGCTGCTACCAATCAGATTCTTATTAGCTCAACCATGTTTGCCGTTTGTTGTACCATCTCCGGTCCAAACATTCGACGTTCACCTACTTCATCCCAGCAAAGTGGTGTTCAGCACTTTCTCCCATACAACGCTTCATAAGGCGGCATGCCTATACTAGCGTGAAAACTATTGTTGTAAGCGAATTCCACCAAAGGTAGATGTTCGTCCCAACTTCCCTTGAAATCCATAACGCAAGATCATAACATATCTTCTAGCGTTTGAATTGTCCATTCACTTTGTCCATCCATCTGAGGATGATACGCCGTACTCAATCTCAACCGCGTTCCCATTTGCTCTTGCAAACTCCTCCAAAAGTTCGATGTAAATCGTTGATCACGATCGGACACAATCGAAATAGGTACCCCATGTCTAGAAATAATTTCCTTGACATAAAGCTTAGCTAACTTCTCTAGGTTATACCTAACTCCTATTGGAAGAAAGTGAGCCGATTTGGTTAACCGATCCATTATTACCCAAATAGCATCATATCCTTTTCTAGTTGTTGGAAGTCCCACCACAAAGTCCATGGTGATATGCTCCTATTTCCACTCTGGAATCTCTAGTGAATGCAACAACCCACTCGGTCGTTGGTGTTTAGCCTTAACTTTCTAACAAGTTAAGTACTTACTAACGTATTCTGCGATTTCTCTCTTCATGTTCGGCCACCAAAAGTTCTAATGAAGGTCTTGATACATCTTAGTACTATCAGGATGTATCGAGTAACTCGAACTATGAGCCTCACACATAATCTCTTCTTTTAAATCGGAATCATTTGGAACCCAAATTCTTCCTTCAAAACGAAGTAAACCTTCATTATCAAGGTCATACTTAGTATTTACGTCATCCTTCATTATCTTTTTTTCATTCGCTTGCATTCTTCAGCATCTATTTGTACTTCCTTAACCCGTTCCAATATCATTTGTCGAGTTTCCACAAAATATAACATTTCCACCGTTTCACTTGGTAACTTAACTTCTAACTCCATTCTCACCATCTCAGTTATTAACTCATTCTGAGTCGTTAACATTAATAGCTTTTCCCTACCCTTCCGACTTAACGCATCGGCTACTACGTTTGCTTTCCCTAGATGATATAAGATATCACAATCATAATCTTTTATCAACTCTAACCACCTCATCTACCTCATATTCAACTCCTTCTGTGTGAAGATATATTTCAGACTTTTATGGTCCGTGTATATGTCACATTTATCCCCGTATAAATAATGTCTCCATATTTTTAAGGCAAAAACTACAGCTGCCAATTCTAGGTCGTGAGTAGGATAGACCTTCTCATAATCCTTTAACTGGCGTGACGCATACACAATGACCTTGCCATACTACATGAGCGCGCTAGGAGTGAGCATTCGGTTATTATTCGAACCGAATAAGGATTTCAGTTATAACCGAAAACCGAAATTACATTGTTATAGATATCTGAATAAATAACTGAAATCTGTGATAATCGAACAACCGAATAACCTATTCGGTTATTCGGTTAATAACCAAAATTAAAAGACTTAGCATTTAACAAGCAGAAGCAACAAACTACAAACATATTACTGAGAGAGAACAGCAACAATAGAACAGTTCCTATATGATGATTAACACTATGTAGCCTAAATATTACAAAAGACTCAGTCAACAACAAATTAAATAAAGTGTCAAGACAACAGTCAACTACTGAACTACATATTACAAAAACTCGAATGACAGTCGACAGATAACAGCAACAACAGAACAATTCCTACATGATTAACACTATAAACATAATGGAAAACTTAATTTAGCTAGCCCAAAATGCTTGAAAGTTGAAGTTGCTACATGATTAACACCACTTGCTATTGTTTCTATTGAGTTTGACTGCGCAATCCACCGCACCTCCTAGCTCTCCTACCACTTCTTCGGCTTTCTGTCATTGCTTCATTGATGCAAATTATGCTCAGTCAAGGAAAAAGATGAAATTTGTTTCTTCTTGTTTATAGATTTAACTTGTGCTATAAAGAATCAATTATTTCACAGATGAAAGAAGCCATATTTAGAGCATATGCATTTTATAACCAAGTACTCCAATAATTTTCTAGCATATACATAGAGACATAAGATACAATATAGGCCATCATCCGAAAATCATTTAAAATACTTCTTGACATCATCTGAAAATTTCAAACATTAACAACGAAAGTTTAAAAATTGTTCATCAACTGAAATTAATTAATAAGGGCTCAAACCAAAGGAAATCAGCTGAAATGAACTCATAGAATGGAGAAGCAAACAATATTTGTAATAATTGTTTGATAGAACTCACTCACTTGTTTCCAAAGTAAGTATATCTTTTCCAATTGAAGTATCTTCTCGCCTTTAAAGTTCCTAAAAATCACTCACCGTTTCCAAAAGTACAAGTAATAATTTAATATCATCCATAATGAATCAATGCAAAGCGATGCATGCGAAACAACATTCCAAAACAAAACAATCAAGGAAATAGAGAGAAAGAAAAGCAGATTTATAGCACAAAGTATGAGAGGGAAAAACATAAACCTGAAAACTATAAAACTATTGTAATTACTTAACTTCCAATTGAACTTAATTTCACCATTGCATTCATCGGTAAATCATCTTTGGTTACCATGGTGATCACAGTACCCACAAATTTCTGCTGCATACTATATTTATACCCCATAAATTTCACCATTGCATTCCAATTGATGACCCTATTATGGCTGCACCTCCCATGGTGATCACAGGTACCCACAAATTTCATTAGTGAATTGGTTTGTAACTTGTGTGTTTGATATGAATTGGGAAAATAATAATTAATTTTTTGGGAATTGCTAGGATCTTGTTTGTAAATTAGAACATTATTGGTTGTTTTTTTACCAATGATTTATTTAGTATTTAGTGATTGGAGTAATGGTTTAAAAAGGATTATCAGAAGTTTTTCTCCTATTCATAGATCAATGGATTCTTTTTTCATGTTTGAAATTAGTTGAAAGATCAACACCCTTAACCCATATGTTATCCCTTTGAATCGATTGCGCTAGAATTACCAAGAAAAACCCATAGCGAATCCATGTTCCCCAAAAGACTTGTTTTTTACCATGAATTTAGCTAGACAAAGTTGTCTAAGAAACGAAAGAGACTAGTGATTAAACAATATCCGGTCATCATTCTTCTTCAAAATCAAGGTGTTAAACCTATACTTACTATAATTTTTTCCCCTTCCAAATACAAGTAATATGAATTGGCCCTAGGGACTTCTTCATCGGGTGAGGGCTTTCAACCTCGTCCTCTCCAAATTAAAATTCCAAATTAAAAACTATTTACACTAAAAACATGTCATGAGTGCAAGACTGAAAGGTATTCGTACCAGATGAAGGGCCGAGACTTGAGACTTGAGAGATCTGAGAGTTCGAGATGAAGGGTCGCCGGCGCCGAGAGTTTGAGACTTGAGGCTTGAGAGATTTGAGACACTGAGACAGTGCGAGGTCGAGAGTTCGAGAAGACGAGACTTGAGAGTGGAAGTTGAGAGATCTCAGATCTAATCTAAGAGTTCGAGTCTTCCAGAATTTAGTAAAGTAGAAAATTAGTAATTAATATTGAATGGCCTGACTCTGTGACTCATATTATTTTTTTAACCCAAGTGGTGTTCGGTTATTCGGTTTAACCGAATAACTCAAAAGTAAAACCCGTACAACTTAACTGAAAACCATAATAAAATTCGGATATAACTGAAATATTAAAAATAACCGAATTATCAGATAATTTTGGTTAAATTATTTCGGCTCGGTTCGGTAATTCGGTTATACCCATTTTTTGCGCAGTCCTAGAGCACGCAACCCAGTCCTCTATGTGAAGCATCGTTATAAACTTCAAAATTCCATGTATCATCTGGTAAGGATAATACAGGTGCCTCACTTAACCTCCTTTTTAGTTCTTGAAAACTATTTTCACACTTTTCTGTCCACTCATACTTTATCGACTTCCTTGTCAGATTCGTCAACGGAGTAGCTATTTTAGAAAAATCCTGAATGAACCACCTATAGTATCCTGCTAACCCAAGAAAACTCTGAACCTCGATTGGCGTTTTTGGTTGCTCCAACTCATTCACTGCTTCGACCTTCGCTAGATTTACGGATATGCCATCTTTATCTATAACATGTCCTAAAAACTGCACTCATTCAAGCCAAAATTCACACTTAGTGAATTTCACATACAACTTCTCTTCCCGTAGTGTTTCCAACACTATTCTTAAATGTTCAGCATGATCTTCTGGCGTCTTAGAATAGACTAGAATATCATCAATGAACACTACTACAACGAACTTGTCCAAATACTGTTTGAACACTCTGTTCATCATATCCATGAATGCGGCTGGCGCATTCGTCAACCCAAGCGACATAACCAGAAACTCGTAATGCCCATAATGAGTTCTAAACGCCATTTTAGGTAGTACATCTTCTTTCCTCACTTTAAGTTGATGATACCCCATGTGCAAATCTATCTTAGAAAAATACTTTACCCCTTTTAACTGATCAAATAGATCATCGATCCTGGGAAACGAGTATTTATTCTTAATCGTTAACTTGTTCAACTCTCGATAGTCGATACAAAGTTGAAACGACCCATCCTTCTTCTTTACAAACAATATCGATGCTCCCCACGGGGTCACACTCGGTTGAATATATTTCCTATCCAATAGTTCTTGTAATTGAATCATTAACTCCTTCATTTCTACTGGCGCCATTCTATATGGTGCCTTTGAAACTGGTACCATACCTAGCAGCAAATCAATCACAAATTCTACATCCCTATCTGGCGGAATACCGGGTAACTCCTTCGGAAATACATCTGCGAAATCTTGTACCACTGGTATCTATTCCAATGTTTCTCCCACTCTTTGGGTATCCACAACATGACACAGGTAACCCTTAAAGCCCTTTTTCAACATCCTCCTAGCTTGTGTCATCGTTAGACAACAAGAGCGTCCCAGTGATTTATTATCGTAAAACACCACCTCAGGTTTCTTAGAAAGCCTTAGGTTTACACTCTTTCTATAACAATCTATTATCGCTCTATGGTTAATTAATCAATCCATACCGAGAATTACATCGAATTCTCTCAACCTTATTGGTAAAAGATCTATCGCTAATTTGTTACCTCTAATATCTACGAAATAATTCCTATGAATGTGTTCAATAGGAATTATCTCTTCGTTTGCTACCTTAACGTCTAAAGGTATTTCTAGCTTTTTAGGGTTTAATCATAGTTGTTTAGAAAAACCACATGCTATAAAAGAACAAGTAGCACCCGAGTTAAATAACACATAAGCATTTATTTCATTGACTGGAATGATACCTCACATTATATCCATTGATCTGTGCAGCATCTTGGATATCATATTAAAAGTTTAGGCTGAGAGTCTACCCAATGATGTTGTTGGTCCAGTAATGGCTAACTTACCGCTACCAGAACCCTTACTACCCTCTGACCCCTTTTTTGGGCAATTTCTTTCCATGTGGTCCATCGACCCACAAACAAAACAGCCACGGCTTTTCTTAGGATTAGGACAGTTGGGTGATATATGACCCACTTGCCCACAATTATAACAACCTGATTTCCCCTTCAGACAGACACCTAGATGAGTCTTCCCGCATGTCTTGCATGCCTCCATCCTACGTTTAGGATCCCCTTGTTTCACCCCAGTACTCCCGGAATTAAAACTTTTCCATTTCGGCATACTGCCACTACCACTGGCACCCTTTGCCTTGGTTCCTCCCTCTCTCTTAGTCTTATTCTTTCTTTGTGGTATTGGGTCAATGCCTCACTACCACCCTCTTCTATAATCGCCTTTTCCAGAATGGTCCCAAAGGAAGCACTCTAGAAAACTGAAATCCTACTATAGATCAAAGGTTTCAGGCCTTGCTCAAACCTACGAGCCTTCCTCTCTTCCATGTCCACTTGGTGTGGAGCAAACCTTGTCAATTCATTGAATTTAATCTTCATCCGCCCTTGTATGCTAGTAGGGAAGTAGTTCTCGAAGAATACCTTCTTGAACTGATCCCATGTAACAGCATCTGTTCTAGCCCCACCCTGGTGAGCCTCCCACCACTAGTTGGCTTCCCCCTTCATCATGTAAGTCGCAAAAGAGGTCTTTTGCGCCTCAGCTATGTTTGTAATAACAAATGCCTTCTCTATTTCCTTGACCCATGTCTGGGCCTCCATTGGGTCCATCGTTCCTTTGAACTCAGGCAGACCTACGCTTTTAAATTCTTTAAAGGTAGTCGTTCGGGCTACCCTAGGTCCCACGGGTACTCTACCCTCGGTTTGGTTAAGTGCAGCCGTTAATAAATTAACGAATTCTTGCATACGGTTATTTTGACCCCCTTGATTATCGTTATGTGATTCTGCCTCTTGATTACACTGTATTCTTCTTGGCGACATTTCTGATTAAATAAATAAAGTTTCATTATTACTTATTTGCTTACTTAGTTATTATTCGCTGAATAACTGAACAATAACTCATACACAACAAAGCACATTCAATAAAACTTCATCATATTAAAATGCTTCTTTATAGTCAAAACTATTTACAATTTGCTTTCCATAGCCAAAAGCTATTACATTTATATCCCGCGATTGACTTTCACAAAAATTGGGATTTACAAAAAGACTACCCTTTAATTATACAAAAGAGGGTTTTATGTCACTACACAAAAGTATTTACCGTTCTAACTCCTAATACTGCTTAACCGCATTCTCATGCTTCTCATTGGCTAGAATCGACACAATGTCTTGACTTATAATATGTCGAGTCTGTCCCGACTCAATGGAATAACAAGTTATTTTTAGCTTGAAATCCTTGTGCGCACTGTCATTTATGTATGACATCCATGCTATTTTCTGGTCTTTCTCAATCAGTTTCTTGCGAAGTTTAACAACCTCGTTCTTATAATCCCTAGCCTTGTCTGTCATGAGCACCTTCTCATCATGCTCTATCTCAAAGTCTGATTCTGCAGACTCCTTGGCCTCATAGAGATCACTGATCTCCTCCTTATGGTTCTGCACCATATTGTGCAGTTTCACATTACGGTCAAGCACCGAGAGATACATTGCCCTCATTGTATTTATAGGTGTTGGCTCTAGGGCAGGCATCACCGTATTAACCGATGTTATCTCCATATCATCCTCCACATCTATCATCATATTAAGATATGATGCCAATCCCATAGTCTGCTCAGAATAGTCCTCTTCTGAAAAATACTCCTCGGGCTCTGATTCTTCTAGAATCACTAATGATATCTCCGCTACAGGCATAGGTACATGCTCTACTCTTTTCACGGACTCTTCGTTCACTACGTGTATATCTCTATACATCAAGCTATCGATCGACATCTTCAATAACACATAACAAGTTGATTAGTACATAGTACACAATAGTATAAGCATAAATCACATTTAATTTATTTAGGGTTAATTTCCATCTTTTAAATCTTTCGGTAATGAGTTTCCTCAATACCTTATTGACTCATTGAGCTCAATTTTACTTCCATCGGACTTTTCCTTTCCTAATGAGGTTATTAGCCTAAGGTTCTTCCCCCCTTAAGTTTTATAACCTAATGCTTTGATACCAACCTATGATGCCCCCAAATTCGGGTATCTTCCAACCAGACAGATGGTGCTACACGATACTACAATTTTTACAGCCATTCCATTGAGATAACAACAAAATGATTGTATTCACTATATTCTTATTACAATAGTAATAAATCCTTTCCCAGGTTCAGAAACTGAATACATTCTTCATTACTCATAAGTGTATTACATACAAATACACTAGTCTATTACAGGATAATTAACTATCCATCTTAGCTTTGCCTTTATCTCTCTTAGAACTCACAGTTCATTCGGCCTTAGCTGCAATCATATAATTCAAGCAAGAAGTGAGCATAACTAGCTCAGCAAGTCTAACAAAGGATAATATAAAAACCACATCGAGAATTATATGATTATCTTCCATAACTTAACAAATAGCTATGAAGCACTATGAAACATTGACTAGTACTTCTCATTTCATAACAACGATTCCAAAGTATATATAATAGCTTAGGAATTCTGAACCGGTAAAAAGACCATGAACATACTCTTTTTGTTTTCATACTTGAAAAGGAAATCCGGCACTAAGGCCGTTCATCCGGAATTACTTAGGAGCACTTCTAGGTGATCAGCCTATAGTACTCTATGTTGATCAACACTAATCCGTTAAATGTATTTACGTTTAACTTTTGGCAACCTCGCGTGCCCATCGAATAATCGATGAAAATACATTTGTTTGTTCTTAGACAAACTTACGTTTATATCTGTACCAAATACTTGGCATATGATAGTGTTAACAATTCTATACTGAAAGACTTGTAAAAAATCAATCTAACTCTTCAGATTAGTCTAGCCGAGTTAAAACTGGCATCGACCCTTTCGTAAAATAATTCATGCATTTCTTATCATGAATCACAGAAAACTTGGCTAACACGGAGGTTAGACAAGCGTTAAGAAAACTTGCATTCAAGCGTCTTCGAATATAATATTCAACAGTTCTCAGTCTTTACAGGATCTACATGATATATTCACATAGCACACTGTAATTAGCTACCAAACAAGCTTAGTTTATTGCTTTAACCAACTTCTTTCTCTTCTATGTCTTACTTGAATTTATCCCATTAATAATGTCAATTCGACTTACTATACACTACCACAAAATAATAAATAGACAACGCTTAAAAGACAACGTTTTTTATAAAAACGTTGTGGTATTTTTTTTTACAACGTTTTTAAAAAAAAACGTTGTAGATACATATGCAAAAACGTTATCTATTTAAAAGAGTATTTTTTTTTATTTTAACTAGATAACGTTTTTTTTTAAAAACGTTGTCTATATGTAAAAACACGGAACTAAAAATTAAAATTAAAACACGGAGATAAAAACGCGCAACTAAATCAAGCCTAGGGTTTGTTTCTTCCTCTGTGTATTAGAGAGAGTAAGAGTTAGGGAGAGAAGAAGGGATTCCTTCGAAGATCGGCGATGCTTACGAAAGAACAAGGGATTCCTTCGAAGATGCTTATGAGAGATGCCGAACTACCCCATGGAAGGTATGTTTCTCATGAGATCTACCGATCTGAGTTTTTTCTCCTCATACATATAAACAAAACATCTATTCACTGTGAAGTGAGCTTTTTCTCCTCATACAAATTCAATACAGTTGCATCTCCCTCAAGTCTTACCTAACTTTATTCACCGGTAAGGCCGATTATTTCAGGACCGAGTACGACAGAGGTGTGAATACCTTCTCTCCCAAAGGCCGATTGTTTCAGGTTGAATATGCTATTGAGGCTATCAAGGTAATAATATTTGCACCTTTGTTATTTGTATGTTGATTGTTATTCGCTTGATTTAGTTGTTGGATTGGTAGAAATCCTTTTGAAATTGAATTTTTTTATGTGGGGGCTTGACTACTGTTGAAGTTAGGTTCAACTGTAATTGGATTGAAGACTAATGAAGGGGTTGCAGAGCTTGGAAGAGGCAAGATCGGCAATGGAGGTTGTGAGACCAATATTATTGGTGACGGACACAAGTACTAGTTATTGGAAGTATTTGGAAATTTAATTTAATTTTTATATCTTATAATATTACAAATGGAAAACAGAAAAGTGAGCCAAAATATACATTTATTTAGTGCTTTCAGTCTATTTCACTACCAACACTGATTCCACTGAGCTATGTCATTTACTAGGGGCTGGTTTAGGTATTCACCATTTTAAAAAAACAAGCAAATCCATGCATTAACACATCCTCTTATTTATCAGAGGAATTATGCCTTTCATTTAGCTAATAGTGGCACATTTTTGCTTCTTCCAGTTTCTCAGAACTTATCATATTTTAAATATCAACAGATGTTATTTGTTACAACAGATGTTTGAGTGAGCGATATATTATTGTTGTTTGAACCGTGCATTAGATTCATAGAAATGAATATTTGTCTATTTTATATATCTTCGTTTTTGTGTCCTGAATAAGTGAACAACATTTAGTTATTTGTTACAACTACTAATTAGTTTAACATGTCTCTCCTTCATACTTGGGATTCTGGCTTTATAGTTTTCTCATATTATTCTATATTTCACTATTGTGGTTACAAGTTCCTGTAGATCTTGTCATTGATCATTCAGTTCAGGTTGATGTTACAAGGTCAGAAAATGCGGTGCAAGCAAATATGGAGCTTGAATTTCAGAGAAACAAAAAAAGATTTGCTTTTTTGAAGTGGGGATCCATGCATTCCACAACATGCTTGTTGTTCCTCCGGGTTCGACAACATGAAATAGAGGTTCTAAAGTTGATTAAAATAACAGTTTCCTTATTTTCATTGTTTGCGACTGGTACTTTCCTTGGTCGAAAAGAAAAGGTAATCAAGTATAGTGACTTTGTCAACAAGGAGCTTATAATTTTGTTTTCAATGGTCGATCTTGAGAGGTCCATTCGGTTGATGGTCTAAAACCGGGCCAAAGAAAGATTCTTTTCTGTTCTTTCAAAAAGAAGTTTACTAAGGAAGCCAAAGTTGCTCAATTCTCTGGTTATGTGGTGAGCACTCGACTTACCATCACTGGTGAGCGTAGTCTTTCCAGTACCATTATTGGCATGGCTCGAGATTTTTTGGCGGTAATAACATAAACCTTCTTCAACCGAATGGGCAATTCGACTTTCGACACCAGTGTGACAATTAGAATATTTGAGATCTTAAAAAATGAACTTTATATCCGAATATCAAATGTATTAACTTCTTATTTACAGGAGGCAAAGATCATGCGAGTGCTAGGTACATATACACTCAACTTTCTCCGATCACAAGATACTGCTTCCCACATGATGATATTCTCCTTGACTACTTGAAGGAAGATGGGCGTAAAAATAAAGCCTACTTGATTAGTTCTCTTGTCTTTAACATATGAAATTTGGCCAAAAATAATATAAAGATGGAACAATTATTATATTTATTACACATTATAGATCTTGGTCAGTAAAATATTGAATAATTTTTGGAAACTATGGAAATCATTCCCAACTTCCACTTCACAGAAAGTTTAAACATCTCTAAGATGATGATCAACGGAGATTCTGTCTTCTTTTGTAGTTGAAGAAGGCTTTCATGATTTTTACAATAATATTTGCCGGAGATCCCACTAGGATACCACTGGGAAACTATCACGAGGTTAGAATTACTGCAGCTCTCTTGTAAACAGGTTAAAATGTATTTAATCCGTCCACTAAATTGTGTTAAAATTTTGTAAATCATGTGACAAATGTCTCTTTAAGCCTTGCTTTGTTGTGATTGTTTGCTAAGTTGAATTTACGTAAACCTTTTTTTTCCATTTATGGCGGTGTGATGAAGAGTGCTTGCAAAGAGGCATTGATGTCTGTAAAGATGGTGCTCTTTTTCGAAAAATTGGGAAGGGATTAGGTATTTTATCTTTGCCAATGATGTCATTGATGTCTTTGGATCGAATGGGAGTTGTATTTTATGTAAATGGACTATATGGCTACTCTTTTCTTTAATCTAACATGCTTGATGGCATATTTTCTTGACAATCTTTTGGATCTGTGTATCAGTGAACATGTTGACAAGTTTGGTTACAGTGTGGTTGATCGTTTTGTTGGGCATGGTGTGGGGACAATATTTCATTTCTGAGCCACTGATATTTCATCATTGTAAGTAACTTCTTTGGTTAATTATTTTGAAATATGAATTTGGCATGTGCTATCATTTTGTAGCATTACTGCATTAGGAATAGTGAATCTATTTTCTATTGTGAAAGAATTGTTGAATATCTGGCTGCACTGAATGAAACTAAACTGTTATTACATTAAGTGGTCAATAACTTGGTATACAGGTTGTACCAATGTTTTCTTATAGGTAATATTGGCCTTATGTATGAGGATTGTTTACCAATGTTATTACAAGTAACAAATGTGATTTGCTATTAATCTAGATGTTAGTGCTTCAAAACTTTTACAGATTGTGTCAAGTCCTAGAAGTTGATGGGGAAAAAGCTGTTGTTCAGGTGATAATTGTTTGATTGTGCAGCCTTGAGTTGGTACCTGTAACCCTTCCAGGATACCTGCAATAGAAAAAGCAACCAACAAAATCTGGGAACCTTTTGCAAGTTCAGTCGCATTGTCTTTGAAAGAAATTTAGTTTCACTTGTATTTTTTAATTCATGTTGTTTCATAATCAATGCTTGAGATATTTGAAACTGTAAACGAATGATATTATTGGGATCGATGTATTTTGAATGGTTGATACATTTTGGTTTTAAATTTAAATGAGAATTTAGACCTTTTAGTTATATATCATGGCATTAGCATATTGCAAGTGCATTGGTAATATAGGTGAACCATAATTATTATTTTTTTGTTTATCTACAACATTTTTAAAATGTTGTATAAATTGGTTAAAAACGTTGTCTAATATACTAAACAACAACGTTTTTATCCAAAAAACGTTGTGGAATCATACCTTCTACAACATTTTTAAGCATCTGCTAATTTTTGGAAGACAAATCTACAACGTTTTTTCCTAAAAAAACGTTGCGTATTGTGCTTAACTACAACGTTTTAAAAACGTTGTGTAAGGGTGTCAAATAGACAACACCCTTAACCACGACATTTTTCTGACTGAAACCACAACGTTTTTTTCGCGTTGTCTATTTACTATTTTGTAGTAGTGATACTTCATTACGGCTCATTAACGTTCTTACATTATTAACCGACACTCGGTGATCATTGGTGAGGCACCAACGTTGAACACCCTTCACGGTTTACTTGTTTACACTTTTGCGTTCTTCGTTTAATTATGATTAAACCCTACTTAACCTTCCACGTTATCACTTTATAAGTGTTTTAAAGTTAACCCTATCATGTACATTAAGTACATTCATGTCTTACTATTGGTTTACCTTCAATTAGAATTAAAACCTAACTTGGTCAACTATTTTCCCCTGCTGGCGCTGCGGCGCGACAATCCCTTTACTATAGTGGCGCTGCAGCGTCACTCTTCAGTTGTTTTTCCCGGACTTGGCGCTGCGGTGCGAATCCTTGTACTAACCTTTAGCATTGCATGTGGCTGACTCCGAAGATTATGGCTTTCTCTAAGGCCATGCACAAGCGGCCATACGTGGTATGATACTTTAACACTAGGTTGGTATTTGCACTTCGCCTTCTATCTTCAGATTAATTTTGACAGTTGGTTTTTCCAACGAACTTCCCGACTTCATAACTTATTCGTTTTACATCCGAATTGGCTCATTCAAAAGCCCACAACTCACAAATTACATACTCTAGGTGTTCATGTAAGAATTTAACATTTTTGAATCCATTAACTCAGAATTCTCCTTTTGGTTCATTATCGAGCGTTCGTTTATCATTTATGAGCGTTCAATACTCGTTTTCTTAGTTATAAGTCAGAATCCGATGATTCTTGAGTCCACAACTCTTGAATACCCTATCTCACGTGTTGGCATTGGAAACCGAAGTTTTCAAGTCACACGACAACTTTTGACTCTTAATCCAAAATTTCTACGTTTTTAACGTTTAACGTCTATTTTCGTAAAATTTGCCATAACTTCGTTACTCGTGTTCTATAAGCCAAATTAAATGGAACACTCCATTGATTCATCATCTACATCCTAACCAAGCAAGATGCACATACCTTATCTAATATGGTTTTCAATTTGTCCATCAACAACCAAGTTCACGTTCAATAATTTTTACGGTTTTAATTTACATAAACCCTTATGATTTATATTTGATCATGACTTATCAATATTTTCATCATTAATATCCATCCTTATTCCTCCTCAAGAGACATGCTCTACCAATCTACAATTCTCTATGAGAAAGAAATCGAAAAAGATGAAGACTAATGTTTACGAACTATTACCTTTTTTCGTTCTTCGCGATCGTGACTAAACGTATATGGTTTTCTTAGAAGTAGTTTGATTACTTGTTTATAGCTTCTTCACTCTCTCAATATGTATTGGACAAATTAAGTAAAACACAAAATGTCCAACACAAGCTTTCTATTTATAAGTAACTAAATGGAGGGCATATAGGTCAATTGGTGACCTCCTTACTATTCCCCACCTCTTCAACAACTTAGCCACCAAGTAATCACTTTACTTGGTGGCCAAGTGGCCGGCCCACACCTCCTTGGGTCTTCTCATGGGTTGCCCCATGGGTTTTATCCATCCCATGACCCGCCTGTTCGATCCGCGATTTGATTTCTTGGATTGGGCTTGTCTTACTTAATATTGGGCCTTAACTTGGGCTTGATTTCATAATTCATTGGGATTGCTATAAATCCAAGTCCAATTGGATTGTACGAAGTCCTTAACTCAAAATCCTATAAGAACTAATTGTATTCTACGTGTATTACTCACGTATTCTTTTCATTTAGTATTTATACGATATTCGTATTATACGTCGTACCGCTATTCATACCATATTCGTATATCATACGTTTAGTAACTGAAATGATTATACGAATTTCATTTCCCTTTTGGAAATCTCTTTCACTAACCCTTAGGTTTTAAGTCCGCAGGCGAAAAATTTGTTTGCCATAAATAAAATATTATTGGATATTCCATTACATCTTCATATTCTATCATTACGCATTTCTTTGAATTTCAAACCTAAGCTCCGAGCAAAATCGGATGAGTAGTGTTTTTACAGAAAAATTCTCAGAAAACATTTATTTTCGTCTTGATAATTCAAAACAATTAATCCTAGCACATAGCCAGAATACTGACCACATCCACACATTCTAGGTCATAGAACGACCTTCAAATATCTTACTCACATAATTAATCAATTAAATTTATTTAATCCACATAATCAAATAAAAATTTAATTCATTAAAGATCTGATTTTCTCGGGCGTTACAATCACTGTCATCTCAAGCCATACAGCTATTCGTGTATTAAAAAACGGATGTCAAGCTTTCTTAGCTCATGTCACAAATTTAAACAAAAATACGTCAGTTTTGAATGATATTTCTATTGTTAATAAATTTCCTGACGTATTTCCTTAAGAACTTCCTGGCCTACCCCCAGAGCGTGAAATTGAATTTTGTATTGACCTTGAACCCGATATAAAACTCATTTCCAAAGCCTCATATCGAATGGCTCCTATTGAACTTCAAGAGTTAAAGACCCAACTGCAGGAATTGTTAGACATTGGTTTCATTCGTCCTAGTACGTCTCCTTGGGGCGCTCCTGTTCTATTCATGAAGAAGAAAGATGGGAGTATGCGACTTTGTATTGATTATCGGGAGTTGAACCATGTCAGTGTCAAAAATAGGTACCCGTTGCCTCGTATTGATGACATGTTTGACCAGTTGCAAGGTGCCAAATTCTTTTCAAAGATCGATCTTCGTTCCGGATATCATCAATTAAAGATTAAAATTGATGACATTCCAAAGACTACTTTCAGAACTCAGTACGGGCATTACGAATTCCTAGGCATGTCCTTTGGATTGATTAATGCTCCTGTTGCCTTAATGGATATGATGAACCGAGTATTCAAGGAATATTTGGATCATTTTTTGGTTGTGTTTATTGATGACATTCTCATATATTCCAAAAGCCGTGAAGATCATGAGCAACACTTGAGGTTGATACTCCAAATGCTTCGTGAAAACAAGTTATATACCAAGTTGAAGAAATGCGAGTTCTGGCTTAAGGAAGTTGCATTCCTTGGGCACGTGATATCTAATCACAGAATATCTGTTGACCCAGCAAAGATTGAAGCAATACAAAGCTGGGAGCAACCTAAATTAGTGACCGAAGTACGTAGCTTTCTCGGTTTAGCTGGTTATTATCGGAGATTCATAGAAAGGGTTTTCTCGAATCGCTACTCCATTAACTTAGCTAACTCAGAAAGATACAAAATTCGGTTGGAGCGAGGAATATGAGAAGAGTTTTCAAGAACTCAAGAGAAGACTCATTTTCAGGACCTGTTCTGACAATATCATCTGGCTCGGAGGGATTTGTCATCTACAGTGATGCTTCAGGCAAACGGTTAGGATGTGTTCTCATGCAACATGGGAAAGTCATAGCCTATGCCTCTCGACAACTAAAGAATATGAGAGGAATTATCCTACTCATAATCTAGAGTTGGCAGATGTTGTCTTCGCACTTAAAATTTGGAGGCATTACCTGTATGGGGAGAAAGTGGAGATCTATACAGATCATAAAAGCCTCAAATATTTTTTCACTCAAAAGGAACTCAACATGAGGCAACGACGTTGGCTCAAATTGTTGAAAGATTATGATCATACTATTCAATACCATCCTAGAAAAGTGAACATGGTAGCTGACGCATTAAGTAGAAGATCATATGCGGGTACGAGTGTGATATTGTCAACGCAAAGGCCCATTTTATATGACTTGCAAAGGATGGAGATAAAGTTAAAGACTATAGGGATCCACGTGATGATGGCAAATATACGAGTTGAACCGACTTTAATCGATAAAGTTAAAGTTGCTCAAGTTACAGACTTGGAGCTGATGCGTATGAAGAAGAAAGTGAAAGAATGTGCTAGCCCGGAAGCAAGAATCGATGAAGAAGGAATACTTACAGTTAAATCCAGACTTTGTGTTCCTAACGACCCTGATTTAAAGTATAAAATTATGATGGAGGCGCACAACACACCGTTTGCAATCCATCCTGGGAGTACCAAAATGTATCATGATCTTTGACTTACATTTTGGTGGAGCAATATGAAGATAGAGATAGCGGAGTTTATCTCAAGGAGTTTAACTTGTCAACGAGTCAAGGCGGAGCATCAAGTGCCAAAAGGTCCATTGCAACCACTTGAATTTCTGGAATGGAAGTGGGAGCACATTACCATGGATTTCGTTACTGGTCTTCCTAAGGTTTCTCAAGGCATAGATGCAATTTAGGTCATTGTTGATAGATTGACCAAGTCTGCTCATTTTTTACCTATACGAGAAACTTATACACTTGAACGCCTTGCTCGTATATACATAAATGAGATTATAAGACTGCATGGTATGCCAGTATCCATAGTTTCTGATCGAGACCCAAGATTCACTTCACGATTTTGGGTTAGTTTGCAAAAATCTATGGGCACCCTCAAACGGACGGGTAGTCGGAGAGGACTATTCAAACTCTAGAGAATCTATTAAGACTCTGTGTCCTTGACTTCAAAGGAAGTTGGAACAAGTTTTTGCCATTGGTGGAATTCTCCTACAACAACAGTTATCAAGCAAGTATCGGCATGGCTCCATTTGAGGCGTTGTATGGAAAAACGTGTCGTTCTCCAATATGCTGGGATGAGGTGGGTGAAGCAACTTTGTTGGGACCAAAATTGGTACATATGACTACAGAGAAGATTCAAATGATCAGGCAATGTATAAAAATCTCACAAGATGGACAAAAGAGTTATGTGGATCTTCATCGAAAGAATGTAGAATTCAATGTTGGAGAACATGTGTTATTACATATTTCTCCATGGAAAGGAGTTACGAGATTCGGAAAGAAAGGAAAGATCAATCCTCGATTCATTGGCCCATTTGAAATCCTTGACCGAGTAGGAACTGTAGCCTATAGACTCGCTTTATCGACAAGTATGTCTCGTGTTCATAACGTTTTTCACATATCCATGTTACGTAAATATGTGGAAGACCCGAACCACATTATTAAGTTAGAACCAGATGAAATAGTAGAAGATTAAACGTATGAAGAGGTTCCTGTTAAAATCTTAGATAAGAAGGAACATATTCTACGCTCCAAGGTTATACCTCAAGTCAAAGTTTTGTGGAGAAACCACGATTTTGAGGAAATGACCTGGGAATTAGAATCTGAAATGAAATCAAGGTATCCTCACCTCTTCGTCATACGAGGTATGTACCCTAATTTTGAGGATGAAATTTCATAAGAAGGGGAGGTTGTAAGACCCCAACTTTTATGAATAAAGATGAATTTTCTATAAATATCATTTTTGAATATTAAGGAGTGAATTTGATATAATGTTATAGTTATGGGTAATATTTATAAATTTTGCAAAGTACGCAAGTTGTTATATTATATTAGATTGGTCGGGGAATATTCGTTTTAACAGGGAATATTCGTACGACGGTACAATCATTGGTGGACCCCAATTATTATCGAAATAAGAAAATGACAAAAATATCTTTTTATAAAAAATAACGGCGAAAGTTTTACTGTTAACTGATGAAATACCCGGTGTTAAAAGTACAGTAATACGCGTGGTTGCATAGTAGCACACGGTATTGATTATTGATGCTTACGTGAGAAGTCACTCGGTTTTGTTCAATTATTGCTACTGTAATTGCTGCATAATATCTCACATTATTTGATTCAATTATTGTTGATATTTTATATATTATTAAATCAATAATTGAGACAATAAAGTTATTCATATTATTATTTGTAATATTGACGATGTCTAGAAAGTTCTGTCAAGGAGAGGTTTGGTCACCTAATTTGCGCCCAATAGGGAGAAATCCTTATCGAAAAGCCCCTCTTTCACAGGGAGCGATCTGGTTGTTAAATATTGCGAGTTATAATAATGATGATAAATGTTGTTAAAAATATTGAGGGGATTTTTATGAAGTAATTGATGTAAATTTTGCTTATTTTATGGACCCCCAGTTACCCATTTTTCAAAATAATGTGTTATGAGTATGATAATATATATATATATATAATGACATGTTTTTGGTGTGGGGGGTATCACAGGTTGTAAGAAAAAAAAGGTGATAGCTGTGACGACCCCAAAATAGGTCCATTCAACCCAACCCATTCTAAGTCGCCAAATACATGGTACAGAAAGCAAACTATAACTTCATTGCATACATGATAGATCCAATTGCTGAAGCATAAGGGATCTTTCTCATACGCTCCTCATCATCTTGTGATTTAGGACATTGGGCCTTAGAGATCTTTAAACCATAAGTCACAGGTAAGTTTCCTCTTTTCGCCTCTTGCATGCTAAACCGTTTCAACACTTTATCAATATATGTACTTTGACTTAGGCCGAGCATTTTTCTCGATCTATCTCTATAGATCCTGATACCTAAAATGTAGGCAGTATCGCCCAAATCTTTCATGGAAAAACATTTTCCTAACCATGTTTTTACTGATCATGAAGGAAGGAATGTCATTCCCAATAATTAATATGTCATCAACATATAATACTAGGAATACATGTGACTCCCACTAACCTTCTTATATACACAAGGTTCATCTTCATTTTAATAATGCCAAATTCTTTGACCTTCATCAAATCAAAGATTCCAACTCCGAGAGGCTTGCTTCAATCCATAAATGGATCGTTGCAGCTTACATACCTTTCCAGCATCCTTTGGAGTGACAAAACCCTCAGGTTGTGTCATATACACATCCTCAAGGAGATTTCCGTTAAGGAAAGAAGTTTTGACATCCATCTGCCAGATTTTGTAATCATAAAAAGCTGCAATAGCAAGTAAGATCCTGATGGATTTAACCATTGCCACTGGAGAGAAGGTTTCATCATAGTCAACACCTTGAATTTGTTTGAAACCTTTTGCTACCAGTCGGCCTTTATAGGTTTGTACATTACCATCCATGTCGGTTTTCTTCTTAAAAACCCACTTGCACCCGATTGGTTTTACCCCTTTGGGTGGATCAACCAGAGTCCATACTTTGTTAGTATACATGGAGTCCATCTCAGATTTCATGGCTTCAAGCCATTTCTCAGAATCTGGTCCATTCATAGATTCTTGGTAGGAAGCAGGCTCATCTTGATCTATGACCATCACATCGCCGTTTTGAGTCACAAGATATCCATAATATCTCTCAGGCTCTTGGCGTGTCCTACCAGATCTACGAATGACTTGTGTAATTTGACCAGGTTCACTTTCCACAATATCTTGTGGTTCCTGCTCACGTTCCAACTCAGGTTCAATGATATTTTGTGGTTCTCGAATTTCTTCGAGTTTTACTTTCCTCCCACTGTTTCCTTTAGAGATAAATTCTCTTTCTAGAAAAATACCAGTTCGAGCAACAAACACCTTGTTCTTAGAAGGTTTGTAGAAATAATACCCTTTTGTTTCCTTTGGGTATCCCACAAAATTATATTTGTCGATTTTGGGTCCCGAAACTTGTCGAGAATCCAGGGCGTTTTATGAGCGCCTCAACCCCAAATCTTCATGAATGACATACTAGGACGTTTCCCAGTCCACATCTCATATGGTGTCTTCTGAACCGTCTTTGTAGGAACACGGTTAAGTGTGAATGCAGCTGTCTCTAGGGTATAACCCCAGAAGCTTATTGGAATATCTGCATGACTCATCATTGATCGTACCATGTCCAACAAGGTTCGATTCCTCCTCTCAGATAACTCATTCCATTGTGGTGTTCTAGGTGGAGTGAGCTGTGATATAATACCACACTCCTTTAGAAGGTCATCAAAGTCTTGGCTTAAGTATTCACCTCCTCGATTGGATTGAAGGGCTTTTATGCTTTTGCCAAATTGGTTTTGAACTTCACTCTTGAATTCCTTGAACTTTTCAAAGGATTCGGATTTGTATCTCATAAGATACACATATCTATATCTACTAAAGTCGTCAGTAAATGTAATGAAGTAATAAAACCTACCTCTTGCTAATGAACTCATGGGTCCACATACATCACTATGTATAAGTCCTAATAAATCGCTAGCCCGTTCACTGTGTCTAGTGAAAGGGGCTTTAGTCATCTTGCCTAATAAACAAGACTCGCATTTCTCATATGATTCAAAATCAAATGAATCCAAGAACCCATATTTATGGAGTTTGGATATCGTTTCTCAATTATATAGGCCTAAACGAGCGATTAGCCGAGAGATATGTCGGTTTGAATCATTTGATTTAAATCGTTTTGTATTTATGTTATAGATAGGCATTTCTAAATCAAGAATATAGAGACCGTTAAACAATTGTGTAACACCATAACAAATATCATTTAAGTAAAACAAACAATGATTATTTTTTATTATAAATGAAAAACCTTTCTTGTCCAAACAAGAAATAGAAATAATGTTTTTGCTTATAGCAGGCACAAAATAACAATCTTCTAATTCTAAAACTAGCCCAGTGGGCAAAGATAAATGATAAGTTCCTACGGCCAGTGCAGCAACTTTTGCTCCATTCCCAACTCGTAGGTCAACCTCTCCTTTTAAGCTTAAAGTCCTACTCCTTCGGAGTCCCTTCACATTAACACAAATGTGAGAACCACATCCAGTATCCAATACCCATGATGTAGAAGTAGACAAGTTGACTTCTATAACATATATACCTAAATTAGAAGTCGTACTTCCTTTCCTTTTCTTCACTTCTTCCAAATAAGCATGACAGTTCCTCTTCCAGTGTCCAGGTTTTGCACAGAAGTGACACTCACCTTCTTTAGCCACCCCACCTTTAGGTTTTAAAGCCTGTTTGGTTTTGGAATTGGGTTTGGCAAAAGATTTAGATCCTATCTTCTTCTTGCCTTTCCAATTTCCCTTAGCATTCCCCTTTTGTACCATCATTATGGGAGCGGGTCCTGCCTTTTTCATGTTGTTCTCGGCAATTCTTAACATGCTCAACAAACTCAGTAAGGGGTTTCTCAATTTCATTCATAAGATAATTCATAACAAATTGAGAGTAGCTGATGTTCAAAGATTGCAAAACAAGATCGATTTAGGTTTTAGGGTGATTGGAAAACCCAACCTATCAAGGTACTCAATATACCCAATCATTTTCAAAGACATGTGGACCAACCGGATCACGTTCACCCATTTTGCGGTGATCTGGCGCCTTGCTTGTATTATACCTCTCTCTGTCGAGCATGCCCTTGAACAATTTCTTGAGATGCTCGATCATCTCATAAGCATCCATCAACTCATGTTGCTTCGAAGCTCGGCGTTCATGGTTGCTAGCATGACACAACTCACGTCCGAGAGCATCATCTTGATGCTTCTTATAAGCATTATGCTCACTGCCGTGCAGTGTGCGATGGCCGGTAATCTTTGCGGGAATGGGCCCATCAAGGACATATAGCTTGCGCTCTTGTTTGAGGACAATCCTCAAGTTCCTATGCCAGTCAAGGAAATTAATTCCACTCAGCTTGTCCTTCTTAAGGACTGATCATAATGAAAGACTATTTGTGTTGTTGTTGTTTGTCATTGATATCTACAATTTATAAGTGCAAAAAATAATAAGTCAAATTACATAGTTGATATTATGTAATTGATAATAGTACATTCAAAATATACCTCCCACTATTTTATTCAAATTAATAGCCCTCAGCATTAATTCGGAAAGCATTTTCTATTAAATCTTTCTAGTGAGCCAAGATCCATATTTCATTATGCCTTAAGTTAGCTTTGGCTATTATCTCAAAACATAATTATTTAGGTAGACAACCCCTTGTCAATTATATCATATATAACTCCTGGATAGTTTAGTAAACAACATTTGTTTCTAGTCCATCTAATGGTACCTACCAAACTCCATGCCTCTAAGTCCACAATCCTATTGAGATAACTTAGTTAAGTCGGGCCTAATGATTTTAACAGTTTGGATATCACAATTATCCTATCGCATCTTACCTAGATAAATAGGGTACTTTGCTTTGGCAAACCCTTTCATCTATTGATCAAGGTCTTGATGAGTGTTATTCATTGGAAGGCATTTGACTTAGACTTAATAATTTATTGAGGGATTTTATTAATTAATTTAGATCTCACCAATTTTAATCTTATTAAGCATGCACATTATTTATCATATCATATCGCATACAAGCATAAATAAAGTGCAAAATTAAATGTGTCATGATTATGGCCCAATCCATTTGTCAATCTTTTCAAGCTAATGAAAGATTGAAGGTCAATCTAAGGTGGTAAAAGATCTCAAAATAGTAGCTTCCTTGGATCTTCATCATGCATGTGCCTCCTCTCCATCATCATCTTTCCATCGTGTTCTCCATCTTGTCATCTTCATCGATTACAGATTATTACATGACATAAAGAAACCTCGAGTTACATTCGAGGGGATTTAGATGAGAAGAGAATATTACATTAGAATTTATAGAAAGGCACGACATGCAAGCCGTATTTCAAAACCAAAAACCACTAACCTATGGGTTAAAAGGCCATAACTGTGCACCATGCATATCACAATAAGCACATAACAATTTATATATAATTAAAGAAAACTATATATAACATATTGGGGTCACGACCATCGTGTGCAGCGACGTGGGGGGGGGTGTCCAAGGGGGGGGTCTCCCCCTGGCGATGGTCCGGCTGATAAAAAATTTACTCGAACATCCAGATCCAAGTTTACTTGAACTTCCAGATCCAAGTTTTTTCAAATAATTTACAGCAACTTGTGCATCGTTTTCATATGCAGAATCACGCCTTAAATCTCTCACCACATTCTGAACATTAACATTAGAAAACGGAACATTTTGCAACTCACCACCCATTGTGCTCAAAATATTCACCATCCTACTGTTGGGTTTCGGCACAGAAACGCACAGCGGAAATTAAAATTTTAAAGCAATTTCTGAAACCCTAAAATAGGATCCATGCGAAAAACAATTAATTCAGTGGTTAGATATTATACCGATTATAGTATTTTCTGAAATGCTCCGAATCTCCAATGTAATTCCTCACGGTACTACGTCTCTACGGTATCCACACGAACGCACACAAACTGTCGCACGATTCTGCAATAAAAGGAGCTGCGGTACTAGCCACCAAAGGAACAAGATTTTCGAACTTTTCTCTAGTCTCTCTCTAAGAGCGGCTAGGGTTTGTGAGTTTATGATCGTTCCTTAAAATGGTCTATATATATCATATATATATAGTAATTAATAGGAATTAATCAAAACCTAATCCAATTAAAATAAAATCCAAAATTTATACATATATATATATATATATATATATCTTAATTAAGTCTTACTTAATTAATATACCTATATATAAATTATCCTATTAATTTAAATTCATAATTTAAAATTCTATCAATCATATTGACATATTTAAATCTTTACAATTTAAATTAATTTCCTTTTAATTACGTTCTTTGTGTGTGACCTATAGGTTATTATTACGTTGGCAATAATTTTAAAATCATATTATAAAATTATAAGCGATGGCGGCATCTAGTAATGCATCACTGCTACCCAAGTAATAATAAGATCGATGATTCGATGCAACCTTTTCATGACCAATGTTTCAATGTAATTTAATCCTTTTAACCTCGACATCCTAGATTAAACTCGAGTCATGGAATATGTCATACTCTTCATAAGTTAATCTGAGTTTTCTTGATCAATGAGTAGACTATATAAAATAAATCACTATTTGAGCATGGCCATGCATTTCATAGTCCTACTCAATCAAGAGGCCTATGGATATCACCCCTAATATATTGGATGGTTAAATTCCATCTAGATCACTCATATTCCTCACACGATTCATGATGTACCCAATAATCACCTTTATAGTCCACCCTATTAAAGGTGACATTTGATGATATCAAAGTACATAAATTCTCGTGTAGAAATATAGTGATTTCAGGTCGGAGGACCATTACATCATTGTCACTATGAGAATCGCTAATGACACTTGATGCTCCACATAGAATTCTCATGGTGGGTCCATCCGATTACATCGTTCTCTAACACATACATATGCATTGACTTAATATCTCATATATTTATGACCCGATGAGATTTGGTCATCAATCGATCCACATACTAGTCTCAATGCATCATTGTTGTCCTATCAACAATGGTACTTTCGACTAGGGACATTTAAGAGCAATGATACTAATTGTAATTATATAATCTCATGTTCAAGTCACATACTTGAAACTATATAAATTGTATCACTATTCTAAGGAATTTTATTATGTTAACATTTATATAACGCAGTAAATAAAACCATAATAAAATCATTCATTTATTTAATCAAATATAATATCAAAATATTAAGCAATTATATCAAATAATTGGCCTCTAGGGCATAAACTCTAACACCTACTAGGTCTAATACCAGACTTATTTAAAGTGTCAATTAATTTTCTTACAACCGGAGTAATATTTCAATGTGTCTCAAACAAATCTACCTTGGTAGGGTTCACTAGGTGATGATTGTGCTCTAATTCAACAGTAGAAATACGCCAATTGTCTTCTTTCTTATTATGAACAACATATATTCTAGCTTTGCATAATGTGTGTCCTATAAGAGTCTCGCTGCCTAGTTATTTTCTTACTACCATCTTCATCATCAGGCAAACTCTTTACAGAAGTTGGTGCACCGGCTTTTTTACAAACATACAACCTAGACGACATATCATTAGTACCAGCATGTTTATGACTAGTTGCAATTCTAATCTCAAAACCCTTTATTTTAGCATACGACCTGTAAAAAAATTCAAAATTTTCCAACTTAGAAAATAATTGACCACATATAGCACCTTTTCAAATTTACTACTTTCAACTTCACTTACAAACTCAGATGTATTTTCACAATCTAAACTAGCAACAAAATTTGAAAAACTTGATACAAACTTTTTATGAGTAGGTATGTTGTGTGCCATTATAAAAAAAGAAGGAAGAATTGTCGGATCAGAACTTTAACTTAACTTGAGAGTGAAAGTGGACGACAACATCAACCAAAAAAAAGAGATCTGGAAAAAAGGAAAAATATATCGAGAGGAAACCAAACTATCTGAGATCTGGGAAAGGAAAGGTTGGAGAGATAATTCAACAACGGAGGAAGCAAGCAAGGGATTTAAAAAAAATGTTGGCTGCCGCTACAGCCTGTAGCGGCAGGACATTCATCACTCATTCAACATAAAAATACGTGAAAGGAAAAAAGTAAAGGCAAAAGTTGTCATAAAAAAGTTGTCATAAAGACATAAAGCTATCATAAAAAAAGTTGTAAGCTGTCGTGAGAGGCTGTAGTGACAAGGGCCTAAATAATTATTGTGTGCCGTGAGAGGTTGTAGCGACAAGGGGGGAGGAATAATTATTGAAGAGGGTGAAGAGAATAGGGGCAATTATGTAATAAGTCGGCGAATTTGAAGATAGTGGACTGCCGCTACAACCTGTAGCGGTAGGGGGTTAAAAATTTTTAATATGAGCCTTATAATGTATGGATCAACGGCTGCAAACTTAGTTGCTGAACAGTGCCCAAGGCAACCTGTTGCCACGGATTAAATCTCATATATATATATATATATATATATATATATATATATATATATGTATAAGACCACTAGGATTGTTGGTGATTTGTATAGTGTTTATTACTTTTTAAAGAAGACATGTAAGCTCGATCAGTGTGAGTAGCATAGTTATGTTATGACATATATTATCATTTTAAATATTTTAATTGCGTTCAAAACCATACCTATATAAAAGTATTTTCAAATTTTCAAAGTAGAAAAAAGAAGAAGATAAAAATGACTAAGCATGAAAGGAAGTCCTTTTATTGAATTCCTTTTTAATTTTTATTTCTATTCAAAGGTTTATGGACTCTAAACTTTATTTTAAAGAGTTTTATTTGACCATCATTGTTACTATAATTCAAATATTTGTTGACCCTCACAATTAAAAAATCATTTAAAACTGAACTGACGATTTTTAAACTTTATGTAAGATATATATTCCTCAAAATATTATGTGCCAACTTGTTATGATCAATTGAAGAGGAAAGGAAGATAATGACCCCCTGGACCCCTCCTCCCTCCTCCCTCCTCCCTCCTTCCTTCCGCCTCTGACTACTAATAGTAGCGGACGTCGATTTTCAGTTTATAAATAAGATCATTTCATCTTGTTTTTAATGATATAGATGGTGTATACTTTATAAGTATTAATAACAAATACATGATCATTCTTTCGTGTATATATATATATATATATGAGATAATGTTTAGAGATAGAAAAAGAATCCGAAAACTAATATAAAAAAAGAACAAGAAAAAAAACAAAGGAGTCCATCTTTAAATAATTTAACAAAAAAAGAACTCAAAATATTTGTTTGTCCAAGTATAAACGTTCTTAGATCTAAGTTTTCTATGTGGCAACAAATAATAAGAGATCAAAGAAGTTCAACATTCTCTCTTCACAAATTTATTTTAACTTTAAATTAGTTTTGATTTATAATAATCCAGAAAGCTTTCCACCATCCCATACATTTTAAAATCATATTTATCATAATTTATTCCATCTTTATCTTTCCGACAAGCAGTGTACAGTTTTAATTAATGAAAAAAAGGAAAATATCAAACGAAGAAAACTCAAATTCTAAATATTATATTTAATTATTGATAGAGGTTTGTTACAGATGCATATATACTAATTTTTTGAAAATTTTAAAGTACATAATTTTAAAATATTATGTTACTATAAATTGTTAATTAATTCTATATATTATAAATGATAAATATAATACTGTGTTATTGAAAAAGATAATCAAATAAGGAACAATAAAAAAAAAACCCTTACCTAAGCATGCTAGTTATAATAATAATAAAAATATTTTTATTTTTTTTAATTTAATATTTTCATCCTCTCTTTTAATCATTTAAATTTATTAAAATTTATATTAAATTCTCACAGTAATTTTAAACGCAACACGTGTGCTAATTCAAAATTTTCATATGCATAAGAGTTCTAAATGATTAAATAAATTAAAATTTTACCATGAGTGTAATTTTAGAGAAACTGTTATGGTTGTCAAAAAGGGTTTTAATTCTAAAAAGATTGTGGGGTTTCACCAGTCAAATAATGTAAGGGCAGAATCAAAATTTCCAACTTGGGAAGCTCTCCATTTCTAGAAGATGTTAGCAGCCTTACCTCTAAGACTAATCAGAATCGATTAAATTCCTACAATTCAATTTTTTTTTTTCTGGTATGTTCCCCTGAGCCAAATTGATGGAAAGTTCAAGATCCTTTAAAAGCTCAAAAATGTATTTATCTTATTTTCAATGCTACTTCAAAGTTTGATCTATTATATCTTTAAAAGGTTGTGTGTGACTGAGTTTTGATTTAAATTCTAAAATAGTGATCTTCTCTTTACCTATTTTTTTTTAGTTTCCATAATTATTAATAAATTTAATTTAAAGTGTTATGTATCGCTATGATAATTATAAATACGTCATTTTGTATATTTACACTGACATCAATATATTTACTCTTGTAATATCAAATCGTCTTTGATAATGTCTGGTTATTATTTTTCTCAAAAATATATATTATTACGATTCAATTCTAGAGATATATTTCATTCTGAGAACTTAGCATTAAATTTGGGAAATGAATCAGGAGGAAAAATATTGAAAAATTTACTTTCAATCAGTTTGTTAAATTTTGACTTCTGCTATTGACGAGTAGTTTCAAATATGTAATCGTACACAGTAAAATAAGAAAAAATAAATTTAGCACTAAACTATTACAGTTGGTCTTAATGGAGTAATATATTAGTTATTTAGTTCAAGCACTATTTTGGAATTTAACAATCTATTGGCAATCCAAAACAAAATTGTATCTTTCAATAATTAGATTCCTTCAATGTTTATGGTCCATTAAAAAACTTTCTTTCTTTATACTATACATCAATGATTCAATTGGAAAAGGGGTCAATACAACTATTGGCCACTCAAAATTTTTATATATTATCTATGAAGCCTCTAAGGAGGCTTCTTCCAAAAGTTTGATATAATTAAATTACATTTTTTTTACTCTTTTACCTTTACTATTTTAAATATATTATTATTTTATTCTTTTTAATATTAATTTTTATATATTTCTCTAAATTTTATAAAATTATTATTTTATCTCATATAATTTACACACTTATTCGTGTACAAGAATCGCTGATAATAATACATTAAATGTGCTTCATGAATGCCCATTGATGAGACTTGGAAAATTAAAATATTAAAGAAAGTGGGGTTCGTATTTTACTTTTCTTTTACTTCTTTTCATACGTTACATGGTTTAAACATGGCAAATAAATAAAATAAAGCATTTCTAGAATCCAGAGTCCCAAATTGTAAGTAATTGACCCTGTACTGACTGAATCATAATTTATTTTCTATACGAAACTTTTTTAAGATTCTAAATATAATATATGATAGCTCTGATGATACCAATTCTAATAAATAATTTAAAATTAAATAATTTTATTTTTAAACATAAATAAAAGAAAAATATTTAAAACATATAGAAAATTAATAACGTTAAAAATATTTTATTTAGAGTCCATAATGAACGCAACAAAATTAAAATATGAATGAACAAAATACCATATCAAAGAATTTTCATAGCCTTACAAACATAATTAGATGACAAATTTTAAATTAAGATATTTTAAATTATTATTTTGGAAACACAAATTTATTAATGGAATTTTTAAATCTTTTTTAAATCATGTCCTATAAAAAAATTATTTAATGAAGTATTTGATCAAGTTTGTTAGGTTCCAAAGGGGGGCAAAAAGTAGAGTAGAGGGAGGATGAATAGTGTTTTCAAAAAACTTCAATAAATAAGCCAAGTTTAATTTCCGGCAAAATGTAAAATTTTAAATACCCTTTTGTATTTATTAATAAATTACAAAAAATATCACAAAAAAGAAAAGAAAAAAGTGAACATCAAATGCAACAAGTTTGACGTAGTTCATCATAACTCAAAGCCGTCGTTCTATTCTTCTTATCCGTTGATGGCTAATAGTTTGATTCACAAAGAATCAATTAAATTACAAGTTGGTCATAATTGTCTAACAGTCAAGCCATCCTTATCATAAATTTGGGTGTGATATAAATACTTATAATTCATTCAACTTTACACGTAATGATATTTGAATGGATTATAATTCATTGAACTTTACACATAATGATAATTGAATGGATCATCTCTTTCGCAGTCAATCCTTTGAATTTTCTATCTTTATTATTCAACCTTTAACTTTCTTTCTTTTACATAGAATCCCCATGAAGTTTGATTTTGAAACGGAAAATGTATTTGTTTTTCTTTGGTTATAAACAAAGTGTGTTGGTTTGTAATATTCTAATCTTTTTGTTTTGATGATGACTTAATACTATAGACTAATTTGTCTATTGTGAAATTCCAGGAAGTTGATGAAAGATCATTGATGAAAGACTTTGAAGATTTGAGTCTTAAAAAAAATATGTAAGGTCATTGCAAATATTTGATTTTTTTTTTTATCTGAGGCTCTAGGACATTTTATTTGTGTGTATTAAAATGATTCAATATTTTGTGCATGACTAAAATATATTATTGTTAACTATCTTTAAAATGCGATTTTATTTTGTGAGCATATCATAAAAAAGATATATATTATTTGAAGCAATTAAAAGTTGTTGGAGTATATTGGTAAAGATATGATTTATCTCAAAAGATTGATTTACATGTGTATCTTGGAAATGAAGGATAATCATTATCTTGTATAGTGCTCTGTTCATGTCTCTCTCCTATCTTTTAATTCTTTGCTTTAGTTCTTTATCTAGTGGCGTGGCGGTGACTTTGTGAAATCATAATTGCTATTGTATAATCCTTTTATGGACTGGGTCTCCTTACAGAGTATTGGATAGAGTCCAACACATATTTTACTTAGAAAATTATTGGATTCAACGGAATATCTTTTTGGAGCGTTGCATACAACGTAAACTTTAATCTTTATGACGAAAATATTTTATGGCTATAAATTGCATGAACTTTTCTTAGTTCTACTTACGATTTCTACAGTGCACTAATTATATACTGAAAAAGCTATTTAATATTTTGGTGCAATTGAAAACTGCTGTTGTGCTTCCATAATTCTACTTATATTTAGCATAATTTCGTGAGCTATAAATCGGTAATATCCTTCTGTTACTATTGATCATTGCATATATTAGTTGAGTCTTGCATTGTCAAATTATTTATTTGCTTTGATCGTTAGACCTCTATAAATTGTAATCTTATATTTTTAGACTAAGTGTTGTCTAAAGGAATTTAATCTAGGTGGATTAAGGTTTGTTTACAAACAGGTTCAAGGAAGCTTAGGAGCTTAAGGGGTGCATTGGTGCACAAGGAGCAAGTGTGCTCAAGTGAATTATTGTAATTCAATTTGATTGAATCTGTTTTGTAATAAGGGTCATTTTTAAATAAATAAAAGTGAGTCTCCAATACTAGTTGGTATTGGACGTGGACTAGACTATTATTATAAAGGGTAATAGCTAAACCACGTAAAAAATCTTGGTGTTATTTTATTGCTTGATTTTCTTTAATATTTCTCAAGATAATTAGTTTTCTTAATATTTAAAATATAAACTTTTGCTTCATCTTGAGATATTATATTTTCATTAAGTATTTTAGTCTGACTTATAAATTCACCAAGATATTTTCTTAAACAAAAATTCAATTGATGTGAGTATTTTGCATTCATTTAGCAAATCGCATTCTTTGATCTGATGAGCCGTATTCAATAGTTTGAATTTATAGTTTAAAAATTGGTCATAGTTTGCTCCACACTTATTCAACCCCCCTACAAGTGTGCCATATCTGAATTTCAATTGGTATCGAGGCGAGGCTCTCTTTACTTGGTCTTAAAAGGTGACTTGTAGGGAAAGATTACGACATAGCGCGATTAGGGATCAAAAATCAAGAAGGTCAATCAACAAATAGACCTCCTTTCTTTGTATGTAACAGAAAATTACAACATCTGGAAATTCCGAATGAGGATCTATCTTCAAAGAGATCCTTGGGAATGGTGGGTTGTGGAGAACGGACCAGTTATTCCACGAAGAGAGGATGGGACACCAAAGATTCTACTAGAAATGGATCCAAATGAAATCTACATGGTCTCATATAATTGAAAGCAATGAACACACTTCTCGGTGACATGGTACAATCAAGAGATAGATAAAGTCTCTTCATGCAACCTGACCCGAAGAGATGTGGGATACTTTAGTGGTAAGTCGTGAAGGTACTTTAAAAGTTAGAAGTCAAGCTAAGCATGCTCATGCATGATTATGAAATGTTCAAACTAGAAAGATGAAACTATAAAGATGGCTCAAAGCAAGGTTCCTTGTTCTTACGAACTCATTAAAGCTCTTGGACAAATCTATTCCACAGTGAGATTAATCGTAAGTTACTTGGGCTATGCCCAAGAGGTTTCTTCTAAAATCACTACTCTTCAAGATTCCTCTACTATATCTACTATGTATACATTAACCCTTTTGGTGAACTTGAGGAATATAAACATCGATTAAAGAGGTATGATGATGAGGACAAAACTCCTCGAAGAAAGGTTTTAGCTCTTAATGCGGTAATGAAGAAGAGCTTGATGATGATTACGATGAAGAGATAGCCTTGATGACAAGGAGACTCAAAGGACTTCTTCAAAGAAAGAATAAACGAAAGAATATCTTCAACTCAAATAAAGGCAAAAGAAAGCAAACTGAGGAGACTTGTTTCGAATGTGGACGTCCAGGGCACTTCAAAAAGGACTGTTTTAAACTAAAGAATAAAGGAAAAACAGGCTTCAAGGATTATAAAAGAAACAAGGCACTGGTCACTTGGAGTGATGAAGAAGAAGAAGATGAAGTTGAAGTTGATGCCAATGATGAGATAGCTCAAGTATGCTTCATGGGAATAGAAGGTGAATCAAATGAGGTATCTATTTTTGAAAATATTTCTTTGAAACAAGAAAATGAGAAATTGAAAGAAAAGAATGCATATTTGAAAGACTTGGTAAATACATTAATGGGCGAAGTAGACTCTTTAATAGATGAAAAGAAAGATATTGAAAAGAAATCTACATGTAATGAAGAAAAGGTTTTGATTGCAAAGATTGGTTATTTAGACACCTTTAATAAAATACTTTTTAATAAGGTGAAATTCTTAAATAATGAAGTCCAAAAATTGACTAATGAGTTAAAAATGAGAGATGTGTGTATTGATGCATTTAGTGATAAATCGTCTGTTAAAACCCTTCCTAATAACGAACTTCAAAAAGAAATAGCTTCACTAAAATTATCTCTTGCTAAATTCGTTCAAGGTGAAGAAAATTTAAATGTCATTTTGGGTAAACAAAGACCTACTTTTGAAAGACAAGGAATTGGTTATAATTCTATGCATGAAAAGGGTAATATGAAAATGCTAAAGTCAAAATCACGTTTTAAATTAAATTATTGTTCACCCTTTACAACGTGTAGAAATTGTGGCATTAAAGGTCATTTGGACATAAATTGCTTTAAGAAAAATAAGATTAAAAAGATTTGGGTTAAAAATGATGATTTACCTGCCACTAACATAAAAGGTCCCAAAAAGATGTGGGTACCAAAAGGATAAATTACTTTTTCTTGACAGGTATGTCTCAAGGCAATGGTTCCATCTCAAAAATAGATTCTTGATAGTGGATGCTCACGTCACATGACTGGTGATAAAACAAAGTTCATGGAGCTAAAAATCAAGAAGAAAAATGGTACAGTTACATTTGGAGATAATCGAACCTGCGAGATAATCGGAAAAGGTAAAATTGGAAATGGTAAGGTAAATATTGATAATGTACATCTTGTTAATGGACTTGAATTTAATCTTATTAGTATTAGTCAATTAATGGATAATGGTCACCAAGTTAGTTTTGATAAAGAAAAATGCACTATTTCTCATGGTACTAACAATGTTACCCTAGTTGCACAAAGAGAAGGAAATATATATACTATTGACTTTGAGCAACAGGATGAAGAAGTATGTTTAGCATCTGTACATGATGAGGCTAATTTATGGCACAAGAGGATGGGACATGTTCATATGGATTTAATCAAGAAATTATCCTCAAAGAATCTCGTCAAAGGGTTGCCGAAGATCAAATATGAAAAGAAGGGAATTTATATTCCTTGTCAACTCGGGAAATAAGTAAGAACATCATTTACAGCAAAGAACATGGTATCAACCTCTTCTCCTTTACAACTACTCCATTTTGATCTATTTGGACCATAAAGACATCCTAGTATAAATGGTAAGTTTTATGCTTTTGTAATAGTAGATGATTTCTCTAGATATACATGGGTATTATTTCTGAGAACTAAAGATGAAGCATTTAAGGAATTTGAGAAATTGATCAGAAACTTGGAAACAAAATATAGTCTAAAACTTGTAAGGATAAGAAGTGATCATGGTACTGAGTTTCTAAAAGACTTTATAATATTTTGTGATCAAAAGGGTGTTAGTCATGAATTTTACGCTCTAGAACCCCTCAACGAGAATGGAGTTGTAGAAAGAAAGAATAGGACATTACAAAGCTTGACTAGAACTTTATTACAAGAAAGTAAACTTCTAAAAAGTTTTGGGTGAAAATTTGTAAACACATCTTGTTATGTTTTGAATAGAGTACTTATTAAGTCAATCATTTTGAAGACTCCTTATGAATTGTTAAATAATAAGATTCCTAATATTAGTTACTTCAAAGTTTTGGATCTAAATGTTTTATTCTAAATACTAGTGATAACCTAGGAAAATTTGATGCTAAATCTTATGAAGGAATTTTCATTGGGTATTCACGAGAATAGTAAAGCATATCGTGTATTTAACATTAACAAGTTGAGTGTTGAAGAATCTGTTCATATTCGCTTTAATGAAACTCACAATGATCTTCCAAAAGAAAGAGATGAGGATGCAGGTACACTGGAGATCTTAGTAAATCCAATGAGCCGAAAAGAGCTATTCAATGAAACCAAGTGAACAAATCCAGCAAGTTGAATTGGAAAACTTTCAGGATGTAGAACAAGATACAATAGAAGAACTTGAAGCAAACATTCCTCAACAAGAAGAAGTAATACATGATGTACAAATGCCAAAGACTGCAAGATTCTCAAGAGCCATCCACCGGAAAACATCATTAGAGATATAAACAAAGGAATCACTACAAGAAGAGGATTGCAAAATCAATGTGCTTTTTCAGCATTTCTATCCCAAGTTGAACCAAAGAATGCTAAGGAAGCTATCCTAGATGAAAGCTGGCTAATGGCAATGCAGGAAGAACTTCAACAATTTGAACGATGCCAAGTCTGGGAACTTATGCCACCTCCTAAAAAATGTTTCTATTATTGGAACAAGGTGGGTCTTCAAGAACAAGCTTGATGATCATGGAACTATCACTCGTAACAAAGCACGGCTAGTAGCTCGAGGATACAATAACAAGAAGGGATAGACTATGAAGAAACTTACGCTCCAGTCGCCAGGCTAGAGTCCATCCGCATCTTGTTAGCATTTGCATGTTACAAAAAGTTCACACTTTATCAAATGGACGTAAAAAGTGCTTTTCTCAATGGATACATCAATGAAGAGGTGTATGTAAAAAAGACCTCTGGATTTGAACATGAAAGTATCCAAATCATGTCTACAAACTAAAAAAGCTCTCTATGGACTAAAACAAGCTCGAGGGCTTGATACGGACGGAGTTGAGTAAATACTTGCTTTCAAATGGTTTTATTATAGGAAAAATTAATTCTACATTATTTATTAAGCATGAAAATAAAGATATTATTATTTTACAAATATATGTAGATGACATAATTTTCGGTGCTACTAATAATGTTCTTTGTGAGTGGTTTTCTAAGTGCATGCACAGGGAGTTCGATATGAGTCTAATGGGAGAACTTAATTATTTTTTGGGACTCCAAATCAAACAAACAACGAACGGTATGTACATCCATCAAACCAAATATACAAAAGAACTTCTCAAAAGATTTGGTTTTGAAGGATCTAATTCAAAGGCTACACCAATGAGCACTTCAATAATGCTTACGTCTGACTACAAAGGTATAGATGTGGAGGTAACTAAATATCGAGGTATAATTGGATGCTTATTATATTTAACTACATTTAGACCGGATATTATGTATAGTGTTTGTTTATGTGCACGTTTTCAAGCAAAACCTAAAGAATCTCATTTACAAGCTGTTAAAAGGATTTTTAAATATTAAAGTGGTACAATAAATTTGGGATTATTTTATCCAATCTGCAATCGTTTTGAACTAATGGGTTATTCAGATGCTGACTATGCAGGGTGTCAAATTGATAGAAAAAGTACTAGTGGTGCTTGCATATTTTTAGGTCACAGTCTTGTTACGTGGCATAGTAAAAAGCAAACTTCAGTTGCTTTATCAACTACTGAGGGTGAATATCTAGCTGCATGGAGTTGTTGTTCTCAAATTTTATGGTTAAAACAAACCCTATGTGATTTTGATATTTTATGTGATAATGTGCCTATATACTGTGATAATTCTAGTGCAATAGATATTTTTAAAAATCCTGTGTTACATTCACGTACAAAGCATATAGAAGTCAGACATCATTTTCTAAGGGATAATGTTTCAAAAGGATTAATTAAATTGATTTTTATTCCAACAGAAAAATAGTTGGCTGATATCTTTACTAAACCCTTAAGTGAAGAAAGGTTCTGCATGCTAAGAAGAGAACTTGGAATGTGCATGATTTAATATGTTTACGTACTAAAATAGTTCATGCATTAATATCTCATAATTACACTATATTTGCATGTTATTTTAACTATGTTTTGATAAACATTATCTGTATGTAACCGGCAAAGAAGGCGTATCTGCACTGGCACGGTTCACGGTATCTATATTTATGGGATTTGATATTTGAAAAGACAGACGCTAAAGGAGTCTGTTCGTAGTCCAACACTTTCTATTTTAGCTATAGATGCACGTTTCATTTAAAGATTAATCGTCAGCTTGGGAAACGTAAAGGTTAATACCTTAAGAAATGGAACAGCAGCCGAACAGTCTTTCAAAATTGAAAAGACACACGTCTTTCGGTGACATAGTTTTAGAGGGTTCTACTCCTTATATTTTCAGTCTTCTTCCTATTAACTCAGACCTCACACCTTCTTCACTTCATTTCATTTTTACAAATCTATAACACCATGAAAACCAGAGCTAGCAAGAGATCGTCTGGTAAATCAAACGACGATGGATCTCCATTGAAGAACGTTACTGGAATAAAAATGAAATCCAAGCGAGTGCAAAAGCAATCTTACGTGCATGTAATAAATGCGATGCCACAATATTATCGGCGATTGGATTCAAGTTTTTTTTCTAAAGGCTTGAAGCGAGAACCATATCAGCGGGGTAAAATGAAGGCGGCAAGTGCATGAAGAATATCCTTTTTCACGACCAGAGTATCCTTGAATATGGTAAATCCATTCTCATCTTCTCCTAATTTGCGGAGAGTTTCTTTAGGGTATAATTTTGAAACTCATTTTAAAAATTCAATTGCTACGAAGCAATTTGTTTATAAAAAAATCTCTGGATCTGTTTTATCTCAAACACTCTATTTTTGAAAAATTATTCACTGATTGTGAAATATCCCCTATGTTGCTTCCTCCTCCTATTGCTTATCCTAGGTTAGTTCAACAATTTTACACTAATCTTGAATGCAATGGGGATTGTTTTACAACATATGTCAAGGAAAGTCATTTTTTTTCACTAGTATCGATTTTGGTAGCATTCTTGGTATTTCTTCTGCTTTGGACCTTGTCCTTTTACTCTAAAGGTCTTGCTAATATTCCTTTTCATCCATTGGAGCGACTTCATATTTTTATGAATGATTTTTCTCTTCAACTCTGTTTCTTCCAAAAGCGTGAATGTGTGTCCCTCTTTGCATGTGTTTTACATAAGTTGGTTAGGTATAATTTGTTTCCACGACTTGGTGGTGGAAGCGATTTTACTTATCTAGATTTAGTTATTGTGGCTATGATTCTTACGGGAAAACCTTTTAATCTTTCTCAAATGATGTTGTCTCATATGCAAAGTTGCATTAAATCGAACCAAGAAGTGTCTTCCTTATAGCAAGTTTTTAACAAAACTTTTCCAACATTTCAAAATTTCTTTTGATGATGAAATTTACATCACAAATCATGAGCTTATCGATCTTTGCTAATTTGACAAAATCTCGTATTACTTTTTCATCTTTGGTGAGTTTGTTCGTCTCCTCCACGATCCTCCTCCTATTTCCCTACTCACGATTCATCTCCTCTTCCTTGCCAAATTCAATGGATCGATGTTATGAATGTGTTGGTGAGATTTTACAAAATCAAACTTCTTTGAAAAGATGAGTTAGTGGAAATTAGAATGCGTCTTGTGTGTCTTGAGAAAGGGAAGTTACCAATGGATGCCCCTGAGATCAATAAATTATATCATCGAATTGAAGATGAATTTATTGACCTTCAAGTGGGTTTTGAGATACAGACACTAGCTATGGTTGAAGCACTCCAACGAAAATTTAATCGAAACACTTGTCAATTTAGTCAAAAGGTGAAATTCATTAGTTATCAAATTGTGGAGCTAGCAGATTTTATGGCTACAAGGTTCAATGCTATTGGTCAAAGGTTTCATGTTCCAACAATGTATTCTCCGATTCCCGAATAACCAATGAATAACTGGATGGCTGAGTACAAGGGAGATTTTCTGGATATGGGGCTTCCTCCTACAACCTTTATTCCTAGACTAACTCGACTTGCCAATGATTACACTTTGGAAGAACGTTTACATCGTCTTCGTCATCGACCATACTTTACCAATCGTGCTGCACAAGGGCCAATCTCGAAGATATTGATTGATTGGAGTCTTTTTCTTTTTGCATGATGTCAAAGGGGGAGAAATGTCAGATTCTGCTGCTCTGTGTTTTATATTTTTTTTAAAGACTATGGGTTTCACTTGATTTGGTTTTGATAGCCATGGTTGCCTGGATGTTAACTGTTGATAAGTATGTTTTAAGACTAATTATGATGCATGCATATTAATGGTTTTAATTTTCACATTTGGTTTAGTATAATACTGACATGCAGGTTTTACAAATTTCTCCTGAAATTTGCATGAATTCAGGGGGAGTTATAATTTTTGGTGTTGTCATCATCAAAAAGGGGGAGAATGTTGGTTTATAATATTCTAATCTTTTTGTTTTGATGATGAATTAGTACTACAGACTAATTTGTCTATTGTGAAATTTCAGGAAGTTCATGAAAGATCATTGATGAAAGACTTTGAAGATTTGAGTCTTAAGAAAAATATGTAAGGTCATTGCAAATATTTGATTTTTCGATACAAGGCTCTAGGACATTTTATTTGTGTGCATTAAAATGATTCAATATTTTGTGCATGACTAAAATATATTATTGTTAACTATCTTTAAACCGATTTTATTTTGTGAGCATATGCGTAAAAGATATATATTATTGAAGCAATTAAAAGTTGTTGGAGTATATTGGTAAATATATGATTTATCTCAAAAGATTGATTTACATGTGTATCTTGGAAATGAAGGATAATCATTATCTTGTATAGTCATTCATGTCTCTCTCCCATCTTTTAATTCTTTGCTTTAGTTCTATATATACTAGTGGCGGTGACTTTGTGAAATCATAATTGCTATTGTATAATCCTTTTATGGTGGGTCTCCTTCAGAGTATTGGATAGAGTCCAACACATATTACTTACGAAAATTGTTGGATTCAACGGAATATCTTTTGGAGCGTTGCATACAACGTAAACTTTAATCTTTAAAATTAATGCGGAAATATTTTACGGCTATAAATTGCATGAACATTTCTTAGTTCTACTTACGATTTCTACAGTGCACTAATTATATACTGAAAAAGCTATTTAATATTTTGGAACAATTAAAATCTGCTTCTGTGCTTCCATAATTCTACTTATATTGACATAATTTAAATGAGCTATAAATCGGTAATATCCTTCTGTTACTATTTGATCATTGCATACATTAGTTGAGCCTTGCATTGTCAAATTATTTATTTGCTTTGATCGTTAGACCTCTATAAATTGTAATCTTATATTTTTAGACTATGTGTTGTCTAAAGGAATTTAATCCAGGTGGATTAAGGTTTGTTTACAAACAAGTTCAAGGAAGCTTAGGAGCTTAAGGGTGCGTTGGTGCACAAGGAGCAAGTGTGCTCAAGTGAATTATTGTAATTCAATTTGATTGAATACATTTTGTAATAAGGGTCATTTTAAAGAAATAAAAGTGAGTCTCCAATACTAGTTGGTATTGGACATGGACTAGGCTATTATTATAGAGGGTAATAGCTGAACCACGTAAAAAATCTTGGTGTTATTTTATTGCTTGATTTTCTTTAATATTTCTCAAGATAATTAGTTTTCTTAATATTTAAAATATAAACTTTTGCTTCATCTTGAGATATTATATTTTCAATAAGTATTTTAGTCTGACTTATAAATTCACCAAGATATTTTCTTAAACAAAAATTTAATTCGGTAGACTGCATTCATTTAGCAAGCCGCATTCTTTGATACAGTAGGCCATATTCAATAGTTTGAATTTATAGTTTAAAAATTGGTCATAGTTTTCTCCCACACTTATTCAACCCCCTTCTAAGTGTGCCATATCTGAATTTCAAAGTGTTAATTGAAACTTGAGAAATTTTAAAGTTAAATGAAGAACAAGTTAAGTAAAAAAGAAAGGAATTTTGTTCTATTCACCGACTTCAAAACCAAACCAATAGTTGCAATTTTAAGGAAATTTATTTCATCCTATTTGGTCGAAAATGTCAGAAAATAAAGCATTTACTACAAAGAAAGTTATTGTCAAAATTCAACTTGGTGATTGTTTGGCGTGTGTTTGATGCACTATAAAATCTTATTTGTTTAAACCAATTTATTTCAAGTGCAATTTATTTAACTTACAATTATCAATATCGGGTATCTAAGACGTACAATTTCGTCTCAAGGATATCTAAAATTAGTTTCAAATTTAAAGTTGAGACAGATTTTGACCATCTTAGAAACGATCTCTAGAAAAAGAGTCACTAATTTTGAAACTAATTTTGAATCTGTTTCAAAAAACAATAGAAATCGATACATCTGCCTCGAAAATATGAAATTCCGTCTACTCCCTCCGTTTCTAAAAGACTGTCGTTTAAGGTTTTTACAGATGATTAAGAAAGTCATTTAATACTACCATTTAATAATTAAAATTTGTTTGAAATTCTATCACTACTCCTTTATGGGAAGTTGAAAACTATTAATACAAGGGGGAGAATTTATTGGGATAATAAGAGAAGGTAGTGGTAATATAAGAAAGTAAATAATTTATTCTCGGGTAAAATGCAAATGTGACCACTGAACTTTAGGTATTTTTGGGTATTGAGCCCCTTTCCTTTGGTCAACGCAAATTTACAAAATTTGGATATTGAGCCCCTAGGTGCCACATGTGCATTGACTTGCCTACGTGGCACACGTGGCACCGCTGACGTAGATATTTTTGCCACGTGTCACCGCTTACGTGTACAATTTTTAATTAATTGCTTAAAAACATGATTTCCTCAAGAATCGAACTCAAAATCTCAAGTTTGAGAATTTGGTCATCAAACCTACTGAGCTAAATGAAACTTATAATTACTTTATCAAAAGAATTAATATTTATACCAAATCAATTCATCTCCTCCAAATAATATTTAAATAAAGTAATTGAGTTATTAAAATAGTAAAAACACATAAAAGAAACTAATTAACTAATTAAATAATGATACTTAAAAAAATTACAAAGTCACAATTAGAAAAATTAATAAAAATTATTTACACAAATTAAAAATTACACTTAGGTGAGCCACTTTAATAATTGAAAACTCATTTATAATTTGCAAACAAATAATAACTAATGTTTGAAAATAAAAATTATTTTTAGAAAAATTAAAATTAAAATTTAGAAAATAATTAATATTTTTGCAAAATAAGTAAATTTCATCTAAAGAAGATATTTATAATTATAAATACATAACATCAATTGAAAATACAAAACATTAATTAAATGGCTTCTGAAATCACACAGTGAATCTCACTTTTTCTAGGATTCCCACTTTCTCTCTCACACACAAACACACAGTGAATCTCACTTCTTTTTCCTCTGTTATCAATGGCTTCCGAAATCAACAAACCTAGATCAGGAAAATAAGTTTTGTACTTCTTGTTCTTGTTATTAATTATTATTATTATTATTATTATTATTATTATTATTATTATTATTATTATTATTATTATTATTCATGAGTGACCCAAATCAGTACCATAAGTTGTAAGACCCCGAATTTTATGAAATAAAAGTATTCAATTTTTCTATTTAGTAAATGGTTAAATTGATAAAAGGTTAAAGTTAAGGGTGATATATGAAATTTTTTTAAAATACGCAAGTGGTTATACAATATTTATTATTGTCGGGGAATATTCATTTGGTCGTGGAATATTCTTTCTATCGGGAATATTAAATGCGGCGAGTACCGCAACCATTTGTGGGCCCCATAATGTAATAACCTGCTTGATGGATGAAAAAAACGACAAAAAATGAGTTTTTACAAATAACGACGTAATCGTTATTCAATTAACATTTGTTGGAATACCCGATGGGTAAAGTAAAGTAATGTCTGCGTTGTTGCCTGATGACACTACGGTATTGCATGATTTTTTGAATTATTGATTCTTACGTGAAGGCACTACTCAATAATTGTTACAGTAATTACTGTTCAATATTTTATTTTATTGATTCAATAATTGCTACGTTGATATTTTATATTATTGTTGTTCAATAATTGTCACTGCACAATATCTCCATTATCAGATCAATAATTCATATTATTTGAATAATATTATTAGATAACATTATTGGCAATGTCTAGAAAGTTTTGTCAAGGAGAGGTTTGGTCACCTAATTGCGCGCCAGTAAGGAGAAATTCTTATTGGAAAGCCCCTCTTTCACTGAGGCAACTACTGGTTGTCATAATTGTGATTCTGTAATATTATTTGTGAATAATTACTTATTGATTTATATGATAATGAAATATTTATTTGATGTGGATATAAATGATGGATTTATTTATGTGGTTATAAATAAATGAATTAATGTTGAGGTATTTTATCAGTATTTTATCGGATTGGAGGTATTAAAAGATCAAATCAGTGTTCTTACTGACTTTATTGTGTGAGTTATAATTTTTAATCGTAGTTGGATCGTTGTAATTTTGGATATGTTATACATATATAAGTTGAGTATATGTTCACAAATTTTGAACCGCTAAAATGAGCGATATAATTTGTTATGAATTTTAAGAGGTGGTGATTCAAAATTAGGTTTATAAATAATTTTTGTAGAAAATTCTAGAAATGGGTGGGCCCCACTTTTGGTTGTTGGGGAAGATGGTTGATTTTTGGTGCGTGGAATAATAGCAGGTAAAGCCATCAGGTAGCAGGTCAAGTCTGCTTCGGTGTGCTAACATTTTCCTATAAATAGAGGGCTAAGTTAGAATTGAAAATCACACCGGAATTCATAAGTTTTCTCTCTTTTTCTCTCTAGATTATCGAGTGTATTTTGTGAGTATTTAGATACTTGGTGAGTTGTTATTCATCAGTGCAAGTTTTCTTCAACGTCATATTCGATATCTAGTCAGAAGTGCTGCTCTTTTGAGGTAAGGGATAATAAGGGATTTTAAGGGTTGTTATGTTTTTCATGTTTTGTAACTTTTCAGACCTTCAGAAAATTCTGGAAAATTTTGAAATGATATTTTGATGAGTTTTATTAATTGTGTCCAAAAATGGTGATTTTTGGATGTATAGATTAAGAGTTATGAATTTTATGAGAAAAGACTATTTTAAAAGTAACCGCTTATAACTCCTTGTGGTTAACTCCAAAATTGATGAAATTTTTATTGGAAGTATATCTATATAATATCAATATACTCTGTGAATTTCGAAATTTTTGGATAAAAGTACAATTTATGATAAATGTCTAAATATTCGGCGGTTTTAGCCATAGGAAAAATAGTAAATGAATTTTAAAAATTATGAGAAAAATATATGTTCAATATGGGACTATATTCTGCTAAATCCCAGAAAAGAAATATTTTTAGAACTGATTTGATATTTTTTATGAAAATGGACTAGTTGTGAGTAAATGAATTAAATATGTTATGTGAAGTAAAAAATTGGAAAATAGGATTTTATGGCTTGAGAATCCTATATGAGGTATATGCAGATTTTTGATGAGGGTTTTGGTTATTGGTGATGAAATCTTATGAGTTTAGAATTTTAGGATGATTAAATGCATTATTTAGTAAAGTGTAAACAATTAAAATAAATTGTTTATAAGTTTAAGAAATGTTATTTCAATATCATTATACCGAAATATTGGTATGAATTTTATTGTGGAATTTCTACCTTTTTGTGTCGGGTTTACTATTCATGAGTTACTATTCACGAGTTACCATTCACGGGTACTATTCATGACAAAATTGGTTTCTTTTTCTAACCAAATTATAGTTGATTTATGAATATTACTCTTGAGATTAAAACTATATGTTGATCATATTATTTTTTATTATCATATATAACATTTTTATAACCCTAATGATGATATTAATTTCTCTTTGACTTGAGTGTAAAGATGGGTAGATTATTGGTATGATCATGACTATGAGTTCTCTTTGGCCAATAATGCAAAGTTGAATTGTTGACTGGTATGATCATGACCATTGAATTTATAATTGAATATCTTTAGCTTAAGTACAAAGGTGAATTGATCAACATGGTTATAAATATTGTTTATATAAATTCTGAAATGATTATATATTTCTTTGAGATAATAATATATTTGGCCTGTAGTGCAAATATGAATCTGTTGATGAATATATTTGGCACATGGTGCAAATATGAATCGCTGAGGAATATCTTTGGTTGTGAGTGCAAAGATTAATTGTTGAGGACTATCTTTGGCCCGTGAGTGCAAAAGATAACATGTTGTTGAATATCTTTGGCGATGAGTGCAAAGATGAATCTGTTGATGAATATCTTTGGCCGTAGTGCAAAGATGAATTTATTAGTATGATTATGAGCAGAACTGTGATTTGGTATAACCATGATCTTTGATGTTTCGAGTAAAAGACATGTGATGAAAATTATCTTCGTCCTGATCTAAGAAAAATTTAGAATCATAATTATGATTATGAGTTATTCATATGATTGTGGACCGAATCTGTTGATTGATGTTACGAGGATAAAACATTATTGGTGGATTTTAATATAGAAGATAATAGACTTTATGGTCTATTTGACTCTTCTAATGGATTGCTCGTTCCGCTGCAACTATGGTTGAAATTTTTATCATCTACCATATGTTCTAAATCTCTAATTTATTATTGATGAAGGCTATTGATAATTTAATTATCTTTAGTCATGATATTCTTTACTGAGCTAGTTGTGCTCACCCTTTTGCTTCAGAATTCCTTTCAGGTAATAAGAGTGTAGCTGGGTAGAGCGGGGGTAATAGGGGAATAGAACGGTGGTCAACATTTAGTAGTTATATTTGGTGAATCAACTAGGGTGAGGTGAACCCAACGTTGGAAGGGTGTTTTGCCACTATCATACAAGATGTCTAATGACATACAACCTCGTATCATCATAAGACGAGGATGTGCTCATCCACTTGCTTTGAGTATATATCTGAGCACTACCTATATAATCTTGGTGTTTGTTTGAAGTATAATTCTCAATTAGAGCGATGGAGATAATGATATGTCGAGAGAAGACTCACCATTGGGAAGAATATGATAGTAATCTTCTCATTTTTCTTTAGGGGTCTATTAGATTGACCAATGATAATTCTGTGGCCATATGATATCTATCATAACCTAGAAGCATGGCCTCTCATGTACGAAGGTTTCCTTGAGCACTTCCCAAATATTCTAATTTCTAAAATAGTTTTTGACTATACCTTTATGTAAGGTGTCATTGTGATGTGTTGTCCATGGTTGGAACATGAGTCACATTTGGTATATATTTGTATCCAAACTCACTGCATATGTGTTGTTGTATGTTACACGACAATTGTTGTAATAAAGTTGTAGTTATTTTCTGTACCATGTATTTGGCGACTCAGAATAGGTTGGATGGAATGGACCTATTTTGGAGTTGTCACATAAGTGACCTAAAAGAACAATGCTGGATCAGGAAGAACACGAAAAATAGGGGGTAATACCCATATCCATACCAAAGCAGATTTGAAAAAGAATCAAAACCAATCAATTAGATCCGAAGGAAAACAACAAAAAGCATCTGATAAATTAGAACCAAAATCCCATATTTGAAGCCAAAGCTAGTAAGAAATCGGAGGAAGACCGAACCAACCCCATAACAGACCCAAAACAATACACAGTGACACAACCCATTTTAACCCAAACCACCATCTCTCACTAATAATTTCTATCATAGGTTCCTCAAGCAGAAGTAGGTACCCGTGGTGCCATATCTATCACCACCACGATTTGATAAACCTCCTCGATTGTTGCCTCTGTTACTAAAATCAGTCCTTCCATTGAATTCTCCTCGGCCGAACCCTCTGCTGCTACCCACATAGTACCCACGTCCTCTCATTCCATCGTTCTTGAATCCAACCTCGTTCCTGAACCCAGGCCCTCTTTCAGCTGGGAACCTTCCCCGATTGTTCCCTACATTAATTTGGGCATTTATTTGGGTAAACCACCTGAGACACCAGATCTAAGAAAAGGGGTTTTGTTTTAATTTGGGGGAAATTCTTTGTTCAGTTATAAATCATAATCCTTGCGAAAATAAAACAGCTAACCCGTGGTGCTCGGATTCATTGGGTTGAAGTTTCAAGTTCGAGGTCTGGAGATCAAATTTGAGCAGCAACAAATTTTTTGGTTCAAGTCTAATAACAGCCACGTCATATATGCCACATGTAAAATAAAAAATAAAAATACCCACGTCAGATATGCCACGTGTGCCACGTAGGCGCCACATGAGCAAGTCAACGCATATATGGCAACAGGGGCTCGAAGTCCAAATTTTTTAATAGAAAAGGGCTCAAAATGCGTTGACCAAAAGAAAAGGGCTCAATACCCAAAAACCCATAAAGTTCAGTGGTCACATTTGTATTTTACCTGTTTATTCTCCTAGAAAGTTATAAAAGACAAATATTTTAAAATAATTTATGTTTTCTAAAATGATAATTTTTTAGGAATGGAAGGATGAAGTAATATACACGTACATGTTTCAAAGTTCGAGAGAAACAATCTATTTCTATTTTTTCGCGAAACTTTTTTGCGTTAAAAATAGACAGAAACGAATATGAGACAGATAAGGCTTGTTTAATATTTTCTAACTAAGCGATAGAGTTTGGCTCAATTGTTTGAAACATTATATGACAGTTCTAATCTGTTTCAAAATTAGTGATGATATAAAATCCGTATCAAAGATTAAACATGTGAGAAAAAAATTATTTCAAATCAGTTGTTGTCCGATTTCAGGTATAGACAATTAAATGTAAATATATGAAAGTAGCATGCACATAATCTAATCATATTTGATGATAAAACATATACTTTGTAACAATCTTATTTATTTATTAATAAAAAAAATATTTATTTAAAGATATTTAATTATCTACATGGCGTTTTTTTTTATAAAATGTGATAAATCCATAGTTTTAAGCAATATTTTTAGAATCATGATGATGATCATGCTAATGAGATATAAATTCTTAGATAGCTTAAAAATTAAAATTGTTCCTAATCGTAAGATTACTAAAAAAGGAATTAGTAAATCCGGATAGATTCGTACATACGTTGCTTGCTCTCATTGGATGAATAATAATTGATCTCATGATCATTTGTGTGGAGACACTAAAATAAGTATGTAGGTGCTTATTGGAGAATAAGTTCACTGAACGTGGCTCGCTAAAAAATACCTAATAAAATTTTATTTGTCTGTCAATAAGAATTCAAGTAGTGATAGTAGTACAAATGATCCTTAGACTTGAGATCAACATAGTATCTTGTGTATGATAAGTTATATTTTGACATGTCCTTTAAGACCCTTAGGGTATTTTAAAGGGTATGTTTGGGTGTAATAAATTGTACATGGATATAATGAATGATCAACAAAGAATTTACCGCTTCTAGTAAAAGAAGAGAATGTCCTATGTAATTTGATAAATGACAACACAATAGTCTTTGGCTAAGGCAGAATGAAATTAGAAAATAGTTTCTAATAATTTGAATTATTTGGAGTTGTGCATTTAAGAATCAAAATACATAAAATTAAATAAAATAAGATTTCACAACAATTCCATATCTTATATTTAATTGGAACATTGTATAGTGGAAGGATTGAATTGTACGTTAACTATATACTCAAATGTTCTTTTATAATTAATGTTAAAATCTATATTATCTGAAAAGTCATTGATTGCTAAGGGGGCTTGTGAGACCCCATATTTTATGAATAAATATTTAATTTTCTCGAAATAATTTTTTTAAATATTATGGTGTGGATTTGATATAATGTTATAGTTGTGGGTAATATTTATAAATTTTGCAAAGTATGCAAGTTGTTATAAAATATTCGTTTGGTCGGGAAATATTCTTTTTGCCGGGGAATATCCATACAACGGCACAATCATTGGTGGACCCCACAACGGAAGTATTGTCGTAGTTAGAAAATGATGTAATTATCTTTTTAAAAATAACTCTGCGAAAGTGTTACCGATAAAACCGTTGAACTACACGGTAGTAAAAGTACGATGTCTGGCGTGGTTGCATAGTAGCACACGATATTGATTATTGATGCTTACGTGAGAAGTCACTCGGTTATACTCAATTATTGCTACATGAATTCTCGTGCATCATATCTCTCATATTATTGATTCAATTATTGTCACAAGATCATCTCAGATAATATGTTATATTATTAAATCAATAATTGAGACGACAAAGTTATTCATATTATTATTTGCAATATTGACAATGTCTAGAAGTTCTGTCAAGGAGAGGTTTGGTCACCTAATTGCGCGCCAATAAGGAGAAATCCTTATCGGAAAGCCCCTTTTTTCCTGGGAACGACCTGGTTGTTAAATATTGTAGTTATAATATTAATGATGAATAAGTTGTGTTGATTAAAGATGAATTTGATAATTCCATTGTGTTGAGATTATTAGTGTTAGTGGAAATTGACATTTATTTCGATGATAATTGATGTCTGGAGGTTATATTGTTCACTCAGGTATTCAGAGCACTTTTCGTGTCGGAGTACTATTCATGAGTTACTATTCACGAGTTACTATTCACAGGGTACTATTGATTCACATTCTTATACTATTAGGGGTGGTGGTACAAGATTGATAATACTTGCATGACTAAGTTAAAAATAGAGGTATAAATGGAGGTATTATACTGTAATTGTTTTTATCACATGATTAGAACTATTGAGTCACATGATTTACTATTGAATCACATTATTTACTATTAGGGGAGTTGGTGCAAGATTGATAATACTTGCAGGACTAAATTAAAAATAAAAAAAAGAGAGGAAGGTATTATACTGTAATATTCCGAGCCCCAAAACGTGCATTTAACGAAACTATATTTTCCTATAAATAGAAGCTCACTCTTCCTTCATTTCTCACCAATTCACAAAAGCTTTAGAGCGATTATTATAGAGAGAAATTATAGAGAAAGAAAAAAAGTATTCTGCTACTTCACCACTTCTATTTCCAGTTTCTTCTAAGGTAGAGAATATTATTTGTTGTACTCGTAGGGAGTATTATTTCTTTCTTATCCATGAAGAGAACTTCTTTTATTCCATTCTTTGTTATTATGTTGGAATAACCTGTCTATGCGAAGTACCGCATACTTGGTAAAATTCTTCTGTTATTCCATTCTTTATTATTCTGTTGGAATATCCTGTCTGTGCGTTCTACGCCGGACTGGTTCCGCTTTTATTATTATGTTGAATATCACATCTATGCGTTCTCACGGGACCGGTTCCGTTATTATTATTCTGTTGGAATATCCCGTCTGCATGCATTCTCGGCGGACCTTATTACATCTTTATTATTACATTGTAATATCTTGTTTGTGCGTTTTTGGGGACTTGATTCCGCTTTATTATTCTGCGCTGGAATATCCTCGTATATACGTTTTACTGTTTGGACTGGTTCCGTTATTTATTATTCATTGGAATAACTCATCTGCATGCGCCTCTATCGCATGCATGGTGATTTCTTTTGTTATTCCATTCTTTATTATACTCAGTTGGTTAAAACTTTAATTTCTATACTCCATGAAATTAGTGGAATATCCTTGATATTTGCGCTTCATACAGTATCTTTTCATGGACATATTCTTTTGAGCATTCTTGAATTTTACTCTACAAAGCAGTATCATGTTGACACTTTGGACGTTATCAGTTCCTATATAAATTAATTCTTGAACTTGTTTTATTGAATTCTTATATCATTGCCATCATCCTCATGTTTATATTTTGTTGAAAGTCATCTCGTGGCACATGTGGTGCATAGATGGACTTGGTATGATTATGACCGAGGATTATTCGGTGTAATCATAACCGTAATGTTACAAATGATGTGGAAAAAGTCCTCATTGGCCGTAGTGCATTGATGGACGCTTTTTGGTATGATTATGGCTATGGATTCTCTTTGGCCATAGTGCAAAGATGAATTATTTTATGGCATGATCGGGATTTGTTGATGAAAACATGATTATCTTTAAGCCAGTAGTGCATGGATAATTCATGGTCGTGATACTTAAAGAATATCCTTGGCCGTAGTCATGGGGTGATTCGATGATGTGGATTATTTATTAAAATTTGAGTCCCAATGATAAAAGTGATGAAAAACCTTTTAAATCATAAAAGATAGTAGATTTTATTCTCTACTTGACTCTTTTAATGGATTGCTTGTTCAATGCATGATTAAACTTGATGGTTGTTATATTGTATCAATTTAACACTTGTTGAAGGCTAACGATAATTTTTTTTTTGATTATCTTAGTCATAATATTTTTTCTTGGGCTAGTTGAGCTCACCCTTTCTCCCACTTTGTTCTCTTGAGAAATGAGAACGTAGCGAGGACTAGTCGGGAACAGTGATGGTCTAGATGGTGCATTAGTAGTCCTCACTATTCGTGAAATAGTGTGATAATAAATGTAATGAGGACTCCATTGAGTTTGTATACTCTCTAGAGGACAGTATTTGTATTAAAATTCATAGCATATGTTTTGTCGTATTGTACACGACAGTTGTATAATATAGTTTGTATTTGTACTCTGTACCATGTATCTGGCGACTCAAGATGGGTGATGTATACCTAATTTTGGGGGAGTCACAGTTGGTATCAAATCTTAGGGATATGATCCCTGGCTAAGATGTGAGATAAGAACTAGGAGGGGAGAGACGGGGAATTCCTTCGCTAGTATGACCTACCTAAGTTTATTTGATATTTAATTGGTCAGTCAGAATATAGGGATAATATGTGATATGTTAATTAACCCTTGTTTTGTGGCAGTATTTGAAAATGGCATTCGAGAATGTTGAGAACATCAATGGAGCACATGAGACCGTTGAGTCTCCACAGATCAATAATCAGGACAATGTGCAACAGGATGGCGATAATCCTCTTGTAAATAACAACACTGACCAAATGACGAACGACGGTACGTTTAGGAGCTTTTTAGAATTCATACAACACCAGACGAGAGATACTTTTGTTCATAATGCAGGAGGAAACAATGGCAACCCACGGTTGGTCACCACTAAGCAGTTCAAGGAGCTGGGACCACCAGAGTTTTTGGGAAAGCCAGAACCACTTAAGGCGGAGACATGGTTAAAGCAGATCACTAAGATATTTGATGTCTTGGGATGCTCAGAGGAGCAAAAGGTTCCCTTTGCCACCTTTATGTTGCGTGAAGAGGCAGATTACTGGTGGGAATCTGTAAAACGTACCCAGACTAACGCACTCAAGATGTCTTGGGAGAAGTTCCAAGAACTGTTCAACGACAAGTACTTTCCCGAAAGTATTCGTCACATGAAAGAGGTAGAGTTAATCAAGTTAGAGCAAAACAACATGACCGTGTCGCAGTACGAAGCCAAGTTTGCCGAGTTGTCCCAATTTGCGTCCCATTTGGTTGATAATGAGGAGAGAATGACGCGGATGTTTTTAAGAGGTTTGAAACCGGAGATACGTCAATATCTTATTTCTCATAAACTTTATTTATATTCAGATGTAGTGAATAGGGCTCAGTTATTGGAGCGCGATAATGAGACAGCCCAACAAAAGGATAACGAGCAACAACACGATAATAATCGTACCGGTGGCAACGACCATCGAAACAATGATAACCATCGTGGGGGAAATTATCATGCCAAGAATGGTAACCACTCTGGTGGTAATCATGGACAAGATAATAGAAGTGGAAATTTCAAGAAGAGAAGGTTCAATAATGATGGAAAGACAGCAGCACCAGCACCCGGTTCAAAGGAAAAAGAACGACCACCGATCGTATGTTTCAAATGCGGACAGGAGGGACACATCCGTCCAAACTGTACGCAGCAATCCGAAGCGTTTTTTAATTGCGGAAGAGAAGGTCAACTAGCTCGATTTTGTCGTATGGTGAAGTCAAGTCCAATTAGGATAGTGATGCGAAAGGATGTCCCAGACAAGCCAAAGCCGGTAGTTTAAGAGAGAGCATTTTTTTTTTGTGACGAGGAACCTGAATAAAATTATCACGGGTATGTTAGTCATAAACTCTTGCGAAGTCTATACCGTGTTAGATATCGGTTCTACTCACTCTTTTATTTCACCTAGTTGTGCTCAATGTTTGAAGCTAACTCCGGAGAAGTTAGACTTTGATATATCTATTTAAACTCAGTTGGGAGAAACCTTCGTTACCTCCACTATTTATAAATCTTGTTTAATTCAAATCAACACTTTCACGTTACCTGTCGATCATATCTCTTTGAAAATACTTGCCTTGGATGTGATTTTAGGAATCGATTGGTTAGCTACTTATCAAGCTTTTCGTAAGGTTGTTAGCTTTCATATTCCTAACCAACCTGTTATGCGAATTCAAGCAACCAAACCACTAAAGTCAATCACTGTCATATCAAGCCATAAGTAAGAGCCCCGGTCCTTTCGTTGTTGACTTTCTTGTGTGGAATGCAACGAAGCCAGACTTTCCGTAGGAGACGTTGTGAATGACGATGGCAAGTTGATAGGTATCAATGTGATGTGTTATCCAAGTCTTGGATGAGAGTTATAGTTTTGAATGATATTTCTATTGTTAATAAATTTTCTGACGTATTCTTGAAGACTTCTTAGCCTACCCTAGAGAGTGAAATCGAATTTTGTATTGACCCCAGTACAAAACCCATTTCTTAAACCCTCAAATATTTTCTTCACCTAAAACGAACATAACATGTGCCAAAGACGTTGGCTCGAGCTGTTGAAGATTACGATCATATCATTCAATACCATCGTGGAAAAGTGAACGTGGTAGCTTACGCGTTGAGTAGAAGATTGTATGTGTTTACAAGTGCGAATATACGAACCCCCGTGAAGATAACGAATATACGAGTAGAATCGACTTTAATCGATAATGTTAAAGCCGCTCAAGCTACATACTCAGAGCTGATGAATGTGAAGAAGAAGGTTCAAGAGGGCGTTATTCTAGAAGCAAGAATCGACGAAGAGAAGAAATCTCAACCCTCGATTTAATTGGCCAATTTGAAATCCTCGATAAAGTATGAATTGTGGCTTATAGACTCGTTTTACCGCCAAGTATGTCCCGTGTTCATAACATTTTTAACGTATCGACGTTACGTAAATATGGGGATGACCCGAACCACATTATTAATTTAGAACCGGACGAGATAGCGGATGATTTAACGTATGAGGAGATACGTGTTAAAATCTTGGATAAGAAGGATTATATTCGACACTCAAAGGTTATACCTCAAGGGTTAGAATTTGAAGTGAGGTCAAGGTATCCTCACCTATTCGGCATACCAGGTACGTACGTAAATTTCAAGGGCGAAATTTCATAAGGAGGGGAGATTGTGAGACCCCAGAATTTATGAATAAAGATTTAATTTTCTCGAAATAATTTTTTTAAATATTATGGTGTGGATTTGATATAATGTTATAGTTGTGGGTAATATTTATAAATTTTGCAAAGTATGCAAGTTGTTATAAAATATTCGTTTGGTCGGGGAATATTCTTTTTGCCGAGGAATATCCGTACGATGGCACAATCATTGGTGGACCCCACAACAGAAGTATTGTCGTAGTTAGAAAACGACATAATTATCTTTTTAAAAATAACGGCGAAAGTGTTACCGTTAAAACTGTTGAACTACCCGGTAGTAAAAGTACAGTAATAAGCGTGGTTGTATAGTAGCACACGGTATTGATTATTGATGCTTACGTGAGAAGTCACTCAGTTATACTCAATTATTGCTATAGTAATTACTGCATCATATCTCTCATATTATTGATTCAATTATTGTCACAGTATCATCTGTATAATATGTTATATTATTAAATCAATAATTGAGACGACAAAGTTTTCATATTATTATTTGTAATATTGACAATGTCTAGAAGTTCTATCAAGGAGGGGTTTGGTCACCTAATTGCGCGCCAATAAGGAGAAATCCTTATCGAAAAGCCCCTTCTTTCCTGGGAACGACCTGGTTGTTAAATATTGTGAGTTATAATATTAATGATGAATAAGTTGTGTTGATTAAAGATGAATTTGATAGTTCCATTGTGTTGAGATTATTAGTGTTAGTGGAAATTAACATTTATTTCGATGATAATTGATGTCTGGAGGTTATATTGTTCACTCGGGTATTCGGAGCACTTTTCGTGTCGGAGTACTATTTACGAGTTACTATTCACGGGGTACTATTGATTCACATTCTTATACTATTAGGGGTGGTGGTACAAGATTGATAATACTTGCATGACTAAGTTAAAAATAGAGGTATAGATGGAGGTACTATACTGTAATTATTTTTATCACATGATTAGAACTATTGAGTCACATGATTTACTATTAATTCACATTATTTAATATTAGGGGAGTTGGTGCAAGATTGATAATACTTGCAGGACTAAATTAAAAATGAAGAAAAAGAGGAAGGTATTATACTGTAAATATTCCGAGCCCCAAAACGTGCAATTATCGAAACTATATTTTCCTATAAATAGAGCTCATTCTTCCTTTATTTCTCACCAATTCACAAAAGCTTTAGAGCGATTATTATAGAGAGAAATTATAGAGAGAAAGAAGAAAAGTATTCTGCTACTTCACCACTTCTATTTCCAGTTTCTTCTAAGGTAGAGAATATTATTTGTTATACTCGTAGGGAGTATTATTTCTTTCTTATCCATGAAGAGAACTTCTGTTATTCCATTCTTTGTTATTATGTTGGAATAACTCGCTTACATCGGGTACCGCATACTTGGTGAAATTCTTCCATTATTCAATTCTTTATTATTCTCGTTAGAATATCCTCATCATGCGTTCTCACGCCGGACTCGGGTTCCGCCTTTTATTATTCTGTTGGAATATCCTCATACATGCGTTCTACGGGACTTGGTTCCGTTATTATTATTCTCGCTGGAATATCACATGCATGCGTTCTACATGGGACCGGTTCCATCTTTATTATTCTGCTGGAATATCTTGTTTGTGACGCTTAACGCCGGACTGATTCCGCTCTTTATTATTCTCGTTGGAATATCCTGCATGCATGCATTTTACGTTCGGACTGGTTCCGTTATTTATTATTCTGTTGGAATAACTCATGCATGCGGCTTATCGCATGCATGGTGATTTCTTTTATTATTCCATTCTTTATTATACTCGATTGGTTAAAACTTTGATTTCTATACTCCATGAAATTAGTGGAATATCCTTGATATTTGCGCTTCATACAATATCTTTTCATGGACATATTCTTCCGAGCATTCTTGAATTTTACTCTACAAAGCGAAGATCATGTTGACACTTTGGGCGTTATCGGTTCTAGATAAATTAATTCTTGAACTTTTTTTATTGAATTCTTATATCATTGTCATCATCCTCATGTTTATATTTTGTTGAAAGTCATCATGTGGGCCCTCATGTGCATAGATGGACTTGGTATGATTATGACCGTGGATTATTCTAAATTGTAATCATAACCGTAATGTTATAAATGATGTGAAAAAAGTTCTCATTGGCCCTAGTAGTGCATTGATGGGCAGATTTTTGGTATGATTATGGCTATGGATTCTCTTTGGCCGTAGTGCAAAGATGAATTATTTTATGGCATGATCAGGACCGTTGATGAAAATATGATTATCTTTAGCCGTAGTGCATGGATTATTCCTGGTCGTGATACTAAAGAATATCCTTAGCTGTAGTGTAGGGGTGATTCGATGATGTGAATTATTTATTGTCGAGTCCCAAATGATAAAAGTGATGAAAAACCTTTTAAATCATAAAAGATAGTAGATTTTATTCTCTACTTGACTCTTTTAATGGATTGCTTGTTCCGCTGCAGTTAAACTTGATGGTTGTTATATTTTATCAGTTTAACACTGTTGAAGGCTAACGATAATTTTTTTTGCATTATCTTAGTCATAATATTTCTTACTGGGCTAGTTGAGCTCACCCTTTCTTCCACTGTTCTCTTCAGGAAATGAGAACGTAGCAGGGACTAGTCGGGGAACAGAGTGATGGTCCTAGATGGTGCATTAGTAGTCCTCACTATTCTATGAAATAGTGTGATAATAAATGTAATGTGACTCCATTGAGTTTGTATACTCTCTAGAGAACAGTATTTGTATTAAAATTCACAGCATATGTTTTGTCGTATTGTACACGACAGTTGTATAATTAAATTTGTATTTGTATTCTGTACCATGTATCTGGCGACTTAAGATGGGTGATGTATACCTAATTTTGGGGGCGTCACAGGGGTTACCCTTATTCTAGAATAAATTTTATCTATTTAAATGAATTAAATAATTTAATTTATTTATTTAAATAAGATTAGAATTGTAAGACCTCAACTTTTTATGAATAAGATTTGATTTTTTATATATATTATTTTAAATAGTAAGGTGTTGATTTGATAAATGTTATATTTGTGGGTGATATGTGTAAATTATACAAAGTAAATAATTGTCGAAAAATATTCGTTTAGTCGAGGAATATTCTTTTTGTCGGAGAATATTCGTACAACTGCGCAATCATTGGTGGACCACCTAACAGAATAATTGTCGGATATAGAAAGTAATATAAATAACCTTTTTTATAAAATAACGATAAATTTTTTATCGTTAATTGTTGAAATACTCGGTGATAAAAGTATAGTAATACGCGTTGTTCCACAGTAGTTCACGGTATTGAATAATATTTATGATTATTAATTTTTATGTAAAAAGTCACTCAACATTTCATTTAATAATTGCCACAATATTTACTGCATAACATTTTATATTAGTGGTTCAATAATTCCTACAGTGATAATTGCATAGTATTAACTCAATAATTATCACAGTAACTGAATATAATTTTATATTATGAAATCAATAATTATCACAACACAGTAACTCATATTATTGAAATGATATTATTGATTAGCATTATCGACAATGCCTAAAAAGTTGTCAAGAAAAGGGGTTAAGTTATCTAATTGCGCGCCAGTAATGAAAAATTCTTTTCGAAAAGCCCTCTCTTTCTTGGGAACGATCTGATTGTCAGTATTGTGAATCTATAATATTAATTAAGGTTAATTATAAAAAATTGAAGAGTTGTAAATAATTGATGAATAAAAATTATTGATAAATAATTGATTAGTAAATAATTGTTCAATTTTTTAAATAGAGGAATTTAGAATAAAACATTTGTTAAAAGTTTGACATATTTTTCTATGAAACCATAATTATCTTCTCCGCTAAAATATTTATTCAAATATATTATTATAATATATTATAATAGTATAATTTTATAATTTATAATTGTTTAAATAGTAAAACATGTGATAAAAGGGATGTAGATGAGCAAGTTGCCTTTGAATACTTTGTATTCTTTTTTCTTTTTTCCAAGTTGGTGGGTTGAAAGAATTGCTCTGGCAAATTATTTTTCTAAATTGTGGGCCCTAAACCAATAAAGAAGGTGTGAGTTAGGCAAGTTAGGTAGAAATAATTGTCAGATGTTCTGAGGTTATCAAGCATAGCACACCACCATCCTCCTATAAATAAATTGCATATGTGACGCCCCCAAAATAGGTCCACACAACCCATTTTGAGTCGTCAAATACATACTACAAATTCTAATACAAACTTCTCTATTTACAACTATTAAATTGTGGTTCAAAATACGACCACACATATTATGAGTTTGAATATAAATATTACATCATACATAATACGACAATATCCAAACTCAAATTAAGTCTTCATTACAGTTATTCTCACACTATTTCACAACATAGTGAAGACTTCTATAGTAACTATCTCGGACCATTACTCCACTCCCCAACTAGTCCCAGCTACACTTTCATTTCCTGAGAAGAACAATGGAACAAAAAGGAAAATGGTGAGCTCAACTAGCCTAGTAAAGAATATTATGACTAAGATAATGAGGAATAAATTATCTTTAGCCTTCAACAATGATAAATCAGATAAAATATAATGTGCAATAAGTTTTAGATCAACAACTGCAGCAGAAATAGCAATCCATTAGAAGAGTCAAGTAGAGGTCTACTATCTTCTATGATTTAAAAGTCCATCATAAATATTTTATCCCTGTAACACCAATCAATAATTGTTTCATACCCATGAATTATCTATGCACTACGGGCCAAAGATAATATTTTGTATCACTAGTGATCATGATCATGCCAAAAACATATCCATCTATGCACTACGGGCCAAAGTGGACTTTCACCACAAATCTTTATCTGTAACATCAAAGGTCATGATTATACCAATACACAATTCCTGGTCATAATCATATCAATCAACAATTCATCTTTGCACTACAGGTCAAAGATGACTTTCACCAAAATATAAGCATGAGGATGATGACAATGATATAAAGAATGAATCAAGTGAGATTAAGGACAAATATTAAAGAGTTATAATTTAATTTATCTCGAGTTCAAGAATGTAAAAATTATTAACATGATCACCAATTGTGGAGTAAAATTCAAAAATGAAATTTAAAAAGATAATTTGGACAAAGAAAAGAAACTAAATTTTGTCGTGAATAGTATTTATAAATAGTACCGTATGAATATTACCTCGAATGAATAGTACCCCCACCATGAAAAGATTAAAATTTAATAAGAAAGTTCAGAAAAATATTCTAGTGAAATGATATTAGATGAAGCGCAAATCTTAATAAATTTCTAATCATTTTAGGTATTATAGAAGCAATACTTACCATTGTAAGTTTAAATTTAGGAATATGAAATGAAATAATATCACTTATATAATATGGAGTATGAAAGAAAATGATATCCCTTACGAGTATTGAAATAAAATAATATCATTTACTGTAGTAGAAACTAGATCTGACTTGGTATAACATATATTATCCTGAGAAAATCTTGCACTACACTCAAAGTATTTTTATACTCAAAAGAAATACTCACAATATTGCATTAGAAATGCTTGTAATTTTTTGGTGTGTTTCGGATGAAGGTTGCCTCCCCTTTTATAGTGTAATTCGTAGGGAAAAATAAACTTCTCTACCTAACTTTTTTTTTCTTTCTTCGCCTAACTCTCCTTTTCTAATTGGTGAGAGCCCAATAATTTGAAAAACATGATTCTGCAGGAGAGATGTTGCCATCCACCAAAAAAAGGACAAAGACTACATATGCAGCAAAACTTATTCCATCCACCCATTAGGAAAAAGAGAATTGCACGGGAAGTTTTCCAATTCAAATTGCTAACCTCCACTCCATTTTTTTCACATACCAGGAAATTATATATATTATTATAATATATTATATTATAATAATATATTTGAATGAATATTTTATCGGAAGAGATAATTATAATTCCACAAAAAAAATATGTCAAACTTTCAACAAATATCCCATGCTAAATTCCTCCATTTATAAAATTGAACCAATATTTACCATTAATTATCATATATTTATTCATCAATTATTATTCACAATTAATATTACAGAATCACAATATTGACAACCAGGTCGTTCCCAGGAAAGATGGGGCTTTTCGATAAGGATTTCTCCTTACTGGAGCGCAATTAAATAACCTAACCCTTTCCTCGACAGAACTTTCTAGACAGTGTCAATAATGTTATCTAATAATATCATTTCAATAATATGAGTTACTATGTCATGACAATTATTGAATCAATAATATAAAATACTATTCAATTATCACTGTAGCAATTATTGCATCATTAATATGAAAGACTATGCAATTTTACTGTAGCAATTATTGAGTGACTTCTTACATAAGAATCAATAATCAGAGATATTGTGTAATAGTGTGTGCTATTGTGCAACAATGCGTATTACTATACTTTATCACCGGGTATTTCAACAGTTACCGTAAAAATTTTGCCGTTATTTTTATAAAAATGTTATTTCTGTCGCTTTTTGTATCCGAAAGTTATTCCGTTATGTGGTCCACCAATGATTGCATCGTCATACGAATTTCTCCGACAAAAAGAATATTCCCTGACCAAACAAATATTTTTGACAACTATTTACTTTGTATAATTTGCAAATATCACCCACAACTATAACATTTATTAAATAAACACCTTGCTATATAGAATAATATATAAATCAAATCAAATCATATTCATAAAAAGTTAGGATCTTACAACCTCCCCACCTTATGAAATTTCGTCCTCAAAATTGATGTATATACCTAGTATTTCAAAGAGGTGAGGATACATTGCTCTTATTTCAGATTCTAACTCCCATGTTATTTACTCAATATCATGGTTTCTCCATAGAGGTATAACCTTTGAGCATAGAAATTGTTCCTTCTTATCCAAGATCTTGACATGTATCTCCTCATACGTTAAATCTTCCGCTATCTCATCTGATTCTAATTCAATAATGTGGTCCGGGTCTTTCACATATTTATGTAGCATGGATATGTGAAAAACATTATGAATACAAGACATACTTGGCGGTAAGGCAAGTCTATAGGCCACAATTCTTACTCGATCGAGGATTTCAAATGGATCAATAATTCGAGGATTGAGCTTTCCTCTCTTTCCGAATCTCGTAACTTCTTTCCATGGAGCAACACGTAACAATACATGGTATCCAACATTGAATTCCACGTCCCTTCGATGAAGATCAACATAACTTTTTTATCGGTCTTGTGCTGTTTGTATACGTTGCCAGATCATTTGAATCTTTTCTGTAGTCATTCATACCAACTCTGGTCCCAACAATGTTACTTCACCCACCTCGTACCAGCTTACTGGAGAACGACACTTTCGTCCATACAACGCCTCGAATGGAGCCATGCATATACTCACTTGATAACTATTGTTATAGGAGAAGTCCACCAATGTTAAGTATTTGTCCCAACTTCCTTTGAATTCTAGAACGTAGAGTCTCAATAGATCTTCAAGAGTTTGAATAGTCATTTTTCGATTGCTCGTATGTTTGGGGATAATATGCAGAACTGAATCGTAACTCAATGCCCATAGCTTTCTGCAAGCTGACCCAAAATCGTGAAGTGAATCTAGGGTCTTGATCAAAAACTATGGATACTGGCATGCCATACAGTCTTACAATCTCATTTATGTACATACGAGAAAGACGTTCGAGTGAATAAGTTTCGCGTATACGCAAGAAATGAGCAGACTTGGTTAATCTATCGACAATGACCCAAATTGCATCTATGCCTTGAGAAACCATGGAAAGACCCATAACGAAATCCATGTTGATGTGTTTCCACTTCCATTCTGGAATTTCAAGTGGTTGCAATAGACCTTTTGGCACTTGATGCTCTGCCTTGACACGTTGACAAGTTAAACACCTTGAAATAAACTCCGCGATCTCTCTCTTCATATTGCTCCACCAAAATATATTTTGAAGATCATGATACATTTTGGTACTTCCAGGACGGATTGAAAACGGTGTGTTGTGTGCTTCCATCATGATTTTATATTTCAATTTAGAGTCATTAGGAACACAAAGTCTGGATTTGACTCAAAGTATTCCTTCTTCGTTAGTTCTTGCTTCTGGAACAACACCGTCTTGCACATTCTTCTTCATATTCATCAACTCTGGGTCTGAAGCTTGAGAAAATTTAAATTTATCGATTAAAGTCGGTTCTACTCGTATATTTAACATCATCATGTGGGTCCTTGGAGTCTTTAACTCTATCTCCATCCTTTGCAAGTCATACAAAATGAGCCTTTGTGTTGACAATATCGCACTTGTACCTGCATGAAAAGATTAAAATTTAATAAGAAAGTTCAGACCAATATTCCAGTGAAATGATATTAGATGAAGCGCAATTCTTAAAGAATTTCTAATCATTTCAGGAATTATAGAAGCAATACTTACCATAGTAAGTTTAAATTTAGGAATATGAAATGAAATAATATCACTTACATAATATAGAGTATGAAAGAAAATGATATTTTTTCGAGTATTGAAATAAAATAATATCTTTTACCTTAGTAGGAACTAGATCTGACTTGGAATATCGGATATTATCCTGAGAAAATCTTGCACTAAAAGCTACACTCAAAGTATTCTTATACTTAGAATAAATACTCGCAATATTACATTAGGAATGCTTGTAATTTTTTGCGTGTTTAGGAAAAATGGTTACCCCCCCCCCCCCCTTTTATAGTGCAATCTCAGAGGGAAATCCAATACATTTGCCTAACTTTTTCTTTTTTTCTTCTCCACTTAACCTTTTTCTTTTTTTCTTTCCTTGCCTAACCTCTTCCCATTTCTTATGGGTGAGGCCCACACCAAATGAATGCATGTTTTGCAGGCATTCTATCAAGCCACCAAAAAGAAAAAGAGTGTGCAAATGTGCACAGAAGGTTTTTTTTATAAAAAAAGATTACCAAATCAAAATGATAACATTCACTCCACTTTTATTCACATGCTGAAAATTATATATTTTTATAATAATATTACCATTTAAATTATAAAAATTATATTATTATATTATCACATTATACTATTATAATGTAATATTATAATAATATATTTGAATATTTTATCGGAGAAGATAATTGTGATTCCATAAAAAAGTATGTCAAACTTTCAACAATATTTCATCCTAAATTCCTTCAGTTATATCAAAATTGAACCAATATCCACCACATAATAATTATTCACAATTTATATTATAAGCTCACAATATTAACAACCAGATCATTCCTAGAAAAGAGGGGGCTTTCCGATATGGATTTATTCTTATTGGCGCGCAATTATATAACCTTACCCCTTTCCTTGACATAGTTTTCTAGACATTGCCAATAATGCTAACTAATAATATGAATAATTGTGTTGTGTCACTTATTGATTTAATAATATAAAATATTGTACAGATGATACTGTGCCAATAATTGAATCAATAATTTGAGATACTATGTAAAAATTACTGTGACAATTATTGAATGAAACTGAGTGACTTCTTACGTAAGAATCAATAATCAGAGATATTGTGCAATACCGTGAGCTACTGTGCAACAACGCGTATTACTGTACTTTTATCATCGGGTATTTCAACAGTTAACTGGAAAAGTTTTACTGTTATTTTTTATAAAAAGGTTATTTCTGTCGCTTTCTATATCCGACAGATATTCCGTTATGTGGTTTACTAATGATTACGCCGTCGTCAAATATTTTCCGACAAAAAGAATATTCCCGGACCAAACAACTATTTTATGACAACTTGCTTACTTTGCAAAATTTGCACATATCACCCATAACTATAGCATTATATCAAATCAACACCTTATCATTCAAAATAATGTTTAGAAAAAAAATTAAATTTTTATTCATAAAAAGTAGGGGTCTTACAACCTCCCTTCCTTATTAAATTTTGTTCTCGAAATTGATGTGCGTACCTGGTATGTGAAAGAGGTGAGGATACATTTTTTTCATTTCAGATTCTAACTCCTAGGTTATTTCCTCAATATCATGGTTTTTCCATAAAACGTTAACTTGAGGTATAACCTTTGAGCGTAGAATATGTTCCTTCTTATCCAAGATTTTGACATGTACCTCTTCATACGTTAAATCTTTCTCTATCTCATCTGGTTCTAATTCAATAATATGGTTTGGGTCTTCCACATATTTACGTAACATAGATATGTGAAAAACGTTATGAACACAAGACATACTTGGCGGTAAAACGAGTCTATAGGCCACAATTCCTACTATATCGAGGATTTCAAATGGACCAATAAATTGAGAGTTGAGATTTTCTCTCTTTCCAAATTTTGTAACTCTTTTCTATGGAGCAACACGTAACAATACATGATCTCCAACATTGAATTCTACGTCCCTTCGATGAAAATTGGCATAACTCTTTTTGTCGATCTTATGAGGTTTGTATACGTTGTCGGATCATTTGAATCTTTTTCGTAGTCATGCGTACCATTTCTGGTCTCAACAACGTTGCTTCACCCACCTTGTCCCAACATACTGGAGAATGACACTTTCGTCCATACAACGCCTCGAATTGAGCCATGCCTATACGTGCTTGATAATTGTTATTGTAGGAGAATTCCACTAATGTTAAGTACTTGTCCCAACTTCCTTTGAAGTCTAGAACGCAAAGTCTCAATAGATCTTCAAGAGTTTGAATAGTCCTTTCCGATTGCCGATCCGTCTGGGGATGATATGTAAAACTAAATCGTAAATCAGTGCCCATAACTTTCTGCAAGATGACCCAAAATCTTGAAATGAATCTTGGGTCTCGATCAGAGACTATGGATACTGGAATACCATGCAATCTCACAATCTCATCTATGTACATACGAGCAAGACGTTCAAGTGAATAAGTTTCTTGTATAGGTAAGAAATGAGCAGACTTGATTAATCTATCAACAATGACCCAAATTGCATATATGCCTTGAGAAACCTTGGGAAGACCAGTAACGAAATCTATGTTGATGTGCTCCAACTTCCATTCCAAAATTTCAAGTTGTTGTAATGGACATTTTGGTACTTGATGCGCCACCTTGACACGTTAATAAGTTAAACACATTGAGATAAACTCCGCAATCTCTCTCTTCATATTTCTCCACCAAAATGTATGTCGAAGATCACGATACATTTTGGTACTTCCAGGATGGATTGGAAACGATGTGTTGTGTGCCTCCATCATGATTTTATACTTCAAATCAGAGTCGTTAGGAACACAAATTCTAGAGTTGACTCAAAGTATTCCTTTCTCGTCAATCCTTGCTTCTAGAATAACTCCTTCTTGTATTTTCTTCTTCATACACATCAGCTCCGGGTCTGTAGCTTGAACAGCTTTAACTTTATCGATTAAAGTCGGTTCTACTCGTATATTTGCCATCTTCATGTGGGTACCTGGAGTTTTTAACTCTATCTCCATCCTTTGTATGTCATAAAAAATGGGTCTTTGTGTTAAAAACATCACATTTGTACCCGCATACGATCTTCTACTCAACGCGTCAGCTACCACGTTCGCTTTTCCAAGATGGTGTTGAATGGTATAGTCGTAATCTTTCAACAGCTCGAGCCATCGTCATTGCCGCATGTTGAGTTCCTTTTGGGTGAAGAAATATTTGAGACTTTTATGATCTGTATAGATATCCAATTTCTCCCTATACATGTAGTGTCTCAAGATCTTTAGCGCGAACACGACTGCTGCCAACTCTAGATCATGAGTATGATAATTCCTCTCATATTCTTTGAGTTGTCATGAGGCATAGGCTATGACTTTCCCATTTTGCATAAGAACACATCCTAAACCTCTGCCTGAAGCATCGCTGTAGATGACGAATCCCTCCGAACCTGATGGTATTGTCAGAACATGTGCTGAAATGAGTATTCTCTTGAGTTTTTGGAAGCTCTTCTCACATTCCTTGCTCCACCCGAATTTTGTATCTTTTTGAGTCAACTGAGTTATTGGAGTGGCGATTCGAGAAAATTCTTCCACGAATCTCCGATAATAACCTGCTACGCCCATAAAGCTATATAATTCGGTTACTGACTTAGGTTGTTCCAAACTTTGTATTGCTCTAATCTTCGCCGGGTCGACTGATATTCTATGTTTCGATATCACATGCCCAAGGAATGCTATTTCCTCCCGCCAGAACTCGCATTTCTTCAACTTACAATATAGCTTATTTTCACGAAGCTTTTGGAGTATCAGCCTCAAGTGTTGCTCATGATCTTCACGGCTTTTGGAGTAGATGAAGATGTCATCAATAAAGACAACCACAAAATGATCCAAATATTTCTTGAATAATCGATTCATCATATCCATGAAGGCAGAAGGACCATTAGTCAATCCAAACGATATAACTAGAAATTCGTAATGCCCGTACCGAGTTCTGAAAGAAGTCTTTGGAATGTCATCAGTTTTAATCATTAACTGATGATATCCGGAACGAAGATCGATCTTTGAGAAGAATTTAGCACCTTGCAACTGATCAAACAGGTCATCAATGTGATGTAATGGGTACCTATTTTTTATGGTGACATGGTTCAACTCCTGATAGTCGCATACTCCCTTCTTTCTTCTTTATAAATAAAATAAGAGCACCCCAAGGAGATGTACTAGGATGAATGAAACCAATGTCTAACAGTTCCAGTAGTTGGGTTTTTAACTCCTAAAGTTCAATAGGAGCCATTCGATATGGGGTTTTGGAAATGGGTTTTGTACTGGGTTCAAGGTCAATACAAAATTTGATTTCACGCTCTGGGGGTAGGCTATGAAGTTCTTCGAAAAATACATCAGAAAATTCATTAACAACAGAAATATCTGTAAGACCACAACTTTTTATGAATAAACATTTAATTTTCTCTAAATATTATTTTGAATAATAAAGTGTTGATTTGATATAGTGTTATAGTTATGGGTGATATGTGCAAATTTTGCAAAGTAAGCAAGTTGTCATAAAATATTCGTTTGGTCGGGAAATATTCTTTTTGTCGAGAAATATTCGCACGACGACACAATCATTGGTGGACCCCACAACAGAATGACTGCCGGATATAGAAAGTGATAAAAATAACCTTTTCATAAAATAACGGCAAGACTTTTACCGTTAAAGTGTTGAAATACCCGATAATAAAAGTACAGTAATACGCGTTATTGCACAGTAGCACACGATATTGCACAATATCTCTGATTATTGATACTTACGTAAGAAGTCACTCCATTTTATTCAATTATTACAATAGTAGTTGCTGCATAGTATCTTATATTATTAATTCAATTATTGTCACAGTATCATCTGCACAACATCTTATATTATTAAATCAATAATTGAGATGACACATTTATTCATATTATTATTTGCATTATTGACAATGTCTATAAAGTTCTGTCGAGAAAAGGGGATAAGTTATTTAATTGCGCGCCAGTAAGGAGAATCGAAAAGCCCCTTCTTTCCTGGGAATGATCTGGTTGTCAATATTGTGAGTTATATTATTAATGATGAATAATTATTGAAAGATTAAAAATGTGTTGATTGAAGATAAGTGATTTAGGATAAATATTTATTCAATTTTTGATATAAATAGAGAGGTTTGTCATGAAGTATTTGTTACAAGTTTGGCTTATTACATGGACCCTCACTTACTCATTTTTCAAAATCGCCGGTAGAAAGTTGTCTTAGTTTTGTTTTATTATTATTATAACAGTAATAAAATAGAAAACTTTTTATATAAAACAAAATACTTTTTATAATATATATAAAGTTATTTATTTTATTAGATTATAATTAGAATATAATATATTATATTATATATAAAGTTTTTGTTTTATTAAAATATTTTATTGCAGATTGATGAATAGTAAAAATCAAAAAATCAACCGAATTTCTATGAATTCGTTTCTGTTCATCCGTGATTATTTTCTTAAATAGTACCCTACCATTCTCCTATAAATAGGTTGCTTAGTTAAGAAATAAAAATCACACCAGAATCAGAGAATTCTTCTTCTATAATATTATGCGCATTTCTTTCTAGTATAACAATACTTTGAGTGTTACGAATATTGCAAGATTTCCTCAAGAATATCTCCGCTATACTAGTCAGATTTAGTCTCCTATTAAGGTAAATGATATTATTTTTGTTCAATATTCGTAAGGAATATTTTTTTTTTCATACTCTATAGTATATAAGTGATATTATTTCGTTTCATATTCCTAAATCTATACTTACTTTGATAAGTATTGCTTCTATAATCCCTGAAATTAGTAGAATATTCTTGAGTTTTACGCTTCATCTAGTATCATTTCACTGAAATATTTGTCTGAACCTTCTTATTAAATTTTAATATTTTCATTCGGGGTACTATTCACGGAGTACTATTCACAGAGTACTATTCACTCGGGATACTATTCACGACAAAATTAGTTTCTTTTATGTCCAAATTATTATTGATACATGAATATTATTCTTGAATTTTACTCCATAATTAATTATCATGTTGACAATTTGGACATTCTTGAACTCTGGATAAATTGAATTATAAATCTATAATATTTATCCTTGATCTCACTTGATTGATTCTTTATATCATTGTCATCATCCTCATGTTTATATTGTGGTGTAAGTCATCTTTGGCCCGTAGTGCATATATAGACTATTGATTGATATGATTATGACAATGAATTGTGTATTGGTATAATCATGACCTGTAATGTTACAGACAAAGGTGTGGTGAAAGTCCTCTTTGGCACGTAGTGCATAAATGGATATTTTTTTGGCATGATCATGACCACTGGTGATGTTAACGATTACTTTGGCCCGTAGTGCATAGATAATTCGTTGATTAAAAATAATTATTGATTGGTGTTACAGGGATAAAAAATTGACGATGGACTTTTAAATCATAGAAAATAGTAGACATCATATTCTACTTAACTCTTCTAATGGATTGCTATTTTCACTGCAGTTGTTGATCTAAAACTTGTTGTCTATTGTATTCTATCAGAATTTTCCCTGTTGAGGACTAAGGATAATTTGTTCTATATTATCTTAGTCATAATATTTTTTACTGGGCTAGTTGAGCTCATTCTTTTCCTTGTGGTTCTATTGTTCTTCTCAGGAGGTGAGAATGTAGCTGGGACCGGGGAGTGGAGTAATGGTCCAAGATAGTTATTATAGTAGTCCTCGTTATTTGGTAAAATTATGTGACAATAATTATAATAAGGACTTATTTTGAGTTTGGATATTGTCTACAAGATAATATTTGTATTGAAACTCACAGCTTATGTTTTGTCGTATTTTACACGAAAATTAATAATTGTATAAATGAACTTTATATTTTAATTTTATACCATGTATTTGGCGACTCAAAATGGGTTGTGTAGACCTATTTTGGGGACATCACAATATCATTCAAATCTGGCGTATTTTTGTTTAAATCCATGATATGGGCTAAGAAAGCTTGACTTCCATTTTTTAATAAACGAATGACTTTATGGCTTGATATGATAGTGATTGACTTTAGTGGTTTAGTTACTTGAATTCACATAACAGGTTGGTTAGGAATATGAAAACTAACAACCTTATGAAAATAATCAATTTTAGCATGATGAATAGTTAACCAATTAATCCCTAAAATCACATTAAATGCAAATATTTTCAAAGAGATGAGATCAACAGGTAATGTGAGGGTGCTGATTTGAATCAAACAAGATTTATAAACAGTAGATGTAATGAAGGTTTCTCCAAACGGAGTTTCAACAGTTATGTCAGTTTAATTTCTCAAGAGTCAAGTTCAAGATTTGAGCACAAGCAGGTGAAATAAAAGAATGGATAGAACCGATATCTAATAAGGTATAGACTTCATAAGAGATTATGATTAGCTTATCCGTGATAACTTTGTTCGGGTTCCTCGCTTTTTGAGAAGTCACGACAAACGCTCTTCCTTGAACCATCGACTTTGACTTGTCCGGGACAACCTTTGGTGCCACCATCCCAGCTGGACTTAACTTCGCTACAGGAAAAAATCGAGCAATGTGACCATTTTTTCTATAACTGAAACACACCTTGGAAGGCTGTGTACAGTTTGGACTGATGTGTCCCTCCTCTTCGCATCTATAGCTTCTAACTGGTGGTCGTTCTCCTCCCCTAGAGACTGTTGTTGGTTCTGGTGCTGCTATCGATGTCTTTTCGTCATTGTTGAATCTTCTCTTTTTGAAATTTTCACTTGACTCATTTCTTCTATTATCTTGGCCAGGATTACCACCGAAGTGGTTACAATTTCTGGCATAATAATTTCCTCCACGTTAGTTATCGTGTTACCGGTTGTTGTCTTTTGGTTGAACAATCTCATTATCTTGCTCCAATAATTAGCCCTATTCACAACATCTGAATACAAACAAAGTTTATGAGAAATGAGGTATTGTCGAATTTCAGGTGTCAAACCTCTCAGAAATATTCGTGTCATTCGCTCCTCGTTATCCACCAAATGGGATGAAAACTGGAATAACTCCGCAAACTTGGCCTCGTATTGTGATACAATCATATTGTTCTGTTCCAGTTTGATGAATTCTACCTCCTTCATATGATGAATATTTTCTGGAAAGTACTTCTCGTTGAACAATTCCTGAAACTTCTCCTAAGATATCTTAAGTGCGGAAAGATGAGTACATTTTACAGATTCCCACCAGTAATCTGCCTCTCCACACAACATAAAGGCGGCGAGCAGAACCTTTTGCTCCTCTGTGCATCCCAAGACATCAAATATCTTGGTGATCTGCTTAATCCATGCTTCTGCCTTAAGTGGCTCTGGTTTTCCCAAAAACTCCGGCAGTCCCAACTCTTTGAATTTCTTAGCAGTGACCAGTCGTGAGTTACTACTATTTCCACCTGCATTTTGAACACGAGTCTCTCTTGTTTGGTGTTGCATGAATTGTAAGAAGCTCCTAAACATCACATCGTTCATCATTTGGTCGGTGTTGTTGTTTACAGGAAGATTATTGCCTTCCTGATACACATTATCCTGGTTATTGATTGGTAGTGTCTCAACGGTCTCATGTATTCCATTGCTTATCTCAAAATTTTCAGATGCCATTCTCAAATACTGCCACAAAATAAGGGTTAATTAAAAAAATTGACATGCCACATATTATCCGTATATTTTGACTGACCAATTAAATTACAATAAGCTTAGGTAGGACATACTAGCGAAGGTTTTACATGTTTCTCCCCTCCTAGTTCTATTCACAGATCTCCACCAGAGATCATATCCCTAAGCTCTAATAACAACTATGACGCCCCCAAAATAGGTCCACACAACCCATTATGAGTCCCCAAATACATGGTACATAATTTAAATACAAACTTCATTTATACAACTATTACTTGTCATGTAAAATGTAACAAAACATAAGTTGTGAGTTTCAATACAAATATTGTCTTATAGACAATATCCAAACTCAAATAAAGTCCTCATTATAATTATTTTCACATTATTTTAGAAAATAGTGAGGACTGCTATAATAACCATCTTTGACCATTACTCCACTCCCCGACTAGTCCCAGCTACATTCTCGCCTCCTGAGAAGAACAATGGAACCAAAAGGAAAAGGGTGAGCTCAACTAGCTCTGTAAAGAATATTATGACTAAGATAATGTAGAACAAATTATCCTTAATCCTCAACAAGGAAAAATCTGATAGAATACAATAGACAACAAGTTTTAGATCAACAACTGCAGCGAAAAAAATAATTCATTAGAAGAGTGAAGTAGAGCATGATGTCTACTATCTTTTATGATTTAAAAGTCCATCATCAATATTTTATCCTTGTAACACCAATCAATAAATATTTCCAATCAACGAATTATCTATGCACAACATGCCAAAGATAATCGTTTGCATCACCAGTGGTCATGATCATGTCATACATCTGTCCATCTATGCGCTACGGGACAAAGAGGACTTTCACCATAAACCTTTATCTATAACATTAAAGGTTATGATTATACCAATACACAATTTCTGGTTATAATTATACCGATCAATAGTTCATCTTTCCACTACGGGCCAAAGATGACTTTCACCACAATATAAGAATGAGGATGATGACAATGATATAAAGAATCAATCAAGTGAGATTAAGGATAAATATTAGAGATTTATAATTCAATTTATCCAGAGTTCAAAAATGTCCAAATTGTAACATGATAACTAATTGTGGAGTAAAATTCAAGAATGATATTCATGTATCAAAAATAATTTGGACAGAAAAAAAATTAAATTCTGTTGTGAAAAGTACTCATGAATAGTACCGTATGAATGGTACCCATGAATAATACCCCGATATGAAAAGATTAAAATTTAATAAGAAAGTTCATACCAATATTCCAATGAAATGATTTAGATGAAACACAATTCTTAAGGAATTTCTAATCATTTCAGGAATTATAGAAGCAATACTTACCATAATAAGTTTAAATTTAGGAATATGAAATGAAATAATATCACTTACATAATATAGAGTATGAAATAAAATGATATTTTTACGAGTATTGAAATAAAATAATATCATTTACCTTATTAGAAACTAGATCTGACTTGGAATATCAGATATTATCTTTAGAAAATCTTGCACTAAAAGCTACACTCAAAGTATTCTTATACTCAGAATAAATACTCGCAATATTACAGTAGGAATGCTTGTAATTTTTGGTGTGTTTAGGAATGAGGGTTACCCCCCCCCCCCCCTTTTATAGTGCAACCTCAAAGGGAAAGCCATTACATTTGCATAACTTTGCCTAACTTTTTTTTTCTTCTCCGCCTAACCTTTTTCTTTTCTTCTTTCCTTGCCTAACCTCCTCCCATTTCTTATGTGTGAGGCCCACACCAAATGAATGCATGGTTTGCAGGCATTCTATCAAGCCACCAAAAAGAAAAGAATGTGCAAAAGTGCACGGAAGGTTTTTTTTTTAAAAAAAGAATACCAAATCAAAATGATAAATTCACTCCACTTTTATTCACATGCTGAAAATTATATATTATTATAATAATATTACCATTTAAATTATAAAAATTATATTATTATATTATCACATTATACTATTATAATGTAATATTATAATAATATATTTGAATATTTTATCGGAGAAGATAATTGTGATTCCATAAAAAAGTATGCCAAACTTTCAACAAATATTTCATGCTAATTTCCTTCCTTTATATCAAAATTGAACCAATATCCACAACATAATAATTATTCACAATTTATATTATAAGCTCACAATATTAACAACCAGATCATTACCAGGAAAGAGGGATTCTGATAAGAATTTATCTTTATTGGCGCACATTTATATAACCTAACTCTTTTCCTTGACAGAATTTTTTAGACCTTGCAAATAATGCTAACTTATAATATGAATAATTGTGTCATGTCAATTATTGATTTAATAATATAAATATTGTGTAGTTGATACTGTGACAATAATTGAATCAATAATATAATATATTATTCAATAATTATTGTGACAATTATTAAATGAAACTGAGTGACTTCTTACGTAAGAATCAATAATTAGAGATACTGTGCAATACCGTGTGCAGTACAACAACGCGTATTACTGTTCTTTTATCACCGAGTATTTCAACAGTTAACGATTAAAGTTTTGTCATTTTTTTTATAAAAAGGTTATTTCTATCGCTTTCTATATCCGACAGTTATTCCGTTATGTGATCTACCAATGATTGTGTCGTCGTACGAATATTCCCCGACAAAAAGAATATTCCCCGACCAAACGAATATTTTTGACAACTTGCTTACTTTGCAAAATTTGCACATACCACCCATAACTATAACATTATATCAAATCAACACCTTATCATTCAAAATAATGTTTAGAAAAAACTAATGATTTCTGATAATGATTTCTCCTTATTGGCGCGCAATTAAATAACCTAACCCCTTTCCTCGACAGAACTTTCTAGACATTGTCAATAATGTTATCTAATAATATCATTTCAATAATATGAGTTACTTTGTCATGACAATTATTGAATCAATAATATAAAATAGTATTCAATTATCACTATAGCAATTATTGCATCAATAATATGAAAGACTGTGTAATTTTTACTGTAGCAATTATTGAGTGAATTCTTACGTAAGAATTAATAATCATAGATACTGTGCAATACCGTGTGATAATGTGCAACAACGCGTATTACTGTACTTTATCACCGGGTATTTCAACAGTTAACGGTAAAAGTTTTGCCGTTATTTTTATAAAAAGGTTATTTCTGTCACTTTCTATATCCAACAGTTATTCCGTTATGTGGTCCACCAATGATTGCGCCGTCATACGAATATATTTCCCGACCAAACGAATATTTTTCGACAACTGTTTACTTTGTATAATTTACACATATCAACCAAAACTATAACATTTATTAAATAAACACCTTACTATTTAGAATAATATATAAAGAAAATCAAATCTTATTCATAAAAAGTTGGGGTCTTACAACTTAGTTGAAGTATGAAACTCACACCAAAATCACAAAATTCTTCTTCTATAATATTGTGCGTATTTCTTTTGAGTACAAGTATACTTTGAGTGTAGCTTATAGTGCAAGATTTTCTCAAGATAATATCTGTTATACCTAGTCATATATAGTTTTCTACCAAGGTAAATGATGTTATTTTCTTTCAATACTCGTATGGATATCATTTTCTTTCATACTTCATATTATGTAAGTGATATTATTTCATTTCATATTCCTAAATTTAAACTTACTATGGTAAGTATTACTTCTATAATTCCTAAAATGATTAGAAATTTCTTGACGTTTGCGCTTCATCTAATATCATTTCACTAGAATATCGGTCTGAACTTTCTTATTAAATTTTAATCTTTTTATTTCGGGGTACTATTCATCTGGAGTACTATTCATGCCAGTATTATTCACGACGCAATTTATTTTTTTTCTTGTCCAAATTATCTTATAATATGAATCTTAAATATCATTCTTGATTTTACTCCACAATTGGTGATCATGTTGACAATTTGGACATTCTTGAAGGCAAGATAAATTAAATTATAAATCTCTAATATTTATCCTTGATCTCATTTGATTCATTCTTTATATAATTGTCATCATCATCATGCTTATACTGTGATGAAAGTCATCTTTGGCCTGTAGTGCAAAGATGGACTGTTGATTGATATGATTATGACCATGAATTGTGTATTGGTATAATCATGACATTTAATGTTACAGATAAATGTTAGTGGTGAAAGTCCTCTTTGGCCCGTAGTGCATTGATGGACAGGTGTTTAACATGATCATGACCACTGGTGATACAAATAAATATTTTTGGCCCGTAGTGCAAAGATAAAATGTTGATTTGCATATTATTGATTGGTGTTACAGGGGTAAAATATTGATAATGGACCCTTAAATCATAGAAGATAGTAGATATCATTCTCTACTTGACTCTTCTAATGGATTGTTTGTTCCGCTGTAGTTGTTGATCTAAAATTTGTTGTCCATTATATTTTATTTGATTTATCATTGTTGAAGGCTAAAGATAATTTATTCCTCATTATCTTAGTCATAATATTCTTTATTGGGCTAGTTAAGCTCACCCTTTTTCTTTTTGTTTCATTGTTTTCTCAGGAAATGAAAGTGTAACTGGGACTAGTTGGAGAGTGGAGTAATGGTCCAAGATAGTTACTATAGAAGTCTTCACTATATTGTGAAATAGTATGATAATAACTGTAATGAAGACTTATTTTGAGTTTGGATATTGTCGTATTATGTACGGTGCAATATTTGTATTCAAACTCATAGTATGTCTGGTCATATTTTGAATGACAGTTTAATAGTTCTTTGTATTTGAATTTTGTAGTATGTATTTGGCGAATCAAAATGGGTTGTGTGGACCTATTTTTAGGGGCGTCACAAGAATTGTTTTAGTTGATTTATTCACAATCGGTTTAATATGAAGAACCTAAAGGGTCACACCATAAAAAGAAAGAATATTTATTTGAGAAGTAAATTACATAATCGTAATAATAAGTTAAGTGTATTTAATTTAATCTAGGGTGATAGAATAAATTAAATAGATTAATATTTATTATTTAATATTTTGGAACTATTAAATATAAATTAATAAAAGAAGTCTTATTATTTTTATTACTATTATTATTAGTTTAATTCCTAAAGTATTTTTGAATTAATTAATAAAAAGTATTCTCATATATTCGTAATTAGATTAGGAGCCTAATTAATTATAGGAGTTTAATTAATTAAAATAAAACCCTATTCCTAAATGGTTTAAGAGAGTTACCTACATCTATAAATAAGATGAGTCATATTATAGTTAGGGCTACACAAGTGGCACGCTTAATTTCAAAAGTTGGGAGAGTACTGACATGTTCTATAGAGATAGAATTTAGGGTTTCGCCAAACATCCATCTTCATGAATATTTTTTCTTCCTTGGTGGATCACCTCTAGAGGCAAAATACTTTGGTGGCTAACGTTGATCAAAGGAAGGAATCAAACCCGGTGAATTCAAGTTGAACGTGAAAAGGAATTGAAGGTGAACTCGTACTTGAGGAAGTTAGTTTTTACAAGGGTATGAATCTGATCTCCACCTCTTTTCTATTGGATTGATAATTAAGCACAAAGCATGATCATGGTGATGATTTGTATAAAAAAAATTAAATTTTGTTTTATCGCGCTTCCGCTACTTTTATGTGATTTGATTGTATAATCGCGCTATATACAAACCTAACAATATACACATCCAACAAGTAATAAAGTGATAAGAAAGTGTTGAACCCACATGAATCTATATTTAATATATCCCATCTATTGGCTTTTTTATCAATTCAATTTTATTTAAACAATCACAATTTTGAGAATAACAATTAAAAATAATAAAACTAAGATAATAATCTAGCACAAATATTGAAATTCAGATGTAAAAGCTTAAGCCTACAATATCCCAAATTATGCAGTATAAATCAATTATCCAATTAATCTAATTATTAAATCCATTAGAGTTGTTAACAGGAATTCATGATTTTTCATAAGCTCTTTTCCAAGGATCAAACAAAAATATTAAACTCAATTAATCTTGCTATATTCCTATGTAAAACAAAAGAATCAAATTCATTTAAGTATCAATTCCCAAAAATTACATGCAGTGAAAAGAGGTATTACTATTCAATTCACACCCCTAATTATTTATCTCATGCAAATAATTAAGAATACATGTTATCATATTCAAATCTAACCCTAAATTTTATCTCCTGAATTCATCTAGTGTATCACGCTAATTGTTGGCTAGAAAATTAATTAATAAGCATAAAATATGATAGACAACTCAAATTGAATAAATAATTGGACTTCAATAGATATTTAATTTATAATCATAAAAGGTTCAATTGTAGTCTTAATTATAAATTTAGTTCATGCTGAAAATTAAAACCAAAAATCTCAAACAAGCCATCATAATAAAGTTACAAATCTGAGATAGAATTAAGAAACAAATCAAGAAGTATTCCTTTTCCTTCACGTCTCTAGTTTGTAAATCCTTGTGTGCTTCTCCCGAATCTCCAATCTTCAAGCTTCAGCAATTCGAGTCAATCTTTGTGTATCTTTGTATAGAAAAGCTCCACTGCGACACCCCCAAAATAGGTATACACAACCCATTTCGAATCTCCATATACATGGTACAAAATTCAAATACAAACTTCATTAATACAATACGACAAACGTAAGCTGAGAGTTTTAACACGAATATTGTCTCGTAGAAAATATCCAAACTCAAATGGAATCCTCATTACAATTATTATCACACTATTTTATATAATAGTGAGGACTACTATAGCCACCATCTCGGACCATCACTTCGTTCCCCGGCTAGTCCTATCTATATTCTCATTTCCTGAAGAGAATAATGAAAGCAAATGGTGAAGTCAACTAGCCTAGTAAAGAATATTATGACTAAGATAATGAAGAATAAATTATCGTTAGCCTTCAACAGTGTAAAACTGATAGAATATAATAGACAACAAGTCTAACTGCAGCGGAACAAGCAATCCATTAGAAGAGTCAAATAGAGCATACTATCTACTATCTTCTATAATTTAAAAGTTCATCATCAATATTTTATCTCTGAAAAACATTTCAATAAATAATCCACATCATCGAATTATCCATGCACTACGGGCCAAGGATATTCGTTAGTATCACATCCATGAATTATCCATGCACTACGGGCCAAATATATTCATTATTATCTCATCCACGAATTATCCATGCACTACGAGCCAATGATATTCGTTAGTATCACCATTGGTCATGATCATGCCAAACAACAATTCATCTTTGCACCATTGGCTGAAGAGAACTCATGTTCATGATCATACAAACAACTATCCATCCATGCACTACGTGGCAATGAAAACTTTTACCACATCATTTATAACATTACAGGTCATGATTATACTGATACATAATCCCTGGTCATAATCATACCAGTCAATAGTCCATCTATGCACTACGGGCCAAAGATGACTTTCATTACAATATAAACATGAGGATGATGAAAATGATATAAGCATTCAATTAAATGAAATCAATGATAAATTTTAAAGATTTATAATTCAATTTATCCATAGTTTAAAAATGTCCAAATTGTCAACATGATAACTGTTTTGTGGAGTAAAATTCAAGAATAATATTCATGTATCAAAAATAATTTGGACAAAAAAAATCAATTTTTGTCATGAATAGTACCCCGAGTGAATAGTACCCGAATGAATAGTATCCCGGCATGAAAAGATTAAAATTTAACAAGAATGTTCAAAAAAATATTCTTGTGAAACGATACTAGATGAAATGCAAATTTCAAGGATATTCTACTAATTTTAAGGAGTATAGAAGCAATACTTAACAAAATGAGTGTAGAATTCGGAATCTGGAATGAAGTAATATTACTTATATACTACAAAGTATGGAAGAAAATATTATTTCTTACGAATATTGAACAAAAATAATATCCCTTACAACTGTTGAACAAAAATAATATTCCTTACGAATATTGAACGAAGATAATATTCTTTACGAATATTGAACAAAAATAATATTCCTTACGAATATTGAATGAAAATAAAATTCCTTACGAATACGAAAAATAATATCGTAAGAGAATATGAAATAAATATACCGCTTACCATAATAATGATATCCCTTACTTTAAAAGAAGAGTATTTCTGACTGGTATGACGATGATATTCTTGAAGAAAACTTATACTGTTTTCTACACTCAAAGCTTCCTTAAACTCTAAAGAAATACGCTCAATATTATAGAAGAAGAATTCTCTAATTCTGGTGTGATTTTCAATTCTAAACTAAGCATCCTATTTATAAGAGAATTGCTGGATACTATTTAGAAAATAAAATCATGGACTGCACAGTGGAAAAAATCACGGACGACGTTCGTCGTGAAATCATTGATTTTTTTTTTTGATTTTACTGTACTGCACTAGGCAACACTAAGCACACACTATGCAAATAATAAAATATAATATATTCTATTTTACATAAAAAAACAAAACTATATATATATATATATATATATATATATATATACTTCTATATACTATAAAACAAAAACTCAGATAACTTTCTCCCGACGATTTTGAAAAATGAGTAAGTGGGGGTTCATGTAATAAACCAAATTTACAACAAATACTTCATGATAAACTCCTTTATTTATCTCAATTCACTTGGATTCACAAAACTCATTTTTAATAACATTTGTTCATTATTAATATTATAACTCGCAATATTAACAACCAGATCATTCCCAGAAAAGAGGGGGCTTTCCGATAAGGACTTCTCCTTATTGGCGCGCAATTAGGTTACCAAACCCTTTTCCTCGATAGAACTTTCTAGACATTGTCAATAATACAAATAATAATATGAATAACTTTGTCGTCTCAATTATTGATTTAATAATATAAAATATTGTGACAATAATTGAATCAATAATGTGAGATACTATGCAGTAATTACTGTGGCAATAATTGAATAAAACTGAGTGACTTCTCACGTAAGCATCAATAATCAAGATATCAGATATCATCGTGTGCAACTATAGAACCACGCCAGATTCATCAGACTTTTATCACCGGTATTTTAACAGCTTAACGGTAAAACTTTTATCGTTATTTTTATAAAAAGTTATTTCATCATTTTCTAACTCCGACAAGAATTCCGCCAGGGGTCCATCCATGATTAAAATAATTAAATCGCATTTAATATTCCCTGATAAAACGAATATTCCCCGACCAAACGAATATTTTATGACAACTTGCTTACTTTGCAAACTTTATAAATATTACCCACAACTATAACATTATAACAAATCCTCACCTTATTATTCAAAATAATATTTAGAGAAAATTAATCTTGATTCATAAAAGTTGGGGTCTTACATCCTCTCTTTTATAGATATATGTAAGACTCCGAATTTTATGAAATAAAAGTATTCAATTTTTCTTATAATTACTATTCAGTAAATGGTTAAATTGATAAAAGGTTAAAGTTAAGGGTGATATATGTAAATATTTTAATTTAAACAAGTGGTTATAAAATATTCATTGTTGTCGGGGAATATTTGTTTGGTCGTAAAATATTCTTCTTGTCGGGGAATATTCGTACGACGGCGCAGCCATTTGTGGGCCCCATAACGGAAAACGGTCGGATGAAGATAATGCCAAGTTTGAGTTTTTATAAATAACGATGTAGTTGTTACCATTAACACTGTTGGAATACCTGGTGGTTAAAGTAAAGTAATACGCGGTGTTGCACAGTAGCACACAATATTGCACAATTATTGATTCTTACGTAAGAAGTCACTACTCAATAATTGTTACAGTAATTACTGTTCAATATTTTATTTTATTAAATCAATAATTTCTACGTTGATATTTTATATTATTGTTGTTTCAATAATTGTCACTACATAGTATTTTCCATTATCAGATCAATAATTCATATTATTTGAATAATATTATTACATAGTATTATTGGCAATGTCTAGAAAGTTCTGTCTAAGGAGAGGTTTGGTCACCTAATTGCGCGCCAGTTAGGAGAAATCCTTATTGGAAAGCCCCTTTCCTCGGGAAACACTGGTTGTCGATGATTGTGATTATGTAATCTTATTTGCGAATAATTAATTATTGATTAATATGACAAGGAAAATATTTATTTATGTGGATATAGATGGAAATTTTTTTAATGTGACAATTATTGAAAATTGATATTTTATCTTTTCTGATAAAATATATTATTATATTACAATAATATAATAATGATGATATTTTTACAATGAATGTGTGATATATGAATAAATGAGGAGGAAGAGTATTTTTATTATAACAAATGTTTAAATCATGTTTTGTGTGTTGGTGGCCCTATTTTTGACTGAAATTTGATTATAGCCTGCAAAATTGTCCGTATGTGGATTTCAGTCATTTTTTGTTTGGAATTTGGAAAAACTTTTTTCTACAAAGTTGTAGAGAATTGAATTTCCTATGGAAGGACATACAATTCAAAATTTTCTAATAAAAGGGCTATTTATTATGAATTATTGAAATTCTGGAATAATTGATTTTTGAAGTTTTAATTATTTTTTTATGAAGAATGTTTTTGTTAGGATTGATGGGCCCCACTTGTTGTTAAGCATGCTGAATTCAGAATTTCAAAGTGGGCGTAAGAATTTTAAAAATAATAATAATATTTTATTAAATTTTCTGCTTTGGTGTTCTAAGCATTTTCCTATAAATAGGGTGCTTAGGTTAGAATTGAAAATCACACCAGAAACATAAGTTTTTTCTCTCTATATTATCAAGCGTATTTAGATACTTTGAGAGTTTTTATTCAGTGCAAGTTCCCTTCGGCTTTACATCCGATATTCCAGTCAGAAATACTGCTCTTTTGAGATAAGAGATATCATTATTGTGGTAAGGTATATCATTATTGTGGTAAGGGGTATCATTTTTATGGTAAATTGATATCATTTTCTTTCATACTCCATATTATGGTAAGATGTTATTATTCGTTTCTTCAGCTTGTCATTAAATGATGAAAGATCTTGAAAGGATTTGAATATCCTTAATAGTTTGTGCTTCATCTATTATTATGTTATCAATTTGGACTCTAGATAATTAAGTTTGAAATCACTAAGATCTATGTTATCTTATTATTATGATGATTTATGTTTATTCATTATATATATATCATTGTCATCATTCTCATGCTTATATTGTGTTGAAAGTCATCTATGGTCAGAAGTGCATAGATGGACTTGGTATGATTATGACCGAGGATTATTCTAAGATAATCATGATCAGTATTGAAAACACGAATATCCTTGGCCCGTAGTCATGGATAATTCGTGGTCGTGATACTATTAAGTTGAGTCTCGAATTATTGGTTTTATGATTTGTATATCTTTGGCTCAGAGTGCAAAGATGGATTGTTGATTATTGGTTTTACAGTTGTATATCTTTGGCCTGTAGTACAAAGATGGACTGTTGATTATTGGTTTTACAATTGTATATCTTTGGCCCGTAGTGCACAGATGACCTGTTGTTGAATATCTTTGGCCTGTAGTGCAAAGATGAATGGTTGATGAATATCTTTGTCCCGTAGTGCAAAGATGAATTTATTAGTATGATTATGAACAGGAACTGTGATTTGGTATAACCATGATCTTTGATGTTTCAGGTAAAGACAAATGATGAAAATTATCTTCGTCTTGGGTGCGAAGATGAATTTAGAACCACAATTATGATTATGAGTTATTCACATAATTGTGGACAGAAACTGTTGATTGATGTAACAGAGATAAAACATTATTGGTAGACTTTTAACATAGAGAAGATAATAGACTTTATAGTCTATTTGACTCTTCTAATGGATTGCTCGTTCCACTGCAACTATGGTGGAAACGTTTTATCATCTACCATATGTTCTAAATCTCTGATTTATTAATGATGAAGGCTATTGATAATTTAATTATCTTTTGTTATAATATTCTTTATTGGGCTAGTTTTGCTCACCCTTTTGCTTCACAATTCCTTTCAGGTAATAAGAGTGTTGCCGGGTCGAGCGGGGATAATAGGGGAATAGAACGGTGGTCTCTAGCTATGGAGATACTTCCTAAACAGTATAGAAAAGTGTGTCATATTTTATACATCATTTAGTAGTTATATTTGGTGAATCAAATGAGGTGAGGCGAACCCAACGTTGGAAGGGTGTTTTGTAACTATCATACAAGATGTCTAATGACATACAACCTCGTGTTATCATAAGACAGGGTTGTGCGCATCCACTCACTGAGTATATCTACAAGCACTACTATATAATCTTGGGGTTTGATTGAAATATAATTTTCAATTGTAGAGACTGGAGATAGTTATATGTTAAGAGAAGACTCACCATTGGAAAGAATATGATAGCAATCTTCTTGTTTTTCTTTGGGGTCTATTGGGTCAACCAATGATAATTCTCCAGTCTTATGATATCTATTATAACTTAAATGCATGGCCTCCCATGTACGAAGGTTTCCTTGAGCACTTCCCAAAGATTTTAATTTCTAAAACAGTTATTGATTGTACCTTTATGTAAGGTGCAATTGTGACGTACTATCCAAGGTTGGGACATGAGTCACAGTTGGTATATATTTGTATCAAAACTCACAACATATGTGTTGTTGTATTTTGCACGACAATTGTAGTAATAAAGTTGTAGTTGTTTTTTGTACCATATTTTTGGCGACTCAAAATAGGTTGGGTAGAATGGACCTATTTTGGGACGTCACAGTTGGTATCAGAGCTTAGGGATATGATCTTTAGCGGAGATCCGGGATTAGAACTAGGAAGGGAGAGACGAGTAATATCCTTCGTTAGTATGTGTCCTACCTAAGCTGAATTTTCTTACTTAAATTGACAAATTATGATATGTCAATTAACCTTTATTTTGAAGTTGTATTCTAAAATGATATCTAAAATACAGGAGATGAGCAATGGAGAAATCATGATGACATGGAAGATGGAATCTAAAAAGAAAGCAAGGTATTCTCAACTCTTTGAAATACCAGGTACATAAATTTCGAGGGCGAAATTTCATAAGGAGGGGAGATTGTAAGACCCCGAATTTTATGAAATAAAAGTATTCAATTTTTCTTATAATTACTATTCAGTAAATGGTTAAATTGATAAAAGGTTAAAGTTAAGGGTGATATATATAAATATTTTAAATTAAACAAGTGGTTGTAAAATATTCATTGTTGTCGGGGAATATTCGTTTGGTCGTGGAATATTCTTCCCGCTTCGGGAATATTCGTGATGCGACGGCAAAACCATTTGTGGGCCCCATAACGGAAAAACTATTTGGATGAAGATAATGACAAGTTTAAGTTTTTATAAATAACGGCGTAGTTGTTACCGTTAACACTGTTGGAATACCTGGTGGTTAAAGTAAAGTAATACACGGTGTTGCACAGTAGCACACGGTATTGCACAATTATTGATTCTTACGTAAGAAGTCACTACTCAATAATTGTTACAGTAATTACTATTTAATATTTTATTTTATTGATTCAATAATTACTACGTTGATATTTTATATTATTGTTGTTTCAATAATTGTCACTACACAGTATTTTCCATTATCAGATCAATAATTTATATTATTTGAATAATATTATTAGATAGTATTATTGGCAATGTCTAGAAAGTTCTGTCTAAGGAGAGGTTTGGTCACCTTTCATGGCCAACGGGAGAAATCCTTATTGAAAGCCCCTCTTTCCTAGAACAAATGTGGTTTGTCGATTATTGTGATTCTGTAATATTATTTGTGAATAATTTATTATTGATTAATATGATAAGGAAAATATTTATTTATGTGGATATAGATGGAGAAATTTTTAATGTGACAATTATTGAAAATTGATATTTTATCTTTTCTGATAAAATATATTATTATATTACAATAATATAATAATGATGATATTTTTACAATGAATGTGTGATATATGAATAAATGAGGAGGAAGAATATTTTTATTACAATAAATGTTTAAAACATATTTTGTGTGTTGGTGGACCCTATTTTTGACTGAAATTTTATTATAGCCTGCAAAATTGTCCGTATGTGGATTTCGGTCATTTTTCGTTTAGAATTTGGAAATGTTTTCTTCTACAAAGTTGTAGAGAATTGAATTTCTTATGGAAGGACATACAATTCAAAATTTTCTGATAAAAGGGCTATTTATTATGAATGATTGAAGTTCCGGAATAATTAATTTTTGAAGTTTTAATTATTCTTTTTATGAAAAATGTTTTTGTTATGATTGGTGGGCCCCACTTGTTGTTAAGCATGCTGAATTTAGAATTTCAAAGTGGGCGTAGGAATTTTGAAAATAATAATAATATTTTATTAAATTCTCTGCTTTGGTGTTCTAAGCATTTTCCTATAAATAGGATGCTTAGGTTAGAATTGAAAATCACACCAGAAATATAAGTTTTCTCTCTACATTATCGAGCGTATTTTTTTGAGTATTTAGATATTTTGAGAGTTGTTATTTATTGCAAGTTCCCTTCGACTTTACATCTGATATTCCAGTCAGAAATACTGCTCTTTTGAGGTAAGGGATATCATTATTGTGGTAAGGGATATCATTATTGTGGTAAGGGGTATCATTTTTATGGTAAAGTGATATCATTTTCTTTCATACTCCATTTTATGGTAAGATGTTATTATTCGTTTCTTCATCTTGTCATTAAATGATTAAAGGTCCTGAAAGGATTAGAATATCCTTAATAGTTTGTGCTTCATCTATTATTATGTTATCAATTTGGACTCTGGATAATTAAGTTGAAAATCACTAAGATTTATGTTATCTTATTATTATGATGATTTATGTTTATTCATTATATATATCATTGTCATCATTCTCATGCTTATATTGTGTTGAAAGTCATCTATGGCCGTAGTGCATAGATGGACTTGGTATGATTATGACCAGGGATTATTCGGTATAATCATGACCGTAATTGAAAACACGAATATCCTTGGCCCGTAGTGCATTGATAATTCGTGGTCGTGATACTATTAAATTGAGTCTCAAAGATTATTGGTTTTATGATTTGTATATCTTTGGCTCAGTGCAAAGATGGACTGTTGATTATTGGTTTTACAGTTGTATATCTTTGGCCCGTAGTGCAAAGATGACCTGTTGTTGAATATCTTTGGCATGTAGTGCAAAGATGAACGGTTGATGAATATCTTTGGCCCGTAGTTCAAAGATGAATTTATTAGTATGATTATGAACATGAACTGTGATTTGGTATAACCATGATCTTTGATGTTTCAGGTAAAGACAGATGATAAAAATTATCTTCGTCTTGGGTGCGAAGAGGAATTTAGAACCACAATTATGATTATGAGTTATTCACATAATTGTGGACAGAAACTGTTGATTGATGTAACAGAGATAAAATATTATTGATGGACTTTTAACATGGAGAAGATAATAGATTTTATAGTCTATTTGACTCTTCTAATAGATTGCTCGTTCCGCTGCAACTATGGTGGAAAATTTTTATCATCTACCATATGTTTTAAATCTCTGCTTTATTACTGATGAAGGCTATTGATAATTTAATTATCTTTAGTTATGATATTCTTTACTGGGCTAGTTGTTCTCACCCTTTTGCTTCATAATTTCTTTCAGGTAATAAGAGTGTTGCCGGGTCGAGCGGGGATAATAGGGGGAATAGAACGGTGGTCTCTAGCTATAGAGATTCTTCCTAAACAGTATAAAAAAGTGTGTTATATTTTATACATCATTTAGTAGTTATATTAGGTGAATCAAATGATTTGAGGCGAACCCAACGTTGGAAAAGTGTTTTGCCACTATCATACAAGATGTCTAATGACATACAACCTCGTGTTATCATAAGACAAGGTTGTGCGCATCCACTCGCTGAGTATATCTACGAGCACTACCTATATAATCTTGGAGTTTGATTGAAATATAATTTTCAATTGTAGATAGTGGAGATAGTTATATGTCAAGAGAAGACTCACCATTGGAGATAGTTTTTCCACTATCATACAAGATGTCTAATGACATACAACCTCGTGTTATCATAAGACAGGATTGTGCGCATCCACTCGCTGAGTATATCTACGAGCACTACCTATATAATCTTGGAGTTTGTTTGAAATATAATTTTCAATTGTAGATAGTGGAGATAGTTATATGTCAAGAGAAGACTCACCATTGGAAAGAATATGATAGCAATCTTTTCGTTTTTCTTTGGGGTCTATTGGGTCAACCAATGATAATTCTACAGTCTTATGATATCTATTATAACTTAAATGCATGGCCTCCCATGTACGAAGGTTTCCTTGAGCACTTCCCAAAGATTTTAATTTCTAAAACAGTTATTGACTGTATCTTTATATAAGGTGTCATTGTGACGTACTATCCAAGGTTAGGACATGAGTCACAGTTGGTATATATTTGTATCAAACTCACAACATATGTGTTGTTGTATTTTGCACGACAATTATAGTAATAAAGTTGCAGTTATTTTCTGTACCATATTTTTGACGACTCAAAATAGATTGGGTCGAATAGACCTATTTTGGGGCGTCACAATATATGTCTACAAAGTCAGCCTTGAATAAAATCCAACTTAGAGTAGAATTTTGCCTTAGACTCCCACCTATGCAACAAACTCGAGAAACAAACCTGACTTACAGTGCCCCGTCGCTGGGTCTATACTAGGGAGGAGCACCACGTTATCCTAACCTACAAAATAATAACTAAACAAGCAAAAATATCCTAAAATATTCAAAAACTAACAATATATTAAGTCTAAAATACTTAATTAATGGGTATATTACCCACTCATCATCAGTCTCTAATTATGTCTCAGATCTGCCATATCAATTTTTTTGCCACTATAAATTTTTGTTTTTAATGATAAAATCATAAAGTTTAAAAATATGAAATAAAAATATATAATTAAAGTTAATAATAATTCAAATATCAAAATTAACTATTACGTGATGAAAGTTATCACAAGGTACGAGTACACTAATTTGTTACAATAAAGTTCTACGAAATAAAATAGACTAATAGTTCAAAATATAATGCTGAAAAGACATCACAATTTCCATCCTCACCGCAAAATATTGAATCCAACATCATCACCATCATTGGAACTTTTTCCATCGTTGACATCATTGTTATCAACATCCTATATATGAAACAAGTATACACAATTAAAAACATCACACGATATAATAACGTACCTAAAAAATAAATTTTGAAGCCATCTCAACCTTTTCAATTTTTGAAACTAAAGTCGATATTTAAACAGTTAAAGAAAAGAAAACAACACATGCCAAAGATTTAAAGTTAACATAAATTTTTCTTGACTTCATTGAGGAGTGTTTACATGTAATACCCCGAATATTTCTAAGGCTTGAAAATGTAATCGTATATGATTATAGGTTAATTTTATAACCTAAACTATGTGTTATGGAGTTTAATATGTGTATTGTATAGGTATAGAAATTATGTGGTACAAAACTAAGAAACCACTATTCATCTATATGTTATAAACGCATTATACCTTCATATTTATACGACATATAAATACAAAAATACTATTCATTTATAAGAAAAGTCAAACTTAGAAAATAAAAGTCAACGATTGTAACTAACTAAATTAGTTATCAATTGAACTAAGAAAGCAAACCAGGTTGGCTAGGAGAACCCAAGGGGGGTCAGATTTAAGAGGAAGAGAAAGCCATTTAGGCCACTTGCAAGCTTAGGCTTTGAAGTTAAATTATATTTTTCTTCCTAAAGTGTGTTGTCAAAAATTGTGTGGTGAGTTGTGGCCATTAGTAACTAGGCTTAGTGACTCACCCAAATGTGTTGAAGAAGCTTAGGTGCCTCACCCAAATAAGTTGAAGAAGCTTAGGTGACTCACCCAATTGTGTGGAGGAAGCTTAAGTGATTCTCCAAGGTGACTAGCTATGTGTGGAGGTATTTTGTTAAGTTTGGTGGCATATAAATAGGGCAAGCCTCATTCATTAGTTCCTTAACAATTCACAAGAAGCAAAAGAGTGAAATTCACAAGTGAGGGCAATTGTTAATATAAGGAAGGAAATGAAAGTTAGAGCTTGTCTAATCAAAGTTCGTAAAGCTAGCACTTCAAAAGGTAAACCTAAAATTGATTTCGTATGTTATTTCGTTCAAGTTGCCAAAATTTTGTGGGAACAATTTTTGACCTAGCTTTTATGAGAGATGTGCAACCTTGTGTGTGCATAATTTGGGGAACGTGTAAAAAAGAAAAATTGTAGGTATGAAATTTAACTAAGCATAGCAAGAAGAACGACATTAAAATTCATTGATATGAATTAGTTACGAATTAAATAGCAAGCCGAGTTGAAACTATTTTTGAATCTACTAATGAACAGTAAGGGGGTTGTTTTAGACTTTTTTCGTACTCTAATTTTGGGTTCGTGGCACTTATACGGATAAATAGACCACGTTATCCATATGTCACTATGCAAAGATAAGTCAAATTCGAGTTGATATGAATTAGTCATGAATTAAACAAGTTCTGAAATCAGTTACCGTAAAAGTTAAAAATACGAAGTTAGGGGCTTTGTTAAAGGCTAGTTATAGTGAGCCAATATAAGGAGTCGTATTGTGAATAATGAGTATGTCAACCTCATTACGTATGTAAGTTGAACGAGGAACAAATAATTAGCATAAATGATAGAGACGAAATAGACAAGTCTTCTACTCCTTTGCATTCCGTGCAACAACATGCTTTTAACTGTTGGATTTCATTTGATTTGTGAAGTTCATTATTTTATGTGAAATATTTTATTAAAAAGAGTAACTCGAGTATTGAGTTATTCATTTTGGAATAATTATTTTTGAAATATTGAACTGTTATAATTCTTCATTTGAGATTGTTTATTGTGTCAAACAAAATTATTTTGGGGAAATCTATATTTTAGTAACTGAGTTGAACAACCCTTATTCATGGGGAATTTATGATGTGTCAGCTAACCGACTTCTATATTGTTGATACAGTTGTTGTTAGTATAGAAAGTGCAATGCATAACACAGAATGTTATTAGGTTGATCCCTATAAATATCTACGGAGAGTTCTCAGTCTGTGTGACTGTTGGACAAAACTGGAGAGTTCTAGGTCTTTATGACTGAAGAACATTATTAGTTCTTAGTTTAACAACCACTCAGTTTACTATATTGACAATTATTGAAATCTTTTGTTGAGTTTTTTTTCTTTGAATTAGAATAGTTACGAATTCTTTTATATTCATATCTTTAGATTTGCTGATTAAATTGTGCTCATTCTTGCAAATATTTTTCATTTGCATTTAAGGAAGAATTACCATAATGGTCTGGTAGTAAAAAGAAAAGTGTGATGACCCTGAATTTTAAACAATTCTATTTTTGCGAATAAATATTTTATTTATTTATATCAGTATTGATTATCAGTATTATGTTGAACATATGTGATATGAGTATAGCAAAATAGTCAAACTATTTATTGACTAAGAAATATGAGTGAAGTTATGGGGAACAACTGATGGAAACCCTAACCCTAATTATGGATGGGGATTTGATAATTAATAAAATTATTATAATTGTATTTATGATTAATTGTTTGTGCAGTATGGAATTAATGATCAAATGTTGACCAGATAAGGTATAATTTAGTAAACCCTAATGTTAGATTAGAAACCTTAATCCATAGTTAAGAACCCTAATTCTATTTTCGAAAACCCTAATTTCTGATTCGGGAACCCTAAACCCTAATTAGCAAACCCTAATGGTGATTATTAAACCCTAAGGGTTAAGATTAAAGGGAATCATGTCAAATGACTAAACTACCCTTAAAATTATATTGAAAATTACCAAAATACCTTTTTGGATGCGAAATTACTAAAATACCCTTTACTTAACTTTTAAGTTAAAAGAGATATGGCCAAATTTGTTGACACATCTCTTGAAATATCACCATGTGTTGCAATACACCTTGAATCAACCATTATATGCCACATAACAACATTAACAACCACAAGATCAAAGACTGAGAGATTAAAGAAAGATAAAAATCAAGTAAGGCTCATTTGTGTTCATTCACTTAGCCAAGTCCCTCTTTCTCTCAAAGCCACGAAATATAGTTAGTGAATCAGTCCGAAGATAAGCCAATAACACCTCAATATCAGATTAGGAAGCAAAGATCAAAGGTTGTTCAAAGAAAGGTATAAACCCTAACCAAGCTAGATCTTGTATGCTTATAATTTCTTTTGTGTTTTTTGTGTTTATTTATGTGTTATATGATGTTATATAGTGTGATCTATGATGATATATCCGGGATCCATAACATCTAAGTGCATGAAAATGAAGTTTTAAAAAACTATCAAGAACCCTAAAATATGGCATGATAGTCAAATGTCAGAGACCATAGATCCAAACATGTTAATTGTTTAGACTTGCTAGGTGTATCATTGTTGTAGTATGCTATGAGGAGAGTAAAATGGAAGTGGAATCATGTACATATCATGTCAAGATTCCAAGTTATTAATGGTCATGCTTATGATTTTTTGGAAAACCCAGAAAATCCCAAGGAAGTGTCTGACAGCTTTTTGTTGTGCTTAGATTTTGTACGAATTGTGTGTTTAGATTGTGTAACTGTATCATTGACATACCTTGGTATATGGACTATAGAACCATAACATCAAAACACCTAAACACTCAACATGATCCAAGCTATTAGCAGTCAAAGTAGGTTAACCAAGAAACAAAAAAAATAGTTTTCTGGAATTTTTAGAAAACTGAAGAACAAGTTTTCTGACAGGGTTTGACCAAGCCAAATCTTGTTGTTGTGATGTAGTTAAGCTACCTAAGTGTAGTACTTTTGTACCTTGACATGTAAACTATAAGAGTGTGACACTCTAACACCAAAATAATACACAGAAACCAAGTTATTGAAGCTCTAAAGTATCTACCTAAGACTGTTTGGGTTTCTGGGTAACCCAGAAATTTCAGAACAGACCTGACAATCACTTTGAACACTTAGATCTTCATGCTATGAAATAGTTAGACCCTGAAATTGGTTAGTACTTGTAGTCTTACACTAGTACTACACCATGGATACATTCTCATGTCCAGAATCCAAACCAGTTAGGAATTAACTATGGTCAAAGTAGCCCCCAGGGCATTGACCATGGTTGTTCTTCATTGATGAAGAACACCAACTGCGACAGTTTTCGTCGCTAAAACCTATAGCGAGAGTTTTCATAAAATTAAATAAATTAATTTCAATAAATCAATAAAAATAGAAAATAAATAATAAAAATTCAAAAATGAGTTTTAAAAATTAGTTGAAGTTATAAAATTAACTTTTAATAATTTGACATAAATTTCATTAAGAATTTAATTTATTTAAATATTAATGATATTAAATTTATTTAATAATTATATTAAATAAATTAGTTAAAAATAATTTTAATATTTTAAAAATGATTTTATATATTTTAAAAATGATTTTTATATTTTAAAATGATTTTATATTTTAAAAATGATTTTATATTTTAAAAATCATTTAAAAATGATATTAAAGTGTTAGAAAATATTTTAAGTTATAATGAATAACTTGTAATATTTTGATATAAATTTCATTAATAACTTAATATTAATGATAATATATTTATTTAATAATTGTATTAAATAAATGGTTTAAAATGATATTTATGTTTTAAAAATTATTTTAAAATGAAATAAAGGATTTTAAATATTTTAAGTTAAAATAAATGACTTTTAATATTTTGATGAGAAATACATTAATATTTGAATATTAATGGTAATTATTTAAAAATGATGTTAAATGTTTTAAAAATCATTTGAAGGTAATATTATTGTTTTAAAAATATTTTGAGTTAATATAAATAACTTCTAATATTTTGACAAGGATTTCATTAATATTTGAAATTAATTAAGTATTAATGATAGTAGAATTATTTAGTATTTAAATCATTTAAAAATGATATCAGTGTTTAAAAAAATATTATAAAATATAATAATTATTTGAAAATTATTATGAGCTTCCGAAAAATATTATAAATGATAATGAAATTATCTAAAATAATATTGAAGCTAGGGAGTAGAGTTTTATTTAAAAAAATCGTTAATTATCTGATAAGGTAATCGGGACATCGTATTAATACCGAAATCCAACTAGACTGAAATAGTTTGACTTGATAAGTGTTTTTATAGGTTTTAAACACCGTTGTGACTACATGATTATGTGTCTAGGTTATATAATGACTTTAAATAGTAGTATTATGTGATGTGATGTGATGTGTTACGCTAATTGTGAGACAAATATTATTGATTATAGGTCTTTCGACAAAGCTAAATTAGATTGTGTAGCAGTAGTCAACGACCAAGGAAAGTTTCCTAACTCAAACTTGAGTTATTATTTTTCAAGCATGTTAGTGGATAATTATCGATGATTATTCCACATCTAAAATTGTTATTGGATATTCGTATGTATTGCAATTTTCTTAACTCAAATTCGATTTATTATTTTACCAACATGTTAAGTGGGTAAATATTATTGATTATACCACATCTAAGATTATTATTGATCATGTGCAATTATTGCAAGTTCATTAACTCAAATTGTGTTTCAAATTTCAAAAGCATGATTAGTGAATAACTATGGTTGGTTATTCACATCTATAATGATTATTGTTATCTGCACATAGTGAAATTGATTTCTGTTTAGTATTAAACAGTTTATGAGTTATATCTCAGCTAATTGTTTTGGCAAGACTAGTATTTGTTAAAGCATGAGCGTTATTGTAATACCCGAAAAATAATAAAAAAATAATAATAATATTCTTAAAACATATTGTTTGGACTTTGTCTTTTATTTGAGTCAAACTTGTTATTTAAAAAGGGATGAATAAATTAACTTAGTAAAATTGGACTTTTCTTATGTTTGGCAGTTTTGGTCAAATTGTAGTTATTTATGTTGACTATAATAAGTATGTGGTTACATTAATTTAGGTATTTAAACTAATTGGGACAAACTAATTTATAAGTATTTAAATTTGGGCTTGTTACTATTTGAGCCCAAATTAAGGTGATGGGTTTAAAAACCAAATTGGAATAGGAGTAATATATTAGGTTAAATTCTTTCCTAATATATATACTGACATAATCAACTAAAGAGGGATTCTAACGAAGAGAGAAACGAAGAGGAGGCGGAAGAAAGACTTTGGGATAAAAGAAAATTTGAAAACAAGATTGTGAGACTATATTCAACATAATTGTATCTCCTAAAGGTAATTATTGATTTTATTTTTGAATATAAAATAATTAATTTCATTAATATGATTAGAATTTGTTTTGGAGAATCGATTAGATCGCTTGTTTAATTCAATGATATGTAACTTAGAATATTTGATAATTTATATATTAAATAAGAAATTAATTTGTTAGTATGAGTTTGGTCCGTAAACCATATGTGTGTATATGTAAGGTGTAAGACCCCAAATTGTTAATAAATAAAATTTATTTTCCTCTATTTATTATTTTGAAATAGTAAGGGTTGATTTGATTAATGTGGATAGTTATGGGTAAAATACGCAAATATTTTGAATAAGCAAGTGGTTATAAAATATTCATTATTGTCGGGGAATATTCGTACTGTCGGGGAATATTTGTACGACGGCGCAGTCTTTTGTGGGCCCCATAACGGAAAGCGATTGGATGAAGAAAACAACAAATATAAGTTGTTTATAAATAACGGCGTAGTTATTCTGAGATTAATCTTGTTGGAATACCCTATTGGTTAAAACACACTAATCGCCGTTATTGAGCGATGTAGCACACCAGTATTGCACCAATTATTGATTCTTACGTGAAGAAGGCACTACTCAATAATTGTTACAATAATTACTTGTTCGATATTTTATTTTATTGATTCAATAATTCTTTGCATTGATATTTTATATTCTTGTTGTTTCAATAAATTGTCATTACACGAAAGATTTTCCATTATCGAAGCAATAATTCATATTATCTGAATAATATTATTAGAAAACATTATTGGCAATGTCTAGAAAGTTACATCTAAGGAGAGGTTTGGTCACCTAATTGCGCTAGCCATGAGGAGAAATCTTTATTGAAAGCCCCTCTTTCTGAGGAATGGCACAGTTGCAAGATCTTGTGATTCTCAGTAATATTATTTGTGAATAATTAATTATTGATTTATATGATGAGAAAAATATTGATTTTATATGGATATAGATGGAGAAAATTTTAATGTGACAATTGTTGAAAATTAATATTTTAACTTTTTCTGATAAAATAATTCATTTAAATATATTATTTTAATAATATATTAACGGTGATATTTTTATAATGAATGTGGGATATATGAGTATATGAGGAGGAAGAGTATTTTTGTGGCATTAAATGTTTAACACATATTTTGTGTGTTGGTGGAAACAATTATTAACCAAAATTTGATTATAGACTGTAAAATCGCCCGTTTGTGGATTTTGGTCAATTTTTGTTTGGAATTTGGAAAAACTTTCTTCTGCAAAGTTGTAGAGAATTGGATTTCCTATAAAAAATCGCGAGATTCGAATTTTCTGATAAAAGGGCTATTTATTATGAATTATTGAAGTTCCAAAGTTCTGAAATAATTGATTTTTGGAAGTTTTAATTATTTATTTTATGAAAAACGTTTTTTATTACTTTTTCTAGAAGGTTGGCATGTGGGAAATGTTAGGAGCTGATTTCCAAAGAGGCGTAGGAGAATTTATTATTAATAATATATTATATTAAATTTTCTGCTTTGGTGTTCTAAGCAATTTCCTATAAATAGGGTGCTTAGGTTAGAATTGAAAATCACACCAGAAACTGAAGTTTTCTCTCTCTATATTATCGAGCGTATTCTTGTGAGTATTTTGAGTATTGCTATACGGTGCAAGTTCAAGTCATAGCCTATATCACGGTGTTTCAACTAAAGTACTGTCTTTCGAGGTAAGGGATGTTATTTTATTCGAAAACGATATTATTTCTTCAATATCATTATGCCGAAATATTGGTTGGAAATATTTATCAAATTTGGAATTTTTTTCATGTCGGGGTTACTATTCATGAGTTACTATTCACGAGTTACTATTCACGAGTTACTATTCACGAGTACTATTCACGAAGCGTGAAGATGTTTTTTTTATGAAATTTCTATCTTTTGGTGTCAGAGTTACTATTCACGTATACGGCACTATTCACCGAAAAAATAAAATTTCTTCTTTTTGTCCAAAATATCTATTATGGATATTAGCTTTGATTGTCTCCATGTTTTGATCATTCTTAAATTTTACTCCACTCTGATTACTTATGAAGTATTTTTGAACTTGTATTGTTTAAAATACGAATCCTTAATATTTTTTCTTTTGTTTCACTGGATTCGTTTCCTTTAAAATATTTTTCATCATCCTCAGTCCTAAATGATGATATTACTGAATATCTTTGGCCTGTAGTGCAAAGATGAACATGTGTTGAGATGAATATGACCGACTGATTAATATCTTTGGCCCGTAGTGCAAAGATGAACAGGTGTTTAGATGAACATGATCAACTGATGAATATCTTTGGCCTGTAGTGCAAAGATCAATATTTGATTCCAGATATATATTGATTGATGTTACAGGGATAAAATATCGACGATGAACTTTTAAATTCATATATAGAAGATAGTAGTTTGCATTCTCTACTTAACTCTTCTAATGAATTATTATTTCCGCTGCAAAGATTGATTTAAAACTGTTTGTCTATTGTATTCTATTAGATTTTTCCCTGTTGGAGACTAACGATAATTTTTTGTATATTATCTTAGTCATAATATTCTTTACTGGGCTAGTTGAGCTCACCCTTTCCCTTTTTGTTCCATTTTTCTTCTCAGGAGGCGAGAATGTAGCGAGTACTAGTCAGGGTATGGAATGAAGGTTCTAAAGAGAGTTGTTTAGTAGTCCTCACCATTTTTGTAAAATAATGTATCAATAAATGTGATGAGGATTTATTTGAGTATAGATATTGTCTAGAAGATAATATTTGTATTTAAACTCACAGTATATATGTTGTCGTATTTTGCACGACAAATGTATTAATAAAGTTGTAGTTATTTCTGTACCATGTATTTGGCGACTCAGAATGGGTTGGATGTAATGGACCTATTTTGGGGGCGTCACATAAGGTATGGTGTCGTTAATTCGTCAAAGTTGAATCTTAATTTGTTCATGTATGTTGATAATAGAAAACTGATTTTAAAAGTGCCAAGTCAGGCTTGCTACTTTAAAATAATAATAATAATAATAATAAAAATGAATGATGGCTTTTGAATTGTAATTTCGTAAAGGAGAGCATGGTCATTCTGGTGCATATTTCAATGGGATGATTAATTATAATATAGTCTTCCATCAATTTCTTGTTACATATATTTTATAATATGGTGGTTAAAAAGTTAGAAATCAGTGAGTTAATAAACTTAGCATCAGGAGGTTCAACCGAATTAATAAAGAATGAATCTATATTATATTATATATATTATTTTTGGAACAGAAGTTAGTATGAATCTTGGTGTACTTTGTATATAACGAACATGGAGCTCATATTATTTTATAATAGTAATAATAATAATAATAATAATAATAATAATAATAATAATAATAATAATAATAATAATAATAATAATAATAATAATAATAATAATAATAATAATAGTAATAACAAATCATGGAAAAGGGGAAATTATTAATTATGAATTTAATTTACTATTATTAATTTATTTATGTTAATTTGTGTAATTAGCTCGGACGGAAGAAACTTAACGAGTTAAATAGATTATGAATAATATTCCAAATTTGTGTAATTTGGAATATAAATTTTGGAGTATTAATAATTGATATAAAACGATGATTAAAGACATATTAAATAGATTATGAATTATTTTAGAATTATTAGTTTGGATTATTTTTAATTTGAGGTGAATATGTTTAGGTCGAATTTTACTAAGTTAATTTATTCATCCCTTATTAAATAACAAGTTTAACTCAAATAAAAGACAAAGTCCAAAAAATATGTTTTAAGAATATTATTATTATTATTTCATTTTTTTCGAGTATTACATTACCTCCCCCTTAAAAAGGATTCCGTTCCCGAAATCAAAAGAATGAACGTAGCTAATAATCAAAAAGATGCGGATACTCCGCTCGAATAGACTTCTCTATCTCCCAAGTAGCTTCCCGCTCTGAATGATTTTACCACAAGACTTTAACAAAAGGAATTATCTTCCTCAATTTTAATTTAATCAATTATTTAATTATTTACTAAAAGACTTTAATTTTCCACACAAAACAAGGAAGAAAAGAGGGGAAAAAGAATCATTTACCTTTTTTAATTTAAATACAATTGTATAAAATAAAATCAATTAATATTTAATTATTAAAAAAATGGGTTATTACATTTTTCACCCCTTAAAATAATTCCGTCCTCGGAATTCAAATAAGCTACAAAAGTTTTTTACCTAACACGTAGCATCACCTTTTGTAACAATCAACGCTGGTAAGTCCATCGGTCCACACAATTATCCATTTACTCGTAAAAGATTCGTCAGCTATCGTGTCAAGTGTGATGCCCCCAAAATATGTATACATCACCCATCTTGAGTCGCCAAATACATGGTACACAATACAAATAAAAACTTAATTATACAACATGAGCTGTGAGTTTTACTACAAATATTATCTTCTAGACAATATACAAACTCAATGGGGTCCTCATTACATTTATTATCACACTATTTCATAGAATAGTGATGATTACTAATGTAATCATCTGGACCGTCACTCCGTTCCCCGACTAGTCCCTGCTACGTTCTCATTTCCTGAAGAGAACAATGAAAGCAAAAGGGGTGAGCTCAACTAACCCAGTAAGAAATATTATGACTAAGATAATGCAGAATAAATTATCATTAGCCTTCAATAGTGTTAAACGAATAAAATATAACAAACATCAAGTTTAACTACAGCGGAACAAGCAATCCATTAGAAGAGTCAAGTATAGAATAAAATCTACTATCTTCTATGATTTAAAAGGTTTTTCATTTACTTTTATCGCTGAGACTCAGCTTAATAAATAATCCACATTGTGACGCCCCCAAAATTAGGTATACATCACCCATCTTGAGTTGCCAGATACTTAGTACAGAATTAAAATACAACTTAATAATACAACTGTCGTGTACAATACGACAAAACATAAACTGTGAGTTTGAATAAAAATATTGTCTACTAGAGTATACAAACTCAAAAGGAGTCCTCATTATAATTATTATCACACTATTTCACGAATAGTGAGGACTACTAATGCACCATCTAGGACCATAACTCTGTTCCCCGATTAGTCCCATTACGTTCTCATTTCACGAAGAGAACAAAGAAGAAGGAAAGGGTGAGCTCAACTAGCCCGAAGTAAAATATTATGACTAAGATAATGCGAGAATAAATTATCATTAGCCTTAAACAGTGTTAAACTGATACAATATAACAAACATCAAGTTTAACTGCAGCGAAACAAGCAATCCATTAAAAGAGTCAAGTAGAGAATAAATCTACTATCTTTTATGATTTAAAAGGTTTTCATCACTTTTATCGTTGGGACTCAACTTAATAAATAATCCACATCATCGAATCACCCCTGCACTACGACCAAGGATATTCTTTAGTATCACGACCACGAATTATCCATGCACTACGGCTTAAGATAATCATGTTTTCATCAACGGTCCTGATCATGCCATAAAATAATTCATCTTTGCACTACGGCCAAAGAGAATCCATAGCCATAATCATACCAAAAACTGTTCATCAATGTACTACTACGCTAATGAGGAATTTTTCCACATCATTTGTAACATTACGATTATGATTATACCGAATAATCCTGATGTCATAATCATACCAAGTCCATCTATGCACTCTGAGGCCACATATGACTTTCAACATAATATAAACATGAAGATGATGACAATGATATAAGAATTCAATAAAACAAGTTCAAGAATTAATTTATTCAGGAACTAATAACGTCCAAATTGTCAACATGATACTTCTTTGTAGAGTAAAATTCAAGAATTCTCAGAAGAATATTTCCATGAAAATATACTGGATGAAGCGCAAATATCAAGGATATTCCACTAATTTCATGGAGTATAGAAGTCAAAACTTTAACCAACCGAGTATAATAAAGATTTGGAATAACAAAAGAAATCACCATGCATGCGATTACTTATGCATAAACGAGTTATTCCAATAGAATAATAATAATGGAACCGGTCGGTGAAATTAAATTATGCGAGGATGTTCCAATAGAATAATAAATAATGGAATAACAACAGAAATCACCATGCATGCGGTACTTCACATAGACAGATTATTCCAACATAATAATAAAGAATGGAATAATAGAAGAATTTCACCATGTATGCGGTGCTTGGCAAACAAAGTTATTCAACATAATAATAAAGAATGGAATATTAGAAGAATTTTACCATGTATGCAGTACTTCGCATAGACAGGTTATTTCAACATAATAATAAAGAATGGAATAACATAAGTTCTCTTCATGAATACAAAAGAATAATACCCCTTACAGGTACAACAAATAGTATCCCTTACCTTAGAAAGAAAAGTACTGGATATAGAAGTAGTGAAGTAGCAGAACACTTTTCTTCTTTTTCTCTCTATAGTTTCTCTCTCTAGAGTTTCAGTGAATTCGTAAGAAATAATGAATGAATGAGCTTCTATTTATAGAAGAATGGACTGCATAGTAACTAATTCATAAACGGTCCAGATTGATTTACTTTAATCTGACGGTCCATATTTAAAGCAAAATCTTTTAAATAAAATATAATATATTCTATTTATAATCTAATAAAACGAATAACTTTATAAAAGATTTTACTATGCAAACACTATGCAGGCACTATGCATAATAAAATATAATATATTCTAATTATTGTCTAATAGAATAGATAACTTTATAAAAATATTCTGTTTTATATACAAAAAGATTTTACTATGCAAAACACTATGCAGGCACTATGCAAGCACTATGCAACACTATGCATAATAAAATATAATATATTCTATTTATAGAATAACTTTATAAAAGTATTACATTTTTTATTACATTAATAATACCAATAAAACAAAAGCCGAGTGACTTATCACGTAAACATCAATAATCAATACTGCAATAACTCTTATGCAACCACGCAGCATTATTCTTTTTTTACTACCGAGTAGTTCAACAGTATTAACGATAAAACTTCTGCCGTTATTTTCATAATTTTTTTTTGTCATTTTCTCAATCTGACAATAATTCCGTTGTGGGGTCCACCAATGATTGTGTCGTTGCACGAATATTCCCTAATAAAATAAATATTCCCCGACCAATCGAATATAATATGACAACTTGCATACTTTTCAAAATTTATAAATACTACCCATAACTATAACATTATATCAAATCCACACCATCATATTCAAAAAAATATTTCGAGAAAATAAAATCTTTATTCATAAAATCCGGGGTCTCACAATCTCCCCTCCTTATGAAATTTTGCCCTCAAAATTTACGTACGTACCTGGTATGTCGAAGCGGTGAAGATACATTGACTTCATTTCAGATTCTAATTCTTGAGGTAAACCTTTGAGTGTTGAATACGATCCTTCTTATCTAAGATTTTAACATGTATCTCCTCATACGTTAAATCTTCTACTATATCGTTTATTTCTAATTTAATAATGTGGTTCGGGTCGTCCACATATTTACGTAACATTGATACGTTAAAAACGTTATGAACACGTGACATACTTGGTGGTAAAACGAGTCTATAAGCCATAGTTCCTACTCGATCGAGACTTTTAAATGGGCCAATTAAATCGAGGGTTGAGATTTCCTCTCTTCGTCGATTCTTGCTTCTAGAATAATGCCCTCTTGAACCTTCTTCTTCACATTTATCAGCTCTGGGTGTGTAACTTGAGCGGCTTTAACTTTATCGATTAAAGTCGATTCTACTCGTATATTCGTTATCTTCACTTGGGTTCCTATAGTCTTTAACTCTATCTTCATCATTTGTAAGTCGTACGAAATGGGCCTTTGTGTTAATAACATCGCACTCATAAACGCATACGATCTTCTACTCAATGCGTCAGCTACCACGTTCGTTTTCCCACGATGGTATTAAATGGTACGATCGTAATCTTCAACAGCTCGAGCCAACGTCTTTGGCGCATGTTACGTTCATTTTAGTTGAAGAAATATTTGAGGGTTTAAGAAATGGGTTTTGTACTGGGGTCAATACAAAATTCGATTTCAGGCTCTAGGGGTAGGCTAAGAAGTCTTCAAGAATACGTCAGGAAATTTATTAACAATAGAAATATCATTCAAAACTGTGACTCTCATCCAAGACTTGGATAACACGTCACATTGATACCTATCAACTTGCCATCGTCATTCACGACGTCGCCTACAGAAAGTCTGGCTTCGGTGCATTCCACACAAGAAAGTCAACAACGAAAGGACCGGGGCTCTTTACTTATGGCTTGATATGACAATGATTGACTTTAGTGGTTTGGTTGCTTGAATTCGTATAATAGGTTGGTTAAGAATATGAAAGCTAACAACCTTACGAAAAGCATGATGAGTAGTTAACCAATCTATTCCTAAAATCACATCAAAGGAAAGTTTTTTTCAAAGAGAAGATCGTCAGGTAACGTGAAAGTGTCGATTTGAATCAATAAGATTTATAAATAGTAGAGGTAACGAAGGTTTCTACTAACGAAGTTTCAACCAATAAGTCGAAGTCTAATTTCTCCGAAGTCAAATTTAAACGTTGAGCGCAAGCAAGAGAGATAAAAGAATAGGTAGAACCGGTATCGAATAAGGCATAGACTTCGCAAGAATTTATAATTAGCTAACCCGTTCTAACTTCGTTCGGGTCACTCGCTTTTTGAAAAGTCACAAAAAAACGCTCTTCCTGAAACCACCGACTTTGTTTTGTCCGTATCCGCTTTTGGTGCCACCGTCCTAGATGGACTTGATTTTGGTGCACGACAAAATCGAGCTAGGTGACCTTCTCTTCTTAAAATTTCCACTTCTATTATCTTAGCCATGATTACCACTGAAGTGGTTACCATTCTTGGCATGATAATTTCCCCCATAATGGTTATCATTGTTCCGATGGTCGTTACCACCGGTATGATTTATTATTGTGTTGTTGGTCGTTACCTTTTGGTTGACCTGACTCAACGGTCTCATGTGCTTCATTGCTTATCTCAGCATTTTCAGATGTCATTTTCAAACACTGTCACAAAACAAGGGTTAATTAACATATCACATATTATCCTATACTCGTGAGCCAATTAAATACTAAATAAACTTAGGTAGGTCATACTAGCGAAGAATTCCCCATCTCTCCCTCCTAGTTCTTGTCTCACATCTCAAATAGGGATCATATCCTAAGCTTTGATACTAACCGTGGCGCCCCCAAAATTAGGTATACATCACCCATCTTGAGTTGCGGATACATGGTACGTAATTCAAATACAACTTAATAATACAACTGTGTAAGTGTACAATACGACAAAAACATAAACCGTGAGTTTGAATACAAATATTATCTACTAAAGAGTATACAAACTCAAAAGGAGTCCTCATTACAATTATTATCACACTATTTCACAGAATAGTGAGGACTGCTAATGCACCATCTAGGACCATCACTCTGTTCCCCGACTAGTCCCAGCTACGTTCTCATTTCCTAAAGAGAACAGTGAAAGAAAGGTGAGCTCAACTTGCCCAGTAAGAAATATTATGACTAAGATAATGCAGAATAAATTATCATTAGCCTTAAACAATGTTAAACTGATACAATATAACAAACATCAAGTTTAACTGCAGCGGAACAAGCAATCCATTAAAAGAGTCAAGTAGAGAATAAATCTACTATCTTTTATGATTTAAAAGGTTTTCATCACTTTTATCATTGGGACTCGACAATAAATAATCCACATCATCGAATCACCCCACTTTTCTGACCAATGATATTCTTTAGTATCACGACCACAAATTATCCATGCACTACGGCTTAAGATAATCATGTTTTCATCAACGGTCCTGATCATGCCATAAAATAATTCATCTTTACACTATGGCCAAAGAGAATCCTTAGCCATAATTATACCAAAAACTGTCCATTAATGTACTACGGGCCAATGAGGACTTTTTTCACATCATTTGTAACATTACGATTATGCTTATACCGAATAATCCCTGGTCATAATCATACCAAGTCCATCTATGCACTACAGGCCACATATGACTTTCAACATAATATAAACATGATGATGATGACAATGATATAAGAATTCAATAAAACAGGTTCAAGAATTAATTTATTCAGGACCTAATAACGTCCAAATTGTCAACATGATACTTCTTTGTAGAGTAAAATTCAAGAATGCTCAGAAGAATATTTTCATGAAAAGATACTGGATGAAGCACAAATATCAAGGATATTCCACTAATTTCAAGGAGTATAGAAGTCAAAACTTTAACCAACTGAGTATAATAAAGAATGGAATAACAAAAGAAATCACCATGCATGCGGTACTTCGCATAGACAGGTTATTCCAATAGAATAATAATAACGGAACCAGGTCAGGAAAAATTCGCACCGACAGGATGTTCCAACAAAATAATAAATAATGGAATAACAACAGAAATCACCATGCATGTACTACTTCGCATAGACAGGTTATTCCAACATAATAATAAAGAATGGAATAATAGAAGAATTTCACCATGTATGCGGTGCCCATAAAAACAAAGTTATTCAACATAATAATAAAGAATGGAATAATAGAAGAATTTCACCATGTATGCGGTGCTTGGCATAGATAAAGTTATTCAATATAATAATAAAGAATGGAATAACAGAAGTTCTCTTCATGAATACAAAAGAATAATACCCCTTACAGGTACAACAAATAATATCCCTTACCTTAGAAAGAAGAGTTTGGATATAGAAGTAGTGAAGTGTGAACACTTTTCTTCTTTCTCTCTCTAGAGTTTCAGTGAATTCGTAAGAAATAATGAATGAATGAGCTTCTATTTATAGAAGAATGGACTGCATAGTAACTAATTCATAAACGGTCCAGATTGATTTACTTTAATCTGACGGTCCATATTTAAAGAAAAATCTTTTAAATAAAATATAATATATTCTATTTATAATCTAATAAAACGAATAACTTTATAAAAGATTTTACTATGCAAACACTATGCAAGCACTATGCAAACACTATGCATAATAAAATATAATATATTCTAATTATTGTCTAATAAAATAGATAACTTTATAAAAGTATTTTGTTTTATATAAAAAAGATTTTACTATGCAAAACACTATGCAGGCACTATGCAAGCACTATACAACACTATGCATAATAAAATATAATATATTCTATTTATAGAATAACTTTATAAAATTATTACTTTTATTACATTAATAATACCAATAAAACAAAACTGAGTGACTTATCACGTAAACATCAATAATCAATACCGGTATGTTACTATGCAACCACGCGACATTCTTGTACTTTTACTACCGAGTAGTTCAACAAAGATAATTTAAAACTTCCATTTGTTATTTTCATAAAATATTTTTATCATTTTCTTAATCTGACAATAATTCTGTTGTGGGGTCCACCAATGATTGTGCCGTTGCATGAATATTCCCTGATAAAACAAATATTCCCCGACCAATCGAATATAATATGACAACTTGCATACTTTGCAAAATTTATAAATACTACCCACAACTATAACATTATATAAAATCCACACCATCATATTCAAAAAAATATTTCGAGAAAATAAAATCTTTATTCATAAAATCTGGGGACTCACACACATCATCCCTACACTACGGCCAAGGATATTCATTAGTATCACGACCACAAATTATCCATGCATTACGGGACAAGGATATTCGTGTATTCATCAATGGTCATGATCATGCCAACAACTGTCCATCAATGCACTACGGGCCAATGAGGACTTTTTCCACATCATTTGTAATATTACGGTCATGATTACACCGAATAATCCCTGGTCATAATCATACCAAGTCCATCTATGCACTACAGGCCACAGATTACTTTCAACATAGTATAAACATGAGGATGATGACAATGATATAAGAATTCAATAAAACAAGTTCAAGAATTAATTTATCCAGGAACTAATAACGTCCAAATTGTCAACATGATACTTCTTTGTAGAGTAACACTCAAGAAAGCTCAGAAGAATATTTCAATGAAAAGATAATGGATGAAGTGCAAATATCAAGGATATTCCACTAATTTCATGGAGTATAGAAGTCAAAACTTTAACCAATTGAGTATAATAAAGAATGGAATAACAAAAGAAATCACCAGGCATGCGATAGACCGCACAGAATGGTTATTCCAACAAAATAATAAATAACGAAACCAGGTCATGCGTAAACGCACAGACAGGATGTTCCAACAGAATGATAAATAATAGAACCAGGTCATGCATAAAACACATACAGGATGTTCCAACAGAATAATAAAGAACGGAACCAGGTTATGCGTAAAAGCACGCATGGGATGTTCCAAATGTAATGATAAAGAACGGAATAATAACAGAAATCATCATGCATGCGGTACTTCGCATAGACAAGTTATTCCAACATAATGATAAAGAATGGAATAACAGAAGAATTTCACCAAGTATAGGGTAGCTCACGTATCTGAGTTATTCAATGAGAATAATAAAGAATGGAATAACAGAAGTTCTCTTCATGAATACAAAAGAAATAATACCCCATACCTTAGAAAGAAGAGTACTGGATATAGAAGTAGTGAAGTAGCAGAACACTTTTCTTCTTTCTCTCTATAGTTTCTCTCTCTAGAGTTTCAGTGAATTCATAAGAAATAATGAAGGAATGAGCTTCTATTTATAGAAGAATGGATTGTATAGTAACTAATTCATGAACGGTCCAGATTGATTTACTTTAAACGGACGGTCCAGATTTAAAACAAAATCTTTTAAATAAAATATAATATATTCTATTTATAATCTAATAAAACGAATAACTTTATAAAAGTATTCTGTTTTATATAAAAAGATTTTACTATGCAAAATACTATGCAGACACTATACAATACTATTCATAATAAAATATAATATATTCTAATTATAACAAATAACTTTATAAAAGTATTCTATTTTGTATAAAAAGATTTTACTATGCAAAACACTATACAACAATTACTGTAGCAATAATTGAACAATACTGAGTGACTTCTCACGTAAGCATCAATAATTAATACCAACAAAACTAAGTGACTTATCACTTAAACATCAATAATTAATACCGTGTGCTACTATGCAACCACGCCAGACATTCTTTTTCTTTAACACCGGTGTTTCAACAATTAACGGTAAAACTTCCGCCGTTATTTTCATAAAGTGTTTTGTCGTTTTCTCAATCCGAATAATAATTACATTAATAGGGTCCACCAATGATTGTGTCATTCTACGAATATTCCTGTTAAAAACGAATGATCCCCAGGCAATCGAATATTATATAACAACTTGCGTACTTTGCAAAATTTATAAATATTATCCACAATTATAACATTATATCAAATTTACTCCATAATATTCAAATATGATATTTATAGAAAATTCATCTTTATTTATAAAAGTTGGGGTCTTACAACCTCCCCTTCTTATGAAATTTTGCCCTCGAAATTAGGGTACGTACCTGGTATGTCGAAGAGGTAAGGATACCTTGATTTCATTTCAGATTCTAACTCCTAAGTCATTTCCTCAACATCGTAGTTTCTCCACAAAACTTTGACTTGAGGTATAACTTTGGAGCGTAGAATATGTTCCTTCTTATCCAAGATTTGAACAGGAACCTCTTTATACGTCAAATCTTCCGCTATTTCGTCCGGTTCTAACTCAATAATGTGGTTTGTGTCTTCCAAATATTTACGTAACATGGATATGTGAAAAACATTATGAACATGAAACATATTTGGCGGTAAAGCGAGTCTATAGGCCACACTTCCTACTCGATCGAGGATTAAAAATGGGCCGATGAATCGAGGATTGAGCTTTCCTCTCTTTCCAAATCTCGTAACTCCTTTCCATGGAGCAACACATAACAACACATGATCTCCTATATTGAATTCCGCGTCCTTTCGATGAAGATCAGCATAACTCTTTTGTCGATCTTGTGAGGTTTTTATACGTTGTCAGATCGTTTGAATCTTTTCCGTAGTCATACGTACCAACTTTGGTCCCAACAACGTTGTTTCACCCACCTCATCTCAGCATACTGGAGAACGACACTCTCTTCCATACAACACCTCAAATGGAGCCATGCCAATACTTGCTTGATAACTGTTGTTGTAGGATGATATGCCGAGCTAAATCTTAAATCCGTGCCCATAGCTTTTTGCAAACTAACCAAAAATCTTGAAGTGAATCTTGGGTCTCGATCAGAAACTATGGATACAGGCATACCATGCAATCTTACAACCTCGTTTATGTATATACGAGCAAGACGTTCAAGTGTATAAGTTTCTTGTATCGGTAAAAAATGAGCAGACTTGGTCAATCTATCAATAATGACCCAAATCGCATCTATGCCTTGAGAAACCTTGGGAAGACCGGTAATGAAATTCATAGTAATGCGCTCCCCCTTCCATTCTGGAATTTCAAGTGGTTGCAACAGACCTTTTGGTACTTGATGCTCCGCCTTGACTCGTTGACACGTTAGACACCTTGAGATAAACATCGCTATCTCTCTCTTCATATTGGCCCCACCAAAATGTATGTCGAAGATCATGATACATTTTGGTACTCCTAGGATGGATTGCAAACGGTGTGTTGTGCGCCTCCATCATGATTTTATACTTTAAATCAGGGTCGTTAGGAACACAAAGTCTGGAGTTGACTCGAAGTATTCCTTCTTCATCGATTCTTGCTTCTGGCATAACACCTTCTTGCACTTTCTTCCTTATACGCATCAGCTCTAGGTCTGTAGCTTGAGCAACTTTAACTTTATCTATTAAAGTCAGTTCTACTCGTATATTCGCCATCATCACATGGGTCCCTGGAGTCTTTAACTCTATCTCCATCCTTTGCAAGTCACACAAAATGGGCCTTTGCGTTGACAATATCGCACTTGTACCCGCATATGATCTTCTATTCAATGCGTCAGCTACCACGTTCACTTTTCCAGGATGGTATTGGATGGTATGATCATAATCTTTCAATAGTTCAAGCCAACGTCGTTGTCGCATGTTGAGTTCCTTTTGAGTGAAGAAATATTTGAGGCTTTTATGATCCGTAAAGATATCCATTTTCTCCCTATACAAGTAATGCCTCCAAATTTTAAGTTTGAAGACAACAGCTGCCAACTCTAGATCATGAGTAGGATAATTCCTCTCATATTCTTTGAGTTATCTTGAAGCATAGGCTATGACTTTCCCATGTTGCATGAGAACACATCCTAACCCTTTGCCCGAAGCATCACTGTAGATGACAAATCCCTCCAAGCTAGATGGTATTGTCAGAACATATGCTGAAATGAGTATCCTCTTGAGTTCTTGAAAACTCTTCTCACATTCCTCGCTCCAACCGAATTTTGTATCTTTCCGAGTCAGCTGAGTTAATGGAGTAGCGATTCGAGAAAATCCTTCCACGAATCTTCGATAATAACCAGCTAAGTCGAGAAAGCTACGTACTTCGGTCACTAATTTGGGTTGCTCCCAGCTTTTAATAGCTTCAATCTTTGCCGGGTCAACAGATATTCCATGACTTAATACTACGTGCCCAAGGAATGCTACTTCCTCAAGCCAGAACTCGCATTTCTTCAACTTGGCATAAAGCTTGTATTCACGAAACTTTTTAAGTATCAGCCTCAAGTGTTGCTCATGATCTTCACGACTTTTGGAATAAATAAGGATGTCATCAATAAAGACGACCACAAAGTGATCCAAATATTCTTTGAATACTCGGTTCATCATATCCATGAAGGCGTGAGGAGCCTTAATCAATCCAAAGGACATGACTAGGAATTCATAATGCCCGTCATCGGGTTACGAAAATCGCTTTGGAATGTCATCGGTTCTAATCTTTAATTGGTGATATCTGGAATGAAGATCAATCTTTGAAAAGAATTTGGCTCCTTGCAACTGGTTAAACAGGTCATCAATACGTGGCAATGGGTACCTCTTTTTTGATGGTGACATGATTTAATTCCCGATAATCAATACAAAGTCGCATACTCCCATCTTTCTTCTTCACGAATAGAACAGGAGCACCCCAAGGAGAAGTACTAGGACGAATAAAGCCAATGTCTAATAATTCCTGCAGTTGTTTTTTAACTCCTGAAGTTCAATAGGAGCCATTCGATATAGGGCTTTGGAAATGGGTGTTGTACCGGGTTCAAGGTCGATACAAAATTCAATTTCATGCTCTGGGGGTAGGCCAGGAAGTTTTTCAGGGAATACGTCAGGAAATTTATTAACAATAGAAATATCATTCAAAACTGACGTATTTTTGTTTAGATCCGTGACATGAGCTAAGAAAGCTTGACATTCATTTTTTAATAATCGAATAGCTTTATGGCTTGAGATGACAGTGATTGATTTTAATGGTTTGGTTGCTTGAATTTGTATAATAGGTTGGTTAGGAATATGAAAGCTAACAACCTTACGAGAACAATCAATTTTTGCATGATGAGTAGTTAACCAATCAATCCCTAGAATCACATCAAATGCAAGTATTTTTAATGAAATAAGATCGACAGGTAATGTGAGGGTACCGATTTGAACCAAATAACACTTATAAACAGTGGATGTAATGAAGGTTTCTCCCTACGGAGTTTCCACAGATAAGTCAAAGTCTAATTTCTCCGGAGTCAAATTTAATCGTTGAGCTCAAGTAGGAGAAATAAAAGAATGAGTAGAACCGGTATCAAATAATGTATAGACTTCGCTAGATTTTATGATAAGCTTACCCGTGATGACCTCGTTCGGGTTCCTTACTTTCTGGGAGGTAACTACAAACGCTCTCCCTTGCACTACCGGCTTTGACTTTTCTGGGATGGCCTTTGGTGCCTCCATCCTAGCTGAACTTGTCTTTAGTGAACGACAAAATCGGGCTAGGTGACCTTCTCTTCCATAATTATAACATGCTTTGGACGTCATCGCGCAGTTTTGACTGATGTGTCCCTCCCTTCCGCATTTGAAGCATATGATAGGTGGTCGTTCTCCTTCCTTAACAACTGGTTCTGGTGTTGACGTATTTCCATCATTGTTGAATATCCTCTTCTTGAAATGTCCATTCTTATTGTTTTGGCCTTGATTACCACCAAAGTAGTTACCATTTTTGGCCTATTAATTCCCTCCACGCTTGTTGTCACTGCTTCGATGACTGCTCTCACTGGTATTATCATTTTGTCGGCTGCTTTCTCTTGGTTGCGTTGACTCGTTATCACGCTCTAATAACTGAGCCCTATTTATAACATCTAAATATAAACACATTTTATGAGAAATTAGATATTAATGTATCTCGGGTTTCAAACCTCTTAGAAACATCCGCGTCATTCTCTCCTCATTGTCAACCAAGTGAAACGCAAACTGGGACAACTCGGCAAACTTAGCTTCGTACTGCGACACGGTCATATTGTTCTGCTCTAACTTGATGAACTCTACCTCTTTTATGTGACGAATACTTTCGGGAAAGTACTTGTCGTTGAATAGTTCTTGGAACTTCTCCCAAGACATCTTCGGTCACGGCGACTTGAGTACGCTTTTCTTGATTCCCACCAAGAATCCTCTCTCCTCGCAACATAAAAAAGGTGGCAAAGGAACCTTTTGCTCCTCGAGCATCCCAAGACATCAAATATCTTGGTGATCCGCTTTATCCACATCTCCGCCTTTAAGTGGTTTTGGTTCTCCAATAAACTCGGTGGTCCCAGGCTCCTTGAATCATTTAGCGGTGACCGTCCGAGAGTTGTCAGTGTTTCCACCTGTATTTTGGACATGAGTTTCTCTTGCCTGATGTTATACGAATTACAGAAAGCTCCTACATATTCCGTCGTTCGCCATTTGGTCGATGTTGTTGTTCACCTGAGGATTATTGCCTTCCTGATGCACATTATCCTGGGTGTTGATTTATGGTGACTCAACGGTCTCCTGTGCTCCATTGATATTCTCAACATTCTCGGATGTCATTTTCAGATACTGCCACAAAACAAGGGTTAATTAACATGTAACATATTATCATTATACTCTGACCAACCAATTAAATATCAAATAAACTTAGCTAGGTCATACTAGCGAAGGAATTCCCCGTGTCTCCCCTCCTAGTTCTAGTCTCACATCTTAGCCGTGGATCATATCCTAAGCTTTGATACTAACCGTGGCGCCCCAAAATAGGTATACATCACCCATCTTGAGTCGCCAAATACATGGTACACAATACAAATAAAAACTTAATTATACAACATGAGCTGTGAGTTTTAATACAAATATTGTCTTCTAGACAATATACAAACTCAATGGGATCCTCATTACATTTATTATCACACTATTTCATAGAATAGTGAGGACTACTAATGTAATCATCTGGACCATCACTCCGTTCCCCGACTAGTCCCTGCTACGTTCTCATTTCCTGAAGAGAACAATGAAAGCAAAAGGGGTGAGCTCAACTAGCCCAGTAAGAAATATTATGACTAAGATAATGCAGAATAAATTATCATTAGCCTTCAACAGTGTTAAACTGATAAAATATAACAAACATCAAGTTTAACTGCAGCGGAACAAGCAATCCATTAGAAGAGTCAAGTATAGAATAAAATCTACTATCTTCTATGATTTAAAAGGTTTTTTATTTACTTTTATCGCTGAGACTCAACTTAATAAATAATCCACATCATCCCTGCACTACGGCCAAGCATATTCATTAGTATCACGACCACAAATTATCCATGCACTACGGGCCAAGGATATTCGTGTATTCATCAATGGTCATGATCATGACAACAACTGTCCATTAATGCACTACGGGCCAATGAGGACTTTTTTCACATCATTTGTAATATTACGGTCATGATTACACCGAATAATCCCTGGTCATAATCATACCAAGTCCATCTATGCACTACAGGCCACAGATTACTTTCAACATAATATAAACATGAGGATGATGACAATGATATAAGAATTCAATAAAACAATTTCAAGAATTAATTAATCCAGGAACTAATAACGTCCAAATTGTCAACATGATACTTCTTTGTAGAGTAACACTCAAGAATGCTCAGAAGAATATTTCCATGAAAAGATACTGGATGAAGAGCAAATATCAAGGATATTCCACTAATTTCATGGAGTATAGAAGTCAAAACTTTAACCAACTGAGTATAATAAAGAATGGAATAACAAAAGAAATCACCAGGCATGCGATAGGCCTTTTGAGCATGTGTTATTCCAACGTAATAATAAATAACGAAACTAGGTCATGTGTAAGCATACACGCATGTGATGTTCCAACAAAATGATAAATAATGGAACCAGGTCATGCGTAAAGCACAGACAGGATGTTCCAACAGAATAATAAAGAACGGAACCAGGTCATGCGTAAAGCACAGACAGGATGTTCCAACAGAATGATAAAGAACGAAATAATAACAGAAATCACCATGCATGCGGTACTTCGCATAGACAGGTTATTCCAACATAATGATAAAGAATGGAATAACAGAAGAATTTCACCAAGTATAGGGTAGCCCGCGTATACAGGTTGTTAGTTCCTAGTAGGCACAAGTTATCTAGAAGGGTGGGGGGGTTGAATAGATATTTGTAAATCTTTTCGTTTTAACTTGTTCTTAAATAATGATTAAAACTTTAAGAAATTAGTATTTGTTTTAATCTTCTTTACCAAGCAATGGAGTTATGAGCCAGTAAGGCAGTTATAGCAGATATAGCAGTTATAACAGTTATAGCATGAATGTAAATGACACAGTTGTTTTTAAGTGGTTTAGAGCACTCAAAGCTCCTAGTCCACTCTTCTACTCAACGAGTAGGATATCCACTAAGGATGTCTTTTACAATCTTCCTAATCACACGATTTCTTCTAGACCAAAGTGAGCCTAGAACTTCTCTAGTTCACTCTTGAACTCTTCAAGTCCAAAGAGACTTGGCTTTCTTACGATTCACTCTTTAACTCTTCAAGTCCAGCAGACTTGGTATACTTCTTAAGTTGATTGATAGTTGTTGAGTTCTTGATGGTTGCTACTCAGTTGCTGTGTAAGCACTGGTTTGTTAAGAACTGAGTAGCTGAGCAAGTTTTGCAATATCTCAGATCGTAGAGTTGAGCTTGAGAGAGATGTTCACGTTGTTTGATTAATGCTTGCTTATTTTTCTCTTATCTGTCTGATCTGTATATATGTGATGTTGAAAACTATCCATTGGATCCATCCGTTGTGACATTAAATGCATCTAAACTTTCTGTACTGTGATGGAGACATCTCTGCACATCTTCTAAATTCTGCATTCTGGCCCACTGACACTACAGGCTGCTTTCTCACCTACCACCTGAAAAGGTGTTTTGTCCCTCTTACCCATAGTACTATCCTTAGCTTCTTCAATACGCTTCTTTATTGCATACTAAAGATATTTCATACAATCTGGGACTGATGAGCACTGCAGCATCTAGGAGTCATTCCTCACTTATTGAAAGCACAAATCATGAGGCTCGACGTTTTCTGACATGAGACAGATGATGCTCTACGATTTAGATCGTGGTGTTCTACGATTTAGATCGTAGTGTCTTTTACATCTTTGCACACTACGATGCTATCAGTTGAGAGCACTACGATTTCCCTTTAAGACCTTCGTACACTACGATCTTCTCTTGCTTGTGTTGTTGACTCTACGTTCCCGAGAGCACAGTACGATTGTTGACTTGTAAACTTCATGTTTCCTTCAGCACACTATGATCGTGGAGTTAGCTCGTCAATCGTTGGGATCACTCTACAAAATCCGAAGAGTCTCCTTCAAGGCATGCACACTACGATCTTCAGGCTCTACATTTTCTGCCTTGACTTCTGCAATGTTGATCAAATTGATGCACTATGATTTCTTCAAGACTAATCTATTACATCTTAAGATCAACCTAACAGTTTTGATCTTTCTATCTATACATTCTTTAACAGAATGATACATGTTGAAAGCTTAGATCAACCTAACAATTTTGATCTATCACTAAGTCCTTGTACATATATTCATTTAAGGACCTTACAAATAATCATTAACATATACATTAAAACATCAAATCATAATATGCATTCACCCACCAATCTCCCCCTATTTGCTGTTGACATAACATAGGAGATTTGTTGTCATGATTATTAGTGAGTAGATGCATTTGCAGGAAATTTAAACATGACTTAGTATTTCAGTGAGCAACTGAAATGTCTAGAGAATAAGTATGAATTTATTGATGATCAGAAGATATTACAATTCAGCATTACATCAATAGGAGATTTAAGTTTTAACTTATCTCTGTTTCCTTGACCTCTTATGTGTAGGTGGGTTGGCATATTCGTCAGCCCTTCTTTTCCTTTTAGCTTCCTCATTTCTTGCTAACTCTTCCAGCTCGCTTAGACTTAGAACTGGATTCTCTTCATGTCTGTGCATGAATGCAGGATCTCCAATTGGCATTCTTATGCGTACCGTAGACACGTCTTGTGAGCTAGGAGTTGGGTCCTTATGACTCAGAGGAATAGCTGTAGGAATAGCTGTTACAATTTCCTGCTGACCAGATCGTTGAGTCTGATGATGTCTTACAGGAGGGCTTCGTGATGTCTGAGCATGAAATTGACTTATTCCCCTTTCTTGAATTTCATGACCTCGTCCTCTGCCTTGGCCTCCTTGATCTCCTTTCCCTTTCTTATTCTCCCCCTTTATGTCAACATCAAGGTTTCGAATATCTGAAGACAGGCGATTAACTCCTTGAACAAGCTCATTCAGTTGGCTTTGGGTTTGAGCAATGTCCTCTCTATTCTCCTTGATCTATTTTTCAGCTCTAGCTTCTTTATGTTGGAGGACTATCAGAATCATATCATTATGCTTCTCCTGATTGGCATAAGATTTCTGAAAGTCATAGACAGAAGCTTTCAAGTTGAGAATATTGTCCAGCATAATTTGATGTTGATGATCTTGGTTTTTCTGCATTTCAAGCCTGACCTCTCTTTGCTTGTCGAGAACTCGAAATGGATCTCATCTCTGTCTGATATACTCTTCAGAATCTCTTTGATAATTTCCCTTAGCCTCGTAGTGAGCTCAGTGTTCATAGTACTAGGGAATTTATTTGCATCTTTTATCATTTGGTTCAGTCGGATGTTAAGGAGATCAGAGTGGGATTCCAGACTTGTTTCGATAGACTTGATCATCTGCTCAGAAGTTTCTTTCAAGTCATGCTTGGTAGGCAAGCTTGGGAGAGTATCATTTTATTGGGAATTGTCCATTGGAGGGGTTCTTGGTTGAGATTGATCTTGCAAATTGTACAAAGCAAGATCAAGACTGAAATAGTCATGTGATGAGGAGGATGGTATATCAGCTGGAGGAGCTTAGGTTTGGATATCTGGGATAGGTGACTCTACAATTTTAACATTGGACTCTACGATGTGGCTTGAGTCTGGAATCGTAGAGTTGGTGATTTGAAGGAGTAGGGTAAGGTTGACTTCTTTTGGTTCTTCAGTTACAAAATTTTTAGATTCTGCAACTGGAAACTGATTTACTGGATTGAGAGTTACTTCCAGCCATTTAGGAAATTCATAGAAATAACTAAATGAAGATGATGGCAGGTGATTAACTCTAAAACTGGTAGGGATAGACAATACCTCAGGTTTATCTTTTGATGAGGAATGGTTGGTAAGCAGCTTTTTAGCAAAGATGACTTTCCCTGGAAATCCATTAGCTAGAACTGAGATTGCTAGATATTCCTTGAAGCTCCAGAACATGTGATCCCATGAGTTCAGAATTCGAGCTTGATGGTATGCCATCATGGGTAGGTAGGAGAACAGTTGAGTGTACATATAGCTCCTAAATCCATCTTTCCCTACACCAGTGATTTCAAGCTCATCATCATCATCATCATCTTTTTCTTCTAAAGATTCCATTATCTCAATGGTCTCTGGAGGGTTTGGCATGGGCTCAATTTCATCTTGAGCAAGGACCTCTTCTTCAGCCATTGGGATATCATGAGGCTCCCCCTAAGCATGAACATCTTCTTGGAGGTTTAGAAACTCCCCCTCAGCTGGTATGTACTCAATCATGAGAGTTTCAGGGATCTCCCCCTCAGCTGGAGCATTTTCCTCTTCGTTTGCTTGGGGCATTTCTACCTTTGCAGCCATACTCTTGGCTTCCTTTTTCAGCACTTTTTCATTTTCAAGAATATACTTCTTGACCAGCTTTCTTTTTTCTTTGCTGGGTTTAGCCACAACTTCTGGACTCTCTTGAGTCTTAGCTTTGTCCTTTTGAACAGCCACTCTTCTTGAAGCAGCTTCTTCCATTTCTGCCACACTTGGCTTTGGTTTTAGAGAAGAGCCCGAGTCTCTCTGATCAAGAAACTGTTGGTCTTTTGGACTTATGACCAGTTTTGTTCTTCTTTAGGATCTGTGAAATGGTGGCTCGATCCTCTTCAGCTTCTTCTTGTTGTTGCTTCTGTCTTAGCCTCCTCAGAGTTTCTATGTCAGAGGACTCTACAGGAATGTTAGTTGTAGATCCTTGAGGCTCTTCAACTTGTCTTGCCCTTAGCTTTCTTTTGCCCTTGCTTTTTCTGGAAAGAGCAGAGGGTTCTCCTTTGTCTGTTTCTTCTTCTTCTTCAATTTCTTTAACAACAGACATTCCTCCTGGAAAGCCTGCTTCTTTTTTTTCCCCAGTTCTCCCACTGGACTCTGTCATTATTCTTACAAAATCAGCAGGGTTCCTTTCCCAGTTCTTAAACAACTGCTGTGTCATTCTTCGATTTGGGTTGATGGCTTCTCCTTCATCATCCCCAATTTTGTCACCCAATGCAGATTGCAGAATGATGCTAATGAATCTCCCATACAGCATCTTCGGAGTATTCTTTGATTTCTTCGAGCTGATGATCCACTTGCCAATCCACTCGAGCAATACAGCCCCATAGTTGAGTTGTGTACCATGAACCAAGGCAGACATGAGCTTGAGCTGAGTCTCAATTACCGAGTCATGACCTGAGCTCTTGCAGCAGATGCATTTCCCAATAATGTCAGCCAAAAATTCGTACCTTTGAGGGAACTCCTTCTTTTTGTAGCCTTTCATAGAGGGATTCTTCTTGTGGTGCATTTTCTTCAAGCCCTCTTGGAAGCTTATGCTATCTAGAAATGGGTGCCCTACGTTCTTAAAACCTAGGGCCAAATTGAAGTTTTCTTCCCTTAGCTTCATTTCAACTCCTCTTACTCATGTAGTGATGGTGTTGTGTTCGTACACTCCATTCTTGTAGAACTCCTTCACTAGTTTTGGATAGATGAGGGTGTCGGTGCTCAGCGCCTCTTCGAGACCTGCCTTCTTTAGTAGTGCTAAGGTCTTGTGAAATTTTGGTGGAGCATACTTGAACTCATCGAAACAGAGTCTGTAGCCTGAGATTACATTTGAAGTAGCCATGATTCTGTAGTTGAGAAGTGGAATACGACTGAGCTTTCTTTTGAGTTAGGGTTTTGCTTTGAGAGAGAGAGAGAGAGATAATCTTTTGAACTTCAGATTTCAAAAACACGGTTCCAATTTGTACTTATAGCTTCCCTCTCTCTTTTTGACTTAGTGGGACAGGTGTCGCGTTTTGCTTGGCTCTACGATTTTGACTGTACATGAATGTTATGATTTTCCCTTTGAGTCTTCAGTGCTGAGATGTCCTTAGGATGACTACGATCGTAGAGGTAGTCTTCTGGTCGTTGAGTCTGTCCTGCGATCGTCGAGTCTGTCCGACAGTCGTTGAGTCTGATCACCATTCGTAGAGTCTGTCCTACGATCGTCGAGTCTGTCCGGATCCTTGAGATGAGTTTTTGACTAAGCATTCTTTTTAAGGTAACTCAGGAAGGGCCAACCTCTTGGTGTGATTTAAGGGTTAGGTTTGTCCCTGAGGCACCTCTTAGAGAGATTGCATTGTTATGAAGCTTGTCATCACAGGATTCACTTTGCTGGTTGGAAGGGCTTTTGGTCATCGTCGAGTCTGCACTATGATAGTTGAGTCTTTGATACGATCGTTGAGGTAGTTGTCTGTTCGCCTCTAAGATCGTGAACTTTCCTTGATCATGTCTATGATTTTGAGTACAACCTTTATATCTGTCATGGTTAGCACAATCTAGAGCATACATTTCATGGTTGAAGATTTAGCATGCCTAGCTCACTTATTAACTTGTTAAATCTGGATTCATCTAGTGGTTTTGTAAAAACATCAGCAAGTTGATTTTCAGTAGGGATATATTGTAAAGATATAGTTCCATTTTGCACATGATCCCTAATGAAGTGATACCTTATTTCTATATGCTTGGTCCTAGAATGCATGACAGGATTATGAGTTATTGCTATGGCACTTGTGTTATCACAGTGTATGGGAATAGATTTGAAATCGAACCCATAGTCAGCTAGCTGATTTCTCATCCATAGGATCTGAGCACAAAGAGCCTACCAACAACAATATATATATTCACCGCAATTGAAGTAGACACTGAGTTTTGCTTTTTGCTAAACCAGGACACAAGTCTATTTTCAAGAAGTTGACAGGTGCCACTTGTACTTTTTCTGTCTATTTTGCATCCTGCAAAATTAGCATCTGTGTATCCTATCAGTTCAAATGAGGATTCCTTGGGATACCATAGCCCCAAGTAGGGTGTACCCTTGAGATACCTGAAGATCCTCTTTACAGCAGATAAATGTGACTCTTTAGGGTTAGCCTGAAATCTAGCACATATGCATGTTGCAAACATTATATCTGGTCTACTGGCAGTTAGGTATAAAAGAGACCCGATCATACCTCTGTATTTAGTGATATCAATACTTTTACCTTTCTCATCCTTGTCAAGCTTGGTTGCATGAGCAATTGTTGTTTTCATGGGAGAGACTGATTCCATGCCATACTTCTTTAGTAAGTCTTTGATGTATTTGGCTTGGTTGATGAATATTCCTTCATCAGTCTGCTTCACTTGCAGTCCAAGGAAGAAATTCAGCTCACCCATCATGCTCATTTCAACCTTGCTCTGCATTAGCTTAGAGAATCTCTTACATAACTTTTCGTCAGTAGAACCAAAAATGATATCATCAACATATATTTGAACTAGTAAGACTTTGTCTTTATGATTTCTAAGAAATAGTGTGGTATCTACTCTACCTCTAGTGAACCCATTTTCTATTAAGAAGTTAGTCAGTGTTTCATACCATGCTCTAGGTGCTTGTTTAAGACCATATAAAGCTTTGTCTAATCTATAGACATAATTAGAAAGAGATGGATTGATGAAACCTGGAGGCTGTTCTACATAGACTTCTTGAAGCTCTCCATTTAGAAATGCACTCTTGACATCCATCTGGAAGACTTTGAACTTCATGTGGGCAGCAAAGACAAGAAAGATTCTGATGGCTTCTAGTCTGGTAACAGGTGCAAATGTCTCATCATAGTCAATACCTTCTTCTTGAGAATAACCCTTTGCCACTAATCTTTCCTTGTTTCTGGTGATGACCCCATCTTCATCCATTTTGTTCCTGAAGACCCACTTGGTTCCTATGACAAGATGACTCTTTGGTCTTGGTACCAATCTCCACACTTTGCTTCGTTCAAATTGGTTGAGTTCTTCCCCGCATGGCTTCTATCCAACCGAGTCTTCCATAGCATCCTCTATCTTCTTTGGCTCTATCTGTGACAGGAAGCTTAGATAGAAGCATTCATTTTGAGTAGCAGCTCTTGTTTTAACTCTTGCACTTGGATCTCCAATTATTAGATCTTGAGTATGATCCCTTGCCCATCTGTTCCCTGTTGGGACATCTGTCCTGATCCCTCCTTGTCTTAGGTCTTCAAGGTCTATCTCTTCTTCTTGGAGTGGAGGCTCGCTGTCTTAGATGGACCTCTCTACGATTTCATTATCATGCTCTACGATTTCACTGTCTGGTATTACGATCGTAGTGTTGAGATCGATGATTGCATTCGTAGTGTCTGCACTATCGGTTGTAGTGTCTAGAGGCACTACTTTGTCTGTGTCAGTTTCATCAAAGATGATGTGTATTGAGACTTCGACATTCAGTGTCTTTTTATTGAACACCACATAAGCTTTCTTTGTCATGGTGGCATCCAAGAAAGATCCCTTCGTCGACTTAAGGTGGAATTTTGTCGAATCTTGCTTTCCATTGTTGAGAATATAGCATGCATGCGAAAAAGACATGGAAATAGTGACACTTGCTTTCCTTCCTTTCCACGATTAAGTAGGGTATCCTCTTGATCGTAGAGTGAATTAATGATCTATTCTATATGTAGCATGCAGTGTTGTCGATACTTACGCCTGAAGTATTCAGCGATTTAGTTGCTTTGCTAGTAGGTCCTTCCACCTCTATCGAGTTCTGTTCTTTCTTTCAAAGAACTCCATTTTGTTGAGGAGTTCGTGGAGTTGAGAGTTATGATGATGCCATTGTCTGAGCAGAACTTGTCTATTTCTGAGAAATCGAATTCTCTTCCATGATCACTCCTTATTGCCTTAATTTTCTCTCCTTTCTCATTCATCACCAGTTTGAACATCTTGATTAATTCGGAGCTCGTTTCATCCTTTGAAGTTAGGAAGAATACCCATGTGAATCTGGTGAAGTCGTCGACTATGACTAGAGAGTATCTTTTGCCTCCAAGACTAGCTGTTGGGATTGGTCCAAAAGATCCATGTGGAGCAAATTGCAAGGGTTTGTCAATGGAGTTAGCGGTCTTGCTCTTGAATGAGCTTCGGTTTTGCTTTCCAAGTCGGCGGCGTTGCATGGCCTTTCCTTCACAAAGTTGAACTTGGGTAGGCCACCACGAGATCTTTTGATGCCAGTTTGGACATGTTTTTGAAGTTTAAGTGAGACAGCCTTCTATGCCATAGCCAGCTCATTTCCTCAGATGCTTTTGCCAGAAAACATATTGTCTCATTAGGGCTTAGTTGACCAAGATCTACTGTGTAGACATTTCCTTTTCTTGTCCTGGTAAGCTTTATGGCAGATGTCTTCAAATCTCTGACTAGACATTGGTTGTTGAGAAATATTACTTGGTGACCCTTATCGCAGAGTTGGCTGATACTTAGAAGGTTGTGTTGGAGTCCTTCCACATAAGCTACTTTGTTGAAAGATACTGCACCATTGCCAGCAGAGCCATATCCTCTTGTCTTTCCCGAGTTGTTATCTCCAAAGATGACTGAGGGACCCTCCTTCTCTACATAGTTGGATAGTAGAGCTTTGTTCCCTGTCATATGCCTCGAGCAATCACTGTCCAGATACCATGTTGAGGTCGTGGAGCTCTTTTCCTGTCAAAACATTTGAACCTTCATTTTGGTACCCATATTTGCATGGGTCCTTCTTTGTTAGTGCCTTTGGGGACCCAAATTTGTCTAATTTTGGGTCTCACATGCATGGAATTATAATAACACTTTGTAGCCCTATGACCAATTTATTGCATATGAAGCATCTGTTATAATGCATGCCTGTGTGTGTGTGGTGATTCATCTTTCACTTGGACTTGTGTGGTTCCTTAGTTAACCTTCTGTTAAGCTGATTCTCTTTCTTCCACGTGTCCTTAGGTTTCATAAATAGTGATGAGTGTGCCTTACCTCTAATGTACCTTCCCAGTTGATTCGTAGAGTTGATTTTGTTTGACTCTACGATTCTTCGAGGTTGGTAAGTAGAGATTGGGTTACTCTTTTCCTTGATAAAACCCAGACCAGCGTGAGATCCTTTACTTCTCTGAGTATAACTAGAGACAGTAGAACAAGGTTGAGCTGGTTCTTCCACCTGTGAGGATTTCACAAAAGCAATGCCTCTACCAAAACTTGAGACATTACTAGTGCTAGTTTCCATTGTCTTTTTCACACTTAACTCTGAGATGAATTCCCCAAAGCCTAAGCCTGTTCTGTCGAATGTGCTTCTCTGACTAGAGAGCATGCAGTCCATGGGTGATGAGGATCTATTCCATGCAGAGATATTCTTCTCTAGATCCTCAATTTTAGAGGTTAGCTTAGACTCTCTTTGTGCATGATGTGTGTTTGTTTGTTTTAAAGTTTCATTCTCAGCTTCAAGCTTGGAGAGAAGATTAGTACTTAGAAGGGATGTTTCAAGCTCTTCTTGAACTTTCTTCTTCTCCTCTTGAAGAAGTGAATGATCTTTAGACAAGACTCTGAACCACTTCATGTATTGATGTAGGTCAGTGGTTATGCCATGCAAAGCAGTTCTTAAGTCACTTATATCTACATCAGGAGAATTAAAATCAAATACCTCATCGATACTTACATCATGTATGTTTAGGCTTTGTTTGTCCTTTGTATGTTTGGCCATTAAGCACAGATTGGCCATATGTGGTTCTTCCTCATCTCCGGAGTCTGCATTTGAGTCATTATCTGAATCACTCCACAATCCTCCGGCAACCAGGCCTTTGTCTCTTTTCTGAGGCCTCTTGGTTCCTTTGTATTCTTTCTTTGCATGAGATTTCTTCTTTAGCTCTTCTTTGATAGGCTTGTTGCAGTTGGCAATGAAATGACCAGGTTTCTTGCAGTTGTAGCATAAATCATTCATTTGTTCCTGGCTGACGTAGTTGCTGACTTTCTTTGGCTTGCCGGTTCTGCCTTGTCGCATGAACCTTCTTAGTCTCTTTACTAGCATAGCAAAGTCATCGTCATCGTCTTCATCAGAGTCAGAGTCAATCTCGGTGATGACTTTTGATGCACTTTCATTTTCCTTGAGAGCAACACCCTTATCCTTTCTTCTTCCTTCTGATAAGGTTTCGGCGCGTTGGGTCAGCTCCAGTTCGTACGTCAGGAGATTTCCATACAGTTGTTGAACTGTCATCTCATTAAGATTCTTTCATTCTCTTATTGCTGTGGTCTTTACATCCCACATGCTCGGTAGGGCTATCATGAACTTTATGGTTAGATCCTTGTTAGGATAGATCTTCCTATACGCTCATAGAGAGTTAAGCAGAACGTTGAATCTTTCATAAGTTGCAGTCACGTTTTCTCCCTGCACATGAGCGAACATTTCATACTACTGTGTCAGGAGAGACTGTTTGTTCTCTCTGACTTCTTCAATTCCTTCGTGCATAATCAGTAGTGCTTCCCAAACTTCCTTAGTTGTTTTGCTGTTTACAACATTTTCAAACAGATCATCCTCTAAGGATTGGAAAAGGAAGTTCTTTGCCTTTTTATCAAGTTGGACAGCTCTCTTCTCTGTGTCTGTCCATTCCTCTTTCACTTTGATTTGTACTTTGTTTGGATCGTCAATGGTTGGTGCAAGCTTTGTTGGTACATAGGGCCAATTAAGAACAATCTCAAATAGATCTTCATCTATTGAGTCCATGTAAGCTTGCATCTAGACTTTTCAGTTAGCAAATTTATCCTTGTTGCACATTGGTGGCTTGCTGCCTCCCCCGGTCCTGGATTCGCTTGGTACGAGTGCCATTTGGATCTACTAAAGCGTGTAAGTTGTAAAATAGAACCTGCTTTGATACCAATTATTAGTTCCTAGTAGGCACAAGTTATCTAGAAGGGGGGGTTGAATAGATATTTGTAAATCTTTTCGTTTTAACTTGTTCTTAGATAATGATTAAAACTTTACAGAGTTAGTATTTGTTTTAATCTTCTTTACCAAGCAATGGAGTTATGAGCGAGTAAGGCAGTTGTAACAGATATAGCAGTTATAACAGTTATAGCATGAATGTAAACGACACAGATTCCTTTTAGACCAGCAGTCTAGGAACTTCTCTAGTTCACTCTTGAACTCTTCAAGTCCAGCAGACTTGGCTTTCTTCTGATTCCTCTATTTAACTCTTCAAGTCCAAGAGAGACTTGGTATACTTCTTCAGTTGATTGATAGTTGTTAAGTTCTTGATGGTTGCTACTCAGTTGCTGTATAAGCACTGGTTCGTTAAGAACTGAGTAGCTGAGCAAGTTTTGTAATATCTCAGATCATAGAGTTGAGCTTGAGAGATATGTTCACGTTGTTTGATTAATGCTTTCTTATTTTTCTCTTATCGGTCTGATCTGTATATATGTGTTGTTGAAAACTATCCGTTGGATCCATCCGTTGTGACATTAAATGTATCTGAACTTTATGTACTGTGATGGAGACATTTCTGCACATCTTCTGAATTCTGCATTCTGGCCCACTGACACTGCAGGCTGCTTTCTCACCTACCACCTGAAAAGGTGTTTTGTCCCTCTTACCCATAGTACTATCCTTAGCTTCTTCAATATGCTTCTTTGTTGCATACTAAGGATATTTCATACAATCTGGGACTGATGAGCACTGCAGCATCTAGGATTCATTCCTCACTTGTTAAAAACACAGATCATGAGGCTCGACGTTTTCTGACATGAGACAGATGATGCTCTACGATTTGGATCGTGGTGTTCTACGATTTAGATCGTAGTGTCTTTTACATCTTTGCACACTACGATGCTATCAGTTGAGAGCACTACGATTTCCCTTTAAGACCTTCGTACACTACGATCTTCTCTTTCTCGTGTTGTTGACTCTACGTTCCCGAGAGCACACTACGATCGTTGACTTGTAAACTTCATGTTTCCTTCAGCACACTACGATCGTGGAGTTAGCTCGGCAATCATTGGGATCACTCTACGAAATTCGAAGAGTCTCCTTCAAGGCAGGCACACTACGATCTTCAGGCTCTACGTTTTCTGCCTTGACTTCTGCAATGTTGATCAAATTGATGCACTATGATTTCTTCAAGACTAATCTATTATATCTTAAGATCAACCTAACAGTTTTGATCTTTCTATCTATACATTCTTTAACAGAATGATACACGTTGAAATCTTAGATCAACCTAACAATTTTGATCTATCACTAAGTCCTTGTACATATATTCATTTAAGGACCTTACAAATAATCATGAACATATACATTAAAACATCAAATCATATTATGCATTCACCCAACACAGGTTATTCCAACAGAATAATAAAGAATGGAATAACAGAAGTTCTCTTCATGAATACAAAAGAAATAATACCCCCTACCTTAGAAAGAAGAGTACTGGATATAGAAGTAGTGAAGTAGCAGAACACTTTTCTTATTTCTCTATAGAGTTTCTCTCTCTAGAGTTTCAGTGAATTCGTAAGAAATAATGAAGGAATGAGCTTCTATTTATAGAAGAATGGACTGCATAGTAACTAATTCATGAACGGTCCAGATTGATTTACTTTAAACGGACGGTCCAGATTTAAAACAAAATCTTTTAAATAAAATATAATATATTCTATTTATAATCTAATAAAACGAATAACTTTATAAAAGTATTACATTTTTATATAAAAAGATTTTACTATGCAAAAATACTATCACGAGACACTATGCAACACTATTCATAATAAAAAATATAATATATTCTAATTATTGTCTATTAAAACAAATAACTTTATAAAAGTATTCTGTTTTATATAAAAAGATTTTTCTATGCAAAACACTATGCAGCAATTACTGTAGAAATAATTGAACAATATATAGTGACTTCTCACGTAAGCATCAATAATCAATACCGTGTAATACTACTATGCAACCACGCCAGATTCTTCTATTTTTAACACCGGGTGTTTCAACAGTTAACGGTAAAACTTCCGCCGTTATTTTCATAAAGTATTTTTGTTGTTTTCTCAATTCGACAATAATTCCGTTGCGGGGTCCACCAATGATTGTGCCTTTGTACGAATATTCCCTGTTAAAACTAATATTCCCCGACCAATCGATTATTATATAACAACTTGCGTATTTTGAAAAATTTATAAATATTACCCACAACTATAATATTATATCAAATTTACTCCATAATATTCAAAAATGATATTTATAGAAAATTCATCTTTATTTATAAAAGTTGGGGTCTTACATCAAGCCTCCGTTAAGATTCTTCGTTTTGCATTGAATTTAACCACATGCTCCACAGCTGGTGCAACCCCCGTCAATTTCTTTAAGACTCATTCTTGCAAACGTACTCTTCGGAACATAATTCGAAATTACAAAAATTTCTCTTCATCTAATTACGATTTGAATACCAAAAAAATATTTAAAATTATTTTGAACTCGTAAAATGTTTATGTTCTACACATGACAAAGATTTAACAAATTATTTTTATTTAATTTATTTACTTTAAATAAATTCATTCAAAACTCTAAGGACATCAGATAAACACAACAATTGTACAAATTATATTACCAATTCACCCTAAGAACTCAATAGTTTCAAAATATCATAACCTCAAATTAAACTAGTTCTCAAATATTATTACACCAAATAATATACTAATAATATCTCTTTATCACCATATCAAACTCCAAGTCACATATTCTACCATCTACATAAGCGGACTACAACTATTCAAGATCTCTCAAAATCAATTGAATTTCATCACTTATTATCCAATCATATAATAAATCAATCATCCCTTATTGCAAACCTTAATTCAATAAATTTCAATGTCTCCTCATATTATCACAAATAAATTTCATAGAACATAACTCCAATATCCTACTAGAAATAGTTACAAAATTGATCATTAACTCCAAATGATTAATCTAATTACCTTGAATATTAATAACTCAAATTAAAGAAATCATCTATACTTATTAATTTTCACTTTATCATAATATCCCATCAATACACAAATCTCAAATTATACACAAGCTTAACATAAATCAAAACCTAACTAAAATCAAATCCTCAATTCAACGATCATAATGATTGTCACAAAAAAAACAACTCTAACAAATAATTTTTTCAAAATCAAATTCTCGTCGATACAAATACTCACATCATAATCGCATCTCATATAAGATCATTTCTTATCTATACAAAGTATAACTTTATTCACCTCAATGATTAAATCACAATTCTTAACTAATATTGCTCAATCACCTTAACAAATTATTCCACTGTCCTCAAATCAACTACAAATCGAAAAGGAGATAGACAGTTGGTCAAAATAGAGACTAACTAAACAAAGAACAAAATAGAATCAAACTCCTACGTCTACCCAATGGTTTACCCATAACTCACAGGTCAAACCTAGATAGGTTTTCTACAAGAAAGAACCTAAGCACTGATACCATCTCTGTAACACCCCTTCCCGAAAAGGAAAGGGAGGTCACGTGCAAAGCACAACAAACCTCAAAATAAGTAAACATAACACTAATAACTTTAAAATATTAATAGTGATATCCATCAATGAAGTACTAAATACAATTCTCCAAATAGAGTCAAAATAACCAAAACCAAAATTTGAAACAACCTAGTTAGTCAAAGACAACTCTCTCATCACACTAGCCCTGAATCACCCTGCAAACCTACTGGAAGAAAAACACAGCATGAGCCAATTGCCCGATCTGAGATCAGAGATATACAAGCTGGTATACTGAAAATAATCGAGACAAAATCTTCGAACAAAGCCTCAAGTGTAAATACTGGACGAAAATATAATCTCCAAAGATCTCGAATGGAATATATCTAATCAATGAAATTAGCGAAACCAATAGAAGAATAAAGAAATAACGAACTGAAGTAACTAACTCAATGAATTGAACTGAACAGAAACAAACAAAACTAATACAATGAAATAATAGGTTGAATCAAATGGTTGGGTGTTATTTCATACCGAGTGAGCTCAGAAATATACATTGCCACACAGAAAAGTCAAAATAATGACACACATGCAAGTCAAAATAATGCCACACATGCAAATCACACATTGGACCGCGAATCCAAATGTATGAAAATCGGATAGGTGTGTTTGGCACAACATCACAAATCAGTAGAACAAAAAACTAGGGTTAACCCATACGCCTCCCACAACAAAACACCAAATGGCCCACTTCCTCCGGAGCCCAAACAAAGACGCCTTGGACTAATCACACCGCCACGAAAAGTGTCATGTCTCTCGTGCCAAGACGACATGCCTGTGGTACCCCCACAAGTGGTTATAACTCAGGTATACCTTACGGTATATTCTAACAAAAATACCATGTCACAACACATGCAACATAATACCAACAAAAGGGTTCTATATGTAAATGTTGAACCAAATCAAATTATAGTCACAAGGTCTCAAAAAAGAAGGTAGCAACATGTACCGCTCTATAATTATCAAAAATAAATACTAAACATGATATCCTAATTTAAAGAGTACAAATACGAGTCATATGTATCAACTCCAAAATGAAACTAATATATTTATTTCACAGGAAATAATTATGTGAAATCATAACAGAATTCGAAACAAGGAAACAAACGATGTGGTAAAAGTCGTCATTGGCCCGTAGTGACTGTAATTATGATTATTCATTATAATCATGACTATTCGAAACAAGGAAACAAACAATTATGATTATTCGCTATAATCATGACTGTAATGTTGTAAATGATGTGGTAAAAGTCCTCATTGGCCCGTAGTGCATTGATGGACAGTTTTTGGTATGATCATGAGCATGGGTTCTCTCCGGCTAAGGGTGCAAAGATCAATTGTTTTATGGCGTGATCATGATCGTTGATGAAAACACGATTATCCTTGGCCCGTAGTGCATGGATAATTCGTGGCCGTGATACTAATGAATATCCTTAGCCTGTAGTGCATGGATAATTCGGTGATGAGGATTATTTATTGTGCTGAGTCTCAGCGATAAAATATTGATAATAAACTTTTAATTCGTAGAAGATAGTAGATATCATGTTGTACTTGACTCTTCTAAAATACAGTTGCATGTCTTTGGCCTGTAGTTCAAGGATGAACCGTTAATGAATATCTTTGGCGCGTAGTGAAAAGATGAATGTATTAGTATGATTATGAACAGAAACTGTGATTTGGTATAACCATGATCTTTGATGTTTCAGGTAAAGACATGTGATTAAAATTATCTTCGTCCTGGGTACGAAGAGGAATTTAGAACCATAATTATGATTATGAGTTATTCACATGATTGTGGACAGGAATTGTTGATTGATGTTATAGGGATAAAATATTGTTGGTGGACTTTTAACATGGAGAAGATTATAGACTTTATGGTTTAATGGATTACTCGTTCTGCTGCAACTATGGTTGAAAAGTTTTATCATCTACCATATGTTCTAAATCTCTGATTTATTACTAACGAAGGCTATTGATAATTTAATTATCTTTAGTCATGATATTCTTTACTAGGCTAGTTGTGCTCACCCTTTTGCTTCACAATTCCTTTCAAGTAATAAGAGTGTAGCTGGGTCGAGCGGAGGTAGCAGGGGATTAGAATGGTGGTCTATAGCTGTTGAGGTTCTCCCTAAACAATATGGAAATAATTTTATTGAGAACTTTAGATAAGTGTGTTGTATTTTTATACGACATTAAATAGTTATATTTGGTGACTCAAATAGGGTGAGGCGAACCCAACTTTGGAAGGGTATTTTTCCACTATCATACGAGATGTCTAATGACATACGACTTCGTGTTATCATAAGACATGGTTGTGCACATCCAATTGCTGAGTATATCTACGAGCACTACCTACATAATCTTGGAGTTTGGTTGAAATATAATTCTCAATTGGAGACAATGGAGATAATTATATGTCAAGAGAAGACTCACCATTGGAAAGAACATGACAGTAATCTTCTCATTTTTCTTTGGGGTCTATTGGGTCAACTAAGGATAATTCTCGAGTCATATGATATCTATCATAACTTATATGCATGACCTTCCATGTACAAAGGTTTCCTTGAGTATTTTCCAAAGATTTTAATTTCTAAAACAATTATTAATTGTACTTTTATGTAAAGTACCATTGTAAGGTGTTGTGGTCGAGGCACCATGAGAGTTACATATATTTGTATTAAAACTCATAGATTAACCGTGGTCGTATTCTGCACGACAGTTCAACAGTTATATAAATGAAGTTTGTATTTGATTTATATAGTGTGATATCTGGAGACTCAAAATGGGTCATGTGGACCTATTTTGGGGGCGTCACAAATGGCATGTATGATGAAATTCCTAAATGAATGGGTAGTTAGATGTGATTTGTATGTTGGATCGTGAGCACCAAAACTGAGGTTAGGGAACCCGAATTTGGGGGCATTATACGTTGGTATCGAAGTTGTAGGTTCTAAACCATAAGTGGGGGGGAACCTTAGGAATATAACCATAAACAAGATAGAGAAAACTCAATTAGAGTTATAAGTGAGGAATTGACGAAATGCATAAATAGTATGATATGTGGACACGTAGTGTTTATGAATTGGGTACTGGTGATGTACTAATTAAGATTGTTTAAAACTAATGGTAGGATGTCAGGAGATGATAAAATGGTTACGGAGATGTTAGTAGCCGTTGCACCAATGCCATTAGCCGAGGTGCTAGCTCAGAGTGAGTCAGTTGAAGAATTTGTAAGAGACGAACCTATGGTGAATCTGGGAAGTGATCATGGCGAGTATCCCGAAATGAATCTGAATGAAAATGAAGAAGTAGATTCCAAATAAACTAAGGTGGAATCAGAAATTAAGGCTGCAGTGAGAGAAAAAGGTAGCGTAGGAATCGAAAAAGGTCAGGTATCTGCGGAAGTTTAAGAACTAAGGAGTAAGGTGTTTCTCTTGGAAGAATTGTGGAAGACGGAAAGGGCATTGCGCAAGATGACGGAAGAATGAAACAATCTAAAGGCACAAGTTGATAGAATGAAGGTTGAAGGTGGTGTATCATCTGAAGATATAATCAAGAAAAAGAAGGGTAATAATAAAAGGAAATGAAACAATGATAGTGACAATAACTCAGGGAATTAAAATTCAAAGAAGAAGCAAGCTTGTGGCAAGTGTGGAAAGAATCCTTTGGGAGAATGTATAATGGATAAAAATGTGTGTTTCAATTGTGGACAAGAAGGACATATTTTGCCAAATTGTCCTAAGTCAAAGAAAGGAGGATGTTTTTGCATGTGGGGGAATGGGAATATTCATTTTATCAGGGAATATTCGTACGACGACATAATCATTGATGGACCCCACAACGGAATTACTGTTAGAGTTAAAAAACGACAGAAATATCTTTTTATAAAAAGTACGACGAAAGTTTTATCGTTAACTGTTGAAATACCTGGTGATAAAAGTAAACTAATACGCGTGGTTGCATAGTAGCACACGATATTGATTATTGATGCTTACGTGAGAAGTCACGCAGTTTTGTTTAATTATTGCCACAGTAATTGTTGCATAGTATCTCACGTTCTTGATTCAATTATTGTCACAATATTTTATATTATTAAATTAATAATTGAGACGACAAAGTTATTCATATTATTATTTTCATTATTGACAATGTCTAGAAAGTTCAATCGAGGAAAGGGGTTTGATCACCTAATTACACGCCAATAAGGAGAAATCTTTATCAGAAAGCCCCCTCTTTCCTGGGAATGATTTGGTTGTTAATATTATGAGTTATAATATTAATGATGAATGTTATTAAACATGTACTTTGTGAAGCCAAGTGAATTGAGATAAATAGAGGAGTTTTTATTAAAGTGTTTTTTGTAAATTTTGCTTATTATATGGACCCCCACTTAACCATTTTTCAAAAATGCCGATAGAAAGTTATCTCAGATTACTTTTATATATATATATATATATAAAGTGCCGTATGGGGGATTCAAAAGTCACGGGTGGCTTGGTTTGTTATTATATATATATATATATATATATATATATATATATATATATATATAAGTTTTTGTTTTTTATATAAAATAGAATATATTATATTTTATTATTTGCATAGTACTGTATAGTGTTGCATAGTACTGCATAGTGCTTCATAGTGCAACATAGTAAATTAGAAAAAATTTCAGTCGGTGCGCCCGTGATTTCATTCAAAATTTACTGTGCAGTCCGTGATTTTCTAATTCAAATACTATCTTACCATTCTCCTATAAATATGATGCTCAGTTTAGAAAAGAAAATCACACCAGAATCAGAGAATTCTTCTTCTATAATATTGAGCGTATTTCTTTAGAATTTAAGGAAGATTTGAGTGTAGAAAATAATGCAAGTTTTCTTCAAGTTTTTAAGGTAAGGGGTATTATTTATTTCATATTCGCTTACGATATTATTTTTCGTATTCGTAAGGAATTTTATTTTCGTTCAATATTCGTAAGGAATATTTTCTTCGTTTAATATTCGTTAGGAATATTATTTTCATTCAACAGTTGTAAGGGATATTATTTTGTTCAATATTCGTAAGAAATAAAAAAAATTTCTATACTCTGTAGTATGTAGACTATATTATTTCGTTTCATATTCCTAATTTTACACTCATTTTGTTAAGTATTGCTTCTATACTCCTTGAAATTAGTAGAATATCTTTGAAATTTGCGTTTCATCTAGTATCGTTTCACAAGGATATTTATCTGAACAATCTTATTAAACTTTAAGCTTTTCATGCCGGGGTACTATTCATGGAGTACTAATCTCAAACTACTATTCATGGGGTACTATTCACTGAGGTACTATTCACTCGGGGTACTATTCATGATAGAAATTAATTTCTTTTCTGTCCAAATTATTTTTGATACAATTTTATTTTTGAATTTTACTCCACAAATGTGACGCCCCCAAAATTAGGTATACATCACCCATCTTGAGTCGCCAGATACATGGTACATAATACAAATACAAACTAATTATACAACAGTCGTGTAAAATACGACTAAACATATGCTGTGAGTTTTAATAAAATTATTGTCATCTAGACAATATACAAACTCAATGGGGTCCTCATTATATTTATTATCACACTATTTTACAGAATAGTGAGGACTACTACTACTATCATCTGGACCGTCACTCCGTTCCCCGATTAGTCCCGGCTACGTTCTGATTTCCTGAAGAGAATAGTGAAAGAAAGGGTGAGCTCAACTAGTCCAGTAAGAAATATCATGACTAAAGATAATTACATTATCAATAGCTTTCATCAATAATAACTCAGAGATTTAGAACATATGGTAGATGATAAAACTTTTCAACCATAGTTGCAGCGGAACGAACAATCCATTAGAAGAGTCAAGTAGAACATAATGTCTACTATCTCCTCTAGATTTAAAAGTCCATCGTTGATATTTTATTAGTGTAATACTCATCAACGCTTCTTTTATTATCGTAAAGACAAATAGAACTTTCATCACTTGTCTTCACCGAACCACCAAAGATGTTAGTTAAATTCACAATTCATATTTATAATAATGTGAATTAACAGTTCAACGTTTACTCAATATCCTTACCCCAAAGGCTGAAGATATTCAAATGTAATAACAATGATCATACAAATCAGTTGTCTATCTTTCTTTGCACGGGCCAAAGATATTCAACTATAAAACCAATGGTCATGATCATACCAATCAATTTCCTGTCAGTGCACTATGGCCAAAGACATTCAACTGTTAACTAATGGTCATGATCATGCCAATCACATCATTGAATTATCCATGCACTACGGCCAAGGATATTCGTTAGTATCACTAGTGGTCATGATCATGTCATACACCTGTCCATCTTTGCACTACGGGTCAAAGCTATCAAACAACAGATCATCTTTGGACTACAGGCCAAAGATATTCAACAACATATCATCTTTGCACCACAGGCCAAAGACATACAACTATAAAACCAAAAACCAACAATATAATAAAGAATGGAATAATAAAAGAATTTCACCATGTATGCAGTACTTCGCATAGACAGGCTATTCCAACATAATAATAAAGAATGGAATAATAAAATTATTTCACCATGTATGCGATACTTTGCATAGACAGGTTATTCCAACATAATAATAAAGAATGTAATAACAGAAGAATTTCACCATGCGTGCGTAATCCGCCTGCATAAACGAGTTATTCTTAATGAGAATAATAAATAATGGAACCCGAGTTTTGGCGTAAATGCACGAGCGAGGATATTCAAGCGAATAATAAACAACGTAACCGAGCCATGCATAAACGCATTGCATTTGGATGTTCCAGCGAGAATAATTATTGGAACCGGTCAGCGTGTCATACGCACCGACAAGATATTCCGACATAATAATGAAGAAGGAAATAATAGAAGAATTTCACCATGTATGCGGTACTTCGCATAAATAGGTTATTCCAACATAATAATAAAGAATGGAATAACAGAAGAATTTCACCAAGTATAGGGTATCCTGCATATACTGAGTTATTCCAATGTAATAATAAAGAATGGAATAATGAAGTTCTCTTCATGAATAAAAAAAGAAAGAATACCCTTATGAGTACAACAAATAATATTCCCTACCTTTGAAAGAAGAGTATTCCATTTGGTAGGCGATGATATACTCGAAGAAAAAAATTGCACTACGCTTCAAAGCTTTCTTAAACTCTAAAGAAATACACTCAAGATTATAGAAGAAGAACTCTCTCTATAGTTTCTCTCTCTAGAGTTTCAATTGAATTAAGTAAGAAATAATGAAGGAATGAGCTTCTATTTATAGAAGAATGGATCGTATAGTAACTAATTCATGAACGGTCCGGATGGATTACTTTTAATTGACATGATCCATATTTAAAGCAAAATCTTTTAAATAAAATATAATATATTCTATTTATAATCTAATAAAATTAATAACTTTATAAAAGTATTACATTTTATATAAAAAGATTTTACTATGCAAAACACTATCTCGTGTACTATGCAACACTATGCATAATAAAATATAATATATTATATTTATAGAATAACTTTATAAAAGTATTCTATTTTATATAAAAAAGATTTTACTATGCAAACACTATGCATAATAAAATATAATATATTCTAATTATTGTCTAATAAAACAAATAACTTTATAAAAGTATTACATTTTTATATAAAAAGATATTACTATACAAACACTATACAAGCACTATGCAAATGCTATGCATAATAAAATATAATATATTCTAATTATTGTCTAATAAAACAAATAACTTTGTAAAAGTATTCTGTTTTATATAAAAAGATTTTCTATTTTATTACATTAATAATACTAATAAAACAAGACTGAGTGACTTCTCACATAAGCATCAATACTCAATACTTAGTGTATTACTACTTATGCAACCACAGCGTATTCATCATACTTTTAACAAGGGTGTTTCAACAGTTAACGGTAAAACTTCGGCCGTTATTTTCATAAATATATTTTTGTCATTTTCTCAATTCGACAATAATTCCGTTGTGGGGTCCACCAATGATTGTGTCGTCGTACGGATATTCCCCGATAAATCGAATATTCCCCGTCACAACGAATATTCTATATCAACTTGCTTACTTTGCAAAAAAAAAAATTCACATATTACCCTTATCTTTAAACTTTTATCAATTTAACCATTTACCAAAATAGAAAAATTGAATACTTTTATTTCATAAAATTTGGGGTCTCACAATCACCCCCTCCTTATGAAATTTCGCCCTCAAAATTTACGTACATACCTGATATTCGAAGAGATGAGAATACCTTGCTTTCTTTTCGGATTATACCTTCCCGATTATATCCTCTGTATCATGATTTTTCCATTGCTCATCTCCTATATTTCAGATATCATTCTAGAATATATCTTCAAAACAAAGGTTAATTGACATATCACAATTTGTCAACTTATCAAGTAAACAATTTCAGCTTAGGTAAGTCACACACTAGCGAAGTATATAACTCGTCTCTCTTCTCCTAGTTCTAGACTCTTATCTCCGCCAGCGACCATATCCCTAAGCTATGATACCAAATGTGACTATAATCCCTTTACTTGGATAGCACATCACAATGATACCTATCAGCTTGCCACCGAAAGACGGCATCCCCTACGTAGTGTCTGGCTTCGGTGCATTCCAGGACTTGGAAGTCACCAGCGAGAGGCTCGGGGCTCTTCACACTTATAGCTGTGATACCAAACTGTGACGCCCCCAAAATTAGATATACATCACCCATCTTGAGTCGCCAGATATATGGTATAGAATACAAATACAAACTAATTATACAACAGTCGTGTAAACATATGCTGTGAGTTTTAATACAAATATTGTCATCTAGACAATATACAAACTCAATGGGGTCCTCATTATATTTATTATCACACTATTTTACAGAATAGTGAGGACTACTACTACTATCATCTGGACCGTCACTCCGTTCCCCGACTAGTCCCGACTACGTTCTGATTTCCTGAAGAGAATAGTGAAAGAAAGGGTGAGCTCAACTAGTCCAGTAAGAAATATCATGACTAAAGATAATTACATTATCAATAGCTTTCATCAATAATAACTCAGAGATTTAGAACATATGGTAGATGATAAAACTTTTCAACCATAGTTGCAGCGGAACGAACAATCCATTAGAAGAGTCAAGTAGAACATAATGTCTACTATCTCCTCTAGATTTAAAAGTCCATCGTTGATATTTTATTCGTGTAATACTCATCAACAGTTCTTTGTTATACTTAAGACAAATAGAACTTTCATCACTTGTCTTCACCTGAACCACCAAAGATGTTAGTTAAATTCACAATTCATATTTATAATAATGTGAATTAACAGTTCCTTCTTGCCACAAAGGCTTAATAGAACATTTACTCAATATCCTTACCGCAAAGGCTGAAGATATTCAAATGTAATAACAATGATCATACAAATCAGTTGTCTATCTTTGCACTACGGGCCAAAGATATTAAACTATAAAACCAATGGTCATGATCATACCAATCAATTTCCTGTCAGTGCACTATGGCCAAAGACATTCAACTGTTAACTAATGGTCATGATCATGCCAATCACATCATTGAATTATCCATGCACTACGGCCAAGGATATTCGTTAGTATCATTAGTGGTCATAATCATGTCATACACCTGTCCATCTTCGCACTATGGGTCAAAGCTATCAAACAACGATCATCTTTTTGCACTACTGAGCCAAAGATATTCAACAACATATCATCTTTTGCACTACTGAGCCAAAGACATACAACCTGTAAAACCAATAACCAACGATATAATAAAGAATGGAATAATAAAAGAATTTTTACCATGTATGCGTTACTTAGCATATCTGAGTTATTCCAACATAATAATAAAGAATGGAATAATAAAAGAATTTCACCATGTATGCGATACTTTGCATAGACAGGTTATTCCAACATAATAATAAAGAACGGAATAACAGAAGAATTTCACCATGCGTGCTTAATCCGCACAGACAGGTCATTCCCAACAGAATAATAAATAATGGAACCAGGTCCGGCGTAAACGCACAGACAGGATATTCTGATAGAATAATAAACAACGGAACCAGGTCATGCGTAAACGCACAGACATGATGTTCCAACAGAATAATTAATGGAACGGTCGAGCGCGTGTCACGCCCAAGCGGTGATATTCCGCGAATAATAAAGAATGAAATAATAGAAGAATTTCACTATGTATGCGGTATTAGCCAAACAAAGTTATTCCAACATAATAATAAAGAATGGAATAACGGAAGAATTTCACCAAGTCTAGGGTATCCGCGTGTCTGATTTATTCCAACGAAATAATAAAGAATGGAATAACAGAAGTTCTCTTCATGAATAAAAAAGAAAGAATACCCCTTATGAGTACAACAAATAATATTCCCTACCTTTGAAAGAAGAGTATTCCGACTGGTAGGGCGATAATATACTCGAAGAAAAATTGCACTACGCTCAAAGCTTTCTTAAACTCTAAAGAAATACGCTCAAGATTATAGAAGAAGAACTCTCTCTATAGTTTCTCTCTCTAGAGTTTCAGTGAATTCGTAAGAAATAATGAAGGAATGAGCTTCTATTTATAGAAGAATGGACTGCATAGTAACTAATTCATGAACGATCCAGATTGATTTACTTATAATCGGACGGTCCATATTTAAAGAAAAATCTTTTAAATAAAATATAATACATTTTATTTATAATCTAATAAAACGAATAACTTTATAAAAGTATTCTGTTTTATATAAAAAGATTTTACTATGCAAAATACTATGCAGGTACTATGCAACACTATGCATAATAAAATATAATATATTCTATTTATAGAATAACATTATAAAAGTATTCTATTTTATATAAAAAGATTTTACTATGCAAACACTATCTGACACTATGCATAATAAAATATAATATATTCTAATTATTGTCTAATAAAAAAATAACTTTATAAAAGTATTTTGTTTTATATAAAAAGATTTTACTATGCAAATACTATGCAAGCACTATGCAAACATTATGCATAATAAAATATAATATATTCTAATTATTGTCTAATAAAACAAATAACTTTATAAAAGTATTCTGTTTTATATAAAAAGATTTTATGTTTTATTACATTAATAATACTAATAAAACAAGACTGAGTGACTTCTCACGTATGCATCAATAATTAATATTGTGTGCTACTATACAACCACGCGTATTACTGTACTTTTAACACCGGGTGTTTCAACAGTTAACGGTAAAACTTCCGCCGTTATTTTCATAAATATATTTTTGTCATTTTCTCAATCCGACAATAATTCTGTTATGGGGTCCACCAATGATTGTGTCGTCATACGGATATTTCCCGATAAAAAGAATATTCCCCGACTAATTGAATATTCCCCGACACAACGAATATTCTATATCAACTTGCTTACTTTGCAAAAAAATAATTCATATATTACCCTTAACTTCAAACTTTTATCAATTTAACCATTTACCAAAATAGAAAAATCGAATACTTTTATTTCATAAAATTCGGGGTCTCACAACACCCCTCCTTATGAAATTTCGCCCTCAAAATTTACGTACATACCTGATATTCGAAGAGATGAGAATACCTTGCTTTCTTTTCGGATTGTACCTTCCGGTTATATCCTCTCAGATCATGATTTTCCATTGCTCATCTCTGTATTTCAGATATCATTCTAGAATATATCTTCAAAACAAAGGTTAATTGACATAACACAATTTGTCAACTTATCAAGTAAACAATTTCAGCTTAGGTAAGCCACACACTAGCGAAGTATATAACTCGTCTCTCTTCTCCTAGTTCTAGACTCTTATCTTCACCAGCGACCATATCCCTAAGCTCTGATACCAAATGTGACTCTAATCCCTTTACTTGGATAGCACCTCACAATGATACCTATCGACACCATAGAAAAGCCTGGCGTCCCCTACGGAGAGTCGCGGCCGGTGCATTCGAGACTTGAAGTCACCAGCGAGAGGCTCGGGGCTCTTCACACTTATGGCTCTGATACCAAACTGTGACGCCCCCAAAATTAGGTATACATCACCCATCTTGAGTCGCCAGATACATGGTACAGAATACAAATACAAACTAATTATACAACAGTCGTGTAAACATATGTTGTGATTTTTAATACAAATATTGTCATCTAGACAATATACAAACTCAATGGGGTCCTCATTATATTTATTATCACACTATTTCACAGAATAGTGAGGACTACTACTACTATCATCTGGACCGTCACTCCGTTCCCCTACTAGTCCCGGCTACGTTCTCATTTCCTGAAGAGAACAGTGAAAGAAAGGGTGAGCTCAACTAGTCCAGTAAGAAATATCATGACTAAAGATAATTACATGAGCTCAACTAGTCCTAGCTATATTCTCATTTCCTGAAGAGAACAATGAAAACAAAGGGTGAGCTCAACTAGCCCAGTAAAGAATATTATGACTAAGTTAATGCATAATAATTTATCTTTAGCCTTAAATAGTATAAAACTGATAGAATACAATAGACAACATGTTTAACTGCAACAGAATAAACAATCCATTAAAAAAGTCAAGTAGAGCATGATATTTACTATCATCTATGATTTAAGAGTTCATCATCAATATTTTATCTATGTAACACATTTAAATAAATAATCCACATCACCGAATTATCCATGCACTACGGGCCAAGGATATTCGTTAGTATCACATCCACGAATTATCCATGCACTACGGGCCAAGGATATTCGTTATTATCAGCAATGGTCATAATCATGCCAACAACTGTCCATCAATGCACTACGGGCCAATGAGGACTTTTACCACATCATTTGTAACATTACAGGTCATGATTATAGCGATACATAATTCCTGGTCATAATCACACCAATCAACAATCCTTCTATGCACTACGGGCCAAAGATGACTCTCATCACAATATAAGCATGAGAATTATGACAATGATATAAGAAATCAATCAAGTGAGATTAAGGATAAATTTTAAAGATTTATAATTCAATTTATCTAGAGTTCAAGAATGTCCAAATTGTCAACATGATAACAGTTTTGTGGAGTAAAATTCAAGAATAATATTCATGTATCAAAAATAATTTAGACAGAAAAGAAATCAATTTTTATAGTGAATAATGCCCCAGGTGAATAGTACATGAGTGAATAGTACTCCGTGAATAGTACTTCGTGAAAAGTACCCCGTGAATAGTTCCCCGACATGAAAAGATTAAAATTTAACAAGAATGTTCAGAAAAATATTTTTGTGGAATGATACTAGATGAAGCGCAAATTTCAAGGATATTCTACTAATTTCAAGAAGTATAGAAGCAATACTTATCAAAATGAGTGTAGAATTAGGAATATGAAACGAAATAATATTACTTACATACTACAGAGTATGGAAATAAATATAATTTCTTACGAATATTGAACAAAAATAATATTCTTTACCTTAAAAGGAGAGTATTTCTGACTGGTATAGCGGGGATATTCTTGAAGAAAATTTGTACTGTTTTCTATACTCAAAGTTTCATTAAACTCAAAAGAAATACGCTTAATATTATAGAAGAAGAATTCTCTAATTCTGGTGTGATTTTCAATTCTAAACTAAGCATCCTATTTATAGGAGAATGGCAGCTATTTGGATGCACAGTAGGAAAGGTTCACAGGCAAAGTTCATGAACAATTCGACTGAATTTTTTTGATTTTACCATGCAACACTATATAATAGAATATTCTAATAAAACAAAAACTTTAAATAAAATAATATATATATATATATATATATATAAGTAATAAAACAAAATTGAGATAACTTTCTACCGATGATTTTGAAAAATGAGAAAGTGGGGGTCCATGTAATAAGCCAAATTTATAACAAATACTTCATAAAAAACCTTATATTTATCTCAATTCATCTGGCTTCACTAAACATATTTTTAATAATATTTATTCATCATTAATATTATAACTCATAATATTAACAACCAGATCATTTTCAGGAAAGAGGCGGCTTTCCGATAAGGATTTCTCCTTATTAGCGCGCAGATAGGTAACGAAACCCCTTTCCTCGACAAAACTTTCTAGACATCGTCAATAATACGAATAATATTATGAATAATTTTTTCGTCTCAATTATTGATTTAATAAAATAAAATATTGTGCAGATGATACTGTGACAATTACTAAATCAATAATATGAGATACTATGCAGCAATTACTATGACAATAATTGAATAAAAATGAGTGACTTCTCACGTAAGCATCAATAATCAAAGCTACTGTACAATACAGTGTGCTACTATGTAACCACGCGTATTACTGTACTTTTATCACCGGGTATTTCAACAGTTAACGGTAAAAGTTTTGCCATTATTTTTATAAAAATTTATTTCTATCATTTTCTAACTCCGAAATGATGAATTACATTTGTGGGGTCCACTTAATGATTGTGTAAATAAATGCGAATATTCCCTGATAAAATGAATATTCCCCGACTAAACGAATATTTTATGACAACTTGCTTACTTTGCAAAATTTGTAAATATTACACACAACTATAACATTATATCAAATCCACACCTTATTATTCAAAAAGATATTTGGAGAAAATTAAATCTTTATTCATAAAAGTTGGGGTCTTACAACCTCCCCTTCTTATGAAATTTCGTCCTCGAAATTGGTGTACATACCTGGTATGTCGAAGAGGTGAGGATGCCTTGTTTTCATTTCAGATTCTAATTCCCAGGTCATTTCCTCAATATCGTGGTTTCTCCATAAAACTTTGACTTGAGGTATAACCTTGGAGCGTAGAATATGTTTCCTCTTATCCAAGATTTTAATAGGTACCTCTTCATACGTTAAATCTTCTGCTATCTCGGCTGGTTCTAATTCAATAATGTTGTTCGGGTCTTCCACATATTTACGTAACATAGATATGTGAAAAACGTTATGAACACGAGACATACTTGGTGGTAAGGCGAGTCTATAGGCCACAGTTCCTATTTGATCAAGGATTTCAAATGGACCAATGAATCGAGGATTGAGCTTTCCTCTCTTTCCAAATCTCATAACTCCTTTCCATGGAGCAACACATAATAATACATGATCTCCAACATTGAATTCCACGTCCCTTCGATGAAGATCAGCATAACTCTTTTGTCGATCTTGTGAGGTTTGTATACGTTGCCAGATCATTTGAATCTTTTCTATTGTCATGCGTACCAATTTTGATCCCAACAACATTGCTTCACCCACCTCGTCCAATCATACTGGAGAACGACACTTGCGTCTATACAACGCCTCGAATGGAGCCATGCCTATACTTGCTTGATAACTGTTGTTGTAGGTGAATTCCACCAATAGCAAGAACTTGTCTTAACTTCCTTTGAAGTCTAGGACACATAGTCTTAATAAATCTTCAAGAGTTTGAATAGTCCTCTCCGACTGCCCGTCCGTCTGAGGATAATATGCAGAACTGAATCTTAAATCTGTGCCCATAGCTTTCTGCAAACTAACCCAAAATTGTGAAGTGAATCTTGGGTCTCAATCAGAAACTATGGATATTGGCATACCATGCAGTCTTACAATCCCATTTATGTATATACAAGCAAGATGTTCAAGTGAATAAGTTTCTCGTTTAGGTAAGAAATGAGCATACTTGGTTAATCTATTGGCAATGACCCAAATTACATTTATGCCTTGAGAAACCTTGGGAAGACCAGTAACGAAATCCATGGTAATGTGCTCCCACTTCCATTCTAGAATTTCACGTGGTTGCAATGGACCTTTGGCACTTGATGCTCCGCCTTGACACGTTGACAAGTTAGACACCTTGAGATAAACTCCGCGATCTCTCTTTTCATATTGCTCCACCAAAATGTATATCGAAGATCATGATACATTTTGGTACTTCCAGGATGGATTGAAAATGGTGTGTTGTGAGCCACCATCATGATTTTATACTTCAAATCAGAGTCGTTAGGAACACAAAGTCTGGAGTTGACTCAAAGTATTTCTTCTTCATCGATTCTTGCTTCTGGAATAGCACTTTATTCTTCATACGTATCAGCTTCAGGTCCGTAGTTTGAGCAGCTTTAACTTTATCGATTAAAGTCGGTTCTAATCGTATATTTGACATCATCACGTGGGTCCCTGAAGTCTTTAACTCTATCTCCATCCTTTACAAGTCATACAAAATGGGCCTTTACGTTGACAATATCGCACTCGTACCCGCATATGATCTTCCACTCAACGTGTCAGCTACCACGTTTGCTTTTCCAGGATGGTATTGAATAGTATGATCTTAATCTTTCAACAGCTCGAGCCAACATCATTGCCGCATGTTGAGTTCCTTTTGGGTGAAGAAATATTTGAGGCTTTTATGATCCGTATAGATCTCCACTTTCTCCCCCATACAGGTAATGTCTCCAGATCTTTAACGTAAAAAACGATTGCTGCCAACTCTAGAGGATAATTCCTCTCATATTCTTTAAGTTGTCATGAGGTATATGCTATGACTATTGTAGACACTCGAAATTTTTTTTTTTATATTACTAACTATGCAGGAGGACAAAATCATTTTTTCCACACTCCAGAGATAACCTTGGAGGACCACAACATCAATTCCAATCTAGGAAAAAACTCCGGGAGATTCAGTTTCCAACCCCAGAGATAGCCCCGGGAAATCAGTTTCCAACCCCGGAGATAACCCTAGGAAAATTAGTTCCAACCCTGGAGATAACCCCGGGGGATCTAGTTCAAAGCCTGGAGATATCCCCAAGAGGTCAAGCCAACCTCGGAGATAACCCTGAGAAAAGACTGCTACAACTGTGCGAAAATCGGAGATAACCCCGGTAGGGGTAAAAATGGTCATTTTGCCAAATCAACTTTAACTCAAATCAAATACACTCATTTCAACTGAAATTGCTTCAAAAGAAGTCCCACAAGAACCATATCTTAACTTCCGAGTGCAAACTACACAAAACGGCTCAACGGACTGCCTGACAGAAACCTAAAAATGCCATTTCGGCCATGGACCTATCTTCCCAGATTCAAAAAAAGGCAAATCCTATGTCATTACATAGCCCTCGAAAAGAGCTTTCTAGAAGAGTATGGCACGCTTCCATCGGACTCCTGGATTGAAAGTTATGAAGGTTCGAGCGAACAACGCGTTGTCCGAGGGAACATACTTCGAGACAGTGGAACCCACATTGCCCGGGGCACCCCAGGCAGTCGCAGGTACACCTGCGGCTCCTCCATCTATAAATAGAGGTCTTGGGGCGGCAATTTTGTAAGAAAAAATTGCGAGGAAGTCCTGTCCAATTTGCTCTGTACACACTATAAATTGAGTGCTTTCTCATTTCAAACACTTGTGAGCTTATATTTGGCTACTTTTTACCAGTGGGAACCGAGTGTTCATCCATTTAAAGCTGTTGAAGACTTTTTTGGCAGTCCATTGTAAGCCTTCTTACATTACTTTAAGCCTTTTCTCCACTTCTTACACACATAGTTATTCACGTTGAGAGTCGTGTTGCGTGTGTATGCCCGGACTTCGGTCCGTGACTTTTTATTTCTTTTGTGTGTGTATATATATAAGAAATAAACTCGATGATGTTAGTATAAATAAATAAATAAATATATATATATATAAACTATTATTGAACTCTGTTCGGTGAGCCTGGATTTTATAACCAGAGCGTTTATTGCTTTTATATATATTGATACATATATATATTATTGTTATCAAACTACGTATGATTGAGCCTAGATTTCACATCCTAGATTTACTACTTTTATATATATATATATATATATATATATATATATATATATATATATATATATATATATATATATATATATATATATATTCTCGACGCAAGTAACGAAATGAGCCTGGATCGTTATATATCTAGTGTGTTTACCGCTTATATATATATATTTGCATTTCTGGCAGGCCTGGAGTTTATTTCGTGGCCTTTTACTGCTTTATTTACATTTAGTCCCGCCTGAAGTTTACTTCGTGGCGGTTAATCATCTATATATATATATTTACCGCTTTTATATATTTACATTTAGTCTCGCCTGGAGTTTACTTCGTGGCGGTTGATCGTCTCTATATATATATTTACAACTTTTATAAATATAACTGCTTACAGCTTTCATACAAACTGCTACATGATAAGTGGGATTTATACCCGCGAATCGGTTCCTGATTCAAGCTTAGTCGGTGTTAATTCCTTGCGTTTATGTCTTATTTTACTTGTTTATTGTTATTTGGTGTATAGGTTTGGTGGTGTGGCTTTTGAGCATAAAAGGAGTGCAATTATGGCAAGAGTGTCAAAAGTTTAAAGCATTTCATGATCGTCTAGCAAACCACTAGCTATTTGGGCGGGCATTTTGAACCCTAAGACCCCGTAAATGGGGTCCAATACTCAGAAGACAAGAGACAAGCTCTTCGGGGCGGTCCTTGTGAAAGTCAATACCCCCGCCGGGGCGGGGGTCCCGAAACAGAGTATCCTAATTTGATTCAAACACTGCTGGATCGTGAGATTTAGTACGTGGAATGCTTTGGGAGGGGATTGCACTCAGAATGTGGGTATTGGATATATATTGAACAACAAATAACAAGATCATCGTCACATAAGGCAATTAACGGGGATTAAGGACAGATTTTGGAGCAAGCTTTGGAGTGAAGATTTTGAAGGATTTTCATATCAATTGCGGATTAAGGCTAAAGTAAAGGGTGGTCTAAATTATTCTTCTTCTCTAGTTTTATATTTGTAATTGAGAGGATGATATCTTTAATTTATTTAGTAATTATTTCATTGATGATGAACTAAGTACTTTTTAGGCTTATGACGAATCTTTAAGTGGAACGATGATTATGTAACTTTGATTTTCAGTTTAATAAGCTATTATCCAGTTTATCTATATTAATTTGAGCATGAATTTATGAATTGCATGATCAAAAGTTCTTTGTGGACTTGTATGGATTCGAGAGAGGAAGTACAAGTCTAGATTTAGTTAATATAGCATGTGTTCTTGAATTTTGTGAATAAACATAATCTTGATGAATGTTAGGGTTGAGATATGCTTGACATCACATGTAATCAGATAAAGGAATTGAACTTAAACCTTTTTTATTGTAATTCACATAGAGATATAGTGAGTTAGTTGATTAAGGTGTTTAACTTGATTCTATCTAAATTGTGGATTGGAGTTAATACGGTATTAGTGCATTGAGAGGTGGCTAGTTCTACATACGTGTTCTTGATTAATAAACTGGGATAGTGAATTAAACAGGAATAAAGGTGTAATAATTAGAGTGATACTTAGAGTGAAGTCGTAAGTGTGACGCCCCCAAAACAGGTATACATCACCCATCTTGGGTCGCCAGATACAAGGTACTGAATACAAATATAACTTAATTATACAACAGTCGTGTAAAATACGATTAAACATATGCTGTGAGTTTTAATACAAATATTGTCATCTAGACAATATACAAACTCAATGGGGTCCTCATTACATTTATTATCACACTATTTCACAGAATAGTGAGGACTACTAATGCACCATCTAGGACCATTACTCTGTTTCCCGACTAATTCCTGCTACGTTCTCATTTCCTGAAGAGAACAGTGAAAGAAAGGGTGAGCTCAACTAGCCAGTAAGAAATATTATGACTAAGATAATGCGAATAAATTATCATTAGCCTTCAACAATGTTAAACCGATAGAATATAATAGACAACAAGTTTAATCTGCGGCGGATCAAGCAATCCATTAGAAGAGTCAAGTAAGGTATAAAATCTACTATCTTCTATGATTTAAAAAGTTTTTCATCAACTTTATCGCTGAGACTCAGCTTAATAAATAAAATCGAATCATCCCTACTCCACGGCCAAGGATATTCATGTAATCATTAATGGTCATGACTATACTGAATAATCCATGGTCATAATCATACCAACCACTGTCCACCAATGAACTACAGGCCAATGAGGACTTTTACCACATCATTCATCACATTACGGTCATGATTATACCGAATAATCCCTGGTCATAATCATACCAAGTCCATCTATGCACGTAAGCCAAAGATGACTTTCAACATAATATAAGCATAAGGATGATGACAATTCAATAAAACAAGTTCAAGAATGCTCAGAAGAATATTTCCATGAAAAGATATTGGATGAAACGCAAATATCAAGGATATTCCACTAATTTCATGGAGTATAGAAGCTAAAGCTTTAACCAACTGAGTATAATAGAATATATGAAACTGCAAATGGATTTTTGCCCACAATGCGGTAACCCACGTAGACAGATCATTTCCATAATTTAATAAGGAATGAATACACATGATCATTCACCATGCATGTGGTAATCCACATAGACAGGTTATTCCAACAAAATGATAAAAAAATGGAATAATAAAAGGATTCACCATGTGTGCGATAGACTACACAGACAGGTTATTCCCAACAGAATAATAAATAATGGAACCAGGTCCGGCGTAAACGCATAGACAGGATATTACGATAGAATAATAAATAATGGAACCAACACAATGGAACTATAAAATTCATCTTTAATCAACACGAACTTATTCATCATTAATATTATAATTCACAATATTTAACAACCGTGTCGCTCCGGGAAAGAGGGGGCTTTCGATAAGGATTTCTCCTTATTGGTAGCCTTGATTAGGTGACCAAACCTCTCCTTGATGAACTTCTAGTCATTGTCAATATTGCAAATAATAATATGAATAACTTTGTCGTCTCAATTATTGATTTAATAATATATCATATTATGTAGATGATACTGTAACAATAATTGAATCAATAATATGAGAGATATGATCGCAAATTCTATGTAGCAATAATTGAGTATAACTGAAAGCGACTTCTCACGTAAGCATCAATAATCAATACTGGTGTCTACTTATGCAACCACGCGTATTCTTGTACTTTTTTTACTAGGGTAGTTCAACAGCTTTTAACAGTAACACCTCCGCCGTTATTTTTATAGAAAGGAAATTTTGTCATTCCCTAACTACGACAATACTTCTGTTGTGGGGTCCACCAATGATTGTACCGTCGTATAATATTCCCTATTAAAACGAATATTCTCCAACCAATCGAATATTATATAACCACTTGCTTACTTTGTAAAATTTGTAAATAATATTCACAACTATAACATTATATCAAATCCACACCATAATATAAAAAAATTTATTTCGAGAAAATTAAATATTTATTCATAAAATCTGGGGTCTCACAATCTCCCCTCCTTACGGAATTTCGCCCTCGAAATTTACGTACGTACCTGGTATGCTGATGTAATAACCCGATATTTTCTATATAATTAAATCAGAAATTTTGGGTATAATTTTTTATTTTTATTTTAAGGATGAGGATTTATACAAGATAATGTGTGTATGTAATTATGTAATAAATAAAAATATGTTTATTATATGAATGTTTATAAATAATTTTATTTTAGAATTTTGATTATTATAAAGTTTATTCTTTTAATAATTAATTTTATAGTAGAAATATTTTTATTAATTATTTTCCATGAAAATATAATTATATATTATTTAAATAATATATGAAATGGTTGTTAGAATTATTATAATAAATATTTTATTATATGAATTTATTTCAAATTAATTAAGTTAATTATTTTAACTTAATAATGGTGTATATGAATATTAAATCAGATATGGAATCCAAACCCTAATTTTGGGTTTGGAATAAGGAAAGGGAATAATAATATAATATTAATTATATTTTGATTTTTCAGTGTTATAATATGTATGCACAGATAATGGTTGATCAATTATGTTGTGGCATGACCAACCGGTGGCATTAATTCGTTAAACCTTAACTTTAAACTCAAACCGTTGTTGTGGTGGATAGGAAATGGTAGTACGTGATTTATAACCATTATTATATTATGATAATTAGGTAAACCCTAATTATTGTCTAGAAACCCTAATTGTAAATTAGAAGCCCTAATTTCCTAATTGTAACCCTAATTGCTAATTGGGTAACCCTAATTGCTAAATTGGAAAGATAAATACTATTTAAAAAAAAAACTTAACCCTAATTAGGGAGAATCTTAAATATTTAAAAACCCTAATTAATATTTAAAAATATTAATTACTAGAAACCCTAATATTTATATTATAAACCATAATTTATAAATTGCAAACCCTAACCACTAAATTGGAAAGTGTAATGCTAATTAGTGTCTCTTAAACCTAATTAGCAAAGTGCTAAGTAATTAAAACATAATTGATTAAGAAACCCTAATTTCAAATTTTTAGAAACTAAAATTTATTTATTTATTATTTATTTATTTTTGTGCAAACCCTAAATTAGAAATTCTAGAAATTATTTTTAAACCCTAATGGGTTGAAACCCTAAACCTTAACCCAAACCCTAAACCCTAAGGGTTTACCAAGTTATAATTCTACCATTAAAATTATAAGGAAAATGTCCAAAATGCCCTTTTGTCACATTTGCTAATATGTTGAGTGTAAATCTTGCTATAATTGTAGTTGCTTACCAACTTTTGGCCTCTATGTAGAAAATATCAGCCATATTGCTCTTTCCACCAGCCATATAGCTCTATTATATCAAAATATTATAAAGAGAGAATACTCACTTTATTGTTCAAAACCATCCAATCTATTCTCTCTCTAGATTTTCGAGATTGAGAGTAAAAGAGTGTGATATGAAAAGCCAAAACACTTCTTAGCTTAACAATATTAGATCGAGGATCGAAATCAAAAGAAATCAAAGCTTTAAGGTATAAACCCTAGCTTTATAAAAATTTATGTGGTTCATGTTGTTTGTTGTTTAAAGATATGATAGAAGGTGTTAATCAATGATCTGGGTTGCTAGATGTTAGATCCATAACATCTAGAGGCTCGGATTTGATGATTTTCCAAATCTGGAAAATATTTTTTTTTGTGTTCGACAACGATGTGTCGAGGTCGTAGATCTTTAGTTGTTATGTGTTTTTGTTGTTTAAGTGTTTCATCTTGTAGTATGCTATGAGTAATTTGATGTGGAACTTGAATCAGGTCCATATCTATTATAGATTAAAAGTTATTAATGGTCAAAGAGAGTTGACCAAGCATGACCAACACTTTCTGGGTTACCCAGAAAGTGTGCATCCGAGTCTGACAAGATATTCTAAGCCTTGTATCTATCAGGTGTTAAGTGATTTGATGATTTTGTTGTATACATGTTGTAGCCTGCCATATATAATTTAGATCTATACCATTATAACTCTTAAACAATCAACTGAAAAAGCGTAGTAGCTGGTCAAAATAGGCCATTCGGCCATGACCTTGAATTTCTGGGAATTTCCAAAAACATGAAGAACAAAGTTTCTGACAATGGTTGACCGTATCATAGCTTGATAATTTGATGTTATTGGACTAAGATAATGATTTATAATTGTTCCTTGTCATGTGTACTACATACTTAGACCATAAAAACACTTATCTAATGACATGAACACCTAATTAAGTGAGCTTGAAAGTAGGACCATGACACTGCCTGGGTTTCTGGGTTACCCAGAAAACCCAGGAGTGGTATGACAATAATTTTGAATAGCCAGGTCTTCGTGGTGTGGTATGATATGACCTAGATTATGGTTGATACCTCTAGTATTACATTAGTAGTACATGATAAAAGTTATAGAATACTAAGAAACCTCATAATCGGACATTTATGCCTGGTCAAAGTGAGCATCTCGTTAACTGACATAGATTTCTGGGATTCATGAAGAATGTACGACTCAAGAACACCTATAATTACGGTTTAGCCCGCTATATATCCTTTTAACGACAGTTTATTTAAGAAATTAATTATTTTATTAAATAAATAGAAAATTTTGTTTTTAATTATTAAAAATACAAAATAAATTATTAAAAATTATTTTAAAATCTAAAATTAGTTTTAATTATTTTGAATATATTTCATAAATATTTAATATTTTTGGAATATTAAAAGTATTTAATTTATTTAATTATAATATTAAATAAATTATTTTAAAATGATTTTAATACATGAAAAATCATTTAAAATTATATTATGGTATAAAAAATAATTTAAGTTATTTTTGATAACTTTTAATATTTTGTGATGAATTTCATTAATTAATTAATATTAATGATAATTAATTTATTTATTGAATATATTAAATAAATGATGAAAAATAGAATTAATGATTTAAAAATTATAGAAAAATGATTTAAAGGTTATAAAAGTATTTTAAGTTATAAAATATAACTTTTGATATTTTGTCATGAAAAATATTAATTATTTAATATTATTGATATTAGATTTATTTAATACTTATATTAAATAAATTAGTTTAAAAATGATTTTAATATTAGAAAAATCATTTTTAAAAAAATTAAAGGTTTTAAAGATATTTGAAGTTATAAAATATAACTTTCAATATTTAAAGGAAAATCTCATTAATTATTTCCTATTAATGATGTTAGAATTATTTAATAATTATATTAAATAAATTAGTTTAAAAATGATTTTACAATTATAAAATCATTTAAAATGAAAATAAAGTGTTTAAAGATATTTTAAGTTATAAATTATAACTTTTGATATTTAAAGGAAAATTTCACTAATAATTTAATAATAAATGATATTAAGTTTATTTAATGATAATATTAAATAAATAGTTTAAAAATGGTTTTATCTATTTAAAAATTATTTAAAAGGATTTAAATGAATTAAAAATATTTTAAGTTATGGTTAAGGACTTTTAATATTTTGATAAGTAATACATTAATACTTTAATATTAATAGTAATCATTTAAAATGATTTTAAACGTTTTAAAAATTATTTAAGGGTAATATTAATACTTTAAAAGTATTTTGAGTTATTATAAATAACTTTAACCTTTTGGCAATTATTTCGTTAATAGTTTTATATTAATTAAATATTAATGATAATAGGATGCTTTAATATATAAATCATTTAATAATGATTTCGATGTTTGGAAAATTTATGATAAATGATAATAAATGTTTAAAAATTATTATAAGTCGTCATTTAAAAATAATATGACTAATACTTACAGATATAGAACTACAGGATAAAGTCTTAGACTCGATAATTACCCGATAAAGTCGTCGGTACACCGACATGTTTCAGAAATTTATCTGGACTTAGATAATTTGATTAGTTATGTGTTTATTTGTGATTCAATGGTTGTTAAACATATGTGACAATGTGATTGAGTTATTTGCTGACTGCAATAAGCAGTGTTATGTGTTATAGTATGTTATTCTAATCGATCAAATGATCTTATTACTGATAGGTGTTATATAAAGATAGAACTAAGTTACAAACTGTAAGCAACGCATCAGGCAAGTATCTTACCTTTGCATTTCCTTTATGCAATGGACATGAGTAAGAAGTTTCAGAATTATATTACTATTATACTATATTATTAACCCTATTGTGATATATTCTATATCCGATCATTGTTTATCAACATGTTAGTATATGATAATTCAGATATATATATCATGTTCGTTAATTTCTATATATGGTTATACAAGTGTCCCCACTTGGATAATCATTGTATTTAATCACATGTTGATATATATATATATATATATATAAATATATAAGCCGTCTAAGCTATTTGATCAGCTAGACACAAATTTCAAAATGTCGTTGAATATGATAAAAACCTTTTTGTATCCAATCAAATTGTTTTGGTTCGGATTCCAGACTAGGTATGAACATGCCGATCACGGGAAAAATTTTATGCGCCAATGCGGACAAAAGATGAACGATAATATCGTTCTAGCAATGTAGTATTGATCAATACAAGGGACATTGGGCAGATCACCCTCGTGCCTGTAAGTTATGACGGTTTGCAGATGAAGTTCTGCTAAACCTTATCGAAAATTAAAACATTGTTCATAGTATGTCGACTACCCTATATATATAGTCTATACGTAGTTTCAAAAATTTGAGATAGAATTGTTATGTTATTATTATAGGTTCAGTTTACTTCACAACTATAAATTCGTTGTAGAAGTGATGTACAAAGAAAATATTTAATTCTTTCAGCTAAATATAATTATAATTGTTATTACTTGCTGGGCACTCAAATGCTCATCCTTGCTTAAATTTAAATATTTTCAGATAAGTGTGAACAGCTAGAAGGTTCGACTAAGAACAAGTGAAAAGGAAAGCAAACAATATATGTTTAATGGTATCTTTTGTAATAGTTAGACTGTATTAATATAATGATATGTATTATATATCATGTAAAGAATGTAGTAAAGGTTGTGTGCTGGGTATTAGACTCTGATGAATGTAAGATAAGTTTGATATTTATATTATTGTTATTATTATTAGTATTATTCCGCTCATAGAAATGGTATCGTAAAGCACCGAGTTCGGGTTTCAAGTACCCGAGTTTGGGGTCTTTACAAGTTGGTATAAGAGCTATAAGCATGAATTTGCGAAGAGCCCCGAGCCTCTCGCTGGTGACTTCCTTGTGTGGAATGCACCGAAGCCAGACTCTCCGTAGGGGACGCCGATTTAGTCAGTGGCAAGCTGATAGGTACCCTTGTAAGGTGCTATGGTTGGAAGCACCATAAAAGTTACAAGTTGGTATCAGAGCTTTAGGGTTAAAAACCTTAGGTGGGCTAGACCTTAGGTTATAACCTTAGAACAGAGGGAAACATTGAAAATTCAAATAACTCAAATAGAGGTTTAAAGAAGATGAATTGAATAAATTCATTGTCAAACAAAATAAAAGATAACTTATATAAAACTATTAATTGTTGTGTGTATATATTAAGTGATAATCAAGATAGTTTGTGTGTAGATGTCAGATAGAAAAGAATTAGAATACCCTCAGATTGTAAAGAAGAAACCGATCTCCATAACCGAGCCAATATCAAAGCCAATAGCTGAAATAGAGGCTCACATTGAAAGCTACCTCAATGAGGTGGTTGTCTTGAAGAGTATAGTACCGGACCCTAAAACGATAGTATGACTGATAGGTAAAGTATAGTTAAAGAATATGTAGTCAATGTCGAGTTCTTAAACTCATATTTTTGTGGTGAGTTCTTAAAACTCATAATGTGTTGTAAGTTGGACGAATTAGGTATAGTTAGGTGTGAATGGATTATTGAGGATGATGGGAATATATAGAATACTAAGCAACCGATCCTTAGTGAAGGTGTAAGTAAATAAGTAGTTTTAGTATTACTGGATTATGTATGATTCTATGTTGTGTAAATGATAGGTATGTCTGTATAAGATAATATTTTTCAAATTTTATATAAGTTGTAGCAGCGATTCCTGACTTTTGAGTCACAAAGGGATAGCGAATGTTTAAAGCAGTATGTGTTATGGTATGTCAAGTGATATGAGTATGAATTTATATGGGATTAATGAAATAAGTTGGTATACAGATAGTAGTTAATTATATGAGTACTGGTTAATGCAGAAAACCAAATTTTCAAAATCTAATATTTTGAGTACATGATTATTCGAATAGAAAGTTTTGTGTTATATGATTATACGTATACGATAAGGCTTATAAAGAATAAATTGTGATAATGCCGCCAAGGAGACGAAAATGAAATACACTTTACGAAGAACTCACAACAAAGTCGGAAGACAACCGCACCCGATCATGTATTTTGCGAATATGGATGATCAAGCTATGCAGAACGGAATACTAGCCGCATGAAGATCAACCAGATAATTAAACGACAAATGTCAAAGATTTCAAGGCGTTCGTACCGCCAGGATTTAGAGGATCAACTGACCCTGTAGCAACGTTTGTGATAGCTAGGATAACGGAGGGGCAAAAGATAGTTTTGTCACCTATACGATAAAAAGAAAGGAGATAAAGGGCAAGTATGCGTGATTTAACAGTGAATCAATGGAGTATAAGGTGGAAGACTGTCCAAGAAGGAGATGGGAGGCAAGGAATGCGAATACGGGAAAAGGCAGTAGGGCATTGGCGACAACGGGACCAACATCAACAAACAAACCAACAGAATCAACCGCAAGCGTCTTCAACATGACCGTTCAAGAAACTGTAGCAGCTGAGGATGCAACTCCAGGTATTATTCTAATCAATTTTATTTTCTTATATATTATTTTCTTATATATAGTAAATTATTTTATAAAGATATTTTGAAGGAGGAATTTGAGTTCTCTTAAAAATAAAATTTCTATTTAAGAAGATAGATAAGCTTTATGCTAAATAGTTAAAGATCAGTTCAATCAATTTTGATCGAGATCTACTTGCAATGATTATGTATGCTATGTATCCTGGTATGTGTAGGTTTTAAAACGGTGATTCCGGGGACGAAATCTTTATAAGGGAGGGTGAATGTAATAACCCGATATTTTCTATATAATTAAATCAGAAATTTTGCGTATAATTTTTTTTTATTATTTTAAGGATGAGGATTTGTACAAGATAATGTGTGTATGTAATTATGTAATAAATAAAAATATGTTTATTACATGAATGTTTATAAATAATTTTATTTTAGAATTTTTGATTATTATAAAGTTTATTCTTTTAATAATTAATTTTATAGTAGAAATGTTTTTATTAATTATTTTCCATGAAAATATAATTATATATTATTTAAATAATATATGAAATGGTTGTTAGAATTATTATAACAAATATTATATTATATGAATTTAAGTCAGATTAATTAAGTTAATTATTTTTACTTAATAATGGTGTATATGAATATTAAATCAGATATGGAATCCAAACCCTAATTTTGGATTTGGAATAAGGAAAGGGAATAATAATATAATATTAATTATATTTTGATTTTTTTAGTGTTATAATATGTACGCACAGATAATGGTTGATCAATTATGTTGTGGCATGACCAAACGGTAGCATTAATTCGTTAAACCTTAACTTGAAACTCAAACCGTTGTTGTGGTGGATAGGAAATGGTAGTACGTGATTTATAACCATTATTATATTATGATAATTAGGTAAACCCTAATTATTGTCTAGAAACCCTAATTATAAATTAGAAGCCCTAATTTCCTAATTGTAACCCTAATTACTAATTGGGTAATCCTAATTGCTAAATTGGAAAGATAAATACTATTTAAAAAAAATTAACCCTAATTAGGGAGAATCTTAAATATTTAAAAACCCTAATTAATATTTAGAAATATTAATTACTAGAAACCCTAATATTTATATTATAAACTATAATTTATAAATTGCAAACCCTAATCACTTAATTGGGAAGTGTAATGCTAATTAGTGTCTCTTAAACCTAATTAGCAAAGTGCTAAGTAATTAAAACATAATTGATTAAGAAACCCTAATTTCAAATTTTTAGAAACTAAAATTTATTTATTTATTATTTATTTATTTTTGTGCAAACCCTAAATTAGAAATTCTAGAAATTATTTTTAAACCCTAATGGGTTGAAACCCTAAACCTTAACACAAACCCTAAACCCTAAGGGTTTACCAAGTTATAATTCTACCATTAAAATTATAAGGAAAATATCCAAAATGCCCTTTTGTCACATTTGCTAATATGTTGAGTGTAAATCTTGCTATAATTGTAGTTGTTTACCAACTTTTGGCCTCTATGTAGAAAATATCAGCCATATTGCTCTTTCCACCAGCCATATAGCTCTATTATATCAAAATATTATAAAGAGAGAATACTCACTTTATTGTTCAAAACCATCCAATCTATTCTCTCTCTAGATTTTCGAGATTGAGAGTAAAAGAGTGTGATATGAAAAGCCAAAAACACTTCTTAGCTTAACAATATTAGATCAAGGATCAGAATCAAAAGAAATCAAAGCTTTAAGGTATAAACCTTAGCTTTATAAAAATTTATGTGGTTCATGTTGTTTGTTGTTTAAAGATATGATAGAAGGTGTTAATCAATGATCTGGGTTGCTAGATGTTAGATCCATAACATCTAGAGGCTCGGATTTGATGATTTTCCAAATCTGGAAAATATTTTTTTTGTGTTCTGACAACCAATGTCAGAGGCTGTAGATCTTTAGTTGTTATGTGTTTTTGTTGTTTAAGTGTTTCATCTTGTAGTATGCTATGAGTAATTTGATGTGGAACTTGAATCAGGTCCATATCTATTATAGATTAAAAGTTATTACTGGTCAAAGAGAGTTGACCAAGCATGACCAACACTTTCTGGGTAACCCAGAAAGTGTGCATCCGAGTCTGACAAGATATTCTAAGCCTTGTATCTGTCAGGTGTTAAGTGATTTGATGATTTTGTTGTATATATGTTGTAGCCTGCCATATATAATTTAGATCTATACCATTATAACTCTTAAACAATCAACTGAAAAAGCGTAGTAGATGGTCAAACTAAGCCATTCGGCCATGACCTTGAATTTCTGGGAATTTCCAGAAACATGAAGAACAAAGTTTCTGACAATGGTTGATCGTATCATAGCTTGATAATCTGATGTTATTGGACTAAGATAATGATTTATAATTGTTCCTTGTCATGTGGACTATATACTTAGACCATAAAAACACTTATCTAATGACATGAACACCTAATTAAGTGAGTTTGAAAGTAGGACCATGACACTGCCTGGGTTTCTGGGTTACCCAGAAAACCCAGGAGTGGTCTGACAATGATTTTGAATAGCTAGATCTTCGTGGTGTGGTATGATATGACCTAGATTATGGTTGATACCTCTAGTATTACATTAGTAGTACATGATAAAAGTAATAGAATACTCAGAAACCTCATAACCGGACATTTATGCCTGGTCAAAGTGAGCATCTCGTTAACCGACATAGATTTCTGGGTTTCATGAAGAACAGCTCAAGAACACCTATATCGACAGTTTCGTCGCTATATGGCCCTTTTAGCGACAGTTTATTTAAGAAATTAATTATTTTTATTAAATAAATAGAAAATTTTGTTTTTAATTATTAATAATACAAAATAAATTATTAAAAATTATTTTAAAATCCGAAAATTAGTTTTTAATTATTTTGAATATATTTCATAAATATTTAATATTTTTGGAATATTAAAAGTATTTAATTTATTTAATTATAATATTAAATAAATTATTTTAAAATGATTTTAATACATGAAAAATCATTTAAAATTATATTATGGTATAAGAAAATAATTTAAGTTATTTTTGATAACTTTTAATATTTTGTGATGAATTTCATTAATTAATTAATATTAATGATAATTAAGTTTTTATTGAATATATTAAATAAATGATGAAAAATAGAATTAATGATTTAAAAATTATAGAAAAATGATTTATAGGTTATAAAAGTATTTTAAGTTATAAAATATAACTTTTGATATTTTGTCGTGAAAAATATTAATTATTTAATATTATTGATATTAGATTTATTTAATACTTAGCTGCCATCTTAAATACTGCCATAAAACAAGGGTTAATTAAACAAATTAACATATCACATAATATCCTATATTATGACCGACCAACAAATAAGCTTAGGTAGGACACACTAGCGAAGGATTTATTCGCCTCTCCCCTAGTTTACTATTCCCCGATCTCCGCCAGAGATCATATCCCTAAGCTCGATACCAAACCGTGACGCCCCAAAATAGGTCCATTCCACCCAACCCATTCTCGAGTCGCCAAATACATGGTACGTAAATAACTACAACTTCAATAATACAAATGTCGTGTGAAATACGACAATACATCATACTGAGTTTAAATACGATATTGCCATCTAGACAATATCCACACGCAAATAAATCCCCATCATAATTATTGATACATTATTTTACAAAAATGGTGAGGACTACTAAACAACTCTCTAGAACATTCATTCCATACCCCGACTCGATCCTGCTATGTTCTCACCTCCCGAGAAGAAAATGGAACAACAAGGAAAAGGGTGAGCTCAACTAGCCCAAGAAGAAATATTATGACTAAGATAATATACAACAAATTATCGTTAGTCTTCAACAGAAAAAATCTAATAGAATACAATAGACAACAAGTTTTAGATCAACAAATGCAAATAAAATAAAGAATCCATTAGAAGAGTCACGTAGAAAAGAATTCTACCGTCTTCTAAGGTTTAAAAGTCCATCATCAATATTTTATCCCCAATAATAACAATCAATATTCATCTTTGCACTACAGCCAAAGATATTCATTCAAATCACCAATTGGTCATGTTCATCTCAACACTTGCTCATCTTTGCACTACAGTGCCAAAGATATTCATCGATTAATCGTTCTTCTTTGCTTTCTACGGTGCCAAAGATATTCATCAAGTATCACCATTAAGGACCGAGGATGATGAAAAATATTTTAAGAACGAATCCAAATGAGATAGAAGGACAAATATTAGGGATTCGTATATACAACGGTTTATCCAAGATCGATAATACTTCATAATAAACGATTTTGAAGCGTAACTCAAAAATAACGATCAAAACATGGATACAATCAAAGATAGTAGCCAAAATAGACATCTTGGACAAAAAGAAAAATTTTCATTTTTCTATGAATAGTCTTAATTTCGTGAATAGTGTCGTATCGTGAATAGTGCCGATATCGTGAATAGTAACCCCAAACATAAAAAGATAGAAATTTCACAAAAAAACATCTTCACGCTTCGTGAATAGTACTCGTGAATAAGAACTCGTGAATAAGTAACTCATGAATAGTAACTCGTGAATAAGAACTCATGAATAGTAACCCCACATGAAAAAGTTCCAAATTTGATAAAAAATTCAACCAATATTTTGGCATAATGATATTGAAGAAAATAATATCATTTGCGAAAGAAATAACATCCTTACCTCAAAATAACCGTATTTATTTGAATTTCAGATAGTCTTGTAAACTCGCATCAGATATAGCAACACTCAAAGTATACTCACAAGAATACGCTCGATAATATAGAGAGAGAAAGAGAAAAACTTAGTTTCGTGTGATTTTCAATTCTAACTTAGCCCTCTATTTATAGGAAAATGTTAGAACGCTTGAGGAGACTAAAATAATAAAATATATTATTTTCTTATTCTTTTCAATTCTTACGCCTCTACCAACCAAGCAAGCCAACCTTGAACAAAAACTCCAGCAGCCCTCATGCATAATCAACACCAACCAAAAAGTGGGTCCCACCCATAAATTAATAAAAATCATTTTATTCTCCAAAACTTCAATAATTAAGTAGAAAATAGCTCTGTTATCGTAAAAAAAATTCAAAACGCGTCTTTCCATGGGAAATTCCATTCTCTCACAACTTTGCGAAGAAAGTTTTTCCAAATTCCAAACAAAATTGACCAAAATCCATAAACGGACGATTTTACAGTCTATAATCAATTTTCGGTCAAGAATTGTGTCCACCGACACACAAAACATGTGTTAAACATTTAATGCCACAAAATACTCTACCTCCTCATATACTCATATATCCCACATTCATTATAAAATATCACCGTTAATATATTATTAAAATAATATATTTAAATGAATTATTTTATCGTAAAAGATAAAATATTAATTTTCAACAATTGTCACATTAAAAAAAATTCTCCATCTATATCCACATAAAATAAATATTTTCTTTATCATAATAATCAATAATTAATTATTTTAAAAATAATATTACTGTAATTACAAAGATCGATAACCGGCCGCCTCCTGGGAAAGAGGGGCTTTTCAATAAGGATTTCTTCATCATGGCCGCAAATTAGGTGACCAAACCTCTCCTTAGATGTAACTTTCTAGACATTGCCAATAATGTTATCTAATAATATTATTCAAATAATATGAATTATTGATTTGATAATGGAAAATATCGTGGCGGTGACAATTATTGAAACAATAATAATATAAACTAAAGAACGAACAATTATTGAATCAATAAAATATTGAGCAAAGAATTCATCGTAATAATTATTGAGTAGTGCCTTCTTCACGTATGAATCAATAATTCAACAATATCATGCAATACTGTGTGCTACTCTTGTGCAACCACGCATATTACTCAGATTTTAACCACCGTGTAACCCAACAAAGGTTAATTAACGGTAATAATTTACGTCGTTATTTATAAAACTCAATCTTTGTCGCTTTCTTTCATCCAACCGTTTTTTCGTTATGGGGCCCACTAATGATCATAGCATTGTAGCATTTGAGATTCCCCGACAAAAAAGAATATTCCACGACCAAACGAATATTCCCAATAATAATGAATATTTTATAACCACTTGCATATTTTGTAAACTTTGCACATTTCACCCATAACCAAAGAATTATATCAAATTAACCCTTATTAATTTAGAATAATGAATAAAGGAAAATTCAATTTTATTTATAATAAGTTGGGGTCATACACACAGACGGGATATTCTAACAGAATAATAAAGAATGAAATAATGTAAGAATTTCACCAAGTATAGGGTAGCTTGCGATATACAAAAGTTATTCCAATGTAATAATAAATAATGGAATAATGTAAGTTCTCTTCATGAATACAAAAGAAATAATACCCTTACGAGTACAACAAATAATATCCCTTACACTGTAAAAAGAAACCAATATAAGAGTAAGGAAGTAGCGGAATACTTTTCTATAGTTTCTCTATAATTTCTCTCTCTAGAGTTTCAGTGAATTCGTAAGAAATAATTAATGAATGAGCTTCTATTTATAGAAAAATGGACTGCATAGTAACTAACTCATGAACGGTCCAGATTGATTTACTTTAATCTGACGGTCCATATTTAAAGTAAAATCTTTTAAATAAAATATAATATATTCTATTTATAATCTAATAAAACGAATAACTTTATAAAAGATTTTACTATGCAAACACTATGCAGGCACAATGCAAACACTATGCATAATAAAATATAATATATTCTAATTATTTTCTATTAAAACAGATAACTTTATAAAAGTATTCTGTTTTATATAAAAAGATTTTACTATGCAAAACACTATGCAGACACTATACAACACTATGCATAATAGAATATAATATATTCTATTTATAGAATAACTTTATAAAAGTATTTTGTTTTATTACATTAATACTACCAATAAAACAAACTGAGTGACTTATCACGTAAGCATCAATAATCAATACCGTGTGCTACTATGCAACCATGCGTATTACTGTACTTTTACTACCGAGTAGTTCAACAGTATTAACGGTAAAACTTCCGTCGTTATTTTCATAAAATATTTTTTGTCGTTTTCTCAATCAGACAATAATTCCGTTGTGGGGTCCACCAATGATTGTGCTATTGCACGAATATTCCTTGATAAAACAAATATTCCACGACCAATCGAATATAATATTATAATTTGCATACTTTAAAAAATTTATAAATACTACCCACAACTATAACATTATATCAAATCCACACCATAATATTCAAAAAATTATTTCGAGAAAATTAAATCTTTATTCATAAAATCTGGGGTCTCACAAAAATTGTATGACTTTATTTTATTGAGAAAAAGAATATTTATTATTTTTGACATTTATGTTATTTATTGCACAAGTTCATAATTTAATTAATTATATCAAGTTAAGTAAAAATTATAGTATACAAATTTATATTTAGTGGATAAATTAAACATTATAACTTGAAGGGTGTATTAGATATTATATTAAAAATATTTTTGGATATTAGTTGATCAACCACACTAATGGTAGTGAATGCTACATATTGTAGACTAGAGAGGTACTGACTGTTACTTAAAAAATTAGAGGAGTGATGAGTGTTATTATGATTATCTACATGAAGTGTTAGTGTATTTTATTCTAAATAAAAAAAAATATTTGAAATATTTATGTCAAACTGTTTTCCTATTTAAAATCTCAAATTAAGCATTAGATTCAATTTTCTTTTCTAACTATCAACATTTAAATTCGAATTTTCTTTCTTTATATGGCTTCAACTGAAGAAAGCTTATTTGTAGCTAAACTAATACAAAGTTTAAGTTTGATTTTGATTTTGCCACCAAAAAAAAAGGGATTTTAAAAAGGAAAAGTATTGGTAGCTTCTTTGGTCATAAAAAGGGTAACTAAACAAATAGTACAAAATTTCCCTGCAGTTGGTCGTCTTGGGATGAGTCGTAAATTCAGACATCTTAGATTCGACTTTCATTTGCAATAATTGTCAAAGCAGAAAGGCTAATGGGACCACGAATCGCCAGCGCAAATTGGTTTTAAAAAAAGGTTGGTCCGGGCTGAGGGATTAGTCCGACTGCGATCGGGAAACCCCACATTATCAAAATATATATATATGGGAATATAGAGGTGCACAGTCGTATAATTTTTAAAGTTACACGGTGTACGATCATAGAGTGATTTCACTCTACAATCGTAGAGTAGTCACTCCACGATTTGTGAATTCATTCTACTATCGTGGACTACTTTCTATGATCGTAGATCAGTATAACTTAAAAAGTTACACGACCGTGTATCTTCATTTTTACCATATATATATATATATATATATATATATATATATATATATATATATATATATATATATATATATATATATTACAAAGTTTGATTTTGATTTTGCCACGAGAAAGAAAAATGATTTTGACAGGGAAAAGTATTGATCGTTTCTTTAGCCATTAAAAAAAGTAACTGAACTCAATACAAAGTTTGATTTTACAACCAAAACGAAAAATGATTTTGAAAAGGGAAAAGGAAAGAAATCTTGTTATACTCGGACTTATCCAGCCGATTTTTAGATTAGAAGACAAAATGGCATGTTTCATAAATAATTACATTTTTAAATATATTTTTTCGTTTCTTTCTTTTTTTTTAAGAATTTAGGGGAGCCTGGAAAAGAGTTCACAAGGGGAACTAGTAGGGGTGAGCATGGTGTGGTTTGGTGCGGTTTGAAGTCCAAACTGCATCGGAAACCGCTTATGTGCGGTTTAAAAAATTCAAAACCGCACACGAAACCACTTGTGATTGGTGCGGTGCGGTTTTAAAGTGTGCGGTGCGATTTTAATTGGTGTGGTTTCGATTCTAAAACCAATTGAAACAACAAAAAAGTCTAAGCTTTCAATAAAATTTAATATAAAACTTATATCGAGCAATTAACTTGGTGACAGAGTCGACAATGAAAATTATATCAAGCATGCTTTAAAACTAAAACATACGCTATATAAAATAACAGAGACCATATATTCGATAACAAGCAAGAATGTTTATCTAGTTCCCCAAAAATTAAAAGTATATATCGGAGATAGAATGAAATTTAATCTCATATACCGGAGATAGAATGAAATTTAATCTCATCTATTTGACTATTACTATTATAGCATTGACATTAACCAATGCATCAAGTGCTCGAGCCCCTCAACTATAAGCCCCTCCAATAACACATCAAACAAATTCAAAATTTCAAAACCCAATTGCTTACTTTTTGACTCTATAACCTCTAACATCTTCTTTCAATTGGTGATAAAATGACAATGCAAGACTGGAGTTTTCTCTTAGCGTGTTCAAGTGAAAATTAACTTTAGAATTTACTAGAGATAATACATACATACACACATGGTGCGGTTTCGGTTTTATGCATGCGATTTTGGCTAGTAACCAAATTGGAACCGTAAATTTAGTTATTCAACCCACCTAAAACCGCCACATACGCCGAAACCGTTGGTGCGGTTTTAATTGGTGCGGTTCGTGCTATTTTTGGTGCGGTTTCGGTTCCAATTTGGTTACTTACTCAGCCCTAGGAACTAGTTAGGAAAAACTTATCTTTTTTATCTTTTTATAACGCTTGTTGAATTCTGACTTCTTACTAAAACATAAACTCGAATATATGAACTTGCACGGTAAAAAGATGTCGTTATCACTAGACGATAACCTTTGGACTTTATTGTGTTTATTCAACTTAAAAAAAAATCAACAATATATCGTTTTTGAAATTTTTAATAAGTTATTGTCAAAATCCAACTCAATTCGTTAATTCTTGCTTTTTATTTTTATATTTATGGTCCCTAGCTCTTATTTCCTTTTTTTAGGTCCTTCATTTTTATTGCTTCATTTGACAAAGAAATAAAAACCCTCTAAGGTAACAAATAAGGATATATATATCTTTTGCCCATTCATATATTTATATAGACCTTTTAAAGACCCAACACACTCATAAAAAGTGGGTTTTGGACAAAGATTGAAATTTGGATCAATTACATATTCTATTACATTTTTTAAAATAATTACAACAATAGTTCACTCATAAAATATTTACACAATTAATACACTTTCCATATTTATTTACAATATTAGTGCAATTAGGATTCCTTAATTTAGGGAATTAGTATGTAATTAGGATTTCTTAATTTAGGTAATTAGTATTGATTTACTTATTAAATTAAGCAATTAATAAGTAAACTCTTCTTCCTCTTCATTTCTCTCTCTCAGAAATATAAACTCACTCTCCATTGTTACACAAACTCTTCCTGATCTCTCTCATTTCTCATCCGTCAAATGTTCATTGTGCCACCCAACCCTCCCATTGGACCTTCCTTTCTCGAGACAATTGGTTTAACTTTACTGACAGCCTCCGACGCCTTTAGCAACTATGAGAATCGGCCGCCCCTCACTTTGTCCAGCGAGTTGAGAAGAGAGCAAATGTAGGTAACAAAAAATACATCAAGGTCACCGGTGTCTGCTGAAGAGATTGATAGTCAACACTATTATTGTCTCCTTCTGCCGCCACCTCCACCTCCACCTCCACCTCCACCTCCACCTCCTCCTTTGCCACTTCCATTATGACCGCCTCCACCACCTCCGCCTTCATTAACCGTCTCCTGAAAAAGAAATTCACATAGTGCAGTTGATAGCCAAACCTCCATACCGAGGTAACCTATTCAGTTTTATTAGGTTGCCAATTTATTTTGAATGTGATGCAGTTGGTAGCCAAACTTTCATACCAAGGTAACCTATTCAGTTTTATTAGGTTACCAATTTTATTTTGAATGTGATGCAGTTGGTAGTCAAACCTTCATGCAGTTGGTTGCCACACCTTCAGATAAAGGTAATCAATTCAGCTTTATTAGGTTACAAATTTATTTTGAATGTGATGCAGTTGGTTACCAAACCTTCATACAAAGGTAACCATTTTAATTTTTGTGGGTAACCAAATCGTTAAAAAAAATTTAGAACAATAACTCAGGTACTTCCGAAGATTTGTGACGGAAGAGGAGGATGATGAAGGGGAAGGCAGGGCGATGTAACGGCGGCGCAACCAAGGACTTCTGGATATTCGCGGCGAAGGAGGATGATGAAGGGGAAAAGAGAGGAGGCGATGATGAAGATAATGATCAGTGAGGGAGATGAAGATTAGGATGAAGAATATATATTTTTTGTATTTCCCTCATTTTATTTTGAATTTGTTTTTGTTGTTAGAACCCAAATATTTGAATTTGAATTATTAATTATGGAAGTTATTTCTCCTTGATTTTAGGTTTCCTTATTAATGTGAATTATACTATTTTTGTAATATGGGTCCTAATTACAATTTTTTTGTAATTATTTTGTGCATGCACTAATGGTGTAATTACTTTCTAATTTTTGTATACTTCTGTAAAGAACCCATTAAATTTTTGTACTAGCCCAATTTTGTCCCGACCCACGAGCGGCTCGGCCTGTTCTTTAGTAACATTTAAATTTCAATCCAGTCCATTAATATAGTTAGGGGTGTTCATCGGTAAAAAACCGAACCAGTACCAAAAAAACCAAACCGGTACTAATCCAAAATTACCGGAAAAATAAGAACCGGAACTGGTACCGAATTACCAGTTCGGTACAAAATTGGTACTGATTTTTTCGGTTCGATTTTCAATTATATCGCATGTACATAATTATTAATGCTTTGACATTTTTCCATCCCTTTGGAGCTGATTTACTTTGTTAAGAAATCTGCAGTGGAGCAAGTGCAACCCATCTTATTAACCATACTAAAGTAAACAGTGGGCAGTGGCTATCTAATATCCATACAGGCATACACCAATACACCATACAAAAATAGTGGGTGACTGCTAAGTTGTCAATTATCATGAGTCATGACTCATGAGTTCAAGACCACTGCTAAGTTGCACACGGACATGTGTTAGATGTTTTTACTTTTATTGAGATATAAACTTTCTTGATACTACCATGTTGAGTTGTAGGGGAAAAAATAAATTTCCTTTTGCAAAGGGGTTTGGACTTTGGAGGACTGATTTTTCTCCCAAGAAAAAGAGCATTGAACTGTTTGACAATGCCATCAGATTCATTTTTTTTATTTCATTATCTTTCTATTTTGTTGGAGGAAATATTCTTAATTCTCTAACTGAAACAAGTTACTAAAAATACCTAGCTCTAATATCTGAGTTTATAGTACCACATAAATTTCCACAGTTATGCTTGAGCTTAACCTGGATTAAGGAGATTGCATTAGCTGTACAGAACCAAAATTCAGGAAATTAGCAAATGGGTTGGAGTTCCACATCGTAGTCTCATAAACAGAAAATGATCAAAATTCAATAGGAGTAGCCAGTAGGCAAAACCCTGTTGGATTTACAGTAATGTAAATCAAATAAACTAAAAATGTAAAAGCAGTCAAGCACTAGACCCAACACATATATTAGCAAGCACTGTTGGATTCACATATTAAGCAGTCAAGCATGAGTTCGAGTCAATAGGGAAGAAATAACTTTGACCCCTTTGGAGAACAACTGTTAGTCTGTTACAAATTAAATATCACATAATCAAAGCTGAAAAAAGCAGTAGAAGAACGAGGCTAGGCTATATTAGTAACAAGTAAACCCTTTGCGTGTCTGTAAAAAAAAAGGAACGCACTAGGCACAATCGCCTGCTGAATTGCTTACTGAATCAACAAATCAACCATATTACATATCCAAGATTGATACATCTAAATCACCTGCTGAAAATTCTGCAATTTTTAAAAGACAAATGTGAGCAAATCATAATTTATGAAGAAGAATTTAAACTACATTACAAAAAAATATATAAACAATACAAAGTGTTACAATGTTATTGTGCTATACCTTTTTCAATTTCTTCAAGGGATTCCAACTTTTCTTCGATAACAATTAGTTCGTTGCTTCGGCGAAGCCAATCTTGAGCACAAATAATTCCTTGCACCATCCTAGGAGTTAAAGAGCTCCTAAAGGAATCAAGGATGCGTCCTCCTGTTCTAAATGCTGATTCGAAAGCCACGGTAGAAATGGGAATCGCTAAGACATCTTTAGCCATTAATGAAAGAACAGGAAATCTATTAGTGTTGGATCTCCACCAAGCTAAAAGGTTAAATTTTTCATCTTTTCTTTCAACTCGATCCTTTAAATACATTTCTAGCTCAGATTGAACTTTCCCACCTTGAACATTCTCAACATGTTGTTCAAACAAGCTGTCAATTTTTATTTTTTTTCTTGACATACTTTCTACTAATGATGAGCCACCACTTTGAGTTAAGCTTCCACTCCCACTTGGAGTTTGAGATGAATGACCTTGGGACGATAAATGATTGATATTATAATAATTGAACAACTCAAATAATACATCTTTAGCCCCTCTAATCATTTTGATTGCCAAATCACTTTCTTTACCATACATGTGATTAAATACAAAGTCAATGAAAGTGAATTTGTGTCTTGGATCAAGAACCACGGCAATGTATAACTTGTTCATTTTATCAACATCCCCCCAATATTTCATTAACTTTGATCTCATCCTCATAGACATTTCTCTCATTTGATAATCATCATCATCTTCCATTTCTTTCAAAAGACCATCAACTTCCACAAACTCATGAACAAATCCATTGGATGTAACATATAATGTGCCAGAGATTCTAAGTATTAATTCATAGAAGTGTTTCAAAAACAAAACGATTCTTCTCACATTACCCCAATCCTCCACCATTGGCCACCCTTCATGTGAGATCATTTCTTGTTTAAACAAAGGATCCCTACTCCCAAACCTATTAAAAGCACGTTCAAAATGTTGAGCAACATTCAAAATTGAATAAGTGGAGTTCCATCTAGTAGCAACATATTGGATTAATGAAGATTTATTTTCAATTTTTTCAAAGTCAACACACTCCTTGAACTTTCTAATCCTAGATGGAGATTGCCTTACCCACCTAATCAATGCCCGGACACGAGCTACCAAAATATTAACATCTTTCAACCCAGCAACTACGACCAAAGTTTAAAATATGAGCAACACATCGAACATGAATGAATTTATTCTCACAAACACTATGTCCCCATACTTGCAATTGATTTTTTAAATAAGATATTGCAACGTCATTTGAACTGGCATTATCAACAGTTATAGTAAAAACTCTCTTAATCCCCCATTCTATCATACAATTCTCAATTGCCATTCCAATGACCTCACCCTTGTGACTCAAAATTGGAACAAAGTTTATAATTTTTTTTCTCAATCTCCATTTAGCATCAATGTAATGAGCTGTCACAACCATATAATTAATTCTATGCATTGATGTCCATGTGTCAGTTATAATACATATCCTTTGAGAAGATGAGTTAAAAATAGATTTTAACATCTTTTTCTCTTCCATATATATTTTAAAACAATCTCTTGTAATTGTGTGACATGAAGGAACATTGAACCTAGGACATGCGATGGACACAAAATGTTGAAATCCCTCATTTTTGACAAATTTAAAAGGAAATTCATCAACTAGAATCATATATGCTAAAGCAGCCCGAGTTAGTTCCACATCAAACTTCCAAAGACAATTATTTGTTGACTCCCCTTCCATGGTCTCATCATTATTAGCACTTGCAGTTAAAGTTTAAGATTGCTTGATTTCTTAACTCCACATTTGGGGGTTAAATTTCACATCTTCTATTGTGAGCATTTTGACCACTAGTCCCATTATTTTTTGGATCAGCACTTAAAATAGCTCCAAAATATTTGCATTTAGCTTTAATTTGACCATTTTGCTTAAATCTTGTATATTGAGCCCAAATTTTAGCACGAGTCTTACCGACATCAAGTTGCTCAATTTCACCTTCATTTAACTCCTCTTAATCAATATGAATTGGATTTTCAGCATTCGATACCACGTTGATGGGTGCCTCAGACTGCTGCTCAGCCATTATAACCTGCACATGCTCAAAACAATGAGCCTTATTTTTTTCACAAAATAATGAACTATGATAATGAACTATGAACTATGATAACAATAATTAAACCTGTGTAGCACCCCTCATCAAGAAAAAAACATATCAAATCATCCCCGAAAGGAGAAAACAATTTAGTTTAGTCTGGAAAAAAAGCATTTAAAGATCTTAAAACATCCAGTGTGTAGTCATAGTTTTTTAAAAAACATAAAGGAAATTCTCTTTTGTATATGCTTCAAAACCCAAACAGTAGAGTTTCATATTCAGATCATCCAACAAAAGCTTAAAAGACTCTCCCTTACAACATTAGCAATTGAAGGGGTTTGATCAGCTTATTATACTAGTAAATAGAACTGGAAAAAATTTAGAAGACTTTACAATTGGAACTAACAAAAAGATATTGGCCTAAAATCTTTTGTGAAAATAAAGGAAATTCCCCTTTCCAAACTTCATATCTTATATTCTTGAGTATACTTAACTAGAACATTTGGCATGAAGATTTTAACGGGAAAAAAAGAGACTATGGTCACCCTAAGGCTCTAACCTTAGCACTTTGTGAAGATTCAACCCATGGTAACCTTAACACTTTGTTTTTTGTTCAGAAGCCTGTAAGATTTTGTGGACTAGTACTATACTACTATGGTCAAAAGACTCGAAACACTTAGTATACAGATCTCAGATCTTAGAGTGCAGAAATCAGAAATCAAAAATCAGAAAGTATTATAGTGTATATGATGTGTATAGATCTGAGATCTCACAGGTCACGACTTATTGTCGGCGTCTAGTCGGAGTCTCAGAGATGTTCGTTGCGTGCTAGCTCAGGGTCAGATATGCTTAGATTTGAGAGAGGGCAGGCCGACAAGTTGAGCTTTAATGGAGGAGAAGCTTCAATGGAGCCATGGAGGAGAACTTATTTATGAAGAAGACTGAAGAACTAGTGTAGAAGACTGAAGAAGTCTGTAGAGACGTGAAGACTGAAGAAGAGTAAAGTGAAGTCTATAAAAGATAGAATAAGGTAAAGTGAGTAATTGAAGTACTTAAAGTATTAATTATTACATTTCGGTGTTTTTTCGGTATTTTGGTTTTTAGCGAATTCAAAAAATTCATTACCGCTTACTCTGATCAAAAAGTATAAAAAAGTTTGAAAATTCCAGATCAAAAAAATCCAGATCGCCGATTTCGATACCAACTGGTTCGGTAAAAAACTGAAAAAACCAAATTTTTTGAACACCCCTAAATATAATCCACTACAACACTACTCAAGTTCAACTTTTATTTCTTTCTAACTTTTACTAACAGTATAACTAATAGGTATTAACAAATTAAATGATTAATTACATATTTTAGTACACTTTTAAAAATAATTACAATAATGATGCATCATCCATAAAATAATTACAAAAATAATACACTTTCTCATATTTATTTATTATATTAGTACAATTAGGAGTCCTTAATTTAAGGGATTAGTATTAGTTTGCTGACATGGCAAATTTGTGTACCACTTAAAATCGGGTTAGTTTTTTTTGAAACGCGTGATAACTGCCATTTAGCATTTGTCTGGGACTCTTCAGTTAGAAACCCTTGTTCTGCATACTCCCTTATTTCTTTCTTTTGTTCGTGTGTTCTTCTTCTCCATTGATCGTTCTTGTGATTTATTTCATTTTTGTGATCGTTATTGGTTCAGTTGTTCGTCATTCTCGTAGTTTCTCGGTATCACTATTACACAGTGGTTTAGTTGGTTTCTTCTTCTCCATTAATCGATATTGGTGTTTATTATTGCTACAGGTGAGAAATGGCTACTCCCTCCGTTCCTTAATATAAGTCGTTTTAGAAAAATATTTTTTTCCTTAATATAAGTCGTTTGAGAATTTCGAGTAAGCATTAATTGCTTAATTTCCAATATTACCCCAAGTATTAAATGTAACTTTGGTTCTCTCACTATTTTTTTGTTCAATAAATAACAATCTCTTATTCCAATATAGGGACAATATAGACAATTGATATTATAATTAATGCTATATAATCATTATCTTAATACTTGTGCACAACCTTAAAATGACCTATATTAAGGAACGGAGGTAGTAAATAGTTTAATGTATTATTTATTAAAGTAGTTTAGTAACATAATGGAGTTTTGATTGTTTGGGTTTGTGTTGTATTTATGTTTTGTATGGAATGGTTGATACAAGGAAGAAGGATGGAAAGAGGAAAAGAATCACTGAGGGTGATTCTGTTAAGGACTTGAAGAAGTTTTCTATGGAAAGGAAGGGGAAAAATGTAGGTCACAAATCCAGTAAGAATGATAATAAGTTGGTGATACATGGTGATATCAAGCATACTGAAGTGCAGTTGGATTCTGATTTTGATGTCCCTGTAGTTAAAACCAAATGTGAAGTTCATAGCCAGAAGATAATTTCCACACAAAAAATTCTAAAGGTGTGCTAATTTAAATTTTGTTTTGGTTACTATCATATAACTGTTCGGTTACTTCTTTAGTATGTTTTTTGTTACTGTTAGCTTAGGATTTGGATACCATTTTTGTTCCATCAATTTAGGATTTTGGTTACTTTTTTATGTTGTTCTGGTTACTATGTATTTGCTTAGTATACATGGGTTAACTAAACCGGGTGTGTATACATGTTATTTATGTATTGGTTACCATTAAAATATGTTTTGGTTACTATCATATAACTGTTCGGTTACTTCTTTAGTATGTTATTGGTTATTGTTAGCTTATGTTTTGGATACCATTTTTGTTCCCTCAATTTGGAATTTTGGTTAATTTTTTATGTTGTTCTGGTTACCATGTATTTGCTTACTATACATGGGTTGACTAAACTGGGTTTGGTCTACATGTTTTTTATGTATTGGTTACCATTAAAATATGTTTTGGTTACTATCATATAACTGTTCGGTTACTTCTTTAGTATGTTTTTGGTTACTGTTAGCTTATGATTTGAATACCATTATTGTTCCATCAATCTAGGATTTTGGTTATTTTTATATGTTGTTATGGTTATTATGTAATTGTGTAGTATATATGTGTTGACTAAACTAGGTTCGACTACATGTTTTTGTTTTGGTTACCTTTAAATTATGTTTTGGTTAATATATATATATATAACTGTTTGGTTACTACATAAAATGGTCTTTACTACATGTTTATATTTTGGTTACCATTAGATTATATAATATAACTGTTTGGTTATTGCTTTATTATGTTATGGTTACTGTTATATTATGGTTTGGTAACTATTATTGAGCGGTCAATTTAGGACGTTGGTTATTTTTTATAGTCTGTTTTGGTTACTGTGTATATATTATATTATATTTTGGTTACTATGATATTATTTGGTGGTTATTACGTAACTATTTTTGTGATAAATTTTATCTATATTGGTTACTAATGACTGTTTAAATCTGATTTTGTTTATTTGCAGATATGAGATCTTTATTACGAAGAAGGCAACAGAAATTTCACTGGAAAAGTTATATATTGGTGTGACATGGAAGTCCCCAGTATTTTTACCAAGAAATTGAACCAAAGTCAGTTGGAGAAGTTTAATGTTAGGTTTGTAATATTCATGAACGCAATCAAATTGCACAAAATAAGCGGAAGCATGAAAAATCAGAGTTTAAAATTTTTACAAACCATATACCCGGATCATCCTTTATGCACAATTATTAATTAAACGAAAAGATAAAGAATAAGAATCATACCCTTGAAGATTCAAGCTTCCTCAGGTACAAGTTCACCTCCAAATCCTTTTCGCGTTCAACTTGAATCCACCGGGTTTGATTCCTTCCTTTGATCAACGTTAGCCACCCAAGTGTTTGGCCTCTAGAAGTGATCCACCAAGGAAGAAGAAAGATTCAAGAAGATGTGTGGTTGGCTAAACTATAGTTTCTATCTTTATAGAAAAAGAACGTACTCTCCAACTATTGGAATTGCGTATGTTCTGAAAAAGTCAACAACAACTCTACACCCATAATAAGACTCCTCTTATTTATAGATGTAGGCAACCCTCCTTAACAATTAAGGAATTGGGATTTATTTTAATTAATTAAACTCCTTTAATTAATTAGACTCCTAATCTTATTAGGAATAAATGAGAGTACTTTTATTAATTAATTCTCAAACTCCTTTAGGAATTAAATAATAATAATAATAGTAATAATAATAATAAGACTCCTCTTATTAATTTATATTTAATATTTCCAAAATATTAAATAATAAATATTAAGCTATTTAATTTATTCTATCACCATAGATTAAATTAAATATACTTAACTTATTATTACAATTATGCCATTAACTTCTTAAATAATTATTCTTCATTTTATGGTGTGACCATTTAGGTTCTCCATATTAAACCAATTGAATAAATCAATTAGAATAATTCTAATCTTATTTAAATAAATAAATTAAATTAATAATTTATTTAAATAAATAATATTTATTCTACAATAGGATAAGCCTCCCCAAATGATCGATGACTTTCCGGATAATATAGATTTCAACATTAATCATAAAAGAACCTTTGAGTAAATAGTTACCAACAATTCAATCCTTCCACCATACAATGTCCCAATTAAATATAAGACATGGAACTCTTGTCAAGTCTTATTTTATTTAATTATATGTATTTCGACTCTTAAATGCACAACTCCAAATAATGCAAATTAGAAACTCTTTTCTAATTTTATTCTGTCTTGGCCAAGGACTGAGTTGTCATTTATCGAATCACATAGGACATTTCTCTTTTTACTAGAAGTGGTAGATTCTTTATTGATCATACATTATCTCCATGTACAACTTATTATACCCAAGCATACCTTTGATATACCCTAAGGGTCTTAAGGAATAAGTCAAAGTATAACTCATCATACACAAGATACTATGATGATCTCAAGTCCAAGGATCACTTGTACTACTATCACTACAGAATTCCTATTGACAAAAGTAAAACTCGCTTAGGTATTCCTTAATGAGCCACATTCAGTGAACTCTTTCTCTAATAAGCACCTACATACTTGCTTTAGTGTCTCCACACAAATGATCATGAGATTAATCATCCTCATCCAATGAGCAAGCAATATTTGTACCAATCTATCCGGATTCACTAATCCCCTATTTAGTAATCCAACGATTGGGAACTATTTTAGTTTTAAGCTTTCTAAGAATTTAGATCTCATTAGAATGATCATCATCATTATTCTAAAAGCATTGCTTAAAACTATGGGTTTATCATATATTATAAAATAGCATCATGTAGATAATTAAAAGCCTTTAATAACTTAATACTTTTTATTAATAAATGAATAAGATTGTTACAAAGTATATGCTTTATCATCAAATATGATTGGCTTGTGTGCATACTACTTTCAATCTCCCACTTGCACTAAAGCCAATCGTCATGGTATCTCATACCCTTCTTCTCTAAGTGACGATTATCCTGCTGTTGGAAAAGCTTCAGTAAATGGATATGTAATGTTGTTCTTGAGAGTCCACTATCTATATAGTGATTTCTCATCTTTCAATGATTCCTATAATCAAATGAATGTGCCATAACACATGTTTAGATCCAAGATGAGATTTAGGAACTATTCCTAGTTCTGTAATGAACTTTTAATCCCAATCAACTTGCAGCCTCATTTATAGCTATATACTTTGTCTTTATCACTAAACCAGCAACTCTTTGCTGTTTGAAACTTTTTCAATTCACTGCACCACCGTTCAAGGTAACCCTTTACCTTAAAGTGGATTTTCTGTCGTCTTGGTCTGTCTAAAAAAACTTGAGTCTGTTAAGCCCTCTAGTTTTAATTTAGACCCACCATAAATTTTAATCACATCCTTAGTGCCGATTAAGTACTTTAAGATATTTTTCACTGACTCATAGTGAACTTCTCCAGAATATGACTGATCAACATCAGGTCTCGTATATTTCATTGTATACATGATTGTCACTCATGCGATCTCTCTTTTCAGGAGTATATGGGGACTATTAAGAGAGATTCACTCCATGGCTCATCAACATGAGACATCCCACGGAGTTTACCATTCTAAACGACTTTAGCATCAAATGAATATATATTCCTTGGGATATTTCGAGCATCCTCTTTAATCTATCTATATAGATTTGTATCCTCAATTAAGATACTCTTCCCAAATCATTCATGGAGGAATATTTCGATAACTTTATCTTTACTGATTCTAGCATTGGCATGTCATTCCTTATCCGTATTATATCAACATATAATACTAGGAATGTCACGACGCTCCCACTGACCCTTTTCTACACAGTATGTTTATTCTTATTTTTGATAAAATCAAACTCTTTTGATTGTCTCATCAAAATGAATATTCCATATTTGAGATGCTTGCTTCAATCCATTTCTCTGAGTGTCTACAACTCTTCCCTCATCGTATGTAACTGGATCATCATCTTCTATGATGCGTACCTCATCATCATCATCCATGATGAATCCATACATCCCAAGTATCTTCGATACTATTCCAGATTTACGATTCGGTTGTGGTACAATAGGTCTATCTGCAGGCTCCTCTTATTTGACTTATAGTGTTTTGTGGTTCTTGAACTCTTCAAGATCTATTATCCTCCCACTAGCCCCTTTAATGATAAACACCTTTATCTTAGAAGGTAGCGTGTTTTGCAACAAACACCTTTTGCTAAGTAGGTTTATAGAACATATACCCTAAACTTACTTTAGGATGTCCCACAAATAACACTTGTCAAATTTTCTCCCAAGCTTATCCTTTGAAACCTTTTCACATAAGTTGGACAACCCTTATCTTAACATACTTTAGATTAGGAATCCTCCCTTTTCATAACTTTTATGGAGTCTTGGGGCCGGATTTTGAGGTTACCTTTTTCGTAGATATGCAGCCATTTCTAGGACATTATCCCAGAAGGATACTGGAATGTCGATAAAATCATTATGGACCGCACCATGTCCAACAAGGTATAATTTTCCCTTTCAGATACATCAATCAATTATTGCGTATCAGGAGGTATCCATTGTGAGAAAACCATTTGAGATGATTTAGAAACTCATTGCACAAGTATTCCTTCCTTGATCCGATCAAAGAATCCTAATACTTTGCCAATTTGTTTTACTTTTGAATTCTTTGAACCTTTCAAATAATTCATACTTGTATTTCATCAAATACACACATTCAACTCTTTGAATGATCATCTCCTTTTCTTATAATAGTTTGTTCAATTTACAAAATAATTTTTTTACATAAGTCAAGTATACAAAATTCATTAAGTAATATTTCAGTTCTATACAAAATATTTTTATTATAAATAGAACAATAATTGTTCTTAAATATAATACCAAAGATTTCATTGTCCAACAATAAAATAGAAATAATGTTTCTAACAAGAACTGGAATACAATAACAATTTATTGACTTAATAGATTTGCCCGTAGGCATTGCTAAACTATAAGTTTCTATGGCTAATGTGGCAACCTTTGCTTCATTTCCCACACATAGGATTACTTATATTTGTTTAGTTTTCTACTTCTGCTTGGTCACTTCATAAATCTATATTTATGATAACCAAAGTCGGTATCCAATACCCAAGTAGAAAATTGAGTTAAAGAAAAATTTATTTTAAATCATGAACAAAATTGTATTTGTAACTAAAACTTCATTAAGCTTCTTCTGGTTAGCTCTGCAAGGTGCTTCTCACAGTTTCTTTTTCCAGTGTCCTGGCTTATTGCAGTGGAAGCAAACTCTTTTGCTATCCTTATCAGTTTTGTTCTTATTATCCTTTGTTTTTGCCTTTCTATTTACCTTCTTTGAATCGTTCTTCTTTTCAGAAGATCCTTTGGCCCCTACCAGTAAGACATGGTCTTTCTTGATTGGAAAATGACTCTCAACATTTTTCAAAATGTTAAGCAAATCAGCGAGGCTAATATCTAGCTTGTTCATATGAAAAATTCACAACAATTGTGAAAGGAGTTCGGGAGTGAGTGCAAGATCAAATCTTGGCTCAACTCTCCATCCATGTCAAAACCTGTTGTCCTAATTGATCAATCGAATTGATAATGTTAAGGACTTTTATCTGTACTGTAGTGTCATCGGTCATTCTAGATCGGAAGAGCTCCTTAGATATTTTATATCTAGTAGTCTTACTTTCCTCACCATCAACTACTTGATGTGCAGGAATATAGTAAGAGCATCCATAGTTTCATGCTGACGCTGAAGCTCGTTACTCATGGATGCAAGCATGATGCATTGAGTCAACTGTGCATCATCTTGCCACTTTCTAAAAGTATCAATCTCTTCCTCAGAGGCATTGTTTGCAACCATTGCAGGGATAGGCATATTAAGGACATAAGATAGCTTTTCAGCTATGAGAACTATTCTCAATTTTCTTTACCAATCCGTTTAATTCGGTCCAGTTAAATAGCATCCAATATGCTTCGCAGTGATAGTAATTTAGACTTTGTAAAATTCTGTAAATGAATTTGTTCTTAACAACATTTTAGCATACATTCTTTTATTAATTACCAAAATAAATTAAGTCTTCTTTTAAATTGGTATCTCCCACTATTTTCTTCAAACTATATTACCCTCATTTATATAGTTCGGCAAAATCTAATTACAGATTTGCTAGTGAGAATAAGGATCCCATTTTAAATGTATATAGCCTTGTGTGTGCACAACAAACTATATATAAACAAATAGGTAGACTACTCTTGTCAATTACATCAACTATGTAACTCCTTGTATTTTGCCTCTTAGATCATAATGGTCAAGTGTGTGTACATCCGAACTAAAATGATCTAAGTTAAGTCATATCTAGCACTTCCATATATTCGAAAGAAAAACCTTTTCCTTGTGTGTGCACAACAAAACAGCATTGTTCAGTCTATTTATAACCATAAAATGTGATAAAACAACATCTTAAATATTTAATACTTGCCTTGTGTGTGCACAACAAACTCATATTAAATATTTAATACTCTATTGTTTTACCATGCTAGAAAGCTTACGCTTCGATATTCCAAATATCTTTGAACGTTACAACTTAATATAATTTATTTGAGGATTTTGTTATTAATTTGTCTCATCTTGTGTAGCGCGCATGCACACACACACACACACACACACACACACACATATATATATATATATATATATATATATATATATACGTGTCATATTAATTAACATGTGAAGCATGTTTGCATAATATATATAATATATATATATATATATATATATATATATATATATATATATATATATATAGTATAAGCATGCACATATAGAATACTATATTCTACCTGAATTGATTATGGACTTTTATTCTAGTTTGGTTCACTAGAGCCACCAAGTGAACCAAAAGGTCAAACCCTAGGGGTGCAAGAATTAATATTTAAATATAACTATTACATTTAAACCCGAGCTTCAATTCTTCAAAATTAATTTTAACAATTCCTATTACATAACTATTTAAAATAATTAGAAACCTTGATCAGCAGTCAAGGGGAAGTACATAGGAGGAAGATAGAATTTATATTAAGAAAAATTAGAGAAATTAGAGAAGACGAGGTACGCAGACCCCATTTAATAAAACCCATACATTCATGCATCCAACTAAAATAACATTCAATCATATTGGTCAATAGTTCATAATCAATCCCATTTATTATCATACACATCACCATATCCATCAATAAATAACATTAATCTTATGAATAATAAACATTCAATATATATATTGATATCATTTAATAGGCAAATTTAGTTAGTATAAAATTTAATTTTGAATCAAAATAAACTCCTTTATTTTAATCCAAATTTAAATCAAAATAAACCTCTTTATTTTAATTTATCCAATTTTGAATAAAATAAACTATTTTATTTTAATCAAAATAAACTCTTTTATTTTAATTAATTATGGAATCTAATTCCAAGTAAAAATAAATAAACTCCTTTATTAAAGGAAACACGGATTTTCTTTCCTATTCAAAAATTAACTCCATTATTTTGAATAATATGAAATCTTATTTCATATCTAAATAAACTCCTTTATTTAAGGAAATATGGATTCATTTTTCTATTCACAAATAAACTTCTTTATTTTAGGAAACATAGAATCCAATTTCAACTCAAATTAATTATCATGGAATCCAATTCCAATTCTAATTAGTTAGCATGAAATCTAATTTTAATATTAAAATAAACTTTTATTTTAAGAATAAAATAAAATTTTATTTTAAGATTTAAATAAATTATTTATTTTAATTATAAAATTATTAAAATTATATTATATATATAATGGTAATATATATGTGTATATATATATATATATATATCCTTAATTGTTAACTATTATATAACCAAGCTTCCTGGTATACATATAACGTTAATAATATTAACTAAAATCTTCCTGAAGCTTATATAAGTCAAGTGAATCATTCCGTAACCAAATAAGTAGCAACTCTTTGCTACACACGAATTCTTGGTGATTCCGTATATTACGTTGAAGGACATATATTTATATATATATTATATATATAAAGTCCCCTGTCTGTAACTTACATAATGACTCACGTGAAAGGTGATCAATATATATATATATATATATATATATATATAAAACCGTGAACTCCTTAATAGGATTTAGCGATTTATTATTATTATTATTGTAAGAATTCGAATTCAATTTTATGAAATAAAAGTATTCAATTTTTCTTATAATTACTATTCAGTAAATGGTTAAATTGATAAAAAAAAAAACAAAGTTAAGAGTGCTATATGATTTTTTTTTTCAAAATAAGCAAGTGGTATAAAATACTTATTGTTGTTTTAGAATATTCATTTGGTGCGTAGAATATTCTTGTTGTTGAGGAATAATATTATTTAAATGGCCAGCGAATTATTTGTGGGTTCCATAATGAATAACCATTTATGAAGAAAACGATAAATTTAAGTTTTTATAAATAATCAGGCGTAATTGTTACTGATTAACAACATTGGAATATACGATTGGTAAAGTAAAGTAATACGCGTTGTTGCACAAGAGAAGCACCAGCGGTATTGCCGCGAAATTTTTCAATTATTGATTCTTACGTGAGAAGGCACTACTCAATAATTGTTACTGATGAATTATTGTTCAATATTTTATTTTATTGATTCAATAATTGCTTGCGTTGATATTTTATATTATTGTTCTTTCAAAATGATCAACTTGCACAGATCTCCATTATCGGATCAATAATTCATATTATTTGAATAATATTATTAGATAGCATTATTGGCAATGTCTAGAAAGTTCATCGAGGAGAGGTTTGGTCACTTAATCATGCTTGCCATGAGGAGAAATTCTTATCGGAAAGCCCCTCTTTCCTGGAACTGCTGATTGTCATTATTGTGATTACAGTAATATTATTTGTGAATAATTAATTATTGATTTATATGATAAGGAAATATTTATTTGATGTGGATATAAATGATGGATTTATTTATGTGGTTATAAATGAAAGAGTTAATGTTGAGGTGTTTTATCGATTATTTTATCGGATTGGAGGTATTAAAAGATCAAATCGATGTTCTTACAGCTTTTATTGTGTGAGTTATAATATTTAATCCAAATAGTTGGATCGTTGTGATTTTTGGATATGTTATACATATATAAGTTGAGTATATGTCCACAAATTTTGAACCGTTAAAAATGAACGTATGATTTGTTATGAATTTTAAGAGGTGACTGGTTCAGAAATTGTTGAAGTATCCGAATTTATCATTTTGGTAGAAAATTCAAGAATTGGTGGACCCCACTTTTAGTTGTTGGGGAAGATGGCTGATTTTTGATGGGTAGAATAGTAGCAGGTAAAGCCATCAGATTACAGGTCAAGTCTGCTTCGACGTGCTAATATTTTTCTATAAATAGAGGGCTAAGTTAGAATTGAAAATCACACAAGAATTCATAAATTTTCTCTCTTTTTCTCTCTAGATTATCGAGTGTATTTTGTGAGTATTTAGATACTTGGTGAGTTGCTATTCATCATCGGTAACTTTCCTTCAATCATATCGATATCCAGTTAAATCTTTCTCTTTTGAGGTAAGGGATAGTAAGGGATTTTAAGGGTTGTTATGTTTTTCATGTTTAGTAACTTTTTAGACCTTGAAAAATTTCGAAAAAATTTAAAATGATATTTTGATGAGTTTTATTGATTGTGTCCAAAATGGTGATTTTTGGATGTATAGATTAAGAGTTATGAATTTTATGAGAAAAGACTATTTTAAAAGTAACCGCTTATAACTTCTTGTGGTTAACTCCAAAATTGGTGAAATTTTTATTGGGAGTACATCTATATAATATCAGTATACTCTGTGAATTTCAGAATTTTTGGAGAAAAGTAAAATTTATGATAAATGTCTAAATATTCGGCGGTTTTGGCCATATGAAAAATAGTAAATGAATTTTAAAAATTCCGAAAAAAATATATGTTCAATATGGGACTATATTCTACTAAATCTCAGAAAAGAAAATTTGTTTGTACTGATTCGGTATATTTCATGAAAATGGACTAGTTATGAGTAAATGAATTAAATATGTTATGTGAAGTAAGAAAATTGGAAATTAAAATAGGATTTTATGGCTTGAGAATCCTATATGAGGTATATGCAGATTTTTGATGAGGGTTTTGGTTATTGATGATGAAATCTTATGAGTTTGGAATTTTAGGATGATTAAATGCATTATTTATTAAAGTGTAAACAATTAAAATAAATTGTTTATAAGTTTAAGAAATGTTATTTCAATATCATTATACCGAAATATTGGTATTGATTTTATTGTAGAAGTTCTCCCTAAACAGTATAGAAAAGTGTGTTGTATTTTATACATCATTTAGTAGTTATATTTGGTGAATCAAATAGGGTGAGGCAAACCCAACGTTGGAAAGGTGTTTTGCCACTATCATACATGATGTCTAGTGACATACAACCTCGTGTTATCATAAGACAGGGTTATGCACATCCACTTGCTGAGTATATCTACGAGCACTACCTATATGATCTTGGAGTTATATTTAAAATATAATTTTCAACTGGAGACAGTGGAGATAGTTATATGTCAAGAGAAGACTCACCATTGGAAAGAATATGATAGTAATCTTCTCGTTTTTCTTTGGGGTCTATTGGGTCAACCAATGATAATTCTGTGGACATATAATATCTATCATAACCTAAACTCATGGCCTCCCATGTACGAAGGTTTCCTTGAGCACTTCCCAAAGGTTTTAATTTCTAAAACAGTTTTTGACTATACCTTTATGTAAGGTGCCATTGTGACGTGCTATCCAAGGTTGGGATGAGAGTCACAGTTGGTATATATTTGTATCAAAACTCACAGCATATGTGTTGTTGTATTTTGCACGACAATTGTTGTAATAAAGTTGTAGTTGTTTTCTGTACCATGTATTTGGAGACTCAGAATAGGTTGGATGGATTGGACCTATTTTGGGGCTGTCACAGTTGGTATCAGAGCTTAGGGATATGATCTCTGGCGGAGATCGGGGAATAGAACTAGGAGGGGAGAGATGAGTAAATCCTTCGCTAGTGTGTCCTAACTAAGCTTATTTGTTGGTCAGTCATAATATAGGAATATTATGTGATATGTTAATTTGTTCAATTAACCTTTGTTTTGAAGCTGCATTCTAGAATAATATCTGAAATACAGGAGATGAGCAATGGAGAAAATCATGATGACAGGGAAGATGGAATATAAAATGAAAGCAAGGTATTCTCAACTCTTTGAAATACCAGGTACGTAAATTTCGGGGACGAAATTTCATAAGGATGGGAGATTGTAAGACCCCGAATTTTATGAAATAAAAGTATTCAATTTTTCTTATAATTACTATTCAAGTAAATGGTTAAATTGATAAAAAGCAAAGTTAAGGGTCTTTGTATGAATTTTTTTTTTCAAATAAGCAAGTGGCTATAAAATACTTATTGTTGTGCTTGGGAATATTAGTTTGGTCGTAGAATATTCTTTGTTGTCCGAGGAATATTAGTATGGCGGTAAACCATTTGTGGGCTCCATAATGTAATAAGCTCATCGGATGAAAAACGACAAATTTGAGTTTTTATAAATAACGACGTAATTATTACTGAATTAACTAATTTGTTGGAATACCCGGTTGGTAAAGTAAAGTAATACGCATTGTTGCATAGTAGCACATGGTATTGCACATAATTTTTTTTAATTATTGATTCTTACGTGAGAAGGCATTACTCAATAATTATTACGATAATTCTTTATTCAATATTTTATTTTATTGATTCAATAATTGCTGCGTTGATATTTTATATTATTGTTGTTTCAATAATTATTCTTGCATAAGTATCTCCATTATCGGATCAATAATTCATATTATTTGAATAATATTATTAGATAACATTATTGGCAATGTCTAGAAAGTTACATCGGAGAGGTTTGGTCACCTAATTGCATGGCGTGAAGAAGAGAAATCCTTATCGAAAGCCCTTTTTTCCTGGGAACTACGATTGTCATTATTGTGATTCTGTAATATTATTTGTGAATAATTAATTATTGATTTATATGATAAGGAAATATTTATTTGATGTGGATATAAATAATGGATTTATTTATGTGGTTATAAATGAAAGAGTTAATGTTGAGGTGTTTTATCAGTATTTTGTCGGATTGGAGGTATTAAAAGATCAAATTGGTGTTCTTATAGCTTTATTGTGTGAGTTATAATATTTAATCCGACCGTTGGATCATTGTGATTTTTGGATATGTTATACATATATAAGTTGAGTATATGTCCACAAATTTTGAACCGTTAAAAATGAACGTATGATTTGTTATGAATTTTAAGAGGCGACTGGTTCAGAAATTGTTGAAGTATCCGAATTTATCATTTTGGTGGAAAATTCTAGAATTGGTGGGCCCCACTTTTGGTTGTTGGGGAAGATGGTTGATTTTTGGTGGGTAGAATAGTAGCAGGTAAATCCATCAGGTTACAGGTCAAGTCAGCTTCGGCGTGCTAACATTTTCCTATAAATAGAGGGTTATGTTAGAATTGAAAATCACACCAGAATTCATAAGTTTTCTCTCTTTTTCTCTCTAGATTATCGAGTGTATTTTGTGAGTATTTAGATACTTGGTGAGTTGCTATTCATCAGTGCAACTTTCCTTCAGCGTCATATCCGATATCTAGTTAGAAGTACTGCTCTTTTGAGGTAAGGGATAGTAAGGGATTTTAAGGGTTGTTATGTTTTTCATGTTTCGTAACTTTTCAGACCTTCAGAAAATTTTGGAAAAATTTGAAATGATATTTTGATGAGTTTTATTGATTGTGTCCAAAAATGGTGATTTTTGGATGTATAAATTAAGAGTTATGAATTTTATGAGAAAAGACTATTTTAAAAGTAATCGCTTATAACTCTTTGTGGTTAACTCCAAAATTGGTAAAATTTTTATTGGGAGTACATCTATATAATATCAATATACTCTGTGAATTTTGGAATTTTTGGAGAAAAGTACAATTTATGATAAATGTCTAAATATTCGGCGGTTTTGGCCATATGAAAAATAGTAAATGAATTTTAAAAATTCCAGAAAAATATATGTTCAATATGGGACTATATTCTACTAAATCTCAGAAAAGAAAATTTGTTTGTACTGATTCGGTATTTTTCATTAAAATGGACTAGTTATGAGTAAATGAATTAAATATGTTATGTGAAGTAAGAAAATTGGAAATTAAAATAGGATTTTATGGCTTGAGAATCCTATATGTGGTATATGTAGATTTTTGATGAGGGTTTTGGTTATTGGTGATGAAATCTTATGAGTTTGGAATTTTAGGATGATTAAATACATTATTTAGTAAAGTGTAAATAATTAAAATAAATTGTTTATAAGTTTAAGAAATGTTATTTCAATATCATTATACCAAAATATTTGTATGGATTTTATTGTGGAAGTTCTCCCTAAACAGTATAGAAAAGTGTGTTGTATTTTATACATTATTTAGTAGTTATATTTGGTGAATCAAATAGGGTGAGGCAAACCCAACATTGAAAGGGTGTTTTGCCACTATCATACAAGATGTCTAGTGACATACAACCTCGTGTTATCATAAGACAGGGTTGTGCACATCCACTTGCTGAGTATATCTACGAGCACTACCTATATGATCTTGGAATTTATTTGAAATATAATTTTCAACTGGAGACAGTGGAGATAGTTATATGTCAAGAGAAGACTCACCATTGGAAAGAACATGATAGTAATCTTCTCATTTTTCTTTGGGGTCTATTAGGTCAACCAAGGATAATTATGTGGACATATGATATCTATCATAACCTAAATGCATGGCCTCCCATGTACGAAGGTTTCCTTGAGCACTTCCCAAAGGTTTTAATTTCTAAAATAGTTTTTGACTATACCTTTATGTAAGGTGCCATTGTGACGTGCTATCCAAGGTTGGGATGGGAGTCACAGTTGGTATATATTTGTATCAAAACTCACAACATATGTGTTGTTGTATTTTGCACGACAATTATTGTAATAAAGTTGTAGTTGTTTTCTGTACCATGTATTTGGCGACTCAGAATAGGTTGGATGGATTGGACCTATTTTGGGACTGTCACAATTATTATTAAATTTTATACAACAAATTATGCCCAACTAAATTGTTCTAAACACATATCAATATACATATCAAATCTGAACAATTAATAATTCGCATAAAGGTTTGGCTCTGATGCCACTGTTAGGTTTGTAATATTCATGAACACAATCAAATTGCCCAAAATAAGCGAAAGCATGAAAAATCAGAGTTTAAATTTTTTACAAACCATATACCCGGATCATCCTTTATGCACAATTATTAATTAAACGAAAAGATAAAGAATAAGAATCATACCCTTGAAGATTCAAGCTTCCTCAGGTACAAGTTCACCTCCAAATCCTTTTCGCGTTCAACTTAAATTCACCGGGTTTGATTCCTTCCTTTGATCAACGTTAGCCACCCAAGTGTTTGGCCTCTAGAGGTGATCCACCAAGGAAGAAGAAAGATTCAAGAAAATGTGTGGTTGGCTAAACTCTAGTTTCTATCTCTATAGAAAAAGAACGTACTCTCCAACTATTGAAATTGCGTATGTTCTGAAAAAATCAACAAAAACTCTACACCTATAATAAGACTCCTCTTATTTATAGATGTAGGCAACCCTCCTTAACAATTAAGGAATTGGGATTTATTTTAATTAATTAAACTCCTTTAATTAATTAGGCTCCTAATCTTATTAGGAATAAATGAGAGTACTTTTATTAATTAATTCCCAAACTCCTTTAGGAATTAAATAATAATAATAGTAATAATAATAATAAGACTTCTCTTATTAATTTATATTTAATATTTCCAAAATATTAAATAATAAATATTAAGCTATTTAATTTATTCTATCACCATAGATTAAATTAAATATACTTAACTTATTATTACAATTATGCCATTAACTTCTTAAATAATTATTCTTCATTTTATGGTGTGACCATTTAGGTTCTCCATATTAAACCAGTTGTGAATAAATCAATTAGAACAATTCTAATCTTATTTAAATAAATAAATTAAATTAATAATTTATTTAAATAAATAATATTTATTCTACAATAGGATAAGCCTCCCTAGCGATCAATTACTTTCCGATAATATAGATTTCAACATTAATCATAAAAGAACCTTTGAGTAAATAGTTCTGCATAATTCAATCCTTCCACCATACTGATGTCCCGATTAAATATAAGACATGGAACTACTCATCAAGTCTTATTTTATTTAATTATATGTATTTCGACTCTTAAATGCACAACTCCAAATAATACAAATTAGAAACTCCTTTCTAATTTTTTTCTGCCTTGGCCAAGGACTACTGGGTTGTCATTTCTCGAATCACATAGGACATTTCTCTTCTTTTACTAGAAGTGGTAGATTCTTTATTGATCATATATTATCTCCATGTACAACTTATTATACCCAAGCATACCCTTTGATATACCCTAAGGGTCTTAAGGAATAAGTCAAAGTATAACTCATCATACACAAGATACTATGATGATCTCAAGTCCAAGGATCACTTGCATACTACTATCACTACAGAATTCCTATTGACGAGGCAAGTAAAAACTCCATTAGGTATTCCTTAGCGAGCCACGCGTTCGATGAACTTATTCTCTAATAAGCACATACATACTTGCTTTAGTGTCTCCACACAAATGATCATGAGACCAATCATCCTCATCCAATGAGCAAGCAACGTATGTACCAATCTATCTGGATTCACTAATCCCCTATTTAGTAATCCAACGATTGGGAACTATTTTAGTTTTAAGCTTTCTAAGAATTTAGATCTCATTAGAATGACCATCATCGTTATTCTAAAAGCATTGCTTAAAACTATGGGTTTATCACATATTATAAAACAAATTCATGTAGATAATTAAAAGCCTTTAATAAATTAATATTTTTTATTAATAAATGAATAAGATTGTTACAAAGTATATGCTTTATCATCAAACATGATTGGCTTGTGTGCATACTACTTTCATTTAAGGCGTCATGTTTTGGGAATTTTCTGGAGTTTGGTGAGCACCAAATGTATTCCCAGATTCTTCACCATGCTCTTGTGAAGGAGTTTCACCAGAGGGATGACGGTGAAATGTGGTTTTTGTTCGAGGAAAAAAGGGTCAGGTTTGGTTTGCCAGAGTTTTGTCTGATTTCTGGGTTGAGATGGCAAGGTGAGGATGACATAACTGCATACAAAGGTATGAAGAATCTGTTGGTTGAAAAGTTTTTTGGGGACGAAGTTGTGACGCGTAGTAGTACATGTAGGGTATATCGGAAGGCAGTTTTTGATGATGATGATGGGGCTGTTAAGATGTCAATGATTTTGTTGGTGTTTAATTTCATTCTATCCACCGTTTCTGAAAACTATGTGGATGGGGCAATGGTTAATTTTTTATGTTTTGGTGATGTTAGTAGTTATCCTTGGGGGAAAGTCGTGTTTGAGCAGACAAAGTACTCTTTGTCCAATGCTTTAAAGGGGCGTTTGAATAAAGGAAGGAATGGTGGTTCAATATATAATTTCTATAAGGAGCATTATACCAAATTGGACAAGTTGAACGGGTTTCCTTATGTATTCCAAGTGTTTTTGTTTGAAACCATTCTGACATTCAAAGTTCGGGGTATATGTAATGACGAGCATCCATCGGATGTTCGATTATTTAGATGGAAGGAACTAGTGAAGCCCCTCACAAATGACAAGCTTAACGATCTAGTATTTGGTTATGGACAGGTATGCAGTTTACTAATAAGAATGTAATTGGTTACCTTTAGTTATACAATTGGTTACTGATTATATTTTGTGAAGGTTACTATTAACAATGTAGTTAGTTACCTTTATATACACATTTGGTTACTGATTATATTATATGCATGTTACTAATAACAATGTTGTTGGTTACCTGAATATACACATTTGGGATTGATTATATTTTATGCAGTTTTACTAATAACAATGTAGTTGGTTACCATTATATATATAGTTGGTTACTGATAATATTTTATACAGGTTACTAATAACTATACAGTTGGTTACCTTTACACATGTATATGGTTACTAATTATATTTTATGATTCTTTATTTACTAATTTTTTTATTTTAATTGTACAATGTTTGTTAGATGCTATATTAAAGTGTACTTAATGTTTTTCAGCTGAGGATAAAAAGTTTGATTCCCACGGCTGAAGAGAAGAATCGACTTGATTTGGGTGGGCTTCACTTTTTCAATGGGAAGGATGCTGAGAAGAAGGTTGAAAAAAAGTGAAGGTTGACAACATTGGATTTGATATAACTGACGTTAAAGATGCAATTGATGCACTGTTTAGGCCGTTAGAGAATAAAGTGTTTGAAATTAAGAAAGACATTGCAAAATTGTGGGCTAATATTAAAGATGAAATGCAGATTTTACATGTTCAGATATGCAGGGACTTTAGGTTAATTATTAGAGAGGAGTTAAGAGGGATCAAAGTCATTGGGGACAAACAAGTTGATGGTGATTCTGATGATGATTCTGATTCTGTGACGCCCCCAAATCCGGGTATTTTCTAACCTGACAGATGGTGCTACACGGTACTACTAACTATACATTCATTCCATTGAAACAACATCAAAATGAGTTTATAAACTACATTCTTATTACAATTATAATAAATCATTTCCCAGGTTATGAAACTGAAAACATTCTTCATTGTTCATAAGTATAATACATACAAACATACTAGTCTATTACAGGATAACTAATTATCCATCTTATCCTTGCCTTTATCTTTCTTAGAACCCTCAATTCATTCGGCCTTAGCTGCAATCATATAATTCAAGCAAGAAGTGAGCATAACTAGCTCAGCAAGTCTAGCAATGTATAATGTAAATACCACATCGAGAATCATATGATTATTCTTCGATAACTGAACAAATAGCTATGAAGTACTATGAAACATTGTATAGCACTTGTCTTTCTCATAAAACAATTCCGAAGTACTTACAGGAACTTAGGAATTTTGAGTAGGTCAAAAGACCATGAACATTCTCTTTAGTTTTCATTCATAAAAAAGGACAACCCGTCACTAAGACCGTAAGTACGATATATCTTACGAGCACTTCTAGGTGATTAGCCTATAGTACTCTATGTTGATTAACATTCTTCCGTTAAACGTATTTACATTTAAGTTTTGGAAACCTCGCGTGCCCATCGAATAATCGATGAAAAATATATTTGTTTATTCATACTCAGGCTTACCTTGAATCCGTACCAAAAAATTGGCGTAGGATAGCGTTATCAATTCTATATTGAAAGACTTGTAAATAAATCAATCAACTCTTCAAGATTAGTCTAGCTGAGTTAAATTTGGCATCGACCCTTTAGTAAAACAATTCATGCATCTCATATCATGAATCACAGAAAACTTGGCTAACACGAAGGTTAGACAAGCGTTAAGAAAACTTGCCTTCAAACGTCTTCGAATAAATATTCAACATTTCTCAGTCCTTACAGTATCTACATGATATATTCATATCGCACACTGTAATTAGCTACCAAACAATCTAATCACATTATTTTTACCAACTTCTTGCTCTTCTATAACTTAACTGAATTTATTTCAGTAATAAAACTCGTTTCAAGTATTTATCCACCCTTACGGTTTATTATCATTCATCGTTTCATTACTAATAACTTACGTTCAAATCCTAAGGTCATCACTATATACATGACATAGGATTGGTCTTAACATGTACAATAAGTATATACACTTACCCCATAATGGTCTTGCAACATTTGGGTTAAAACACCAACTAAGTCAAGCATTTCCTTGTCTAGGCACTGCGACGCCGTCCTCATTCCTACCATTGGAGTTGTGGCGCCAACTAACAGTAGCTAATTCTCGTTCTCAGCGCTGCGGCGCGAGACTTCTGCTTATGAGTGGCACTGCTGCGCGACTCTGAAGTATCTACCTCTCCGGAATCGGTGTTGGCTGCGCCCCAGATTTATAACTTGGGGTGGCCTATGCGGCGGCCAGAGCCACGAGCCTTGGATTCCTAAGTCTTTTTCTTAGTTCAATTCTTCCCGGACTTCTAACTTGGTCGTTATAAGTCGGATTTGGCTCGTTCAAAAGCCGTTATCTCCCATAACTCATGTACTTCGATTACATTTGGATAAAAGTAGTTTTTAAATCCGTTAATAATGAATTCACTATTTAACGTCCTATTACGCGTTTGTTTAACGTTAGTGAGCGTTCATAGCTCGTTTCTTCGTTCTATGTCAGAATTCGACGATTCTTGAGTCCATGACTCTCAAATACGTTATGCTACGTTATGCCATCGAACACCAAAGTTTTCCCGTTACACGGCAACTTTCGACTACTAATCCGGAAATTCTACGTTTTCAACGTTTAACGCCTAATCCCGTAAATTTTGCCATAACTTCGTTACTCGAGTTCTATACGCCAAATCAAATGGAACAACTCCATTGATTTATCATCTACATCCTAACCAAACAAGATGCACATACCCTATGATAGTTTTCAATTTTTCCATCAACAACCAAATAAACGTTCTACTATTTTCTTTGATTTAAAACTTACTTAAACCCTTATGATTACTAATCATACATGACTTATAATTATTTAATCCACTATTATCCATCCTTATTACTATGGAAGAGACATGCTCCACCAATACTTCTTTACGAAAAAGAAATCGAAAAAGATTGAAGACTAATATTTATGAAATATTACCTTAACGTTCTTCGCATTCTTGATAAAGCTTGAATGTTTTGCATAGAATTCACTTGATTACTTGTTATCACACTTTTTCGTTCCCTCAATATATATTGGTCAATGTTTGTAAAACAACTAATGAACCAACTTAGCCTTTCTTATATAGAAAAACCAAATGGAGGGTAAAATGGTCTTTATGTCCACCTCCTTACTATTCATGGCTTAGCCACCAAGTAACCACTTTACTTGGTGGCCAAGTGGCCGGCCCACATGCTCCATGGGTCCCCCCATGTGTTTCCCCATGGGTTTTACCCATTCGGTGACCCATCAGTTCGATCTGCAGTTTGTTTTCTTAGTTTGGGCCTTAGCATTAATTCATATTGGGCCTAACTTGGCTTGATTTTCATACACCTTGGGCTTGACATACTCCAAGTCTAATTGGATTATGCAAAGTCCATGAACTCAAAGTCCATTAAGACTAATCGTATTCTATTCGTACAATTCTCGTATTCTCTTCGTATATAGTTCGTACGATATTTGTATTATATGTCGTAATAACCTTCATACTATACTCGTATAATAACTAGTATCATACTCGTATTCCTCACGTATAATAACCCTAATCATTATACGTAGCCATTAAATTCTCGAAACTCATTTTTCCTAACCCTTAGGTTTTAAGTCCGCAGGCGAAAACTTAGTAGCAATATTCCATCACATCTTTGTATTCTATCATTATACGTTTCTTAGAAATTCAAACTAAATCTCCAAGCAGAAATGGATGAATAGTGTTTTTTACGGAAACTTCTCAGAAAACCTTTATTTTCGTCTTGGAAATTCAAAATAATTAATCCTAGCACATAGCCAGAATACTAACCACATCCGCACATTCTAGGTCATAGAACGACCTTCAAACATCATACTCACATAAATAATCAATTAAATTCATTTAATTCAAATAATCAAATAAAATTTAATTCACATAAAGATCCGATTTTCTCGGGCGTTACAGATTCCGATGATGCTTGTGGTGATGATGATGATGAAGCTGATGATGTTGATGATGAGGATGGTGATGATGGGTTGAAAGTTGATGAGAAGAATGATGAGTATGAAATTGAAGTTGTTCAAGAGTGTGAACATGATGTTATAATTGAAAAGCCCCATGTTGATGAGGGTTCAAAACTGAATAAGAATGACGATGGTGATAAGTGTCAAAATTCGTTGAGAAGAAGGATGAGAATGAAATTGAAATTGTTAATGAGGTTGAACGTGATGTTATAATTGAAGAACCTCCTGAAATAAAAAACAATGATGATGAAGAAAATGTCAAGGTTAGACATATTTGTTTGTTTTGTTATGTGTTATATGTCTTTTGTTTTAATGATTAATTTGTTGTTTTTTATTTTGTACAGATTGGCAAGAATAATGACATGCCATCTTTTGATATATTAAGCCAATGCACTAAGAAAGAGATTGTTGTGTATGTTACTGATGAGGTTAGTGTTATAATGACATGCCATCTATTTTTTTACATGCTGTTTAGGTTTTGGTTACCATTATATTGTGATTTGGTTACTATTATATATGTTATGGTTACTATTATAATGGTTACTATTAAAATGTGTGTTGGTTACTATTATATTATGATTTGGTTACTATTTTATGTTGTTTTGGTTACTTTTATAATATGTTCATTTTAGTCTGTCGGTTATTGTTCAGTCAGTTTGTTATTGCATATATTAGTTAACTGCATGTGGTTGGGTTAAAAATCTAATCGTATATGTTACCTTTTTTGTCAATTGATAAAGGGGAATAAATGTGAGGCAGAAAACAAGTATGCACTTGATCAGATGGTTCTGACCACATAGGACATAGTACAGTGTGATGGGTTGGAGAAAAGCGTCCATAAAGCCGGTGGTAAACCTGTCCGTGAACTTGCAAAGAGTGTCATTTTGCGGTATCCATATACAACAAAGTTTGGATCAGCTAGTTCATCATCTACCGCCGTGGGTGCTAGTGAAATACTTGCAGGTCTTTCTGCATTCCCCAAAGTATGCATGGCTAGGCCGTCGATATATGAAGAGGCATTGTTTGAACAATGGTTTAAAATTCGACTAAACAACAGGAAAAGGTTTTTTGTTGTTGTTTAACAATGCTATAGTTTTTTATGAAACAAATAAATTTGTTTTCATGTAGAAACATATGGTTAATATTAAAAAATGTTATGGTTACTATTATATTGTGTTCTGGTTACTACTTGATCATGTTATGGTTACTTTTATATTATGATTTGGATACCATTTTTGTGCTATCAAAATGGGATTTTGGTTACTATTATATTATATGTTGGTTAATATGTACTTGTTAGGTATACACAGGTTGCTTAAATTGTCTTGATTACATGATATTTCTATTTGATTTACTATCATATTATATTCAAGTTACTGTCATATTAGGTTTTGGTTACTACTATAGTATATATTATTGTAAAAGCCCCAGATCTTGGTCCTAAATCACCGTGGATCTGGTACAATCATTCTAAAACTATTGCAGAAGATATAAACATAAATTGTTTATCCAATAAACTTTACACATTAATCCCCAAGGTCGAGTAACCTTAACTTATACACAATTCATAACTTATTTAACTTACAATGTCATTAATATACAATATTGTTACAAACATTTTTTGCACATAAAATCCAAAGCTAGACTTGTCTTGGTCTTTTCCTGTATCCGACGTATTTGTCTTAATCTACAATATTTAATCATGATATAGCAAGGGTGAGCAACAAATTTGCCCAGCAAGTATAAATTTATTTGAGGATATATCATGATTGAAAGAATATGAATAAAAGGCTGACTACGTTCAACAATATAATTGTGAACTAGCAGGAATCAAATTTCTTAACAGAACGATCAGAACGACATGAATAAACGTCAGTAATAAACATGAACAAAATATCTGGATCTGATGGTAATGAAGGTGATCAGCCTTTCATACCTGATGAATACATACAATATGCATAGAGTGCGAATCAATGATTCATAGACATGGTAATCAGCAATGATTAAGCATAAACATATTCGAATGAAACAACTCGAGGTCGAGTTAAAGAAAACTTGCACAATACTTAGAAGTTTAAGGTTAGGAACTTTTTCAGATATCACCATTCTTCTTATGCATGCGGTTTATATTGCTTTATCCGAAGACCTAATATTAGTAATATAGATCCCCACATTCAAATAATATCATCACAGTATAATAATATTATATAAATATATATAAATTAACTTAGACACATAAACACGTAATCATATCAGTCCATAAACTACCTATGACTCAGTATCAAGTCAAACTATTTCAGTCTGAGTTGAACCCGACACAATTGTAACATCCCTACGGTCTAGTCAAATAATTCTCGAGCCTAAAATCACTAAGACTCGGTCTAAACACTTAACAATTAACTTATATACTTTTCTATTCAGTCAAAACATTTTTCAAAGACTCGTAATAATTTTTAAGTAATTATTACCATTTATCATGATTTTTAAATCATTAATATCGTATTTATATAATATAAATACCACCTTATTTTATTATCATTCATATTTATTTAATATCAAATATTAATGAAAATCATAACATAATATTATAATATATTTATAATATATCAAGTATTTTAATACCTTAAAATCATATTTATATGATTTTTAAACATTTAAATCCATTATCCAATAATTGACATTAATATTAAAATATTAATATTTTCATGATAAAATATCAAAAGTTATATTTTATAACTTCAAATAATTTTCTAAGCCTTAAATCATTTTTATATGATTTTTAAATCATTAATTCTAATTTTCCATAATTTATTTAATATATTCATTAAATAGATCAATTACCATTAATATTAATTTATTAATGAAATTCATCACAAAATATTAAAAGTCATTAAAAATAACTTAAAATATTTTCTAACATCATAATATATTTTTAAATGATTTTTCAAGTATTAAAACTATTTTTAAATAATTTATTTAATATTATAATTAAATAAATTAAATACCAATAATGCTCCAAAATACTAAATATTTATGAAATATACTCAAAATTATTAAAACTCTCATTTTGGGCTTTAAAATAATTTTTAGGAATTTATTTTGTATTTTAATAATTAAAAACTATTTTTTCTATTTATTTAATAAAATAATAATTTTCAAAAATTAATTGTCACTAAAGGGCCCTATAGTAATAGAACCGTCGCTATAGGTGTTCACAAACCCGAAATGTTCATACACGCTTTTGCGAGGTGCTACTTTGTGGGGATTACAGATTCTCGGTTTATCAAGCTTTAGATTTGTAATAGGATTAGGATTGTAGTATTTATATAACACTACAACCCCAAAGCGATTTCATGGCCATCCTACACCAAATCAAAGAGATATTATAGGCCATACAAAAATCTTGTCGACCTTGTTCTTCATTTTCTGGGTTTCCAAAAATGAAAAATAATCGAGTACCTACTTTCCAACCTTTGAATCTTGGATCTCGGGCTTGATTAATGTTTTATAAAGGTTCAATCTTGTAATATTGATGTCGAGGAACAACAATAAAACATTAGTTTAGCCTAAAAACATCACAAATGAGAAATCAAGGGCGATTGCCAAACGCTTGTCGGAAAATCGTTCTTCCCGATTTACGGGTTTTCAGATTTAGTCTGAGTAGTTGGTCAACGCTGTTTGACCACTCACAACTTTGATTATATATGTAAGATCTGGGTGATCTATTAGCATGATTGTGTAGTCCTTACTAGTCTACAAGATAAAAATAACAACTTGGCCATTTATCCAAACACAAAGAAGATTCATGGCCTTAAAATCACCTTTGTCGAGACCATTCGGTTTCTAGGTTGCCCAGAAACCCAGTTGGTCATGGTCGGTCAACCATGTTTGACTGCTTATAACTTGAGATCTAGACATGGTATAGAGGTGATTCCACTTCCAGTCTACTCTTCTCATGGCAAAGAACAAGTCTATAACATCTAACACACCTAATACTTAACACTGACAGATCTAGAGGCCCTGAGATATGGCTGTCACGCCTTAAAATTAGGGTTCTTGGTCAATTTGAAAAACTTGATTTTCTAACTTCTAGATGTTATGGATCTATGATGTAACATCATAGATCACTAAATAACACCCTCTAACACAACTCTAAACATCTAACAACATATAACATAAGATCACATAGATTTTTTCAAGTTCTAGGGTTTATACCTTTATGAGCTTTGATCTTTGATTTCTGATCCTTGAATTTGTTCTTGGCATGCTATGAAATGATTATGGCTTATCTTATCACTCCCTTTCACTCTCAATTTTGAAAAGTTAGAGAGAGAATGGTCTTGGATAGAATGGTAAGTAAAGTAAATAATTTTTCTTACTTTTAGCTTTTATGTTTTGATTCAATGAACTAAAGTGTGTAAGGTGGCACAACAAATCTGATCTTGGGAGATATAAGACACATGGGATAAGTCTTGGAGTGATGACTCACAAGATTTCACAAATCTTTTGCTTAAGTTTAAAGAAAAGGGTATTTCGGTCAGTTCGCATTCACTAAGGGCAATTTGGTCTTTTCCCATATAATTTGAATGGGCAAATTGGACATTTCAAATATATCCCATAACTTATTACACTTAGCCATTTATACTTAGCTTTTGAATTCCAAAATTAGGGTTTTGGATTTTCGGAACTAAAATTAGGGTTTCCAAACGTATTGTTAGGGTTTCTAAACAGTCGTTAGAGTTTTCTAACTTAATAACCATGTTATTAACATAAATTTAGAGTTTACTAAAGTTATACTTATCCTGGTCAATAATTGATCCTTCAACCACAAACTATACACATAAAAATTTACTGTTCACATATATGATCACATATACGGACTCGTATACACTTAGATACTTAACCTTGACAATTCTCTACCAAAAGATTTTAAATCCACCAAAATCCTTCACAGAATTTTGAAATCCTTAAAATTCCTTCACAGTAATGTCAAATCCATACACTTATTTTCAGTCTAGGTCTATCATATAACCTTGAATCCATACACTTATTCTCGGGTTGTCACATTCACCCATTCTTCTAAGAATTTCGTCCCCAAAATTCAACTTACACCTTATACCATACATACGTATACCATACAGCTTACACCATTCATACACATCATCACATGCTACCCAATACACATCTCATAAGAGTAAAAATTTTCAAATTCTGCTGAGGAGTCATATAGACTATGAATTTTTATTTTCGCAAAGGTTTATACAGAAATTCATCCGCAAATCGTCTTATCTTACAGATATAGTGGGTAATTAGCCCGGTATGCCCTGTACTTATTAAGTACTGCTGGTCTGATCTAATTCTTGTCAATGTCATAGGCACAAAAATTTTACCTCAGTCTTTATCGGAATCCGCACCAAAAATAATTTGGTTCGAGAAAATTTTCAAAGAACGCTAAGAATTTTCATAAAAGTTGGTTTAGCCAAATCAAATAGCTTAGACCCATATCAATAATCAATTTCAATAGAAATACGAATATGTATAGACAAACGCCGTTGGCAAATTAAAATTTTGAAATAGTTTGAAAATGACGCCATGATGTCGTCTTGTATTACTTGACTATTTGAGGATGTAAATCATTATATGACTTTGTTATAACACATCATATAATAGTGGAACAACGATTTTTAGATCGAATTCAACACTAAGTATTCCTGTATTTACAACTCCATCAACTTTTTATCATCTCTGCACCAGGTTACATGGTACATAAGTGATAAATAAAAATATATTTTGATAATTCAAATCATTATTGTCTAGCCGAAACAAGTAACATAGACTATATTTTCAAAAAAATCATTACAAATTAGTTTTACCATCTCAACAAGTAGCGAGGTGTCGGTGGCCCGAAGTCCACGCATACACAATGGTCACCAGGTGTTGAGAATAAAAATTTATTTTCAAAAGCACATAGTGCGTATTTAGCTTGATGTCAAAAATTTCGAAGTCTAGCATAGCTAGGAGATTTAGAAAACCTATGTCTCCGCTAATAATCAATTGCTTAATCAATCTATCTATTCCTATTATCCTCAATACTCCATTCACACATAACTATTTCCAGTTCGTCAAACCACACTCATGAGTTCAGGAACTTTCCACAATCATATAAGTTTAAGAACTTGTCCTAGTCTGACCTTTGGCGTCCATTCGCTGAGGGGTTCATAAATATTTCATATAATTATGAGTCACGAACTTACCATAAGTATGAGTTTTAAGAACTCATACTTAACCTTATATTCTCTACCTATACCTTACCTATCTGTTATACACATGTGAAAAGAATTACCTTCTCAACACGTATATAGCAAACAACGCGACACAATCTATAGTACAACTGAAATCCCACTTAATACTAACTCCCTTCTCAATACGAATTTCATTTAATTTGTATTCATAATCCTTTCCTGAATCTGTACCAATTCATAGTACAACTAACACACATCATTCTTGCCATAAACTTTTTAATCATTCACTTAATCCTTCTCCATAATATAACCTTATCAGATCACGGGGTAATCTCATCGTATATATTACGATTCATTTCTATATTCTATGATCGTTTTATTTTACGATCTCCTATCCCTGTACTTTTAGTCTTTTAGACTCTATCTATTCATCACTACTGTTCACCTTTATTATCAGAGTTAGGGAACTCCGTATCTTTATAACTCACCGAGATTCATCTTTGAATCTTACAGACACACTAACTCTATTGGAGTTAGTACTTATCCTAATTACTATGGTTATTAGTCTCAAGTAATCTTACCTAAGGTTTATAACCTACAGCTTTGATACCAACTGTAAAAGCCCCAGATACCGGTCCTAAATCACCGCGGATCTGGTACAATCATTGTAAAACTATTGCGGAAGATATAAACATAAATTGTTTATACAATAAACTTTACACATTAATACCCAAGGTCGAGTAACCTTAACTTATACACAATTCATAACTTATTTGACTTACAATGTCATTAATATACAATATTGTTACAAACTTTTTTTGCACATAAAATCCAAAGCTGGACTTGTCTTGGTCTTTTCCTGTATCCGACGTATTTGTCTTAATCTACAATGTTTAATCATGATATAGCAAGGGTGAGCAACAAATTTGCCAAGCAAGTATAAATTTATTTGAGGATATATCATGATTGAAAGAATATGAATAAAAGGCTGGCTACGTTCAACAATATAATTGTGAACTAGTAGGAATCAAATTTCATAACTGAACGATCAGAACGACATGAATAAATGTCAATAATAAACATAAACACAATATCTGGATCGGATGGTAATGAAGGTGATCAGCCTTTCATACCTGATGAATACATGCAATATGCACAGAGTGCGAATCAATGAATAATACACATGGTAATCAGCAATGATTAACCATAAGCATATTCAAATGAAACAACTCGAGGTCGAGTTAAAGAAAACTTGCACAATAATTAGAAGTTCAAGGTTAGGAACTTGTCTGTATCACCAACTACTGCTATGCAGTCTATATCGCTTTATCTAAAGACCTAATATTAGTAATATAGATCCCCACATTAGAATAATATCATCGAAGTATAATACTGTTATATAAATATATATAAAGTAACTTAGACACATAAACACGTAATCCCATCAGTCCACAAACTACATATGACTCAGTATCAAGTAAAACTATTTCAGTCTGAGTTGAACCCGACACAATTTTAACATCTCAACGGTCTAATCGGATAATTCTCGAGCTTAAACTCACTAAGACTCGGTCTAAACACTTAACAATTAACTTATATAATTTTTTATTCAGTCAAAACATATTTCAAAGACTCGTAATAATTTTTAAGTAATTATTACCATTTATCTTGATTTTTAAATCATTAATATCGTATTTATATAATATAAATACCATATTATTCTCTTATCATTCATATTTATTTAATATCATATATTAATGAAAATTATAACATAATATTTATAATATATCAAAGTATTTTGATACCTTAAAATCATATTTATATTATTTTCAAACCTTTAAATTCATTATCCAATAATTGACATTAATATTAAAATATTAATATTTTCATGACAAAATATCAAAAGTTTAATTTTATAACTTAAAATAATTTTCTAACCCTTAAATTATTTTTATATGATTTTAAATCATTAATTCTAATTTTCCATAATTTATTTAATATATTCATTAAATAAGTCAATTACCATTAATATTAAGTTATTAATAAAATTCATCACAAAATATTAAAAGTCATTAAAAATAACTTAAAATATTTTCTAACATCATAATATATTTTTAAATGATTTTTCAAGTATTAAAACTATTTTTAAGTAATTTATTTAATATTATAATTAAATAAATTAAATACCATTAATACTCCAAAAATACTAAATATTTATGAAATATACTCAAAATTATTAAAAACTCATTTTTAGGCTTTAAAATAATTTTTAGGAATTTATTTTGTATTTTTAATAATTAAAAATTGTTTTTTTCTATTTATTTAATAAAAATAATAATTTTTGGAAATTAATTATCTCTAAAGGGCCCTATAGCGACAGAACCGTCGCTATAGGTGTTCTTCACAAACCCAAAATGTTTATACACAGTTTGCAGGGTGCCTATTTTGACCGGTTCTAGATTCTTGGTTATCAAGCTTCTAGATTTGTAATAGGATTAGGATTGTACTATTTATATAACACTACAACCCCAAACTGATTTCATGGCCATCCTACACAAAATCAGTGAGATATAGGCCATACAAAACTTGTCAGACACTATTCTTCATTTTCTGGGTTTCCCAGAAATGAAGAACAGTCCTTACTTTCCAGCCTTTGAATCTTGGATTCTAGGCTTGATTAATGTTTTATAAAGGTTCAATCTTGTAATATTGATGTCAAGGAACAACAATAAAACATTAGTTCAGTCTAAAAACATCACATGTGAGAGATCAAGGTCGATTGACGCTTGTCGTGGTCGTTTCTTCCCAATTTTGGGTTTTCCAAATTTAAATCTGGCGGTTGGTCAATACTGTTTGACCACTCACAACTTTGATTATATGTAAGATCTAGGTGATCTATTAGCATGATTGTGTAGTCCTTATACCAGTCTACAAGATAAAAACAACAACTTGGCCAAACTATCCAAACACATCAAGATTCATGGCCTTAAAATCACTGTCAGACCATTCTGGAAATCTGGGTTGTCCAAAAATCCAGTTGGTCAGGGTTGGTCAACCATGTTTGACTGCTTATAACTTGAGATCTAGACATAGTATGGAGGTGATTCCACTTCCAGTCTACTCTTCTCATGGCAAAGAACAAGTCTATAACATCTAACACACCTAACACTTAACACAGACAGATCTAGAGGCCCTAACATATGGCTGTCATTCCTTGAAATTAGGGTTCTTGGTCAATTTGAAAAACTTGATTTTCTAACTTCTAGATGTTATGGATATATATATATATATATATATATATATATATATATATATATATATATATATATATATGAAATGATCCGTGGAATACGTTAGCGAGAGGGACTTTTTCAACTAACGCTCATCCAGCCGTCCAAAATTAGAGTGAATGGCTAAGATGAGGGCCCGTCCAAAATTAGAGTGAATGGCTAAGATGAGTGATCCGTGGAATATCTGACCCACTGCTTCTCTAAACCTTTTCACGTACTGGCCCAGAGTCTCATTAGAATATTGTCTGATCTGTGCCAACGATCTGGTGGGTTTCCCTCTTCTCTTATTGCTTCCGAACCGGGCATGGAATTTGTCGCAAAACTCTTCCCATGATGAGATGGAGTTCGAAGCCAAGGTCCCCATCCACTGCCTGTCGTCTTTCCTCAACGTTGTTACAAAGGTCTGACATTTAGCCGCATCCGAGTAATCATAATAGTCCATCAGCCTATCATATGTCTGGTTGTGGTCGTATGGAACTCCTGAGCCATCATAACTTTCCATATACGGTAGCTTTTTACTGAGGTCTGCCTTTTCCCGAAGGATTTCCAGAGAGAAAGGGGATGCCTTTTTACCCGAACTCTCATTCCCCTTCTTAACTTCAGCCAGTTCCTTCTGAAGCTCCTCCAATTTTCTGTCCAATAGTTCCACCCTTTGGGTTTTGTGGAAATTTCTTTCCTAGGGGAGTCCTTTTTCTCGTGACCGGATCGACCTTTTCCATTTGAACTTTTTGCCCTGGATGGGCTTCGTTTGTCATTCATGCTGTGCCGAGACTCCACAAGGCGGTGTACCCTCTTTGGATTCTTGGGTGTGTGACCTCTCGATCTGCTTCGACGTCTCCCCTTATCGCCATACCGAGAATCCACAGGGCGAGGTTCCCTCTTTGGATCCTTGGGAGTACGACCCCTTGTTCTGCTTCGATCTCGAGAACGGCTCCGAAGCCTGATTTCGGATCGTCTTGAACCTTCATCCCTCTGAGCTCTAGCTTGTCTATTCGGAGACCTTTCACGCTTTCTGGATCTAGTATGGCTGGATGCCTCATCTTCCTGTTCGGCCATAAGAACCATCTGCTTTGCAATCTCTTCCTTCTACTGCAGCAACACCGTCAAAGCCTTATCAGTCTCCTGTGCCATCTTGGCCAGAGTAGATTTCCTGCCTGCTTGATCTTCTCGGCATTGGGTTCTAGGCGGTGTGCCTTCTACCCTCCTCTAATCATTATCAGGCCCCTTACTGGCTGTGGAAAACAACCTCCTCCTTACATCATCATGATCTCTAGCTTGAGACCCTACAGGCTCAAGTCTGTCATGGATGCTCTTAGATGGCCCCAGTCTATCTTTTACTGATCCTCTCTGGTAAGAAGAACTTCCTGCCGTTTGCTGTCCTCCACCAGTGATCGCCCCACTGTTTCTCCATAATCTCCGATGTAGGAAGTTGGTGAACGTGATTGAAATCCATCAACACTAGAAAAGCCCTCCTTCTAGCGCCAATATTAACGCCAAGATCCGTCTACGCGCTCCAATCACCAAAGCGCATCCAATCCTGCACAGAAACGAGTAAACACTAAAAGCTTGACGGCTTGGGTTGTCGGGGGATAACTCCGGTGTGAGAATAAGTACAGACCGATATAAGGTTAACAATAGAGGCTTAATGCTCTAGTGCTGGAAAATAATAATGACTTGTGTGTGTACCTTAAAATGAATGAAGTGTCTTGTATTTATAATGATCTCACCATCTTCATACAATCCTTCTCCGAATCAGGTTAAGGTTCTCACCCAATGACCAATCCTTGACATGATTGTATCAAATCTCCTGTAATTAAGGAAGTGGATTCATAGTCCAATACTTCCTTCCAAATTCAGAGATCAAATAGAATTAGGATCCTCAATCTATAAATCCCCCGTCCACCAAACTCACTCCTGGTCCAAGCCCATATAATTCCATAGGATTAATAGCCCACTATATTCTAGATGCCCAAATAATCTTGGCCCAACAATGCTCAATTTGAGTTCTAAGGCTTGGAATTGAGTTGCTAAACACAGTTAACTAGAATCCGAGTCAAATGAATTTGAATTTTTTTACAGACCAAGTCTCAAAAACTTGGTTTATTGAAACTTCTGGTTAGCAATCACCAGAAGTTGCTAAGTTAACTATCATTCGGGTTTATGGCTTGGCTATATGGAAGTTCTACTGATGCGATTGTAAAAAGCCCTGAACCTTTTTGTAGAAGTCCTCTGTTTCTGGGTGAAATGAGGAATCATACCACCCATGTTTGAAATAGGATTAGAATCTTGGGACTTGTTTGTTGTAAGAGAGGTGAAAATAACAGCCTACACCCCCTTCAACCTGTTTATGAAAAGTAGAATAAGTAATTTCGTATCTCAGTTGGCAAATGGGTGTAATTTCCTGAAGTAAGACTACACCAAGTAAATGAGCTTTTCCATTTTAAAAATTGGAGTTATGAACTTTTAATAGCACTTCATACTTTATTATCAATTTCGTAGTTCAGTTTATGAATTAACTAAGCTTGTTTTATTTAAAATGATCATTTCGAACTTTCTATGCTTATGCACAGAGCTTGAGCAGAAAACTGGTCCATATACTATCTGGCTTTCTTTTCATGGCCTCCTGGCCAATTTTCAGGTTTCCATTCAATCTTCAAAGACACTTTCACTGAGATACTATATATTTTTATGTGGTACAATAAATTATTGATTTTTCACCAATTACTTCATTTGATCATTTTATACCTAGATTAGCACCTCAACAGAAGCTCGCTACTTTGCTTCTATAGTCCCTCTTGTAAATTGCTTAAGACTTTTGATTCATGGCCTCTCGTTGGCTCCAGATGAAGCACTTATAAAATCTGTTACTCGAGAAGGAAACCCAGAGTAAATTCCTAGCTTTATCATTGTTTTATGACTTTCTTGAACTGTACAAATGAATTCGTTATGTTATTTACAGGGTTTTTCTCCATGCAGGGAATTGCTAAAAGGCCCTCTATATTACGTCTTGATTTTGATTTTATGTGCTGTCACGTTCTGGCGTGAGTCACCCATTGGAGTAGTTTCGCTAGCAATGATGTGTGGTGGGGATGGTAATAGTTTCGCCTTGTATCTAGAACTGTAAATTAACTGGGCTACTTGCGAGCCAGACCTAACTCGACTTGACTAAACTGGCTCGAGCTCGTTAAACAAATCAAGAAAAGAGTCGGGCTCAAACAATATGATGTCTCAAGCCCGGCTCGTTTAACTTTTAATTAGTGTTTTAAAAAAAAAAATTATAATCGAAAAGTTAAAACGAGTTTGGCTTAAGTTTGAATCGCATAAGCTTAGCTCAGGCTCGAGCTCAACTCTTTTACTAAACGACCCAAGTTCGTATAACAAATCTCAGACTCGTTTAAAGCTCGAAACGACTTGGCTTGTTTAATTTTTAAACAAGCTCGAGCTCGAGAAGTCAAAATCCGATTCGGCTCATCTCATTTGCAGATCTACTTGTATCCAAACTCGATAGTTTCTTTGTTCTTGTGATTTCTTTCTGACTTGGCCATTTTATAGGTGTTGCTGATATTATGGGTAGAAGATTTGGCTCCTCAAAACTTCCTTACAATAAGCAAAAGAGCTGGGCTGGTAGCATCTCCATGTTTGTAGTTGGTTTCTTGATCTCTACTGGGTGGGTTTTTTAATCTTGCATTACCAGCTATTACATGCCTCCTCTGAATCTAAAAATAAGACTCCCATTTAACTTTCTCTAACTAGTTTTTGACTGCTAATAAGGGTTATCTAGGATACATTTAGAAAATAAAAAAAAGTAAAAAATAATTTTATAGTTTTTTTTTCTCGTTCAATACTCCATTTGTTTCACAAAAAATATAATCCATTTTGCAAAATTGCAAACATTAAGAATGTATTTTTATTCTGTTTATCCTTATAAATAGCAAGTTATTTATTTAATAGTGATGACATGATAAATTGATAATGAAATTAAGATGATAAACTTGAGAACAATGCCATTTTATATTACTACTAATAAGAAGACAAATTTTTTTTGTAACAAAAATATTAGCAAGTGATACTCTTTTTCTGGAGCAAAAGAGAGCATTAAATTCTAAACTTTAATTTATATTAGAAAAAATGTACCTCCTCCATTCCACAAAAGAGGCTCATTTGATAAATTCTTTTGTTCCACAAAAGAGTTCTCTTTTTGTTGATAGTAGGAGTTAAATGGCCTTTGCATCATTCAAATTTATCTTATTTTGCACATTGCATCCTATATTTCAAAACCTGACACTTTGTATCTAGTGTTTTTAGCGAACCGACACATAACGCCATTCGATCAAAATATTGTCGCTAAAAGTGCAAAATTTGATACTTTTGTCACTTTTAGCGACATATTTTGGGCTATAGAGGGGGTGTTATGTCTTGATTCGCTAAAAGTGCGAATCTGCAAAGTATCACGTTTTGAAGTATAGATGTAATGTGCAAAATACTGATATTCTTTCGACGGGATGCAAAGTGCATTTAAGTCTAGTATAAAATGAAACAATATCTTCAAGTTTATGAATTATTTCACTATTACACTAATAATTTATTATTTTAAGTGCAAGTATGAAACTAAAATATATCCTTAATATTCAAAAAATTTCAAACCAGACTTTTATGGAGGAACAACTGGAGTATATCTTAAATGTGTCATAGACAAACATTAAAAAAATTATAAGATTTCAAATGTGACTCATTTCTTGACAAAATATTATGTAACATCAACTCAATTGAGCTACTTCTAACATTTTTTTTGTTTGTGAGAATTAGGTTCTTCCCGTGGCGAAGCCACATACAACTTTGTGAGGTCAATCGATAACACCGGAAAAAAATTTTGCTTTACAATGTAAGGTAAATTTTTTTTTTTTTAGTATTATATATAAATTGACCCCACTAAAGTTTTATAAATTTTCTATTATACGGGGTCAAATTAAAAATATATAACTTTGTCAATCAAATTTTTACCACATATGACTCATATCCTTTCAATATATATATATATATATATATAATATTTTGAACTAAATAATAATCTAATTTATATTATTTTAAAAAATAAATAATGAATTACTTACTTATGAACAATTGTGATTAAAAAGTCTATTATGAGTCAATATAGTGTATATATACCATATATTATTACTTATTATATTTTCATTTTGCAATATAGTATATATATTTATATACTAGAAAGTATAAATTATTAAAAAATTTGGCTCGGGACGCTTTTAACCCCGCCAAATTATTTTAACTTGGTAACTATTTCAACCCCACTAACAAAAATTTTAGGGCTTCGCCACTGGGTGCTTCTAACATAAAATTACAATTCGGTGTGTAAAACTCTGCAAACGCTCCTGTGTGCTTGTTTGATTATAGTGTGTTTTGCGCGTTTGAAAATTTAATTAAACTGAATAGAGATAACTTGTTCTAGTACAATTTGTCTATAAAATGTAATGGTATTAAAAATGCAATAAGTCTACTATCACATACTGCTCACATACACTCATATTCATATTAGTATGGTCCACGTGTAGAGCAAGTCATATAGGCTATACCAATATGTATGTGAATGTATGTGAGCGGTAAGAGTGAGCATGGTGCGGTTTAATTTTTTTTTGGTGCGGTTTGAAGTTCAAATCGCACCCGAAACCGCTTAGGTGCGGTTTGACAAATCCAAAATCGCACACGAAACCGCTTGTGATTAGTGCGGTGCGGTTTCAATTGGTGCGGTTTCGGTTCCAAAACCAATTGAAACAACAAAAAAGTCTAAGCCTTCTATAGAATTTAACACAGAGCTCACATCGAGCAATTAACTTAGTAACATAGTCGACAATGAGAATTATATCAAGTATAGAACCAAAGCACCTTCTGCCAAACATGTCAAATTCACCATCAAATCATAGAACAGTGAGACACATAAAATAGTTTTAGTTTATAATAAAGGAAACAAGAAGGTTTATCTAGTTCCCAAAAAATTAAAAATATATATTGGAGATAGAATGAAATTTTATTTTTTATATTGCAGGGAGGACTTATAGAATATAATCCTAACTGTACATAATTTGAAAAATAATATATTAGACTATTACTACTATATCATAAACCTTAACCAATGCATCAAGTGCTCAAGTAATAGCTAATTTGACCCCTCAACTATAAGCCCCTCCAGTAATGCATCAAACAAATTCAAAATTCCAAAACCCAAATGCTTAATTTTTGATTCTATAACATCTAACCACCTTCTTTCAATTGGTGAAAAATTGACAACGCAAGACTGTGGTTTTCTCTGAGCGTGTTCAAGTGAAAAGTAACTTTAGAATTTACTAGAGATAATACATACATATACACACATGGTACGGTTTCATTTTTATGCGTGCGGTTTTGACTAGTAACCAAACTGAAACTGTAAATTTGGTTATTCAACCCACCTAAAACCGCTACATACACTGGAACCATTGGTGCAGTTCCTACGATTTTTGGTGCAATTTTGGTTCCAATTTAATTACTTGCTCAGTCCTAATAAGCGGTATATGAGCGATTTTATGTGATAGCATTACTCTTACAAATGTTGTAGCCAAACAAACCTAACTTGTGTGTTTCTTTTTGATTTTTGACATTGAACTTTTCGGTTCAAAATGTAGGATGCTCTATTACTTTTCTGCCCTTGGTTACATCCAGTTGGATTGGGTTTGGACAATGGAGAGAGAGTTGCTTTAGTTGCTTTGGTGGCAACTGTGGTGGAGTCCCTCCCAACTGCAGGGGTAGTGGATGACAATATCTCTGTTCCTTTGGCAAGTATGATGACCGCATTTTTGAGTTTTGGTTATTAAACTTGTCTTGTCTCACATAAATATTGTAAATCATTGTATCCCTTGTGTACTCTCATTGTATTTTTTTATAAGTTATAGCCAAGACTTTGGCTAATAATCTATTTAACAATATATATTCTTCGTTTACTCGGTAGTATTTTATCTGTTCAAAATTAGAGATATATTTGTTAAACCAAGACTTAAAAAATAATAATTTATCCTTTTAAATGTCAAATTTGTCTTAACCTCATGTGATCATTTGCATTTTGGCCTCTCTTTTTTTCATGTTGTCCTAAAAATGTTTATAAAAAATATAGAAAAATAGAGTTTTATAAACTAGTTTCAGCTTGTTTGTATTATTGTCAGGTATGCTTTACTCATTAAAAATGCTTGATCGATATTTTTTTTTAATTTAAAAATACTCTTAATTCACCGATAGAGGTTTTTCAGCTAAAAAATTTCCGAATAAATTTCAAATTTAACCCTAAAATAAAATTGCAAAATACATAAACTTTATTTTGAATTAAATGTACCCTAAACTTTGAGTTTAAATATAAGTTACACCTCTACAATAAAATTTGAGGTGCCATTGTTTTGATGTAGAGGGTGGAAAAGGTACAAATTGTTTTGAAACTTAAAATTTAGAGTTCTAATTTATCTTATGATTAAAGTTTAGGGTGCACATTAGAATTTATTCAAAATTTCCCAACACTTGTAATATTATTGTCAGAAGCTGGAAAACGGGCCAATCTAGCCCAAATAAATTGGCCATACTTTTTTCTTTAATTTTAATTTAGGGTCTTTAACACTAATATACAACAATTAGAAAGTATTTACAAAAAAATATCCACAAAATAATTACAAAAATAACGACTTTCATAACGACATGAATAAACGTCAGTAATAAACATGAACAAAATATCTGGATCTGATGGTAATGAAGGTGATCAGCCTTTCATACCTGATGAATACATACAATATGCATAGAGTGCGAATCAATGATTCATAGACATGGTAATCAGCAATGATTAAGCATAAACATATTCGAATGAAACAACTCGAGGTCGAGTTAAAGAAAACTTGCACAATACTTAGAAGTTTAAGGTTAGGAACTTGCCTGTATCACCAGCTACTGCTATTCAGTTTATATTGCTTTATCCGAAGACCTAATATTAGTAATATAGATCCCCACATTCAAATAATATCATCACAGTATAATAATATTATATAAATATATATAAATTAACTTAGACACATAAACACGTAATCATATCAGTCCATAAACTACCTATGACTCAAGATCAAGTCAAACTATTTGATGCGAGTTGAACCCTATTATTAATTGTAACATCCCTACGGTCTGGTCGGATAATTCTCGAGCCTAAAATCACTAAGACTAGATTTAAAACACTTAACAATTAACTTATATACTTTTCTATTCAAATTGAAAACATTTTTCAAAGACTCGTAATAATTTTAAGTAATTATTACCATTTATCATGATTTTAAATCATTAATATCGATTTATATAATATAAATACCACCTTATTCTATTATCATTCATATTTATTTAATATCAAATTTTAATGAAAATCATAACATAATATTATAATATATTTATAATATATCAAGTATTTTAATACCTTAAAATCATATTTATATGATTTTAAACATTTAAATCCATTATCCAATAATTGACATTAATATTAAAATATTAATATTTTCATGACAAAATATCAAAAGTTATATTTTATAACTTCAAATAATTTTCTAAGCCTTAAATCATTTTTTATATGATTTTTAAATCATTAATTCTAATATTCCATAATTTATTTAATATATTCATTAAATAGATCAATTACCATTAATATTAATTTATTAATGAAATTCATCACAAAATATTAAAAGTCATTAAAAATAACTTAAAATATTTTCTAACATCATAGTATATTTTTAAATAATTTTTCAAGTATTAAAACTATTTTTAAATAATTTATTTAATATTATAATTAAATAAATTAAATACCATTAATGCTCCAAAAATACTAAATATTTATGAAATATACTCAAAATTATTAAAAACTCATTTTGGGCTTTAAAATAATTTTTAGGAATTTATTTTGTATTTTTAATAATTAAAAACTATTTTTTTCTATTTATTTAATAAAAATAATAATTTTCAAAAATTAATTGTCACTAAAGGGCCCTATAGTAATAGAACCGTCGCTATAGGTGTTCACAAACCCAGAATGTTCATACACAGTTTGCAGGGTGCCTACTTTGACCGGTTCTAGATTCTTGGTTATCAAGCTTCTAGATTTGTAATAGGATTAGGATTGTAGTATTTATATAACACTACAACCCCAAACTGATTTCATGGCCATCCTACACCAAATCAGTGAGATATTATAGGCCATACAAAACTTGTCAGACACTGTTCTTCATTTTCTGGGTTTCCCGAAAATGAAAAATAGTCGAGGTACCTACTTTCCAGCCTTTGAATCTTGGATCCTGGGCTTGATTAATGTTTTATAAAGGTTCAATCTTGTAATATTGATGTCAAGGAACAACAATAAAACATTAGTTCAGCCTAAAAACATCACAAATGAGAAATCAAGGACGGTCAAACGCTTGTCAGAAGCTGTTCTTCCCGATTTCTGGGTTTTTCAGATTTCGTCCTAGGTAGTTGGTCAACGCCTGTTTGACCACTCACAACTTTGCTTATATGTAAGATCTGGGTGATCTATTAGCATGATTTTGTAGTCCTTACTAGTCTACAAGATAAAAATAACAACTTGGCCATTTATCCAAACACAGCAAGATTCATGGCCTTAAAATCACTGTCAGACCATTCTGGAAATCTAGGTTGCCCAGAAACCCAGTTGGTCATGGTCGGTCAACCATGTTTGACTGCTTATAACTTGAGATCTAGACATGGTATGGAGGTGATTCCACTTCCAGTCTACTCTTCTCATGGCAAAGAACAAGTCTCTAACATCTAACACACCTAATACTTAACACTGACAGATCTAGAGGCCCTGAGATATGGCTGTCACGCCTTAAAATTAGGGTTCTTGGTCAATTTGAAAAATTTGATTTTCTAACTTCTAGATGTTATGGATCTATGATGTAACATCATAGATCACTAAATAACACCCTCTAACACAACTCTAAACATCTAACAACATATAACATAAGATCACATAGGTTTTTTCAAGTTCTAGGGTTTATACCTTTATGAGCTTTGATCTTTGATTTCTGATCCTTGAATTTGTTCTTGGCATGCTATGAAATGATTATGGCTTATCTTATCACTCCCTTTCACTCTCAATTTTGAAAAGTTAGAGAGAGAATGGTCTTGGATAGAATGGTAAGTAAAGTAAATAATTTTTCTTACTTTTAGCTTTTATGTTTTGATTCAATGAACTAAAGTGTGTAAGGTGGCACAACAAATCTGATCTTGGGAGATATAAGACACATGGGATAAGTCTTGGAGTGATGACTCACAAGATTTCACAAATCTTTTGCTTAAGTTTAAAGAAAAGGGTATTTTGGTCAGTTCGCATTCACTAAGGGCAATTTGGTCTTTTCCCATATAATTTGAATGGGCAAATTGGACATTTCAAATATATCCCATAACTTATTACACTTAGCCATTTATACTTAGCTTTTGAATTCCAAAATTAGGGTTTTGGATTTTCGGAACTAAAATTAGGGTTTCCGAACGTATTGTTAGGGTTTCTAAACAGTCGTTAGAGTTTTCTAACTTAATAACCATGTTATTAACATAAATTTAGAGTTTACTAATATACAACAATTAGAAAGTATTTACAAAAAAATATCCACAAAATAATTACAAAAATAACGACTTTCATATTTACGTTGCAAAACTTACGGAGCATTAACTCCCTACATGTCAGTTACCGACTTTTATATTTCCAATTAACCGGTCCTAAAGTCACGCTAATGAAGAAAACATGCAACTTTGAGATCGGAAAAACAGAGTAACGACATATCGGAGAAGACGAATTCTCCAACGGCGATGCAACTCTGAGATCGGATAATATCGAGAAGATCAACAACAACTTCAATATCAACAAAGAACTTCAAGATCAAGAATCAACCTCTGAATAACTTTGATTGTTGATTGTCGATTGATTAATTACAGATTTGTATACTTTGAGAGGTATTTGAGTTTAAAGATTATATGCATATAGATACCCTGTGGTTACTATGTATTCGTATATTGGTTACTGTTCTTAGGTTTTTCGCTCTTTAATTGGTCACAAATAGACCGCAAACAAAGCGGCTAACAAATGAGTTAGGGCAAAAAGGCCAGTTTTGGTGGAAATTTGAAATGTGATGCCCGTGGCGAGGATTTGGTAAATGGTACCCCTACCAATGGGGCTCTCCCTTAATTTTTTTTTCAAACTCTTTGCTACACCAAAAATAGTAATAATAATAAATATTAAAAATAATAAAATAATTAATAATAGACAATAATACAAACAAACACGATTAGTTAATTACCTACATTAACTACATATCTCAATCAATTAAAATTTTAATAATATTATAAATTAGTATTATTAATTAAAATGTACTCCTTGTTCTCTCCTGCTACGCAAGTGAGAATACAGATTGTGGAAATTAAGAAGGGTTATGCCAGTTCAAGACATGCTTTCAGTGTTTTACTTGCCAGTAGATCAATTTTGTAACTTTATCCTAGTCTATCAACTGTTTTTGGAATGGAACTTTTCTTTTATGCCAAAAAAAGAACATAATCAAAAAAGGATGTTGTACACTTTGAATCCTCTTGCTATTTACATCATATGTGAACTTTAACTTAGATTGATAAACTACTCTCATTTTAACAAGTTTTGTTTTTTACAAAGAGTTTACGTTGCTTTTTCCCGTGAGATTCTTGTAATTGAAATTGATCACAAATAATAACTTAGGAAGCTGTGCAACCACAGATTGGGAGATCCTATTTGGCTGATTTTGTATTCTTTCTTTCATGTATCAGGCTGCACTGGTGCTAATTTCCCAACAGTGTAGCAAACAAACACGATTAATTACAAAAAAATAGTTGTTGTAGCTCAGTTGGTTTGAACTCTTATTTATTTACTTACAAGTCTTATGTTCAAGCCTCACAACCCACAAGTAGCAATATTTTAATTTTAAAAAAAAAAATCAATTGCTGCGGGTAGGAGCAAAAAAATGGGTCAAGCCAAAAGGCCCGTGACTTTCATGGGCTAAACAATTGCATTTCAAAGCTTGGGCAAAATGATTTGGTAAGCAAGTGAGTATGGCGACATCACGGCTCGGGCCTCTTTGCTGTGTTTAGTCACAAAGTCAAGATATCTTGCTTGATTTGATTGCAAAATGCATTTAAAAATATGTTTTATATTTTGGTTACTAAATACATATAAATTGGTTACTATTTTTTATTGAAATGGTTGCTATATAATGTTTAATTACTTGGTGTAATCTATAGTCTATTGATGTTTTCTATATTGATGGTTACTTATTAGATACTTTGGTTACCTTCATGCAACTTCTGGTTACTGTCTAATACGAATTTGGTTACTGATTTTGGTTATTAGATATGTGACGCCCCCAAATTTAGGTACTTGAAAATCGAACTCAGTGCTTCACGATACCATTTCTATGAGTGGAATAATAATACTAATAATAACAATAATATAAATACCAAACTTAATTTACATATGCATCAGAGTATACTCCTAGGTACGCGACCTTTAAACATTCATTACATCATAGATAATAAATATCATTGTCTTAATAAATTTTAACTATTACACTGAATATTATAAAATTCATTCGAACAGCTTTCGTTTCCCATTGTTCTTGCCTGAACCTTCTGGTTGATCATACTTAGCTGAAAATATTTAAATTTAAATCAAGAATGAGCATTTGATTACCCAACAAGTAATAACAACAATAGATATTAGCTGAAAGAATTAAATGTTTTCTTTGAATGACACTTCTACAACGAATCAAAAATTGTGAAGTAAGCTGAACCAATAATAACAACATATCAATTCTATATCAAAATTTTGAAACTACGTATTCCCATGTTCGGGATGTTAATACTTAGTCGGGAATCCGAATCAAAACAATCTGGTTGGATACAATAAAGTTCTATCTTGTTCAACAATATTTTTAAGTTTATGTCTAACTGAATCAAATAGCTTAGATTTAATTTTAAGTCATCGATACATATTTTGAAATAAATAAGTATGTATCAACATGTGATTAAATACAATGATTATCCAAGTGAGGACACTTGTCTAACCCTATTTAGAAATTAACGAACATAATAAATATCTAAATTATACAGTTATACTGTGTTGATAAACAATGATCGGATAATTTAAGAACTTGTATGAATACAAAGATTGGATATATAATTGATAACAATAGAGTTAATAATCTGGCATAATGATAATATAATTCTGAAACTTTTTTACTCATGTCCATTACATAAAGTAAATGCAAAGTTAGGATACTTGCCTGAGCTGCTGCTCACAACAACGCAACTTATTTTAATCTTTTATACAGAAACTTATCATTAATAAGATCATTCGTTCGATTAGAATAACATACTATAACACATAGTGCTGCTATTTGCAGTCAGCACATAACCTAATCACATTGGCACACATGTTTAACAGTCATTAGATCACAAACAAACACGTATCAAGTCAAATTATCTAGGTCCAGATCAATTTACGAAACATTTTGAAAATCTGAAAGCGGCTTTTATCGAGGTAATTATCGAGTCTTAAACTCCATTCAATAATTCAATAACTCAGAAATATCACCATATTATTTTCAAATGACTTATAATAATTTTTAAATAATTATTATAATTTATCATGATTTTCAAACATCGAAATCATTATAAAATGATTTAAATATTAAATAATTTTATTATCATTAATATTTAATTAATATTAAATTATTAATGAAACCATTACAAAAAATTAAGTTTATTTATAAAAACTCAAAATATTTTTAAGACATTTTTATTACTTTTAAATGATTTTTAAAACATTAAAATCATTTTAAATAATTACCATTAATATTTAAATATTAATGTATTATTCACCAAAATATTAAAAGTCATTTATTATTACTTAAAATATTTTTAAATCATTTATATCATTTTAAATGATTTTTAATTCAATAAAAACCATTTTAAAACTATTTATTTAATATAATTATTAAATAACTCTATTATCATTTAACATTAATTTATTATTGAAATTTACCTTTAAATATTAAAAGTTATATTTTACAACTTAAAATATTTTTAAACTATTTATTTTCATTTAAAATGATTTTTATAATATTAAATCATTTTAAAATAATTTATTAAATATACTTTTAAATAAATCTAATATCATTAATATTGAATAATTAATGAAATTTATCTTAAAATATTAAAAGTTATATTTTATAACTTAAAATATTTATTAAATACCTTTTATCATTTAAAATGATTTTTAATATAATAAAATAATTTTTAATTAATTTATTTAATGTATTTATTAAATAAAATAAATACCAATAATATCCAAATAAATATGAATATTTATGAAAAATATGTCAAATTATTAAAAGTTAATTTTTATAACTTAAAATAATTTTTTAAAACTATTTTTGAAATTTTTAATAATAAATTTCTATTTTTAAATGGTTTTTGGAAAAATAAATTAAATAAAATTACAAAGTGTGTCGCTATAGCCTTTAGCGACAGAAAGTGTAGTCTAATGTGTTTCTTGAGAAACCTAGTCCTTCATATGTCAGTTTTGAGAAACCACGTTTGACCATGATTAATTCATTGTGTAAAGTGTTTCTGGGCTAGCTATAACTTTGATCTTGTAGTATTGATGTAATACTACAAGTGTAAAACAATATCTGGTCAAATCATAATACATGAGCAAGATATAAAGCTTTGAAATCAACATCGACGTGTTCATCATATTTCAAATTTTTCTTGAAAAAATTAAGTCATAATAAATGCGATCAACGCTTTTGTTGACCTTATATCAAGAAATCGCTCATGTTAAATGTGTTCTGGCGTGCTTGCTATGAATATAAACTAACATAGAACATGTGTTGAACAATATTCAAGTCTAAACATCCTTAACTGTAAAGATCTAAGCCTCGTAAAAAATGCGAATAGAGAGGTCGTTCTTCATTTTGGGTTTTCCGAAATGAAGAAATAATTCGAGTGTCTTACTTCGGATACTTATATCTTGAGTTCTGGGTTTGTTTTATGTGATCTAATACTTTCAGTGTGTATCCAACATGCAAGTGAACAGGTCTATTACAAAACATAAATAAAACAACAACAGAATCACAAGATCTATCTTTGGTCAAACCTCGCCGAGATCACGTTCTTGAGTTTTGTGGGTTACCCAGAAACTCAGTCCTTGATCATCTGGCTTGCTTTGACCAGCCACTGACTTCAACCCATTTGATGGTTAGGAGATTATACGGCATAAATATGAAGTCCATGCAACATACTATAACTTAGATGCAACAAAAATAACAGATCATCAAACCACTGACAGATTCGAGCCCATGAAGTTATTGTCTGAGCCTTCCGAACGATCCGGGTTTTCAGATTTGGAAAGTCATGCTTTCGATTACAACTAGGTTTGACCCGGCCATAACTTTTAACCTTGCTCATGATCCGGGCTAGATTCTAGTGTCGATCAAAGATCTCATATCATACAACAACTACAAACTTTCAAAACACAAAAATAATTAATAGTCACCGAGAGATCTCGAGGTCTTACATTCATTTAATCGGGACAACAAAATAAAATTTTCCAGATTTTTAAAAACTTCAAATCCGAGCCTCTAGATGTTATGGATTTAACATCTAGCAACCCAGATCATTAATATATACTACATACAACATGTTTTAACATTAAAACACAACATCTAACATATGATCAAATGTCAGATTTCGTTTAGGGTTCATACCTCTTTTGAATAAATTCTTGAATCTAGGGTCCTGATCTGTTCATGGAAGTAGTGAGGCTTGTTCTTGGGACTGATCTAGTAATAGAATTCGTGGGTTTTAGAGAGAGAGTGTGTCTTGGAAGAGTATAAGTGCACAAATGAGGTAAATAATGAACTTTCTCTCTCTTGATCCTTATATAAAACTCATATGCAATGAATTTTGATGGCTAATGGCTGAGAGCTGGTGTTTTCTTAACCCCTAGCTAGACTAGGTTGATGACTTCATGAAGATTTGGCAAGATTTGCTAGCAATTATTTCAAGAATGGGATAAAAAGTGTATAGTGGTCATTTTGTTAGCAATTTTAATGGTATTCTTGTCCATTGTACTTGAATCTAGGGTTTAATCACTAGATTTTAAATCTTAAGGTTTCCCAAATAATTTTTAGGGTTTGAATAATTAAGTTTAAAGTTCAATAAAATTTTAATTAAAACACACTATTTAAAATTAGGGTTTTAAATAATTAAGGTTTTCAAATATTAATTAGGATTTCCTCTAATTAACATTAAATCTAATAATACACAACATAAATCATATAACACCATTACTACACAGTCTTGAAGTCATAATTGAGTTTAACAAATAGGGTTTAACAAATTAATATTAGGGTTATGACATTATACACCATAATTGACCAACACATACATTATATATTTATAACACTGAAAAATAATATTATATTTAATATAATATTATTATTCTCATTCATAGCAAAAAATCCAAAATTAGGGTTTGAATTCCATATCCCATTTATCTTTCATATATAACATTATTAATTAAGTTAAATAATTAACTTAATAATCAAACTAAAATTCATATAATAAAATAGTAATTATAATAATTTCAATAATCATTTCATATATTATTTAAATAATATAAAAATCATATTTTCATAGAAAATAAATAATAAAGACATTTCTACTAAAAAATTAATTATTATAAGAATATACTTTATAATGATCAATAATTCTAAAATAAAATTATTTGAAATTATTCATGTAATAAATAAATTTTTGTTTATCACAAATATACATACACATTACCTGGCACATATTCCCACCTTTAAAATAAAAAAAATTTATATGCAAAATTTCTTATTTATTTATATAGAAAATATCGGGTTATTACGTTCACCCTCTCTTATAAAGATTCCGTCCCCTGAATCACCGTTTTAAAACTCATATATACAAGGTTACATAGCCTACACAATCACTGCGAATAGATCTTGATCATAATTGATCGAACAAATCTTTAACTATTCAACATAAAGCTTGTCTATCTGATTAAACGAAAGTTTGATTTCTAAAAGAACTCAAATTCCTCCTTAAAAATTTCTTTATAACATAATTTGCTATATATAGGAAAATCATATATAAGAAAATAAAAGTTATTCGAATAATACCAGGAGTTCCATTCCCAGCTGCCACAGTATCCTGGACCGTCATGTTGAAGACTCTCGCGATTGCTTTTGTTGGTTTGTTGGTTGAAGTCGGTCCTGTGATCGCCATAGTCCCTTTGCCTTTTCCCGTGGTTACACACCCCACCTCCATTTTCCTCTTTGGACAATCCTTCACCTTATGTTCCATCAACCCACACAGAAAACACCCACTGTTCATCCTTGGGTTGGGGCAGTTGGGAGAAATATGGCCCTCCTGCCCGCACTTATAACATACAAACTTACCCTTCAGACACTCACTAGAGTGATTCTTCCCACAGTTCCCACACTGAACTACCTGCTTCTTCACACCTTCCTGTTTCACCTGGACATTCCAAAATAATTCCCTTTCCTCTTTTCACCCCTATTCCCACTATTAGTTTCCACCTTCACAGCTCTTATGACCTTGCCTTTGTTCCTCTTCTCCTTGTTGTAGAGGCTCATGGCCTCACTCCCCTCCTCAGCTATGATAGCCTGTTCCATGAGTGCTGCAAAAGTATTGATCTGCAACACCGTCACCTTGTTGTAGAGCCAGGGTTTTAAGCCCAGCTCAAACCTCCTTGCCTTTCTAGCCTCCGTATCCACTTGGTGTGGAGCGAACCTAGCCAATTCATTAAATTTTATGGCATATCCTTAACAATATGTTATCTTGCTTTAACTCCAAAATTTCACCTCCATCCTAGCTTCATGCATGCTAGGAGAGATAGTTTTCAAAAAACAAAGTCTTAAACCTTACCCAAGTTACCACACCTTCCCCTACCCTCACTTGATTTGCTTCCCACCAAAAGTTCGCCTCCCTTTTCATCATATAGGTGGAAAATGCAGTCTTTTGCCCCTCATCTACCCTAGCAATTACGAACGCCTTTTCTATCTCGTTAACCCATGCCTGGGCTTCTATAGGGTCAGCTGTTCCCATGAATTCTGGTGGTCCTACTACTTTGAAGTCTTTTAAATTTGCTGCGATTATCAGTCGGTTCCTCGCGATATTATTCTCTCTTGATAGCTTTGAGCTACCATGTTCACAAAGTTTTGCATCGGGTCTTGCTGTTGTCCCTCAGCGTTGTTGATAGATTCTTCTGCCCTTTGATTTCGTGTTCGACGTCTTGGCGGCATTATCTGATTACAAAAATCATAAATTTAACTTACATTCTAAACCCTTTTGTATAATTTTAACATGTAACACGAAGTGTTATACAAAACTTATCAAACATAGATTCGTTTTCATTCAACTAAGTCATAGCATTTTTCATAATATAACACATACTGCTATCCCTTTGTGATCACAAAAGTCGGGATTCGCTATATTAACTTGTACAAAAGTTTGAGAATATTACATTACACACATACTTATTATGGAATACGCATAATCTAACAATACTTATACTACTAGTTCACTACGCCTTTTTTTTTTTCTGGATCTTGGACAACCTTTTGCCTGATAACCTTCTATCCCACAAATAAAATAGACACTTTGCTTCGGATTGGGACAATGAGGAGAGATATGTCCCTCATGTCCGCAATTATAACATATCTTTTTCCCTTGGTTCTTATCAAGATTTCCTAAGTCACGGTCTTTCATCTTTCTTTTCCCCTTCTTGTTCGGATGCCTTTGGATTTGTTACATGTGGTACGCCGGTGCCCCCAGGCAGTGTGGGTCCCGCCGTGTCGAAGTACGTACATTCGGACAACACACTATTCGCTCGGTCATTCATAACTTTCAATCTGAGAGTTCGATAGAAGCCTGCCATATCATTCCGAAAAGCTCTTTCTGAGAGCTACACAATGATATAGGATTTGACCATTTTTGATTCTAGGAAGAGGGGTCCATGACCGAAATGGCATTTCTGGGTTTCCGTCACAGAGTCCGTTGAGCTGTTTGGCGTAGTTTGCGCTCGAAAGTTAAGATATGGTTCTTGTGGGACTTCTATTGAACTAATTTGAGTTGATTTGATGTGAGTTGAAGTTGAGTTGGCAAAATGACCATTTTTCCCCTCCTGGGGTTATCTCCGGTTTGCAGTCTTTTCTCAGGGTTATCTCTGAGGTTGACCTGATGTTGATTCTGAGTGTCCTCAGGTTTATCTCTGAGGTTGGCTTAACCTCCTGGGTTTATCTCCAGGCTTTGATCCTGATCCCCCGGGGCTATCTCCAGGGTTGAAACTGACTTTCCCGGGGTTATCTCTGGGTTTGGAAACTGTTTTCCCGAGGTTATCTCCGGGTTTGGAAATTTGATCTCCTGTGACTATCTTTGAGGTTAAAATTGATGTTGTGATCCTCTAGGGTTATCTCTGGAGTGTGAAAAAGATGCTTTTGCCCTCTTGCATGGTTAGTAACAGGAAAAGAAAATTTCGAGTGTCTACAGATGCCCATCTTTATCATGTTCTGCAATGCAATGCAATGGAATGGACATGATAAAGATTAGTAGACACTTGAAAATATGACAAGGTATTTCTAATGATGCAAATCGTAATGTAATGAATGTTTATGATGAATGTCAAAATGTTTTCGCAAATCGCAGTTCGCAAATCGCACATCGTATTTCGCACTTCGCACTTCGCTTTTCATATTTGGCCAAATCACACATCGCAACTCGCACATCGCACATCGCATTTTGCATATCGCATCGCAAATCGCATATCGCAAATCATAAATCGCAATGTAATGAATGTTAAAATGTTTTCGCAAATCGCTTTACCTTTACCGATCATTGCTGATGCGTATGCTGGTGTTAACTCCAATGTTTTGGCATTTAATCGCTTGTGCTTGTTTGATGAACATAAGTTGAGATATGGGGATGACGTTCTGAAATCACTAGACCCTCCCGATGTATACACTGGTAGTTTGCAACGGTGCCTATCCTGCTGATCGCCAAACATTTTCGGTTCCCACTCGAACAGTGGCATACGAAGCTTTCATCACTGAACTGTCTTGATGTTGCGCTGAATTGATGCCACTGGTTTAGAATACTGGATCATCCGATGCCTTCACTAAAGTAATATTCCATGGATTACTTCACTAGACTTCGCCTGATGTTACGCTAGATTGATGACAACCACCAGATGTCTCACCCTTTTTGAGGTGATTTGGAGTTTCCTTTCGCTGTTGGGTGCTTGTGCCCCATTTTCTTGAGCATTTGATTCGCACGCCGGTTGAACTGATGACCTGAATTCCACTGACATCCCTGGGGGTTACAACTCGTTCTTTCGCTACCCAGATTGGAACTTTGGTGTAGAGGCCTCAACTGATGAGGACTTGATGCAAGCTAACATGTTTGATGGTGTAGATTTCATCCGCTAGGCCTTTCGTCGTTGACCTTCTTTCTTAAGAATTTTCCCCTTCTTTTGATGAGAGGCTTTATCTCGCTTTAAACTTCTTCCCTTTCCGGGAATCGGAAAATTCCACAGTCCTTTCGCATGTTTTTGTCGGGGATTCATATGAGGAACTCTCTTTGTTGATCAAATTGCGAGTGAATGATATCTGAATCGCCATTGAGATGATGATGGACCATGCTGATGGCGCTGAGTGGTGCATTTTCCACTTTAGGATGGTTGATAAATGCCCCAGTGTTGAGTTGTCGCTGCTTCCGAGATTGCCCCAATCTTGTTTTAAGGGACCCAATATCTGGTTGTCGCCAATTTTGAAATTACCCCAGCCTCGCTTGTTGTCTGGGATAGTTGCTTTAACAGATGAGCTGATAAGATGCCGAGATCTCAAGAGGCTTTTACTTCTGTACCATCTGGTGAAAAGGTAGTGGATGTGGGCTTTGATGTTGACAACTCCTTCTGGTAGAGATGTCGCTTTGTTAGAGAGATGATGCTCTAACTCATAGAGATATCGCTGTTGCTAAGCGGGATGATGCTATATTTACCCGAGATATCGCATGTAGTTGGCGGTGGATCTGTTGGCTCGTGTAGAAACCCTTGGGCAAGAAATCACATCATTACCTCCTTATTCTGAGAGGGAATCCATGTTGGAATTGATATCCCGCATATACACTGATTTGTAGATGGGCTTGTATTTTCCTGCACAGACTAGCTTAGCTATTTTGTCATGTATAGTACATATTGTATATATCCAACATCATTATATATGGTAGGGAAAAATATGTTGATTCACTTCCCTTTTAGTTGTGCCTTGTTATTTGCTTGATATGTGCTTATTTCTCCAGGACTTTGTGATCTGGATGTATTCTAAACTCCTCCTTGATGGATGGACAGTGAGATGTCTCAGGATTTTCATAATGGATCGTCGATCTGTCTGTATTCCCTACCATCTTTGGTGTCTTGGGACTGGTTTCTTTATGTGGTTATGGATAAGAGTGTGTTTATTTTTGTGTTTCCTATGGTGAGACCGGACCATATAACATGGCTGGCTACGTACTCCCGTGTATTGGGGAGATCATGTCGACGTACTCCCGTGTATTGGGGACCCAATATCTGGTTGTCGCCAATTTTGAAATTACCCCAGCCTCGCTTGTTGTCTGGGATAGTTGCTTTAACAGATGAGCTGATAAGATGCCGAGATCTCAAGAGGCTTTTACTTCTGTACCATCTGGTGAAAAGGTAGTGGATGTGGGCTTTGATGTTGACAACTCCTTCTGGTAGAGATGTCGCTTTGTTAGAGAGATGATGCTCTAACTCATAGAGATATTGCTGTTGCTGAGCAGGATGATGCTATATTTACCCGAGATATCGCATGTAGTTGGCGGTGGATCTGTTGGCTCATGTAGAAACCCTTGGGCAGGAAATCACATCATTACCTCCTTATTCTGAGAGGGAATCCATGTTGGAATTGATATCCCGCATATACACTGATTTGTAGATGGGCTTGTATTTTCCTGCACAGACTAGCTTAGTTATTTTGTCATGTATAGTACATATTGTATATATCCAACATCATTATATATGGTAGGGAAAAATATGTTGATTCACTTCCCTTTTAGTTGTGCCTTGTTATTTGCTTGATATGTGCTTATTTCTCCAGGACTTTGTGATCTGGATGTATTCTAAACTCCTCCTTGATGGATGGACAGTGAGATGTCTCAGGATTTTCATAATGGATCGTCGATCTGTCTGTATTCCCTACCATCTTTGGTGTCTTGGGACTGGTTTCTTTATGTGGTTATGGATAAGAGTGTGTTTATTTTTGTGTTTCCTATGGTGAGACCGGACCATATAACATGGCTGGCTACGTACTCCCGTGTATTGGGGAGATCATGTCGACGTAGTTCGCCCCAGGTATAGGGCGGATTGCAGATGAAAAGTTTAATCCCATATACAGGATAAATTGAAGGTGTGAAAGGTTTAATCCCTGGTGGGATAACCGAAGTGGTATGAAATGAAGTGAAACTAGGCTGCTGGTTTGAAAAGTGTGTTTTTCCCTGAGGGGCAGATGGGTAAAAAGGAAAGGTTGTATATAGTGAGGGTTAAAGAACCTGAAATGACTGGTGATCTGATGATCCAAAACCAGGATGTTCGCTTGATGGTAACCTCAGACATAGTACCATTTCACGGTGTCTGAATTGATGAGTTGCGAAAATTCATCGCCGTCCATTTCCTGTAATCTGAAAGCGCCTCTTGTCAATATCTCCTTGACAATAAACGGGCCTTCCCAGTTTGGGGAGAATTTTCCTTTAGACTGAGCTTGGTTGTCAACGATCTTTTTCAAAATCACGTCGTGTTGTTTGAACTGCCGTAGTCGGACTTTTCTGTTGTAGGATCTTTTTTTACATGTAGAGGGTCGCTCATATGTGGGCCACAGACTCCACCATGGATCTCATTCATGAGTTTTTGAGCTTGGTCTTGGTTCAAACATCTGAGGAGACCTAGTCTTGCATCTCTTTTGTAGAGTGCATCTTCGCTCAGGTAGAATTTCATAGCAAGTCAATGGATCCACTTTTTTTCAGTCGGGCTTGCCTCAGCGGGTGTAGATCCATCGCGTAGGTACTCCTTGATATGCTGATACCAAAGATGCTAGATGGGAGGTAGCTCACCCGATACTTCTCCAACATAGTTCCCATAGGCTGGTGCCTTGTGCAGGGTAAATGTGATGCTTGGCATGTGTTCCTTGTCAGGCATGTGAATCAAGGAGGCCAAAGTTGCTAACGCGTCTGCAAAGTCATTCATATTACGAGGAATGTGTAGAAAGGAGATTTCTTCGAACTCCAAAGCCATCTGTAGAACTTGTTGATGGTAAGGAAACAACTGTAGAACATGTTGAAGAGATTCTTCTTTTTCTTTTTTCTTTTTCTTTTTCTTTTTTCTTCTTTTTTTTCTTTTTTCTTTTCTTCTTCTTTTTTTATGCATTAGATCGTGGAAAAGTTCCATACGACTCACTGATAGGTAGCTCCAGCATTGATGAGGCCGAATGATAATTGTCTGTAGCAAAAGGTTCCCCAAGGAGTGATGAATGAAGTTTTCTCACGATCCTTTTCAGCAACCATGATTTGATGGTACCCCGCAAAGCAAACCGCAACGGAGTATATGTCATACTGAGTCATATTATCAATGAGTATGTGGATGAATGGAACGGGAAAGCTATCTTTGAGACAAGCTTTGTTCAGATCATTGTAATCCACACAAACTCGCACCTCCCCTACGGGTTTCGGCATGGGGAATATATTGGATAGCCATTCAGGGTATGTTAACCCCATGATGATGCCGATTTGAAATTGTTTCACGATTTCTTCTTTAACTTTTAACCTCCACTCAGGTTTTAATTGCCTGAGCTTCTGCCTGACTGGCTTGAATTCTCCTTTGATGGGAAGGCGATGAGTGACAATGTCTGTGTATAAACTGACCATGTCTTCATGAAACCATGCAAACACATCTTGGAATAGGGTCAATAGAGTAACCATGTCATTCCTTTGGTTTGGAGTGAGGTCTGTACCAATTTGGATTTGTTTGGGGTTTTCTAAAGTTCTGAGGTTTAAAAGAGGTGGTTTGATCAAGATTTAGCTTGGGTTTGTCTTCGACCCATTCTTTGATCTCCTTAGGTATCTCATAGTCCTATTGTACTTCCATCAAGTCCGAGTCCAACTTTACATCAAAGTTACAGTCCTTGTGGAGAATAGGCACCTCATCAGCAAGTCTAGGCACATCTAACTTTAGAGTCCTGAACCAACATGCTCTCACTTGATATATGAAAATGTTCAATCACACAAAGTGTTAGCATGTAATAACAAAAGTAACTGCTAATACTGTACAGAAAAAGTAAGCAGTTATTGTTATCTACAGGGTAGAATGAGTTTCTGCCCGCTTTACCCTCGTCGACCAATGCAAGGAGTGCTGCTCCCGAATGATGACCATTACGTCTGGGAAATCATCGTCTAGGGTGTATCTATTTGTATGTTCATCATGGACAATGACGCGTATGCCTGATATCATTCTTACAATGTCTTGTTTAATTCTTCGTTCCTCTTCTTCCACTCTGGGGTCTGGAACAAAGACTTCTTTCTCCCTTACCGGTATCGGCTTAGGAAATAACATAGCCATTATGCTGGCTGGCACCTTTACAGGAGGTTGTGCGGACTCAGGATTCGCAGATGGAGACAATCGTCGTGTAACTGAAGTTGGAGGAATCTGACGATGCTTATGTGGATTCCTTCGACTGGAACTAGCAGTATCTGGACCTTAGGTTCCTCGTTGTGCGGAGGATTCAACATGTATGGGTATCCTTGTACCCTGAGTAGATTGGTGTAGTTCTTTAAGTAGAACAGCCAAATCTGTGATTTGTTCACTTAATTCGTTGAATTCTTCGCGAGAAACTGGATTAAGATCAGTCTGGTCAGATGAAGGCATAATTAGTTGTAGGCTCGTGGCTTTTTTGGATTTTGACCAGGTTACTGGACCAATTATATGCCTACAAAAAAGACTTATATAGTTTAGTCTTAGTGAATGTAGAAATATTACGTAATGTGTCCGTTTAGGAGTATCGTCCTGCGAAACGGATGTCAGTTGACAAGATAGTATGTCAGGTTTTGATATAAAGGGAAGGCATGTACATATATTCCTTCATATTTTCCATTACATTGAGATTTATATGGAAATGAAATTACAAGTAGTTAAATTTTACAAGTAATTAAGATGTGAAAGTATGAAGAGACTTTCCTCCGCGTTTGGTTTATCAGAGGCTGACCTATCTTAGGTTACTCTCGTGGCTTTTTGGCATGAAGGTTCCCAAATCATCGCAATTTACTCAATGGGAATTTAATCTGGTCTTTCAACTGGAGCGAATTTGGGTGGTGCCTTTCCTGAGCCTCGGGGAATTAGTCTTCCCACGAGTCCAGTAATCAAACACCGACGGGATAGCCTCCTGGTGGAGGGACCACACAAAATACATTCACATACATCGCGTCTCACCGTATGAAAATGATGACATGTGCGAAGCAATAATATCACAAGCAGATATGGTGCGGAGCACTAATATCACAAGCAGATATGGTGCGAAGCACTAAGTGCAATCAGGAAATGGATTCGTACACATTCATCAAATGTAAATGCAACATCCACTCATAAGCAGATAACAGTTTTGAAAAGATTGTAATAGCGGCTTAAGTCCTCTTACTGGAGTCCCCAACAGAGTCACCACCTGTCGACGTCGGGATTTTTAATTGTCCCTTTCCATTACTTGTTCTTTGGTGTTCTCATTTTAGGTGAGATTTGTTTGAAAAAACAAGTGATAAAGGTCCAACATGTATAATTTCGACGATGGATTGTTAAGAGTCGCCAGTTGATTTTATTAAATGGTTGTACCAACACAACTGAGAAAAGGTTTGCATATTGACCCAGTGATGTGACACTGCTAAACGGGTCGGTGAAACCGAGATTTATTAGGGTCTGGGGACTTGATTATACGGAGGGAAGGTGTTAGGCACCCCCCGACATCCGTGTTACCACAGTGACCGCCTCTTTTCAAGAAACTATTATCTGAATGTGTGTGTGTGTGGGTCAATGTGTTATTATTTGGAAGTAATGCGAGGCCTCGTTCGTACCTATATACACAGGGTTTGAATTTATGTAAAAATTCAGTTTTTAGCAAGATATAGCAATGATGTTTTATAAAAAGGTTTTTCAAACCCTGATGCTCAATAATAATTAAGACCTTTTACACTTCCATTTTATTAAGTGCTCGGCTGGATTGATTTTATTTTACAGATGCGAGGCATCCGTATGAAAATAATACACAAAAATAATGCCAATTTCCTCGTGGGTATGAAAACCATCTGAGGAAATTCAGACACCGCAAAATAATTTACAAGTTGCTTACAACTGAAAATGTCCATCACGGGAACCGAATCTAGATCCAATAAATCAAATCAGTGATCACATGATTCCTAGGCATAAGCGCCTGCAATCGTAATTTGTATGAAAGCGTAGAAGGTATATATATAAAAGTTGTAAATATAAATATACAAACATGATCACCAACCACGAAGCACCTCCATGGGGGATCAAAAATGTAAATAAAGCTGTAAAAGCTATCAATCATCACGGAGGAAACTCCAGGTGGGAAAAAACGTAAATAAAGCTGTAAAGCTATCAACCACCACGGAGGAAACTCCAGGCAGGACGAAACGTAAAGAAAGTTGTAAAAGCGATCAACCATCACGAAGTAAACTCTGTGTGGAACGAAATATATATATATATATATATATAAATATATATATATATATATATATATATATATATATATATATATATATATATATATTAAAGCAAAGAAACGCCTGCATCAAGTCTAGGCTCATGAAGTCTAGGCTCATCGAACAAAGTTCGACACACAGTCATATATATATATATATATATAAAGCAAATAAACGCCTCGCATCAAATTCTAGGCTCAATCGAGGCATAACTCGATAATGTTAGTCCATATATATAAATATATATATATATATATATATATATATATATATATATATATATATATATATATATATATAAATATAATATATGTATATACAAACGGAAATAAAACCACGGACCGAAGTCCGGGCAAACACACGCAACACGACTCTCAACGTGAAGAAGGGTGTGTGCTAAGATGAAGAGAAAGGCTTTAAAATGTGTTAGAAAGCTTACAGTGGGCTGCCAAAGAATGCTTCTATATCTTTAAAATGGATGAAATCGGCTCCCGTCGGTACAAAAATAGCTATATGTGAGCTCACAAGTGTTTAAAATGAGAAAGCACTCAGTATATGGTGAGTACAAATCAAATTGGGCAGGGCTTCCTCGCTCTTCTCTCTTGCAAAATGGCCACCCCAAGCCCTCTATTTATAGAGGGGGGACCTAGTAGCAGGTGTACCTGCGGCTGCCCGGGGTGCCCCGGGCAGTGTGGGTCCCGCCGTGTCGGCAGCACGTATATTCTACAACGCTACTGCTTGCTTGGCTTGCTCATAACTTTCAATCCGGGAGTCCGATGGAAGAGTGCCATATCATTTCGGAAAGCTCTTTCCGAGAGCTACACATTGATATAGGATTTGCCCATTTTTGATTCTAGGAAGAGGGGTCCATGACTGAAATGGCATTTCTAGGTTTCCGTCAGACAGTCCGTTGAGCCGTTTGGCGTAGTTTGCGCTCGAAAGTTAAGATATGGTTCTTGTGGGACTTGTATTGAATTAATTTTAGTTGATTTGATGTGAGTTGAAGTTGAGTTGGAAAAATGACCATTTTACCCTCCCGGGTTATCTCCTTTTCCAAGATTTGTAGCGCCTTTTCTCGTGGTTATCTCCGAGGTTGGCTTTCGACCTCTCTTGTGTCATCTCCGTGCTTTGATCCTGATCCCCCGGGGCTATCTCCAGGGTTGAAACTGACTTTCCCGGGGTTTTCTCCGGGTTTGGAAACTGTTTTCCCGGAGTTATCTCCGGGTTTGGAAATTTGATCTCCTGTGACTATCTTCGAGGTTAAAATTGATGTTGTGATCCTCCAGGGTTATATCTGGAGTGTGAAAAAGACGCTTTTGCCCTCCTGCATGGTTAGTAACAGGGAAAAAAAATTTTGAGTGTCTACATTAGCTATAACTTTGATTTGTACTATTGATGTAATACTACAAGTGTAAAGCAATATCTGGGTCAAATCATAATACATGAGCAAGATATAAAGCTTTGAAATCACTGTCAGACGTGTTCATCATATTTTTGGGTCACTTAAAAAATTAAGTCATGGCCATTAACGCTTTTTGTTGACCTTATATCGCGAAATCTGTTCATGTTAAATGTGTTCTAGACGTCGGGCTATGAATAGAAACTAACATAGAACACATGTTGAACAATATTCAAGTCTAAACATCCTTAACTAGAAAGATCTAAGCCTCGGAAAATCTTGTCAGAGGCTGTTCTTCATTTCTGGGTTTCCCAGAAATGAAGAACAGTTCGAGTGTGTTACTTTGGATACTTATATCTTGAGTGTTGGGTTTGCTTTATGTGATCTAATACTTTCAGTGTGTATCCAACATGCAAGTGAACATGTCTATTACAAAACATAAATAAAACAACAACAGAATAACAAGATCTATGCCGGTCAAACCCTGTCAGAGATCACATTCTTGAGTTTTCTAGTTTACCCAGAAACTCAGTCCGTGATCATCTGGCCTGCTTTGACCAGCCACTGACTTCAACCCATTTGATGGTTAGGAGATTATAAGGCATAAATATGAAGTCCATACAACATACTATAACTTAGATGCAACAAAAATAACAGATCATCAAACCACTGACAGATCCGAGCCCATGAAGTTCTTGTTTGACCCCCGCTGGGGCAGGGGTAGCCCAGAAAATATGAATTTTGGTCAAATTTGAGTCCGGGAAGGATTGTTTCGATCCGATTGACTCAAGGACTTCCAAGAGGACTTTCAAGAGGACTTAAAGACATATGAAGAGACTTATAAAAGGAGGAGAATCACAAGGATTAGGGGAGATTTAGACTAGAGAAAGGATTTCATTAGATTAGATTAGAGTAAATTAGATCAAAATTCTAGTTCTTATTAGATTAGGAGATTGAAGCAACTTGGAGACCATTGAAGATTCAAAGTAGGAGCAAGGAGGGATCATCAAATCTACAGACAATAGATTCTATCTTCTTATCTTCTTCTATCTTTAACTTTTAATGTGTATTCAATTGTGGATTCTTAGTTTTAATTCATATAATCATGAACTAATTCTTTGTTTGAGATTACAATGGATCTTATTGTGTAGTTTATTTTAATATGCTTCACTATCAATTATTATGTTCTATTGTGAGGATTGTCTATTCTGATTTGGATTTAATTGTTTAATTGTTTGGCCATCAATTACCGTGATAATCTATATGAACTCGAGAGATGAAGTATAGATTTAGATTTGATTATAATAACATGTGATTGTGTTTTCTGCATGTCGTTGGAATACATAATTTATGTCTAGGATAGAGATATACCTAACATCGCATGTAATCTTTTAGAGAACTTGTGCTTTAAATCCTTTTTAATTGTAATTCACATAGAGATATAGTGGATTAGGTAATTAGGGTGTCTTTCTTAAATCTATCATCTGTGGATTTAAGTGAGTATGGATATTATGCATCGAGAGGTGATTTTATCTGCTTTAGTGTTCTTGATTAACAATTCATGATAGAAAATAATTGATGAGAAGTGTGTTAACTTAAATGAAGCAATAAGTGAAGTTGTGATCTTAAATCTCCGTAATCTGATTTTTAATTAGTGGTAATTAGAATTAGTGTAATTAAATAATTTAATTTATATAATTTGAAATTTATTCGTTTAAATAAGATTGAGTTGGTTACGGGTTAGTACTTGGTGATTTTTATTAAATAATTCCTCGTGGGAACGATACTCTACTTTCACTTTATTACTTGTTGACCACGATACTTACGTGTTGTGCGTGATTAGATTTTACCCAATAAGTTTTTATGCCAATTGGGAATTAGTTAATATATTTTTGCCAATAATAGCTTCAATCAAATTAGTCTTAATTTAAACATTTTTTTCTTTTTTATTTCTCTTTTTATTTTTCTTTCTTTTCAGATACAATGACGGAATTTAATTATCAATGGCCGTATACAAGAATGACTCAGCCAAGGGGAGCGGAGATTGATGGACCCGCGACACTTTCTGCATTATCAGCACAGATTGAGACACTTTCGAGGAGGTTGGACGCTTTTGCAGCACAACGTCGTCAAAGTGTGGCGGTTACTTGCAATTATTGTGCTGGTAATCATCCGAGTCATCAATGCACCGTTAGTTTTGGGCTGGGACAACACGGTGGTGAATACCTCAACGATTATATATATGCTAATTATCATCAAGTTTGGGGGTATCACCCGGATTCGTCATAGAGCTACAATTATGAAGACCAATACTACGCTCCAAATCAATCATACACACCGGAATTTTCATGTTCACCTCCATTGCCACAAGAAGAAAAGCCAAATCCGATGGATGTAATATTGAAGGTCATAACAGACTAAGAGGAGAGGATGATGAGTCAAGAAATATCGAGCTTCAATTTTCAGAACCAGATGGAACAACTCTACATTACTTCAAACATTGGTCCTCAATATATGGCTTCCGAGACTGAAACAGAAAATTCAAGGCTGGGGGAATTGTTGTCCAAGTTTGTAGCATCAAGTGAGGAGAAGATGATTAATCAAGAGCGATCAATTCAGAATCAAGAGAAATCAATTCAGAATCAAGAGAAATCAATTCATAATATACAGAACCAGATGGATCAAATGCTCAAAGCCTTGAACAACTGTCCTCAAAATAATTGGTGTTATGATGAGGATTCCGAGGTTGATGAAGTGCCCGAACCAAATCTACAACTGGATGAGACACGAAATGTTGAAAAAAAGGAGACAAGTGGGGATAATGAAAACAAGGTCAGCGAAGAACTAACTGTGGGTACCAACGATGATGAGCCTCTGTTATTTATACCCCAAGTGCCTTCTTCACTAAAGTTTAAAGATCCGGTTAAATTTGCAAAATCATGCCCACTTGGTAGCCATGTCGTCGGCAAGGCTCTTTATGACATGAGAGCTAGTGCAACAATGAAGCCGTGGTGGGAAGAGAAAGAGAAGATAGACGAAGAGCCCATTGTGTTTGACACACTTCCATGCCCATATTTGATCACAAACACAATGGAGATAGCACCTAGTTATTTGCCCTTCTTCATGGAGATTATACCGAGTCAGAGCATGCTAGGTGACTTTGATGCTATGGCCATCGCTTTTGGGAACCTCCCAAAGGATTATTTGCTACTAATGGATGGAGGATTCCTCAACTATCGAAGAGGAATTGGATAGCGTTGACCAGACAAAGTTAGGCTGAAAGACTATAATTCAAGCTCTAACTGGGAGGCAACCCAGGAATTTTTCTATTTATTTGCTTTACTAGTTTATTTAGTAGATAAGAATTAATTTGCTTATTAAGTTCTCTTACCAATCCAAGTGATATTCTAATCCATGTTGTCTCTCTTCAGTATAGGTATTGGAGGTTCAATGGACAGGCAAAAGATTATGAAAGGTTATTCAAGTCAAATTCAAGTGTGGTGCCCAATTTGTTCCATGCGCCTAATCTATTCTCCAAACTTAGCGGACAAGGAGGAGGATTGCTATATTTTCAGGGAAGTCCTCTGCTTTATTTTTTTCTATTTCAGCCATTGAGGACAATGTCTAGATTAAGTTTGGGGGCATTTTAGTGTCGTATTGCATATAGTTAGTTATTTACATTGTAGTTCATATAGTTACATTTAGTTTTTGCATTCACTATCTTTAAAAAAAAAATCAAAAATCAAAAAAAATAATAATAAAAAATTAGTTAGTTGCTATGTTCATTTGCATGAATCCAGTTGTTAGATAGTTTACAGTTTATTTTGGCCAATGATGAGATTAGAATTGGGTAGACAAGTATAGTACTAACTATTAGAGCTTTGATGTGATTTCTTGTTATGAATTGAGTCTTTTTCTGTTTGAAACTGGTATAATAAGGATATCACAGTAAAAACAACTTGTTGATTGATTGAGTTTAAATTGATATATAATGGGATTCTAAAGGATAATGCTAGTTTGAGTGAAAGAATGACAAGAATAAATAGTGATGGCTAAAGTTAGACAAGAACCTAAGTTTGGGGGAATATTTGGGGTATATAAGCTATAAAAAAAAAGAAAAAAAAGGGAAAAAAAGAGAAAAAGAAAAAGAAAAAGTATGAATAAACACCGTGGTGTGCTTGTCTAGTTTTGTGGCCTTTGTTACTTGGGTAAGTAAGCCCGAGGGGATTGTCTTTACACCTAGCGCCCTAAGGTCTTAATGGTCTGGGAGTCGTTGGTCAAAAGCTCGTTAAGGTAGCATTGAAAAGCCAAAGGGAATAAGACATTTCATAGCTATGTGTATGTAAACCAAAAGAAAAAAAATGAATAAAATGGGAAATAAGAGCAAAAAGCCCCCGTAGATGAAAAATAAAGCATAAGTATCCCATGTTGACCCGCGATATTGGTAATTATTTGATTTTAGTTGGATCTAGCTTATTTTTGGATTTCTTGAGTTTACACTGTATGAAGCCTTCGAAGAGACTTGTTATGTGTTAAATTTAATTTTATATCAGTTAACATTGTTGTGGAGCACACACGCACTATATTCGTGATAACAGTCTAAGATTTGATGATTGATTGAGAAGTTACTGATGAGTTCTGATATGATGTATTATCGCGTTTACTTGATTTTTCTAAGGCCGGTTGAATAGACTTGTTTCTGTCAATACTGCTAGATTCGTAGGCATGTAGATTAGTTGCATTGCATTATTATTTTGTGTTTTTGCTTGAGGACAAGCAAAGGTTTAAGTTTGGGGGTATTTGATAAGTAGGTTTTATACGTACTTATCCGGTATCTATTACTTAAATTATTTTCTTAATCTCATGTTTCTTAGTTACTTTTCATGCATTTTCTGTTCGTTTTGTAGGTTATATGCTTGGGAGTTGAAATCGCAAAGAATTGGTATGAAAACGCAAAGAAAAGCAATCCAGACATCATTTGTGCATTTATGTTTATTTTATGTTCTTGGCTTGGAACTTGGATTACATTGTAGAGCTTCTTCTGAGCATTTCAGAACATCTTGAATCATTCGAATTGGAGTTCAGATGCAAGACTTATGACATTTGTACCAACGGACGTCGAACGTCACTATTTTGGGTGGCCATTTGCATAGCAGTCACTTCCAGCCCAATTTCAGCCTTCATTCGTCTTTTATTTCTAAAATCTTAAAGAATGAACGTTGTTGATCTCGTCGATATCTTTGATTTGATAGGTGGCAAGCCTCGTAACTCTTTCCGGATCAAAAGTTATGACCATTTTCCCAAAGGACGTCAGAGTAGAAAATTTTCCTTCACAAAACCGCCGCCGGGGTGGGCATGCAAGTCACAAGACAGTCCCCTAGCCCGCCAAGGCGGGACCAAACCAAGCCTAGGCCCCCGCCGGGGTGGGGGTATGCCCATAAAATGCATGAAAATGCGAATTTTGGTCCAATTTGAGTTCGTGAAGGATTGTTTCGATCCGATTAACACAAGGACTTCTAAGAGGACTTCCAAGAGGACTTAAAGACATATGAAGAGACTTATAAAAGGAGGAGAATCACAAGGATTTGGGAGATTAGAGACTAGATAGAGGATTCAATTAGATTAGATTAGAGTAAATTAGATCAAAAACATTAGTTCTTGTTAGATTTGGAGAATGAAGCAACTTGGAGACCATTGAAGATTCAAAGTAGGAGCAAGGAGGGAGCATCAAATTTACAGACAATAGATTCTTTCTATCTTTAACTTTTAATGTGTATTCAATTGTGGATTCGTAGTTCTAATTCAATAATCATGAACTAATTCTTTGTTTGAGATTACAATGGATCTTATTGTGTAGTTTATTTTAATATGCTTCGCTATCAATTATTATGTTCTATTGTGAGGATTGTCTATTGTGATTTGGATTTAATTGTTTAATTGTTTGGCCATCAATTACCGTGATAATCTATATGAACTCGAGAGATGAAGTATAGATTTAGATTTGATCATAATAGTATGTGATTGTGTTTTCTGCATGTCGTTGGAATACATAATTTATGTCTAGGATAGAGATATACCTAACATCGCATGTAATCTTTTAGAGAACTTATACTTTAAATCCTTTTTAATTGTAATTCAATAGAGATATAGTGGATTAGTTAATTAGGGTGTCTTGCTTAATTCTATCATCTGTGGATTTAAGTGAGTATGAGTATTATGCATCGAGAGGGTGTTTTATCTGCTTTAGTGTTCTTGATTAACAATTCAGGATAGAAAATAATTGATGAGAAGTGTGTTAACTTAAATGAAGCAATAAGTAAAGTTGTGATCTTAAATCTCCGTAATCTGATTTTTAATTAGTGGTAATTAGAATTAGTGTAATTAAATAATTTAATTTATATAATTTGAAATTTATTCGTTTAAATAAGATTGAGTTGGTTACGGTTAGTACTTGGTGATTTTTATTAAACAATTCCTCGTGGGAACGATACTCTACTTTCACTTTATTACTTGTTGACCACGTGATATCTTGCGTGTTGTGCGTAATTAGATTTTAATTCCCACCTTTAAAATAATAAAAAAAGTATATGAAAAATTTCTTATTTATTTATATAGAAAATATCGGGTTATTACAAGATACTTTGGTTACCTACCTGCAACTTCTGATTATTGTCTTATTAGATACTTTGGTTACCTTCCTGCAACTTCTAGTATACTTTGTTTCCTTCTTGATTTTTTTTATATTGATGGTTACTGATTACATACATTGGTTACCTTCATACATCTATTAGTCTTTAATTTGTAACAAAGTCATTACTGATTATTTTGGTTGTAAGATGCATGTAAATAAGTGGTTTATATTCTGGCTACTAAGTACATATATCTTGATTACTGTCTAATATGTATTTAGATACTGTAAGTTGTTTATTTTGTTATTATATAATGTTATTGTGCTTTATAATTGCTTCTTTTATATTAGTGGTTACTTATTGACTACATTGGTTACCTTCATGCAACAGTTAATCTGATTATATATATTGGTTGTTGTATACTATTTAATTGGTTACTGTATAATTTTTATTATTTTCTGAATAATATTAATGTACACTTGTACTGATGTTTTTATATTCATGGTTACTTATTAGCTACATTGGTTACCTTCATACAAACTGTTAGTATTTAAACTAGGTATTTTTGATTGTAAAATGCAATGAAAAATATGTTTTATGTTCTCAGTGATACTATATAACGATGATTTGGTTACTCTAAATAATCGATTATGTTTTATATTGATTTGTGTTATATAGATGATTACTTAATAACTACATTGGTTACCTTCATGCAACCGTTATAATTTAATTGGTAACAATATCATCATATTGATTGTTTCATTGTAAGATGCATTAAATATGTGGTTTATGTTCTGGTTACTATTAGTGTGTAGTTTGGTTACTATCGAATATTGATTTTGTTACTTTATAATGTTTATTCAGTTGTCAGACAATGGAGATGATTCCAGTTGTACTTTCTTTCAACGGAACGTGGACTGACAGTAACCAATACAACAAATTTGAAGTTACCGGCCTACTAGTTCCATCAACTAGTTCGTTCAGAGAAATGCAAAACTTGATATGCAGTTCATTACGGCTAGACACAAACACAACAACATTGTCAATCAAATTTTAGATTAGAAGCAACATTCCACCGATCAGTATATCAGATGAAGAAACCTTTAGATTCTTTATGGAAGTCATTAGAAAATCAGATGAACAAGGTAAGTTCCCACTAATTATAGATAATGAACACAGAAGGGGGCGCACAACAATATTACAGAACTTGATAAATGTAGAAGAAACTAGAATCCACGATGTAACGCTAATCAGATCAACACAATGGAATTCAGCACTAGTTCCACTAGCTGCACAAGATTGCCAAATTGGAATGCAATATGTTGATCAGCTTGCAATGGAAGTTATTGAACAACAACAAGACAAACAACATGACATATCATATACAGAAGAACAATCTGATGATGTAATAACAGATCCGAATGAACGTGAAGTAAAATTACATCAAACTTATAAAGACAAAAAAGTCCTATCACAAGCAATGAGGTTGCATTCAATCAAGAAAAACAGACAACACCAAGTTGACCAAACAGGTTGTAGAGACTTTGTACTAGTGTGCGTAGATAATGAAAATTGCAGAAGGAAGATGAGAGCATCAAGGTTTTGAAAAACCACTGTGTTTAAGGTGAGAGAATTCAATGACATCCACACGTGTTCAGTCAACGTGTTGCTGGGAGACCACAGACAGGCAAATAGTGAGTTGGTTAGTGAATACATAATGCACAAATTAATAAATATTAAGAAAATATACACACCAACAGATATTGTGGAGGACATGATGATAGAATATAATGTCTCTATCTCTTACCAAAAAGCATGGAGATCAAAGGAGAAAGCATTGGAAAAGGTGAGAGAAAATCCACACGACTACTCACTGATCCCATCATGGTTGCACATGTTTAAAAAAACAAATCCAAGTAACACTTTAAACAGTTTATTAGTTTTTCATAATTAGTTGGTTACTCAATTCAACTGACTTGGTTACCTTGTTATGCATGTTTAGTTACTAACTATACTGTACAATGAAATTATGTTAAATAATTTTTTTGTGTATGACAAATTTCTACACAAAATATTACAATTTACTACAAGTTTGGTTACCATTTACTACAAGTTTGGTTACCATTTATTACAAGTTTGGATATTGTATGCCACTTGTAATTATAATGGTATTTCTGAGATTTCATATCGTGTTAAAATCATTTGGAGTTGGAAACAAATGGTCGTTTCAAGTATTTATTCTTTGCCATTGGAGCATCCATTCAAGCATGGCACCATTACTTTCCAATCATTGTAATTGATGGCACGTTCATACAATCAACTTACGGGGGGACTGTTGGTCAGAAAACAGATCACTAAACACGCGCAAGTATACGTGGTCTAACAAGTAATACAGTGATAAGGAGAGTGTCGTACCCACGAGGAACTATCACTAATATTTACCAAATACCGACTTTGTATCGCTTAAGTCTTATTCGAACAACAGACTAATAGGAGTGTGATTAATCTAGATAACTAATTAGAAAAGCAAGTAAATGGATAACGAATGGCAATCGAAGGCACTACAAGCTAAGGTCAAAACTTCACCCCACACATGCATTCTATCGAATACCTGGCATGCTATGCTTCATCAAACTTCCTACTCTTCTCTCTTTGGTCTTAATGGTCACGACAGTTTGTCAATCGAGAACACACATGTGCTCATATACCTCTATCGAGGTATGCACAAACATATCCTCTCTAGATCCACCCGATAAGGAATAAAACAGAAAAGAACGTCCATGCTAGGTGATAATCCTATACATGTCTATGCAAATTAACCTAACAAGGATTTAAGCATAAGTTCTTAATTAGGTCACACGCGGCGCATATATATATGTCTATTCTATGCACAACTTATGCAGTCGAAACCCATAATCACATGCTAATATATTTAGGTATAAATCTAGAATCCTTCTTTAAATATCATATAGATTACCATAATCATAACTAATGTCTTAGCGAGAATCATTAAGCATAAATATATTAAACCAAACCATATGGTGCAAACCAAAGAGATAAAACAGTCAATTTAAATAACAAAGGGTTCCATTATAATCTTAGAGCCAATACTTAGTTCATAGCTACTGAACAAAATATAAGTACCAATAAAGACAACAGTTATGGATTACAAAATCAGAGGAAATAAATGGATAAGAATAAACTCTGTCGAGGCTCTTCAGTCTCCAAGCATTCCGCTCCTTTCAAGCTCTCCTATCCGTGTAGCTAACTACTCTTGTTGCTCCAAGGAAATCCTAGACAATTCCCTAATTTACCTAATCTATATTTACAAACATTAACTAAGAACTAGAGAGAGAAAGTACAAAAGAGGAGAGAACTATTCTATCTTAAGCTAAGTTATCCGATTATATGATATGCAGAGGCTGGCTTTGCTATATATATCAGTTCCTTCTTCAAGCTAGGTCAAAAGCAAGCCTTCTCTGCCTGGACACCGGAGGTCGCGCTACAGTATGGGCAATAAGGCGTAGAGTGAGTTCACAGCAGCCATGTCATCAACAAAGATCGGAGGTCGTACTGCAACATGAGCCCATGAAGGATCGTGACTGCCAAGGCTAAGGTGACGCTACTACCGGACATATGGGTGGCGCCATGCCATGCGAGATTAAGGAATGGCATTGGCGTCGCGGCGCCAGGTATGTAAATTGTCCGTTTTGTCCCCTGAGAAAACGGCAACTATAAAGCCCGGCAATACGTCGGTTAAGCATAATAATACTATAATCATATAAAAATATATAAAATCCACGAAGATCAGACAATTATTTAAGCCATAAAGTATCCAATTTGCGGGTATAAATCCCACTCATTAGGGACACTCCTGATAGCAAGCACACAAGATGCAAACAGAAACATTGTTCCGATTGCTTTTGTAGTGGTTGACAGCGAAAATGAATTATCTTGGAGATGGTTTTTCGTAAATTTGAGAATTGCTTGTGGAGTTAGAGAATGCCAATGCATTGTTTCATATAGACATGAAACCATTATACAAGGACTGAATTGTGTGTTTCCAGATGTCATGTATGGTTCGTGTACATACCGTGTATTGAAAAATATAAAAAATAGATTCAGAAAGAGAGGAGAAGAACTCAAACAGTCATACAACGGGGCTTGTAGAGGTTACACTATTGAACAATTAAACAAACACATGGCTGAACTTGATGCGATTGATCCTCGAATAAGGACATATTTGGAGGAAGAGGTCAAGTTGGAGAAGTGCACAAGGCTCTATGGGGCTGTAAGCAGGTACTCGACAATGACTTCAAACACCGCCGAATCTATTAACAATGCAATCAAGTTGATCAGGGATCTTCCAGTTGCGTCAATGATTGAACGCCTACGTTGTCTAGTTCAAAGATGGTATTTCACAAACAAACAAGCAGGCATATCAACATTCACTACACTATCAACAATAGCTGAGGGGAGGTTGCAATCTAATATCATTAAATCAAAGAAACTTAAGGTAACTAATACAAAATTTAAATTATTACAACATAAGTTGCATTTGCAATTTATGGAAACCTATTTGTTCACTATTGGTTACCTGTAAATGCTAATAATTTTAACAACATTAAATATAACTGCCATTATTTCAATGTAAACAAACTAAATATTTATGCATACTAACGACACACTTAATTTATATTGTAGGTTGAGACATTAAACTTAGTGATTTTCACTGTTTACGATGTCACTAAACAGTATATTGTGGACATCGAATAAAGAACATGCACATGCCGTAAATTTCAGTACCATGAGATGCCTTGTCCATACACTGCTGCTATTATCAGCAAGCGGGATTTGAGTTGTTATGATTTTTGCTCAGAAAATTACTCTAAAACAACTTTGGTCGACACATATTCAGCTTCCACACTGCCGTTAGATGACAAAGAAAACTGGGATGTACCAGAAGAAGTAATAAACATATGTGTAAAACCACCAAAGACAAGAAGACCAGCGGAAAGACCAAAGATAGAGAGGTACAAGCATAGATTTGAAAACAAAGTTCAAAATAGATGCAACAGGTGCCAAGAAAAGGGACACAACAGGAAAACGTGCAATAATCCACCGGTTTGAAGACCAAAAAAGGTCTGATATAGTACATAAACAAACATATTGTAATTACATGAACATATAATTGTTTACTGAGAGTAACCATTAACCACATGGTTTGTAACATTTTAAATGGTGTACATTACCCAAAATTGTTATTCATTAATATTTTGATTTCTGATTTCATCACGAGTTGTCAATATAAAGCAAACATATACATTGAACAAATAGTAACTGTTCTGAAACATGTTTATGTAAATTTGGTTACCATCTAAAATAAAATGGTTACTTCTATATTCATATTTAGTTACCAACAGAACATTTCCAAATAACTTTAATAACTATGTAATTTAAAATTATCCATCAGCTAGATAAATGTGAACCCTCACATGTAAATTAAGCACTTGATAATTGTTATAATATAAGTAATAAATTATTTGGTTACTAAAAAAAACTAAAATGGTTACCCTTATATGCAGGTTTGGATACCAACTGCACCTCCCAAACAATCTTTATTTTAATGAGATTATAAGTGACCATCATATATATGAAAGGGAACTCTTAATTGGAGTTTCTGATTCCATCATGATGATAGTGTATAAATAAAACATATACATTTAACACTTTATAACATTCCTGACTCAAACTTATAATTATTTGGTTACTAACAAAAACAAAAATGGTTACCAAATGTGTATGTTTGGATACCAACCTAACATTTCAACTTAAATAGCTGATGCAAACTGTTTTGGACCAATTTTATGTCAATTTTCTTACTAATAAAAAATAAATAAAATGGTTACCTCTATATGCAGAACAAGTCAAAAGCCATAAAATAACAGTAACCAAATAGTTACATAAAAGTAACCAACATATAATAAATAAGTAACCAAATAGTTACATAAAAGTTAAATAGTTACAAATAAGTAACCAAATGTGTATGTTTAGATACCAACCTAATGTTTCAACTTAAATAGTTGATGGATACTGTTTTGGACCAATTTTATGTCAATTTGCTTACTCATAAAAAATAAAATGGTTACCTATATATGCAGAACAAGTCAAAAGCCATAAAATAACAATAATCAAATAGTTACATAAAAGTAACCAAAATATAATAAATAAGTAACCAAATAGTTACAAAAAAGTAACCAGAACAAGTTTTAATGGTAACTAAAACATAAACAACCTGAATATCCAACCCAATTTAGGCAACCCATGTATACTCTCACATGTATATTTAACACTTGATATATGTCCTGATACAAGCTTGTAACTACCAAAAAATAAAATGGTTACCTTTCTATACATGTTTGGGTACCAACTGCACATTTCAAACAATGTATCAGACACAACTTAGAAGTAACAAATACGAACCAACAAACAATATCACTTTTATTACTGGTAATATAATCAAATATGTATTCCATTTACATAAGCTCCAATAAACATCACAAACTCATTAACCATAAAAAATGGTTATGTATATCTAACAAAAAAAATACAAAACATAATTCAGAAGGACAATAAAACAACAACCAAACTAATCGAAATATGGCACAAATCTTCCTGGAAATTCTCTATCAGTCTCATATCCCTCTAACTGTTTGTTCTTAGTATGCATGTAGAGGTTTTTGCACAGTTTCTTCTGATACTGAGGAATAGGGAATGGAATAGGAATTTCAGCAAATTTCTAGTGAATAACATGCTCAGCAAAACAAATTGTGAACATCGGGCAATCACTGTACAAACAAACAAAAGAAAACAAAAATCAACCTAGATATAATAATTAAATAAATGTAAACACTGTAAACCTTACCCCTCTACTTGTTCAGGAACCCCCTCGGCAAATTCCAATTCAATTATGTCATCTTCATCCTTGTTGCGATACAGTTCACTGCTAAAGTCAATGTCAGACCTATCCCTCCAAAAACCACTCTTGCGCAGTATTGTGGGTAAAATGAAGATATAGGGTTCACAAACATCCATAATTTTTGTCTGCATTGTTTTCCTATTTGGCTGCAGAGAATTGTAAACTGTTAAACGTCTACGATACACATCAAATGTCAGCAAAAACCAGTGATCCGGTGATGACATGTGTTGGGTCTCCAACTTTTAGTTTTATTTTGATGATAACAATAATTAATAAATAAATTTCTTAAAAGGGTAGAATCCTCTCCATAAGATTTTTTTATTATAATTGTTTTATTTATCTTATTTACCTTGACAAAAAATATTTTATAAATCGTATTTAATTAATTTTATTGATCTTGATGTTTTAAAATGTTAAATCAATTGGGTCAAGCATTGTGGGACAAAAGTCATATGTTGATTATCAAATGCTTGTTTGACCGAATTTGGAAAGAAGACGAAAATGTTGATTAAATCATTTTTAATTGTGGGCATCTTCTATTTAGTTTTGAATTAATTTTATTATTTAAATATCTCAAAAAATTATTTTATTTCAAAATTATTTTATATATAAATATATATAGGAAAATGATCCGTGGAAAACGTTAGCTATTAACATTGTTTCAACTAACGCTAATCTAGCCGTCCAATATTAGAGTTAATGGCTGAGATGAATGCCCAGCCGCTAGAGGGAGTAGCGGCCATCAATAAATATTAAAATCTTCTCTGCTGGCCGATAAAGGGAGTAGCGGCCAATCAAAACATCGTCGTTTTGACCGGTCGCTACTCCTCTAGCGGCTGCCAAATAGAGAGATTTTAATTTGTTCCAGCTCCCACCACTAGAGGAGTAGCGGCCAACAAAAAAAAATTGGCTCAATTATTGATTATCCTAATTATCCTCATACATACTACTTATTAATTAGTAAAATAAAATAATAAAAAATTATAAGTATAATCAAGAATTATCCTTATACTTATTAATAAAATAAGTATGTATAAGGATAATTAATAATTATCGTCTTATGATTTTAATTATAAATAGAAAATAGTGATTGAATTTATATTATATTTCTACTCAAATATATAAACTCAATCACTATTTCCTATTTATAATTAAAAATCATAAGACGATAATCGATAATTATTCTTATACATACTTATTTTGTTAATAAGTAAGGATAAGTATAAAGATAATTACTAATTATCCTTATAATTATTCTTATAATTTTTATTATTTTATTTTACTGATTAATAAGTAATATGTATAAGGATAATCTGTTAATAAGTATAAGGATAAGTATAAAGATAATTACTGATTATTCTTATAATTATCCTTATAATTTCTTATTATTTTATTTTACTAATTAATAAGTAGTATGTATGAGGATAATTAGGATAATCAGTAATTGGGCCAATTTTTTTTTGTTGGTCGCTACTCCTCCTAGCAGCTGGGCCCTGGGCCAAATTAAAAAATCCTCTCTGTTGGCCGCTACTCCCTCTAGCGGCCAACATAGAGGATTTTAATATTTATTGCTGGACGCTACTCCCTCTAGCGGTTGGGCATTCATCTCAGCTATTAACTCTAATATTAGACGGCTAGATTAGCGTTAGTTGAAACAGTGTTAATAGCTAACGTTTTCCACGGATCATTTTCCATATATATATATATATATTATTATATCTTTGTAAAAACCGTGTATATATTATTATATATATAAATCTAACATGTGTGTGTGTGTATTTTTATACATATATGAATATAATCATTGCATGCAACTTATATATATTAGTACATATATAGTACAACTTGCAGAATGCATATAAAATCATGTGACCTTCAATTTGGGACAAAAGCCACGAGAATTAATGCTTTACTTGGACCAATTTAATGCTTTGGCTTTCAAATTGATTTACATTAAATGCAAGCAGTGGCGGAACCAGAACAAAATTTGAGGGGGGTAAAAATTTGAGGGCGGTTACCGGAGGTCCGGAGCAGCGACGTGAAAATGAAAAACTCATAAATTCAATAAATCCATGAGAATTAACCAAAACCCAAATTATATACACACAAAAACATCCCACAGTGGGCATATCCTAATACTAAATTGCTAATGCCACCATCATGTAAAACTGAATGGTGAAAAGGAACCACTGCACCTGTCGCTTCAGGTAGAGTATCTTTGATGCTATGAGTCCCCCGAATCAATAGAAGGAAGCATTTTAAATTTTTGTCACATAATATTGTAAAGGCAGGCTTCAAAATCTGTAAACATAAACATAAAATATCTTAAAAATGCAAATAGAACACCATTTTCATGTAATGAGAAGTTCATGTTCAACCATTATAATGTACATTAAAATGTGTATACCCCAGCTTTGGGCTTCTGAAGATGAACATCTGCCTTATTGTAGCCAGCAGATACCCCAGCTTTCTTGATATTTTGAATTTTTCAAAGATACTGCTACCTCCGCCCAATAATTAATGATTAAATTTTTTTTATTAAATGTATGTTACACCTAAACATGAGTCATTTTCAGAATGGAGGAAGTATAACTTTGGGGCTTCCAAAATGGAATGCAAATTTCTTAAATCGGATAGAAATATTGTTAGAGATTAAATTGCTTCATCATTTCAAGCTTTTTAAGAAACCACAAACCTAAATACATTCCGATGAACAATTTCAAATTTTTATTTATTTCAGATTGACAATTTTCCGTAAACATGAATTTGATTACAAAAAGAAGAAAATTAACCATGAATAGAATTAACAGGTAAAAGTTGGAGTCTTTGAGGATTTCAATTAAACAAATACTATCAAGAAAAACTAACATATAAAATTAGGCATAAACACATTCAATGAAATCAATACAAAGATATATATATATATATATATATATATATATATATATATCAATGAAAAGGAGAAAAGAAAAAAAATAATTAATTTTACAGACTAAAACAAATAATAAGCAATAAAATCAAGCCAAAACTAAAGCAAATAATAGCGCACCTGCCTTCGCATGTGATAATTGATGTCAAAAGCCAAATCTCCGATCGGCCATTTCCCAAACGTTTCAGAATATGTAAACCTAAGAGTCTCGGAAAATGTGCTAATCGTCTCTAGCCACGTGACTGGTGCATGAGCTGGCCTCCTTGCGATTCTCCTCTTCACAGATCTACTCGATTTCGAGTACTCATCATGATCGCTATCCTACTCTTCTACCTTCGCCGCGGACGAAAGCCTTCGGCTCAAGGTGGCGCCTTGTTGGCTCGATTCTTGCCATTTCCCCCACCCCGATCCCCTAGCCACTTGACCGCCATCCTACGGGTCACCGCCCCACCACCCCTCAGCTCCGTTCCGCCTAAATGCATGCATTATATATTAAAGTTACATTCATATGTTACATGCATTACATATTAAACTTAATGCATTACATGCATTAAGTTACATGCATATGCCTAATGTGTGTGTGTGTGTAAATATATATATATATATATATATGGGAAATGATCCGTGGAATACGTTAGCTAGATGGACTTTTTCAACTAACGCTCATCCAGCCGTCCAAAATTAGAGTGAATGGCTAAGATGAGGGCCCAGCTACTCCTCTAATGTGCCAAAAATTTTGTTGTTAGTCATTTACTCCCTCTGCGGCCGAATAAAAACACTACATTGTTTTGATGGTCAGCTAGAGAGAGTATACCAACAACAAAATTTTGACTTAATCACATTATCCCGATTATTCCTAATTATTTTTATAGTTATACTTATTAACAAATTATCCTTATACATATTAATTAATTATAATTATAAAATAAAATAATTGAAATTATATTTGAGTATCAATAATATAAACTCAATCACTATTTTCTATTTATAATTAAAATCATAAGATGTATAAGATAATTAGTAATTATTCTTATACATACTTATTTTTGTTAATATAATATATAAGTATAAAGATAATTATTGATTATCCTTATAATTTTTTATTATTTTATTTTACCGATTAATTATAAGTAATATGTATAAGGATAATTTGTTAATAAGTATAAGATAAGTAGATAATTAGGAATAATCAGATATCGTATATTAAGCTTGTAATTTGTTGTCATTGCATTATTTAATGGCCAAAAAAACTATTGCTTTTGATCGGTCATTAGAGGAGTAGCTGCCAACAAAAAATTTTGACCGGCCGCTGAGGGAGAAGGTTGGGCCTCATCTTAGCCATTCACTCTAATTTTGATGGTGGATGAGCGCTAGTTGAAAAAGTCCATTTGGCTAACGATTCCACTTCGATCATTTCCTATATATATATATATATATATATATATATGTGGGTTCCATTCACGACAAGAAGGTTGCTGTCAGGGAGCAACCCTTTTTGGCTTGTGAATTTTTTTTTGTCCAACCTAAATTTCACAGGCCAAAAAGGGAGTTGCTCCACAAAGAACCTATTGTCATGGATGGAACCCCTATATATATATATATATATATATATATATATATATATATATATATATATATATATATATACTTGCATGTGCCTAAATATATATTCGTATATATAATATATAAATGTGTGAGTGTGCTGCCATTATCTAAGTAAAACAGTATGTGCTGGCAAGTGACATTTATTTTGGGACGAAATGCAAAACGTGTGAGTTGGCTGGCATGTTGGTCAAATTGCATAATAAATACTAAGTTGATGATGTGTAGCTTGGGCGAAAGTTTGATTTTTTTTGTTTGCAATCCGCGTGCTCCAATTTTCCATCCAAACAATTCATTTCAAAAATAAACAATCTCAACCATTAATTTCAAATCAATTTTTGAAAATTACCATTTTACCCCGACTTCAAAAATCTATAAATAGGAGGCCTTTCTTTCATTTTCAATTCGCCAATTCACTTTCAAGAAAAGTTTATTTCTCTCCCACATACTTTCTCTCTCTAAAAAGCATTCTCTATCTCTTCTTACAAAAGTTCTGATTATTTGAGAAGAGGAAATTGGTCTAAGCATATTGAGATAAATTATTTGATTTATTTATTTGAATTATCTCTTGCTTATTTATATTTATAGATAAATGAATATAAATTGTTATACACAATTTTATATATTTATATTTCATCTATTTATCAAAAAAAGGATACTTGGGCGCCGCAAGGCTACGGAGATACACCTCTACGGAGAGGAATTCGAACATTACGATTTCTTATTGTCTTCAGTAACCTTTTATTGATATTATTTATATAAATATCGTAAAATAGATACGACACTTGATAGCTCAAAACGACATTGAGATACTGCTCCAAAAAGAGTAGTCATCCGAACTGGTTTTGAGAATCATAGTGATCTATTGAAAATATTTATATAAATATCAATTGTGAAATTATAAATTTTGTCGTACTTAGACGTCGCAAGGCTACGGAGATACACCTCTACCAAGAGGAATTCGACCCGTACGATTCCTTATAGTACTAAGTGACATTATTTATAAAAGTTCATACAATAGATTAAATATTCTTATATATTGTTTGAGTTAAACTATAATATTTGTTATATCAAGTATTGCTTAACTAATTTATTTATTATACTTGATATTTGTCATCACAAGTATTTAATCATAAATTCATTTATTCATAAAATACGTGTTGCATAAGATAAAAGTTATTTCAACTTTTATTTCACAAACTTAAGTGAATATATCTGCTTAAATAGAAGCATATTTGATTCAAAATTTAAAACAACTTATTTTCTTACTCAAAAGCATTTTCACTCTAAAAGTTGTTTAAACTTAAAGTGACTTTTCTTTACTCCTTAAAGAATAATTCTTTATAAATTTGTATTAAATTATATATCTGCTTAAACAGAAACATTTTTGAGATAAAACTAAAATTGACTTATTTGCTTATTCAAGAAGCATTTTTCATACAAAATATAAAAGTTATTTAAACTTTTATAACAGTGCATAATTTATATATTTTCTTACATAAAAGCACTATTTGATCAAATCACAGATTATTATCTGCTTACAAAGAAGCATAATTTCTCAAGTATAAAAGTCTTTGAACTTTTATAAATATATTTGCTCTTTAATTGATATCTGCTTATTTGAGAAGCATCAATCTGTACTAAATTATATCTGCTTATTTAAGAAGCATCCATATGTACTAAATTCTTATCTGCTTATTTGAGAAGCAATTTGGTGTAAAATCATTTGTAAAAAGGGAAAAGGTCAGAGTTAGTTTATTTTATGTACCTGTGAGAAAGACGAGTAATTCTTCAACCAAGACCAGAGTCTTAGAGAGGTCAGCGAGAAGTTGGGTCTCTAGTGTACTTGTGAGGTGAGAAAGAGGCTGTTGTTTCAAGACCATATAGATTAGTTGGGAACATTTGGAAGTTTGACTATAAAACTTTGTAAAGGCTTCTCCGCCTGTTGAAGGAGTATTTATTACAGATAGTAATAGGATCTCAAGTCCTGGAGAGGAGCTTGAGACTGGACGTAGCAGCATACCCGAGATGTATTTTGTGAACTAGACAAATCTTTGTGCATTGTGTGATTGAATTTTTTACTGTCTTGCATATTAATTTCTAACACTGCAAATTAATTATTCAAAAATTCAAAAAGGCTTTAGATAATTTTTAAATATGTAATAATCTATTCAACCCCCCTTCTAGATTATTATTGGACTTTCAACATGTGAATGGGGAACAACACGTAGTCAACATTTCTCCATGGTGTGTTAACATCCATGAACAACCCATGGATGTATTCACCTGTTGCCTCTTTTTACGACTAACAAAAGAGCTCTAACTCATGCAAGCATACATGCGTCAACAAGTAATACAGAGCAAGTAAAGTATCGATCCCACAGAGAAAGTTGTTTAACTTAAACTACTATTCATTAATTAAATCACTATATTTATATGCTCACACTATGGATTAAACTTGGTTTGTTCTTGAATTGCAAATAACAACTAAAACAATATAAATGATATAATAAATGATATTGGAACTAATGGGATTCTAACTTCATTCAATATTTCATTCCATCGCCATATATCATGCGACTTGTTCACATATCATAGGAGAGTAGCCAAGAGCACTAAAAGAGTATTAGCCATTTTTCAATGCACTAAGACCTACTTACACAACATCCACAGATGATAGACTCTATGTAATCATCAATATAACCAACATCACTATATGTCTATGTGAAATTGCAACTATATTGATTTTAAGTTCAAGCTCTTATCTTAACTTATACGGTGAAACAGTATATGTCTATCTGGTTCACGAAATACATAAGCCATATAACACAGCCCTATATACGTATACTATCATGATTACAGTCCATATTTGCATGTTCATTGTCAATTCCATACAAATCTTTGAAATGAATGGTGATCAAGCATTCATGTATGCAAAACAATCATAGCAGACATCCCCCATATAATATGCAAAACAACCCCGCATTTAAGTGTGCAATCAAACAAATAATAAAATCCGTTAGAATCCCATAATGGAGTTTAGTTCATGGTGAACCAAAAGCCATTATGGGATCAAAGTTAAACATGATCAATAAGCAACAATTGAAAGATGAAAGATGAAACTATCAAACCCAATTGCTGAATACACATCAATATTCAATCCTCATAAGATTCCAGCAAAAACTAATATTAATAATCCGCTCTCGTAGAGAAATCCCAAGAAGGAGTAGAAAAGTAGAGTTATAGGGTCCTTTTATGTTGGAATCCTCTCTAAAGAGTAAAATACCTAATTACGATGTAAAGATACGTGCAAAACTAATAAAATGTCGAATGATACCCGGACACCAGTCAGGAATCGTTTTAAATCAAATACAACCTTTAAAATTTGGAAATAAAATAAAACACATCAATGACATCGGACATTCAGCGGTATGTTTGGTGATTCAGCGCATGATAGTCTCATGCCTAGCGAGACTTTCGATGAGATTCGTATGTTTGGTGATCTCGGCGGCGGCGCAAGCGCGTGCTCCATAGGCTTGTCTTTCTCGCGGCCGCGAGACTTGCAGTAGCATCCAAGGTTTGGATGGGTAATCGCGCGGGCACGCGTTCTTAAGGCTAGTTTGCCGCGCGGCAGTGCAGCTTAAAATCTGCAGATCCTGGTTCCTGTTTTCCTACTGTTGTTGCTGCTTGCTCAATCATGCTTTATCTCTTTGCACCAATGCACCTTCATGCCATGCATATCCCATCCTTTTACCTCGTTTCAAGCATCCATTTGCCTTATGCTCCATAACACCACCAAAACAGGCCGATTCCTGCACTTATTCACCAAAAGGAGTTTTAAGAACGTGCAATGCAAATTAACATGAAATGCAGCTAAAACAGACTAAAATGTACTTGAGATGGGCATAGTTCGCATGAATTGGTACTCCATAAGTAGGTAAAAATCCTACTTATCAAATACCCCCAAACTTGAACCATTGCTTGCCCTCAAGCAATGCATACTAATGAATAATGAATGATGCAACTACATTACTATGCACTTAATTCTCACATTGTCCCAACCATTATAGACATTCAGTCCAATTTGCCTCAGCGAAGTTTTTCTAGATTTGAGAATACAAATTCAAACCAAACTACAAACATAATGTCATATACTCAAATAATTCACCAATGTTATACAGATGCTGTGTGTGTGTGTGTTATGTTCGCCCAGTACTTGATTTAGATGTAGAATGCTCATGCTATCTTGCTCAAACCAGAAAAATTATAGCATCAATCAAGACTTAAGTTTATATATGCGACTTGAATTATTCCAACATCTTAAAATAAACTAAGGTTCAACAATGAGTTTATTTGCTTTATTCTACTCACGAGGGTGAATTTCGCTCTTTCTCGCGGTGTTTATTGCTATTTTTTTATTCTTTCTTTTTCTACATGACTTTACAATGTCTTACTCATTAGGCACACTGCTACCCCTTAGCGAGCTTTCGACCAACGACTCCCAGACCATGAAAGAGCTTAGGGCGCTAGGTGTAGAGACAATCCCCTCAGGCGTACTTACTCAAGTAGCCAGGGCCCCGAAATAAGACTAGCCATGCTATTTCTACTTTTTTTTTCTTCTTTTTTTTATACACAGATACCCATGTTTTCCCAGAGTTTAAAAATCGATGTTTTATACAGTCTCCAAGCCACTTTTCACATATTTCTCTTTTTAACACTACATTTTTCCGTCGAGCAAAACACACGTGTTTCTTATACCTACAAGTACTTGTGAACCCATTTGTACAAATCGAGAGCATGTATACAGCATTATGAATTTCATTGTATAAAACGTTATAACTCAACTCATGTTATCCAAAATATTCAGAATTCATTTAAAAACTTCACTCTCATCATTGGCTAGACAAATTTTTTCTAAATCTAAGCAAAAGCATGAAGGTATGCAACATGCAACTATGTGCTAAAATGTAGTCTAAACATGCACATAAAAATTAAACTAATCTAAAACTATATGAAATGTAAAACTAATCATAAAACTAATAATAAAAAAACTAACTACTACTACTAATACCCCCAAACTTAAAATATTCAATGTCCCAATTGAATGAAGGTAAAAGGTATGAAAACTCCCCCTAATTATCGGTGGTGCCACCCTCCTCGGGTGGTGAGTCCGATGGTTGGATATGGTGTTGCGGTTCCAAAGCGAGGCCATTCTTGTTGTTCCTTGTTGCTTTGTTGCATGACGCTTGGCTAAAGCCCTTGTGAGTCCGTCATAAATGTTCCCAAATTATCGTACATGGCATCGACCTTGCGCTCCAACCTTGAATTTGTCGATGCCATTGGTGGCGCAGCACGTGCGTGCGTGGACGGGCCCGCTTCATCTGTTTGCGGGGGTTGTTGTTGTTGATCTGGAAAAATGGGATGAAGGATGAATCCTAGTCCGTGTGGATGCGGTACACCACCTATCCACTCCTTGAAATTCGCAATAGTAGCATGAGTGATTACATGGTGTGAGTCTTTGCGGCGACTCATTATGCCATTGGATTCCTTGTTGAGTCTGAGAGCATGGCTATCATTTGGCGTATGCGGAATAGTCCCATTCTATTCCCGCATATAATTGACATGTTTACGTGGATTAACGGTAGATATCGATGTACTTCCTTTGATGATTCCCCATAAAATAATCGCCCACTTTCGGTAGGTATGGCATTATAATGAGTAACGAAATGAGCTTGGCACAAATAAACGAGTTCGAGGCACTGGGCATCTGGAATTCAATCTTGACGATGAAAATGATTTTGGTTCCGTTGTTCTGTCTTATACTTCCATTTGGTGCGGGATACACAAATCGATAATCACAACTACGAGATCCGTCTCCAGTACTACTTCTTCTAACCAATTATCGGACCGGTGGGAGGTGCATCATATATGTTGAATACTTCTCTGATCGCGGAAGGGCGATAATTCACCTGTTCTGCTCGAACAATCGTAATGCCTCTTGTTAGCAACTCCGTGGCATTAGCATAAAATTCTCGAACAATCCCCACCGGAATAGGCATAGGAGATGCAGTTAAACCAACCCAATCTCGTTCACGTATCATCTGCCAAAGTTGGCCATCCTGTTTTGTCGGTTGGAATCCCTGTTCCTTCACAAGAGATTTGGCCATACTCCGATAATAGTCTTGCTGTGCTTCTAAACTGACAAATATGCTCTCGTCCAAGACCTCCTCGTCCTGGTGATCGGAAGAAAATTCGGATGAAGATGAGAGTGAGATTGCACGTGCTCGCTTTGGACCCATGTGGTGATGATAGAGATAATGGGAAGGAATTGTTGATGAATGTCCCTCAGATTTAGTGCTTCACACCCCACAAAGAACCCTAAAAGTATGCCAGGAACGTGATGGTTGGGTATAATCTGTGATAAGAGTTACTTAGCCATCTGAATATAGGAGATATAATAAGTCGCGACTTTTATAGTGGAAGATAAACCCAATTCAGACCGCAACTCGGATTTGTGACTTAAAATTTTTTTCCACGTCTGGGATAACTTGTGAGCATGCATGCTTGACTATGGAATTGATGCGCTTGGTAGCGTGAATGAATAGCTAAGGCTGGTATGATCATGCGTGTGTGTGACTCGCGTGATCATGTGCTTTATGCATCGCCGCGACCCGCGCGATCACATGTTTTAATATTCTTTGTATCAATTTGTAGGTGCATCAAGAGAGAAATGTGTGCTATCCATTGCACCTGCAATTCATCAACAAACGGCATCAGAACAGATTTTTATCACATACATCATTTTATGTAATCCAGATACACGCTCCCCTATACTATCAGCTATTATGTAATTGTGTTAACTTAGGAAGTAATAAATCAACGAAATAAATAAAGAGTGAAAGAGAAATTTTAGATAAGAAAAATAATGGGTTGCCTCCCATCCGGCACTAAGTTATAGTCAATTAAGCTTGGTGTCTCTCGAAGCTCATGTTGAAGAAAAGAATTGAGGCGAATTTACGTACATCTACCTCACCACCATAGTAATGTTTTAAACGCTGACCATTCACCTTAAAAGGCTTATCGGGCGACGTATCGAATATTTCGATTGCACCATGCGGAAAAATAGTTTTCACTGTGAATGGTCCTGACCATCTCGATTTCAGCTTTCCAGGAAAAAGTTTAAATGCAGGTTGTAAAGCAAAACCCTTTATCCTGGTTCAAATTCTCTCTCAATGATTTTTTGATCATGCCATTTTTTCACTTTCTCCTTATAAAGTTTTGAATTCTCGTATGCCTGCAGTCTGAATTCATCCAACTCATTGAGTTGGTAAAGGCGTTCTCCCCAACAGCTGTTAAATCAAAATTTAGCTTTCAAATGGCCCAATATGCTTTATGCTCTAGCTCCATGGGAAGGTGGCGGCTTTTCCATATCTGAGTTGAAAAGGTGACATTCTAATGGTGTTTTATCTGTTTGTCCTATAAGCCCATCTTGCATCATCTAGCTTCAACGACCGGTCTTTCCATGTGGGATTTACAACTTTCTCGAAATTCTCTTGACTTCTCGATTTGACATACCTTGGCCATTCGTTTGTGGGTGGTATCTTTGTAGCGATCGATGCTTCACCCCATATTTCACCAACAAAGTTAGATAAGCGCTGTTGCAAAAGTATTTGCTTAAATCATTGATGATAGCCCTTGAGTCCCAAACCTCGTGAAGATACTTCTATGTAAAAATCGAGGACAACCTTAGCATCATTTGTCGAAAGAGCGCCACTTCTACCCATTTAGAGACATAATCAATAATGAAGCGAGAATGTAGAGATTTCCATGAGAAGAAACGAACGGCCCCATGAAATCAATTCCCCATACATCAAAATTTTGACTTCAAGATTGTATTTAATAGGCATTTCATTCCTTTTAGAGATGTTCCCCATTCGGCACATTTATCACATTCTTTGGACAAAATTATGCATCCTTGAAAATTGTCGGCCGATAGAATCCCGCTTGTAGTATTCTCATGCATTGTTCTTTCACCTCCATAGTGTCCACCATACACAGTAGAGTGACAATCCTGCATAATCCTCTCGGTCTCGCTATATGGAACACACCTGCGTATAACTTGATCAAAACATTATTTGAACAAATAAGGCTCATCCCATATGTACCATTTGACATCATGCAGAAATTTCTTCTTCTGATAGCCCACCACATCGGAAGGTAACAATTTACTTACCAAATAGTTCGCATAATCTGCAAACCATGGCACTTCCCCTTTCACCACAAACAACTGTTCATCTGGAAAAGATTCATTAATTAACATCTTGTCGTTTGTTTCCCTTTCCGGATTCTCAAGTCGCGATAAGTGGTCCGCCACTTGGTTTTCAGTGCCCTTCATATCCTTGATTTCCAAATCAAATTCCTGCAGTAGTAAAATCCATCTGATCAACCGAGGCTTTGCATCCTTTTTCGCCACTAAATGTCGAATAGCAGCGTGATCCGTATATACTATCACCTTTGTGCCGATCAAATAAGCTCAAAATTTATCAAAGGCGTACACTACTGCTAGTAATTCTTTCTCCGTGGTGGTATAGTTCAACTGTGCATCTGTAAGGGTCTTGCTGGCATAGTAAATAACATGGAACATCTTCTCTTTCCTTTGTCCCAAAGCAGCCCCTACAGCGTAATCACTGGCATCACACATCAGCTCAAATGGCAATTCCCAATCTGGAGCAGTAATAATTGGTGCTGATGTTAATTTTCATTTCGGATGCTCGAATCTTGAACCACATGAAGCCTTATCGAAGATAAAATGCGCATCCTTCTCTAATAAACTACATAATGGTTTAGTTATCTTGGAGAAGTCTTTGATAAATCTGCGGTAGAAACCTGCATGGCCCAGAAAGCTACGAACACCTTTTACTGAAGTAGGTGGTGGCAATTTCTCTATAGTTTCCAACTTTTCCCTATCTACCTCGAGTCCCTTCTTCGATACTTTGTGTCCAAGTATGATTCCTTCCTGTACCATAAAATGGCATTTTCCCGATTTAGTACAGTTTGTTTCAACACATCGCTTCAACACCATCACCAAATTCTCGAGACATAGATCAAATGAGTCTCCAAAAACTGAGAAGTCATCCATAAATACTTCCACATTCTGCTCTACCATATCTAAAAATATAGCCATCATGCATCTCTGAAAAGTGGCTGGAGCGTTGCACAACCCAAAAGACATCCTTCTAAAAGTAAATGTGTCGTATGGACATGTGAAAGTTGTCTTCTCTTGGTCTTCTGGAGCTATCATTATTTGATTATAGCCCAAATATCCGTCCAGTAGGCAATAGTATTCATGACCTGCTAATCTGTCCAGCATCTGATCAATGAATGGTAGTGGAAAATGATCTTTCCTTGTAGCTTTATTAAGCCTACGGTAGTCCATGCAAACTCTCCACCCTGTCACTGTTCGTGTTGGAATCAACTCATTGTTCTCATTAGTCACTACTGTCATGCCACCTTTTTTTGGTACACACTGCACTGGGCTCACCCATGAGCTATCTGAGATAGGATAGATTATTCCTGCATCCAACCATTTTAGTACCTCTTTCTTAACCACTTCTTTCATTATCGGATTAAGTCTCCTTGTTGCTCAACCGATGGTTTACTTTCATCTTCCATCAGAATTTTATGCATACAAAATGAAGGGTTGATCCCTTTTATATTCGCTATGGTCCATCCAATCGCTGATTTGAAATCTCAAAGTACTCGTAGCAGTTTTTCTTCCTAAAAAGATGTTAATGCAGAAGAAATAATCACAGGTAGCTTAGAATTTGTATTTAAAAATGCGTACCTGAGATGATCTGGAAGTGGTTTCAATTCAAGTTCTGGAGGTGTCTCCAGAGATGGTTTTAATTTTACGGAGGTTTCTCCTGCTTTTGTCAATGGTTCAATAGGTATCCTGAATTTCCTGACTTGTGGAGTGGTATCCAGATATTGCACAAGTTCATCTAGTTCCTCGTCCTCCACATCTGAATTTTCAGCAATTACATTCCTCAAAGGTTTAGCAGCCACCCGCCTTTGTACTTCATCATTTATAACCTCTTCCACCAACTCAACCAAAAAACATTCCTCTTCATCTGCTGGAAACTTTATAGCTTTGAAAACATTAAAGGTGATCTCTTGATCATGAACACGCATAGTGAGTTCCCCTTACGCACATCTATCGTAGAGTTTTCACATGGCTAAGAATGGTCTTCCTAATATGATTGGTATATTTTTGTCCTCCTCGTAGTCTAGAATGATGAAGTCAGCTGGGAAAATAAACTTGTCCACCTTAACCAACACATCCTCAATAATTCTACGTGGATATGTGATCGATCTGTCAGTTAGCTGTAATGATATGTTTATCGTCTTTGGATCCGGCAATCCCAACTGATTAAACACTGACAAGGGCATCAAATTTATGCTTGCCCCAAGATCACATAAACACTTACTGAAGTTCAACTTTCCTATGGTACATAGAATTGTGAAACTGCCTGGATCCTTCATCTTTGGAAGTAATTTCTGTTGAAGCACTGCATTGCATTCCTCTGTTAAGGCTAATATCTTAAACTCATCTAATCTCCTCTTCCTTGATAATATACCCTTCATAAACTTGGCGTAGCTGGGCATTTGTTCCAATGCCTCGGCGAAGGGTATGTTGATCTGCAGCTTTTTGAACACCTCCAAGAATTTGCTGAACTGTTTATCTTCCCTTTTCTTCATTAATCTCTGTGGATACGGAACCTGAATGTGCATTGGTGGTACTGGACTCTTAACTGTCTCCTCTGAGCCTGCTTTGTCTTTCTCTTCCTGCCGATCCTCAGATTTCTCCAAATTTTCCTGCTCATTGGCTGGTTCCTCTGCCTTTCATTGTGATGTAGCGCTCTCCTCAATACATTCTCGCTCTTCGGTAGCGCGACTTACTGATGGTTAGACGGATCTTTCCCATATCTCAATGTGATTGCTTGACACTATTCCTTCCCTTCTCTTCTTGGATTCGTCTCCGTATTACTTGGCAATGAACCACAGGGCTGTTGTTAGTAGCCCCATTTGAGTTTCAGATTCTTTATAGCCACCGCTGCTTGGCTCTTGATCATAACCACATGTTTGCCATGTATTTCATCATCATCTCCTCCACTTTTGATTTCTTTTCTTGCTGAGGTGCAGCTGGAGTGTGATGTTGCTGTTGTTGTTGAGAAAATCCTGGCGGAAAACGGTGGTCTAGGATTAAATTATGTTGCTTATTTGTTGCTTTTGAAATTGATTGTTTGGTTGAAACTGAGCTTGCTGATTCCCTTGATTATTCGACCAACTAAAATTTGGATGATTTCTGTTGTTGGGGTGGTATGTGTTCTGAAATTGGCCTTGGTCTTTTACTCAGAGTTTCTCACATCTTGCCTTGATTGATTCTGAGTGATATAACATTGATCGGTCCGTCGAGTGTGACCCTTACAAATCTCACATATGTGTAGGAAACCGTCTTTACCTTTCCTTGACTAAAGTATCTATCTTCTTTGCCATAGTCGCCATCTGTCTTTGATAAATTTGAGTAATGGCATCAACCTCCAACACACCTGCAACTTTGGTTTGTGGCATTCGGGATGTAGGATTCTGAAAATCATTTGATGTCATTGTCTCGATAAGATCATAGGCTTCCTCATAGTTCTTTGTCCATAATGCACCTCCTGCAGCTGCATCTACAATCGGTCTCGACTGCCATCCCAATCCATTATAAAACGTGTTAATTACCATCCAATCTGGCATACCGTGATGTGGGCACTTTCTCAGCATTTCTTTGTATCTCTCCCATGCTTCATGTAACGATTCACCCTGTTGTTGCTCAAATTGAGAGATAGTTGTCCTCATCTTTGCAGTCTTAGCCATTGGGAAAAACTTAGCTAAGAATTTCTGTGCTAAATCCTCCCATGTAGTTATAGATCCTGCTGGCAGAAAATGAAGCCAACTTTTTGCTTTATCCCTCAATGAAAATGGGAACAACCTTAGTCTAATAACATCCTCCGTCACACCGTTGTATATGAATGTATCACAAATTTCAATGAAACTCAATAGATGTTCATTCGGATCATCCGTAGCAGCACCCCCAAACTGAACTATATTCTACACCATTTGAATAGTGCCAGTCTTGATCTCAAAGGTATTGGCCGCTATCGCTGGTCTAACTATGCTGGACTGTAGTCCGTTGATATTTGGCATGGAATACTCTTTTCGTGAGCCCCGATGCTCCTCTCTCTTTGTTCCTCTCACAGTGCATCGGCATCCGTGTTAGTTATCCGTGTTTTCCAATTTGTTCTTGTAAATTTCTCACGTACACCTCTTTCCAACCTCTCGTGTTTATATTATCCTGAAGCAGTGTTAACTTTCGGGGTTGGTTGATCGTAATCATATAAAAATTATCCAAATTCCTGAAACAAAAATAAAAAAAACTGAAATGAGATAGGACTAGATTTGTCTAAGTCATACAATATAGCTTACAACTAATGATAATATAATACTAAATTAAACGTCTTTCCCCGGCAACGGCGCCAAAAACTTGTTGGCTCTTTTTTACGACTAACAAAAGAGCTCTAACTCATGCAAGCATACATGCGTCAATAAGTAATACAGAGCAAGTAAAGTATCTATCCCACAGAGAAAGTTGTTTAACTTAAACTACTATTCATTAATTAAATCACTATATTTATATGCTCACACTATGGATTAAACTTGGTTTGTTCCTGAATTGCAAATAACAAATACAACAATATAAACGATATAATAAATGATATTGGAACTAATGGGATTCTAACTTCATTCAATATTTCATTCCATCGCCACTATCATGCCTGACTTGTTCACATATCATAGGAAAGTAGCCAAGAGCACTAAAAGAGTATTAGCCATTTTTCAATGCACTAAGACCTACTTACACAACATCCACAGATGATAGACTCTATGTAATCATCAATATAACCAACATCACTATATGCCTATGAGAAATTACAACTATATTGATTTAAAGTTCAAGCTCTTATCTTAACTTATACGGTGAAACAGTATATGTCTATCTAGTTCACGAAATACATAAGCCATATATCACAGCCCTATATACGTATACTATCATGATTACAGTCCATATTTGCATGTTCATTGTCAATTCCATACAAATACTAAAACGAATGGTGATCAAGCATTCATGTATGCAAAACAATCATGACAGACATCCCATATGATATGCAAAACAACCCCGCATTTAAGTGTGCAATCAAAATACATAATAAAATCCGTTAGAATCCCATAATGGAGTTTAGTTCATGACTGAACCAAAAGCCATTATGGGACCAAAGTTAAACATGATCAATAAGCAACAATTGAAAGATGAAATGTGAATTATCAAACCCAATTGCTGAATACACATTAATATTCAATCCTCATAAGATTCTAGCAAAAACTAATATTAATAATCCGCTCTCGTAGAGAAATCTCAAGGAGTAGAAAAGTAGAGTTATAGCCTCCTTTTACGTTGGAATCCTCTCTAGAGAGTAAAAACCCTAATTACGATGTAAAGATACGTGAAAAACTAATAAAATTTCGAATGATACCCTGACACCAGTCAGGAATCTTTTTAAATCAAATACAACCTTTAAAACGACGACGTTTTGATTGGCCGCTACTCCCTCTATCGGCCAGCAGAGAAGATTTTAATACTTATTGATGGCCGCTACTCCCTCTAGCGGCTGGGCATTCATCTCAGTCATTAACTCTAATATTGGACGGCTAGATTAGCGTTAGTTGAAACAATGTTAATAACTAACGTTTTCCACGGATCATTTTCCTATATATATTTATATATAAAATAATTTTGAAATAAAATAATTTTTGAGATATTTAAATAATAAAATTAATTCAAAACTAAATAGAAGATGCCCACAATTAAAAATGATTTAATCAACATTTTCGCTCTTCTTTCCAAATTCTATCAAACAAGCATTTGATAATCAACATATGACTTTTGTCCCACAATGTCAATTCCAATTGATTTAACATTTTAAAACATCAAGATCAATAAAATCAATTAAATACGATTTATAAAATATTTTTTGTCAAGGTAAATAAGATAAATAAAACAATTATAATAAAAAAAATCTTATGGAGAGGATTCTACCCTTTTAAGCAATTTATTTATTAATTATTGTTATCATCAAAATAAAACTAAAAGTTGGAGACCCAACACATGTCATCACCGGATCACTAGTTTTTACCGACATTTGATGTGCATCGTAGACGTTTAACAGTTTACAATTCTCTGCAGCCAAATAGGAAAATAATGCAGACAAAAATTATGGATGTTTGTGAACCCTATATCTTCATTCTACCCACAATCTCGCATGCAAGAGAGTGGTTTTTGAGGGATAGGTCTCGACATTGACTTTAGCAGTGAACTGTATCGTAACAAGGATGAAGATGACATAATTGAATTGGAATTTGCCGAGGGGGTTCCTGAACAAGTAGAGGGGTAAGGTTTACGTTGTTTACATTTATTTAATTATTATATCTAGGTTGATTTTTTTTCTTTTCTTTGTTTGTTTGTCACAAATGATTGTGATGTTCACAATTTGTTTTGCTGAGCATGTTATTCACCAGAAATTTGCTGAAATTCCTATTTCATTCCCTATTCCTCAGTATCGGAAGAAATTGTGCAAAAACCTCTACATGCTTACTAAGAACAAACAGTTAGAGGGATATGAGACTGATAGAGAATTTCCAAGAAGATTTGTGCCAGATTTCGATTAGTTTGGTTGTTGTTGTATTGTCCTTCTGAATTGTGTTTTGTATTTTTTTTTTTTTGGATATACATAACCATTTTTTATGGTTAATGAGTTTGTGATGTTTATTGGAGCTTATGTAAATGGGATACATATTTGATTATATTACCAGTAATAAAAGTGATATTGTTTGTTGGTTCGTATTTGTTACTTCTATGTTGTGTCTGATACATTGTTTGAAATGTGCAGTTGGTACCCAAACATGTATAGAAAGGTAACCATTTTAATTTTTGGTAGTTACAAGCTTGTATCAGGACATATATCAAGTGTTAAATGTACATGTGAGAGTATACATGGGTTGCCTAAACTGGGTTGGATATTCAGGTTGTTTATGTTTTAGTTACCATTAAAACTTGTTCTGGTTACTTTTTTGTAACTATTTGGTTACTTTTATGTAACTATTTGATTATTGTTATTTTATGGCTTTTGACTTGTTCTGCATATATAGGTAACCATTTTATTTTTTATGAGTAAGCAAATTGACATAAAATTGGTCCAAAACAGTATCCATCAACTATTTAAGTTGAAATATTAGGTTGGTATCTAAATATACACATTTGGTTACTTATTTGTAACTATTTAACTTTTATGTAACTATTTGGTTACTTATTTATTATATGTTGGTTACTTTTATGTAACTATTTGGTTACTGTTATTTTATGGCTTTTGACTTGTTCTGCATATAGAGGTAACCATTTTATTTATTTTTTATTAGTAAGCAAATTGACATAAAATTGGTCCAAAACAGTATGCATCAGCTATTTAAGTTGAAATGTTAGGTTGGTATCCAAACATACACATTTGGTAACCATTTTTGTTTTTGTTAGTAACCAAATAATTATAAGTTTGAGTCAGGAATGTTATAAAGTGTTAAATGTATATGTTTTATTTATACACTATCATCATGATGGAATCAGAAACTCCAATTAAGAGTTCCCTTTCATATATATGATGGTCACTTATAATCTCATTAAAATAAAGATTGTTTGGGAGGTGCAGTTGGTATCCAAACCTGCATATAAGGGTAACCATTTTAATTTTTTTTTAGTAACCAAATAATTTATTACTTATATTATAACAATTATCAAGTGCTTAATTTACATGTGAGGGTTCACATTTATCTAGCTGATGGATAATTTTAAATTACATAGTTATTAAAGTTATTTGAAAATGTTCTGTTGGTAACTAAATATGAATATAGAAGTAACCATTTTATTTTAGATGGTAACCAAATTTACATAAACATGTTTCAGAACAGTTACTATTTGTTCAATGTATATGTTTGCTTTATATTGACAACTCATGATGAAATCAGAAATAAAAATATTAATGAATAACAATTTTGGGTAATGTACACCATTTAAAATGTTACAAACCATGTGGTAATGGTTACTCTCAGTAAACAATTATATGTTCATGTAATTACAATATGTTTGTTTATGTACTATATCAGACCTTTTTTGGTCTTCAAACCGGTGGATTATTGCACGTTTTCCTGTTGTGTCCCTTTTCTTGGCACCTGTTGCATCTATTTTGAACTTTGTTTTCAAATCCATGCTTTTACCTCTCTATCTTTGGTCTTCCTGCTGGTCTTCTTGTCTTTGGTGGTTTTACACATATGTTTATTACTTCTTCTGGTACATCCCAGTTTTCTTTGTCATCTAACGGCAGTGTGGAAGCTGAATATGTGTCGACCAAAGTTGTTTTAGAGTAATTTTCTGAGCAAAAATCATAACAACTCAAATTCCGCTTGCTGATAATAGCAGCAGTGTGTGGACAAGGCATCTCATGGTACTGAAATTTACAGCATGTGCATGTTCTTTATTCGATATCCACAATATACTGTTTAGTGACATCGTAAACAGTGAAAATCACTAAGTTTAATGTCTTAACCTACAACATAAATTAAGTGTGTCGTTAGTATGCATAAATATTTAGTTTGTTTACATCGAAATAATGGCAGTTATATTTAATGTTGTTAAAATTATTAGCATATACAGGTAACCAATAGTGAACAAATAGGTTTCCATAAATTGCAAATGCAACTTATGTTGTAATAATTTAAATTTTGTATTAGTTACCTTAAGTTTCTTTGATTTAATGATATTAGATTGCAACCTCCCCTCAGCTATTGTTGATAGTGTAGTGAATGTTGATATGCCTGCTTGTTTGTTTGTGAAATACCATCTTTGAACTAGACAACGTAGGCGTTCAATCATTGACACAACTGGAAGATCCCTGATCAACTTGATTGCATTGTTAATAGATTCGGTGGTGTTTGAAGTCATTGTCGAGTACCTGCTTACAGCCCCATGGAGCCTTGTGCACTTCTCCAACTTGACCTCTTCCTCCAAATATGTCCTTATTCGAGGATCAATCGCATCAAGTTCAGCCATGTGTTTGTTTAATTGTTCAATAGTGTAACCTCTATAAGCCCCGTTGTATGACTGTTTGAGTTCTTCTCCTCTCTTTCTGAATCTATTTTTTATATTTTTCAATACACGGTATGTACACGAACCATACATGATATCTGGAAACACACAATTCAGTCCTTGTATAATGGTTTCATGTCTATATGAAACAATGCATTGGCATTCTCTAACTCCACAAGCAATTCTCAAATTTACGAAAAACCATCTCCAAGATAATTCATTTTCGCTGTCAACCACTGCAAAAGCAATCGGAACAATGTTTCTGTTTGCATCTTGTGTGCTTGCTATCAGGAGTGTCCCTAATGAGTGGGATTTATACCCGCAAATTGGATACTTTATGGCTTAAATAGTTGTCTAATCTTCGTGGATTTTATATATTTTTATATGATTATAGTATTATTATGCTTAACCGACGTATTGCCGGGCTTTACAGGACTTTCCTAGCTTTCAGGGGACAAAACGGACAATTTACATACCTGACGCTGCGGCGCCAATGCCATTCCTTAATCTTGCGGCGCAGCGCCACCCATCTGTCCAGCTGGACGTCACCTTAGTACCGCAATGTCAGCTACCGATCCTTCATGGGCTCATGGCACAATACGACCTCCTGGCTCTTTGTTGATGACATGGCTGCAGCAATACCACTTCACGCCTTTATTGCCCCACGCCGTAGCGCGACCTCCGGTGTCTAAGCAGAGAAGGCTTGCTTTTGACCTAGCTTGAAGAAGGAACTGATATATATAGTAAAGCCAGCCTCTGCATATCATATAATCGGATAACTTAGCTTAAGATAGAATAGTTCTCTCCTCTTTTGTACTTTCTCTCTCTAGTTCTTAGTTAATGTTTGTAAATATAGATTAGGTAAATTAGGGAATTGACTAGGATTTCTTTGGAACAACAAGAGTAGTGAGCTACACGGATAGGAGAGCTTGAAAGGAGCGGAATGCTTGGAGACTGAAGAGCCTCGACAGAGTTTATTCTTATCCATTTATTTCCTCTGATTTTGTAATCCATAACTGTTGTCTTTATTGGTACTTATATTTTGTTCAGTAGCTATTAACTAAGTATTGGCTCTAAGATTATAATGGAACCCTATGTTATTTAAATTGACTGTTTTATCTCTTTGGTTTGCACCATATGGTTTGGTTTAATATATTTATGCTTAATGATTCTCGCTAAGATATTAGTTATGATTATGGTAATCTATATGATATTTAAAGAAGGATTATAGATTTACACCTAAATATATTGGCATGTGATTATGGGTTTCAACTGCATAAGTTGTGCATAGAATAGACATATATATATGCGCCGCGTGTGACCTAATTAAGAACTTATGCTTAAATCCTTGTTAGGTTAATTTGCATAGACATGTATAGGATTATCACCTAGCATGGACGTTCTTTTCTGTTTTATTCCTTATCGGGTGGATCTAGAGAGGATATGTTTGTGCATACCTCGATAGAGGTATATGAGCACATGTGTGTTCTCGGTTGACAAACTGTCGTGACCATTAAGACCAAAGAGAAAAGAGTAGGAAGTTTGATGAAGCATAGCATGCCAGGTATTTGATAGAATGCATGTGTGGGGTGAAGTTTTGACCTTAGCTTGTAGTGCCTTCGATTGCCATTCGTTATCCATTTACTTGTTTTTCTAATTAGTTATCTAGATTAATCACACTCCTATTAGTCTGTTGTTCGAATAAGACTTAAGCGATACAAAGTCGGTATTTGGTAAATATTAGTGATAGTTCCTCGTGGGTACGACACTCTCCTTATCACTGTATTACTTGTTAGACCACGTATACTTGCGCGTGTTTAGTGATCGGTTTTCTGACCAACAGTCCCCCCGTAAGTTGATTGTATGAAAGTGCCATCAATTACAATGATTGGAAAGTAATGGTGCCATGCTTGAATGGATGCTCCAATGGCAAAGAATAAATACTTGAAACGACCATTTGTTTCCAACTCCGGGGCTGTGACGGAACCTGATATGAAATCTCAGAAATACCATTATAATTACCAGTGGCATACAGTATCCAAACTTGTAATAAATGGTAACCAAACTTGTAGTAAATGGTAACAATTATAGTAAATGGTAACCAAACTTGTAGTAAATTGTAATATTTTGTGTAGAAATTTGTCATACACAAAAAAATTATTTAACATAATTTCATTGTACAGTACAGTTAGTAACTAAACATGCATAACAAGGTAACCAAGTCAGTTGAATTGAGTAACCAACTAATTATGAAAAACCAATAAACTGTTTTAAAGTGTTACTTGGATTTGTTTTTTTAAACATGTGCAACCATGATGGGATCAGTGAGTAGTCGTGTGGATTTTCTCTCACCTTTTCCAATGCTTTCTCCTTTGATCTCCATGCTTTTTGGTAAGAGATAGAGACATTATATTCTATCATCATGTCCTCCACAATATCTGTTGGTGTGTATATTTTCTTAATATTTATTAATTTGTGCATTATATATTCACTAACCAACTCACTATTTGCATGTCTGTGGTCTCCCAGCAACATGTTGACTGAATACGTGTGGATGTCATTGAATTCTCTCACCTTGAACACAGTGGTTTTTCAAAACCTTGATGCTCTCATCTTCCTTCTGCAATTTCCATTATCTACGCACACTAGTACAAAGTCTCTACAACCTGTTTGGTCAACTTGGTGTTGTCTGTTTTTCTTGATTGAATGCAACCTCATTGCTTGTGATAGGATTTTTTTGTCTTTATAAGTTTGATGTAATTTCAAATCACGTTCATTCGGATCTGTTATTACATCATCAGATTGTTCTTCTGTATATGATATGTCATGTTGTTTGTCTTGTTGTTGTTCAATAACTTCCATTGCAAGCTGATCAACATATTGCGTTCCAATTTGGCAATCTTGTGCAGCTAGTGGAACTAGTGCTGAATTCCATTGTGTTGATCTGATTAGCGTTACATCGTGGATTCTAGTTTCTTCTACATTTATCAAGTTCTGTAATATTGTTGTGCGTCCCCTTCTGTGTTCATTATCTATAATTAGTGGGAACTTACCTTGTTCATCTGATTTTCTAATGACTTCCATAAAGAATCTAAAGGTTGCTTCATCTGATATACTGATCGGTGGAATGTTGCTTCTAATCTAAAATTTGATTGACAATGTTGTTGTGTTTGTGCTAGTCGTAATGAACTGCATATCAAGTTTTGCATTTCTCTGAATGAACTAGTTGGAACTAGTAGGCCGGTAACTTCAAATTTGTTGTATTGGTTACTGTCAGTCCACGTTCCGTTGAAAAAAAGTACAACTGGAATCATCTCCATTGTTTGACAACTGAATAAACATTATAAAGTAACAAAATCAATATTCGATAGTAACCAAACTACACACTAATAGTAACCAGAACATAAACCACATATTTAATGCATCTTACAATGAAACAATCAATATGATGATATTGTTACCAATTAAATTATAACGGTTGCATGAAGGTAACCAATGTAGTTATTAAGTAATCATCTATATAACACAAATCAATATAAAACACACGGATTATTTAGAGTAACCAAATCATCAGTATATAGTATAACAGAACATAAAACATATTTTTCATTGCATTTTACAATCAAAAATACCTAGTTTAAATACTAACAGTTTGTATGAAGGTAACCAATGTAGCTAATAAGTAACCATGAATATAAAAACATCAGTACAAGTGTACATTAATATTATTCAGAAAATAATAAAAATTATACAGTAACCAATTAAATAGTATACAACAACCAATATATATAATCAGATTAACTGTTGCATGAAGGTAACCAATGTAGTCAATAAGTAATCACTAATATAAAAGAAATAATTATAAAGCACAATAACATTATATAATAACAAAATAAACACCTTACAGTATCTAAATACATATTAGACAGTAATCAAGATATATGTACTTAGTAGCCAGAAAATAAACCACTTATTTACATGCATCTTACAACCAAAATAATCAGTAATGACTTTGTTACAAATTAAAGACTAATAGATGTATGAAGGTAACCAATGTATGTAATCAGTAACCATCAATATAAAAAAAAACTCAAGAAGGAAACAAAGTATACTAGAAGTTGCAGGAAGGTAACAAAGTATCTAATAAGACAATAATCAGAAGTTGCAGGTAGGTAACCAAAGTATCTTGTAATAACCCGATATTTTCTATATAAATAAATAAGAAATTTTTCATATACTTTTTTTATTATTTTAAAGGTGGGAATTAAAATCTAATTACGCACAACACGCAAGTATACGTGGTCAACAAGTAATAAAGTGAAAGTAGAGTATCGTTCCCACGAGGAATTGTTTAATAAAAATCACCAAGTACTAACCCGTAACCAACTCAATCTTATTTAAACGAATAAATTTCAAATTATATAAATTAAATTATTTAATTACACTAATTCTAATTACCACTAATTAAAAATCAGATTACGGAGATTTAAGATCACAACTTTACTTATTGCTTCATTTAAGTTAACACACTTCTCATCAATTATTTTCTATTCTGAATTGTTAATCAAGAACACTAAAGCAGATAAAACACCCTCTCGATGCATAATACTCATACTCACTTAAATCCACAGATGATAGAATTAAGCAAGACACCCTAATTAACTAATCCACTATATCTCTATTGAATTACAATTAAAAAGGATTTAAAGTACAAGTTCTCTAAAAGATTACATGCGATGTTAGGTATATCTCTATCCTAGACATAAATTATGTATTCCAACGACATGCAGAAAACACAATCACATGCTATTATGATCAAATCTAAATCTATACTTCATCTCTCGAGTTCATATAGATTATCACGGTAATTGATGGCCAAACAATTAAACAATTAAATTCAAATCACAATAGATAATCCTCACAATAGAACATAATAATTGATAGCGAAGCATATTAAAATAAAATACACAATAAGATCCATTATAATCTCAAACAAAGAATTAGTTCATGATTATTGAATTAAAACTACGAATCCACAATTGAATACACATTAAAAGTTAAAGATAGAAAGAATCTATTGTCTGTAGATTTGATGCTCCCTCCTTGCTCCTACTTTGAATCTTCAATGGTCTCCAAGTTGCTTCATTCTCCAAATCTAAAAAGAACTAGTGTTTTTGATCTAATTTACTCTAATCTAATCTAATTGAATCCTCTATCTAGTCTCTAATCTCCCAAATCCTTGTGATTCTCCTCCTTTTATAAGTCTCTTCATATGTCTTTAAGTCCTCTTGGAAGTCCTCTTAGAAGTCCTTGTGTCAATCGGATCGAAACAATCCTTCACGGACTCAAATTGGACCAAAATTGCAATTTCAAGCATTTTCAAGGCATACCCGCCTTTACGAGAGGCTAAGGCTTGGTTTGGTCCTGCTCTCATGGCTAGGGGGGACCGCCTCTTGTGACTTGCATGCCCACCCCGGCGGCGGTTTTGTGAAGAAAAATTTTCTACTCTGACGTCCTTTGGGAAAACGGTCATAACTTTTGATCCGGAAAGAGTTACGAGGCCTGCCACCTATCAAATCGAAGATATCGACGAGATCGACAATGTTCATTCTTTAAGATTTTAGAAATAAAAGACGGATGAAGGTTGAAATTGAGCTGGAAGTGACTGCTATGCAAATGGCCACCCAAAATAGTGACGTTCGACGTCCGTTGGTACAAATATCATAACTCTTGCATCCGAACTCTGATTGAAATGATTCAAGATGTTCTGAAATGATCAGAAGAAGCTCTACAATGCAATCCAAGTTCCAAGCCAAGAACATGAAATAAACATAAATGCACAAACGATGTCTGGATTGCTTTTCTTTGCATTTTCATACCAATTCTTTGTGATTTCAACTCCCAAGCATATAATCTACAAAACGAACAGAAAATGCATGAAAAGTAACTAAGAAACATGAGATTAAGCAAATAATTTAAGTAATAGATATCGGATAAGTACGTATAAAACCTACTTATCAAATACCCCCAAACTTAAACCTTTGCTTGTCCTCAAGCAAAAACACAAAATAATAATGCAATGCAACTAATCTACATGCCTACTTTAATCCAACAAAGATTGATGCGAAACAAGTCTATTCAACCTACTTTAGAAAAATCAAGTAAACACGATAATACATCATATCGTAACTCATCAAGAATTTCAATCAATCATCAAATCTTAGATCATTATCACGAATATAGTGCGTGTGTGCTCCACAACAATGTTAACTGATATAAAATTAAATTTAACACATAACAAGTCTCTTCGAAGGCTTCATACAGTGTAAACTCAAGAAATCCAAAAATAAGCTAGATCCAACTAAAATCAAATAATTACCAATATCGCGGGTCAACATTGGATACTTATGCTTTATTTTTCATCTACGGGGGCTTTTTGCTCTTATTTCCCGTTTTATTCATTTTTTTTCTTTTGGTTTACATACACATAGCTATGAAATGTCTTATTCCCTTCAGCTTTTCAATGCTACCTTAACGAGCTTTCACCAACGACTCTTCTGCACTATTAAGACCTTAGTATTTAGTGTAAAGACAATCCCCTAAGCTTACTTACCCAAGTAACAAAGGCCACAAAACTAGATAAAGACACCACTGGTGTTTATTCATACTTTTTCTTTTCTCTTTTTTCCTTTTTTTTTTTTTTTTTTTAGCTTATATACCCCAAATATTCCCCCAAACTTAGGTTCTTGTCTAACTTTAGCCATCACTATTTATTCTTGTCATTCTTTCACTCAAACTAGCATTATCCTTTAGAATCCCATTATATATCAATTTAAACTCAATCAATCAACAAGTTGTTTTTACCGTGATATCCTTATTATACCAAATCAAATGTAAAAAGACTCAATTCATAACAAGAAATCACATCAAAGCTCTAATAGTCAAGATTATACTTGTCTACCCAATTCTAATCTCATCATTGGCAAAAACAAATCAGAAACTATCTAACAACCGGATTCATGCAAATGAACATAAAGAACTAACTAATTTTTATTATTATTATTTATTTTTGATTTTGATTTTTTTTTTAAGATAGTGAATGCAAAAACTAAATGTAACTATATGAACTACAATGTAAATAACTAACTATATGCAATACGACACTAAAATGCCCCCAAACTTAAACTAGACATTGTCTTCAATGGCTGAAATAGAAAAAAAAAAAAGAAGCAAAGGACTTCCCTGAAAATATAGCAATCCTCCTCCTTGTCCGCTAAGTTTGGAGAATAGATTAGGCGCATGGAATAAATTGGGCACCACACTTGAATTGGACTTGAATAACCTTTTCATAATCTTTTGCCTGTCCATTGAACCTCCAATACCTATACTGAAGAGAGACAACATGGATTAGAATAGCACTTGGATTGGTAAGAGAACTTAATAAGCAAATTAATTCCTATCTACTAAATAAACTAGTAAAGCAAATAAATAGAAAATTCTCCGGTTTGCCTCCCGCTTAGCGCTTGAATTATAGTCTTTCAAATTTAACTTTGTCTCGTCAACGCTATCCAATTCCTCTTCGATAGTTGAGGAATCCTCCATCCATCAAGATGTAAATAATCCTTTGGGAGGTTCCCCAAAGCGATGGCCATAACATCAAAGTCACCTAGCATGCTCGACTTCTCAGATAATCTCCATGAAGAAGGGCAAATGACTAGGTGTTATCTCCATTATGTTTGTGATCAGATGTGGGCATGGAAGTGTGTCAAACACAATGGGCTCTTCGTTTATCTTCTCTTTCTCTTCCCACCACGGCTTCATTGTTGCACTAGCTCTCATGTCATAAAGAGCCTTGCCGTCGACATGGCTACCAAGTGGGCATGATTTTGCAAATCTAACCGGATCCTTGAACTTTAGTGAAGAAGGCACTTGGGGTATAAATAACAGAGGCTCATCATCGTTGGTACCCACAGTTAGTTCTTCGCTGACCTTGTTTTCATTATCCCCACTTATCTCCTTTTTTTCAACATTTCGTGTCTCATCCAGTTGTAGATTTGGTTCGGGCACTTCATCAACCTCGGAATCCTCATCATAACACCAATTGTTTTGAGGACAGTTGTTCAAGGCTTTGAGCATTTGATCCATCTGGTTCTGTATATTCTGAATTGATTTCTCTTGATTCTGAATTGATTTCTCTTGATTCTAAATTGATCGCTCTTGATTAATCATCTTCTCCTCACTTGATGCTACAAACTTGGACAACAACTCCCCCAGCCTTGGATTTTCTATTTCAGTCTCGGAAGCCATATATTGAGGACCAATGTTTGAAGTAATGTTGAGTTGTTCCATCTGGTTCTGAAAATTGAAGCTCGATATTTCTTGACTCATCATCCTCTCCTCTTGGTATGTTATGCCCTTCAATATTACATCCATCGGATTTGGCTTTTCTTCTTGTGGCAATGGAGGTGAACATGAAAATTCCGGTGTGTATGATTGATTTGGAGCGTAGTATTGGTCTTCATAATTATAGCTCTATGACGAATCCGGGTGATACCCCCAAACTTGATGATAATTAGCATATGTATAATCGTTGAGGTATTCACCACCGTGTTGTCCCGGCCCAAAACTAACGGTGCATTGATGACTCGGATGATTACCAACACAATAATTGCAAGTAACCGCCACACTTTGACGACATTGTGCTGCAAAAGCGTCCAACCTCCTCGAAAGTGTCTCAATCTGTGCTGATAATGCAGAAAGTGTCGCGGGTCCATCAATCTCCGCTCCCCTTGGCTGAGTCATTCTTGTATACGGCCATTGATAATTAAATTCCGTCATTGTATCTGAAAAGAAAGAAAAATAGGAAAAGAAATAAAAAAGAAAAAAAATGTTTAAATTAAGACTAATTTGATTGAAGCTATTATTGGCAAAAATATATTAACTAATTCCCCGGCAACGGCGTCAAAAACTTATTGGGTAAAATCTAATCACGCACAACACACAAGTATACGTGGTCAACAAGTAATAAAGTGAAAGTAGAGTATCGTTTCCACGAGGAATTATTTAATAAAAATCACCAAGTACTAACCCGTAACCAACTCAATCTTATTTAAACGAACAAATTTCAAATTATATAAATTAAATTATTTAATTACACTAATTCTAATTACCACTAATTAAAAATCAGATTACGGAGATTTAAGATCACAACTTCACTTATTGCTTCATTTAAGTTAACACACTTCTCATCAATTATTTTCTATCATGAATTGTTAATCAAGAACACTAAAGCAGATAAAATCACCTCTCGATGCATAATATTCATACTCACTTAAATCCACAGATGATAGAATTAAGCAAGACACCCTAATTAACTAATCCACTATATCTCTATGTGAATTACAATTAAAAAGGATTTAAAGCACAAGTTCTCTAAAAGATTACATGCGATGTTAGGTATATCTCTATCCTGACATAAATTATGTATTCCAATGACATGCGAAAAAACAACAATCACATGCTATTATGATCAAATCTAAATCTATACTTCATCTCTCGAGTTCATATAGATTATCACGGTAATTGATGGCCAAATAATTAAACAATTAAATCCAAATCAGAATAGACAATCCTCACAATAGAACATAATAATTGATAGTGAAGCATATTAAAATAAACTACACAATTAGATCCATTGTAATCTCAAACAAAGAATTAGTTCATGATTATATGAATTAAAACTAAGAATCCACAATTGAATACACATTCAAAGTTAAAGATAGAAGAAGATAAGAAGATAGAATCTATTATTTGTAGATTTGATGCTCCCTCCTTGCTCCTACTTTGAATCTTCAATGGTCTCCAAGTTGCTTCAATCTCCAAATCTAATAAGAACTAGAGTTTTGATCTAATTTACTCTAATCTAATCTAATGAAATCCTTTCTCTAGTCTAAATCTCCCCTAATCCTTGTGATTCTCCTCCTTTTATAAGTCTCTTCATATGTCTTTAAGTCCTCTTGAAAGTCCTCTTGGAAGTCCTTGAGTCAATCGGATCGAAACAATCCTTCTCGGACTCAAATTTGACCAAAATTTATATTTTTTGGGCTACCCCTGCCCCGACGGGGGTCTAGGCTTGTAAAAGACCCGCCCCGGCGGGCTAGGGGCCTGTCTTGTGACTTGCATGCCCACCCAGGTGGTGGTTTTGTGAAGGAAAATTTTCTGCTCTGACGACCTTTGGGAAAACGGCCATAACGTTTGATCCAGGAAGAGTTAAGAGGCCTACCTCCTATCAAATCGAAGATATCGACAAGATCTACAACTTTTTTTCTTTGCGGTTTGAGAAATAACGAACAGAAGAAGGTCGAAATCGGGCTGGAAGTGACTGCTATGCAAATGGCCACCCAAAACAGTGATGTTCGACGTCCGTTGGTACAAAGATCATAACTCTTGCATCCGAACTCCAAGACACACTCTCTCTCTCTCTCTAAAACCCATGAATTCTATTACTAGATCAGTCCCAAGAACAAGCCTCACTACTTCCATGAACAGATCAGGACCCTAGATTCAAGAATTTATTCAAAAGAGGTATGGACCCTAAACAAAATCTGACCTTTGATCCAATGTTAGATGTTATGTTTTAATGTTAAAACATGTTGTATGTAGTATATATTGATGATCTGGGTTGCTAGATGTTAGATCCATAACATCTAGAGGCTCGGATTTGAAGTTTTTAAAAATTTGGAAAATTTTATTTTTGTTGTCTGACAATGAATGTCAGACCTCAGATCTCAGTGACTATTACTTATTTTTGTGTTTTGAAAGTTTGTAGTTGTTGTATGCTATGAGATCTTTGATCTAAAACTGGAATCTAGCCCAGATTATGAACAGGTTAAAGTTATGGTTGGTCAAACCTAGTTGACCGAGCATGACTTTCCAAATCTGGAAAACCCATATCGTTCCCAGAAGGCTCAAACAAGAACTTCATGGGCTCGGATCTATCAGTGGTTTGATGATCTGTTATTTTTGTTGCATCTAAGTTATAGTATGTTGTATGGACTTCATATTTATGCCTTATATCTCCTAACCATCAAATGGGTTGAAGTCAGTGGCTGGTCAAAGCAGGCCAGATGATCACGGACTGAGTTTCTGGGTAACCCAGAAAACTCAAGAACGTGATCTCCGGCGAGGTGGTTCAATTCTATAGATCTTGTTATTCTGTTGTTTTTTTATTTATGTTTTGTAATAGACATGTTCACTTGCATGTTGGATACACACTGAAAGTATTAGATCACATAGAGCAAACACAACACTCAAGATATAAGTATCCGAAGTAACACACTCGAACTGTTCTTCATTTCTGGGAAACCCAGAAATGAAGAACAACCTCTGACACGATTTTCTGAGGCTTAGATCTTTCTGGTTAAGGATGTTTAGACTTGAATATTGTTCAACATGTGTTCTATGTTAGTTTCTATTCATAGCCCAACGTCTAGAACACATTTAACATGAACAGATTTTGCGATATAAGGTCAACAAAAGCGTTGACCGGCCATGACTTAATTTTTTAGGCAGCCCAAAAATATGATGAACACGTCTGACAGTGATTTCAAAGCTTTATATCTTGCTCATGTATTATGATTTGACACAGATATTGCTTTACACTTGTAGTATTACATCAATACTACAAATCAAAGTTATAGCTAGTGTAGACACTCGAATTTTTTTTTCCCTGTTACTAACCATGCAGGAGGGCAAAAGCGTCTTTTTCACACTCCAGATATAACCCTGGAGGATCACAACATCAATTTTAACCTCGGAGATAGTCACAGGAGATCAAATTTCCAAACCCGAAGATAACTCCGGGAAAACAATTTCCAAACCCGGAGAAAACCCCGGAAAGTCGGGCCAACCACGGAGATAGCCGGGGGATCGTGGATCAAAGCACGGAGATAGACCCAAGAGGTCAAGCCAACCTCAGAGATAACCCTGAGGACACTCAGAGTCAACATCAGGTCAACCTCAGAGATAACCCTGAGAAAAGACTGCTACAAGTGCGCGAAAACTGGAGATAACCCCAGGAGGGGAAAAATGGTCATTTTTCTAACTCAACTTCAACTCACATCAAATCAACTCAAATTACTTCAATACAAGTCCCACAAGAACCATATCTTAACTTTCGAGCACAAACTACGCCAAACGGCTCAACGGACTGTCTGACGGAAACCTAGAAATGCCATTTCAGTCATGGACCCCTCCTCCTAGAATCAAAAATGGGCAAATCCTATATCAATGTGTAGCTCTCGGAAAGAGCTTTCCGAAATGATATAGCATGCTTCCATCGGACTCCCGGATTGAAAGTTATGAACGATCGAATCGAGCAACGTTGTCCCGAATATCGTGCCGACACGCGGGGACCCACACCGCCGGGGCACCCCTGCAGCCGTAGGTACACCTCACATTAGGTCCCCCTCTATAAATAGAGGGCTTGGGGTGGCCATTTTGAAAGAGAGAAGAGCGAGGAAGCCCTGCCCAATTTGATTTGTACTCACCATATACTGAGTGCTTTCTCATTTTAAACACTTGTGAGCTCACATATAGCTACTTTTGTACCGGTGGGAGCCGAGTTTCATCCATTTTAAAGATATAGAAGCATTCTTTGGCAGCCCACTGTAAGCCTTCTAACACATTTTAAAGCCTCTCTCTTCATCTTAGCACACACCCTTCTTCACGTTGAGAGTCGTGTTGCGTGTGTTTGCCCGGACTTCGGTCCGTAGTTTTATTTTCATTTGTATATACATATATTATATGTATATATATATATGGACTAACATTATCGAGTTATGCCTCGATTGAGTCTAGATTTCGGTCTGGAGCATTTATTTTGCTTATATATATATATATATATGAAGCTATGCGTCGAACTTTGTTCGATGAGCCTGAACTTGATGCCCGAGCGTTCTTCGCTTTAATATATATATATATATATATATATATATATATATATATATATATATATATATAAAACTATGTGTGGACTTTGTTCGATGAGCCCTGGATTTTACATCCTATTTATTTACTTGCTTTTATATATATATATATATATATATATATATATATATATATATATATATATATATATATATATATATATATATTTTCGCTCCACCGGAGTTTACTTACGTGATGGTTAATCGCTTTTACAACTTTCTTTACGTTTCGTCCTGCCTGGAGTTTCTTCCGTGGTGGTTGATAATTTTACAGCTTTATTTACGTTTTGTCCCACCTGGAGTTTCCTCCGTGGTGATTGATAGCTTTTACAACTTTATTTACATTTTTGATCCCCCATGGAGGTGCTTCGTGGTTGGTGATCATGTCTGTATATATATATATACAACTTTTATATATATACCTGCTTACTGCTTTCATACAAATTACGGTATCGTGTGCGCCTAGGAATCTTGTGATCACAGATTCAGCCTATTGGATCTAGATTCGGTTCCCGTGATGGACATTTTCAGTTTATGGCGACATGTAAATTATTCTCATGGTGTCTGAATTTCCTCAGATGGTTTTCATACCCACGAGGAAATTGGCATTATTTTTGTGTATTATTTTCATACGGATGCCTCGCATCTGTAAAATAAAATCAATCCAGCCGAGCACTTAATAAAATGGAAGTGTAAAAGGTCTTAATTATTATTGAGCATCAGGGTTTGAAAAACCTTTTATAAAACATCATTGCTATATCTTGCTAAAAAGCTCAATTTTTACATAAATTCAAACCCTGTGTATATAGGTACGAACGAGGCCTCGCATTACTTCCAAATAATAACACATTGACCCACACACACACACATTCAGATAATAGTTTCTTGAAAAGAGGCAGTCACTGTGGTAACACGGATGTCGAGGGGTGCTTAACACCTTCCCTCCGTATAATCAAGTCCCCAGACCCTAATAAATCTCGGTTTCATCGACCCGTTTAGCAGTGTCATATCACTGGGTCAATATGCAAACCTTTTCTCGGTTGTGTTGGTACAACCATTTAAAAAAATCAACTGGCGACTCTTAACAGTCCATCGTCAAAATTATACATGTTGGACCTTTATCACTTGTTTTTCAAACAAATCTCACCTAAAATGAGAACACCAAAGAACAAGTAATGGAAAGGGACAATTAAAAATCCCGACGTCGACAGGTGGTGACTCTGGTGGGGACTCCAGTAAGAGGACTTAAGCCGCTATTACAATCTTTTCAAAATCATTATCCGCTTGTGAGTGGATGTTGCATTTACATTTGATGAATGTGTATGCGAATCCATTTCTGATTGCAACTTAGTGCTTCGCACCATATCTCGCCAGATATTAGTGCTTCGCACCATATCTGCTTGGATATTATTGCTTCATACATGTCATCATTTTCATACGGTGAGACGCGATGTATGTGAATGTATTTTGTGTGGTCCCTCCACCAGAGGCTATCCCATCGGTGTTTGATTCTTTGGACTCGTGGGAAGACTAATTCCCGAGGCTCGTGAAAACACCACCCAAATTCGCTCCAGCTTAAAAGACCGGATTAAATTCCCATTGAGTAAATTGCGATGATTTGGGAACCTTCATGCCAAAAAGCCGCGAGAGTAACCTAAGATAGGTCAACCTCTGATAAACCAAACGCGGAGGAAAGTCTCTTCATACTTTCACATCTTAATTACTTGTAAAATTTAACTACTTGTAATTTCATTTCCATATAAATCTCAATGTAATGGAAAATATAAAGGAATATGTGTACATGCCTTCCCTTTATATCAAAACCTGACATACTATCTTGTCAACTGACATCCGTTTTGCAGGACGATACTCCTAAATGGACACATTACGTAATATTTCTACATTCACTAAGACTAAACTATATAAGTCTTTTTTGTAGGCATATAATTGGTCCAGTAACCTGGTCAAAATCCAAAAAAGCCACGAGCCTACAGCCAATTATGCCTTCATCTGACCAGACTGATCTTAATCCAGTTTCTCGCGAAGAATTCAATGAATTAAGTGAACAAATCACAGATTTGGCTATTCTGCTTAAAGAACTACACCAATCTACTCATGGTACAAGGATACCCATACATGTTGAATCCTCCGCACAACGAGGAACCTAAGGTCCAGAGATCTTCGCTAGTTCCAAATGAAGGAATCCACATAAGCATCGTGATTCCTCCAACTTCAGTTACACGACGATTGTCTCCATCTGCGAATCCTGAGTCCGCACAACCTCCTGTAAAGGTGCCAGCCAGCATAATGGCTATATTATTTCCCAAGTCGATACCGGTAAGGGAGAAAGAAGTCTTTGTTCCAGACCCCAGAGTTGAAGAAGAGGAACGAAGAATTAAACGAGACATTGTAAGAATGATGTCAGGCATACGCTTCATTGTCCATGATGAACATACAAATAGATACACCCCAGACGATGATTGCCCAGACGTAATGGTCATCATTCGGGAGCAGCACTCCTTGCATTGGTCGACGAGGGTAAAGCGGGAAGAAACTCATTCTGCCCTGTAGATAACAATAATTGCTTACTTTTTCTGTACAGTATTAGTAGTTACTTTTGTTATTACATGCTAACACTTTGTGTGATTGATCATTTTCATATATCAAGTGAGAGCATGTTGGTTCTGGACTCTAAAGTTAGATGTGCCTAGACTTGCTGATGAGGTGCCTATTCTCCACAAGGACTGTAACTTTGATGTAAAGTTGGACTCGGACTTGATGGAAGTACAATAGGACTATGAGATACCTAAGGAGATCAAAGAATGGGTCGAAGACAAACCCAAGCTAAATCTTGATCAAACCACCTCTTTTAAACCTCAGAACTTTAGAAAACCCCAAACAAATCCAAATTGGTACAGACCTCACTCCAAACCAAAGGAATGACATGGTTACTCTATTGACCCTATTCCAGGATGTGTTTGGATGGTTTCACGAAGACATGGTCAGTTTATACACGAACATTGTCACTCATCGCCTTCCCATCAAAGGAGAATTAAAGCCAGTCAGGCAGAAGCTCAGGCAATTAAAACCTAAGTGGAGGTTAAAAGTTAAAGAAGAAATCGTGAAACAATTTCAAATCGGCATCATCATGGGGTCAACATACCCTGAATGGCTATCCAGTATAGTCCCCATGCCGAAACCCGTAGGGGAGGTGCGAGTTTGCGTGGATTACAATGATCTGAACAAAGCTTGTCTCAAAGATAGCTTTCCGTTCCATGCATCCACATACTCATTGATAATATAACTCAGTATGACATATACTCCATTGCGAATTGCTTTCCGGGGTACCATCAAATCATGGTTGCTGAAAAGGATCGTGAGAAAACTGCATTCATCACTCCTTGGGGAACCTTTTGCTACAAACAATTATCATTCGGCCTCATCAATACTGGAGCTACCTATCAGCGAGCTGTATGGAACTTTTCCACGATCTAATGCATAAAAAAAAGAAGAAGAAAAGAAAAAAGAAAAAAAAGAAGAAAAAAGAAAAAGAAAAAGAAGAATCTCTTCAACATGTTCTACAGTTGTTGCCTTACCATCAGCAGGTTCTAAAGATGGCTTTGGAGTTCGAAGAAATCTCCTTTCTACACATTCCTCGTAATATGAATGACTTTGCAGACGCGTTAGCAACTTTGGCCTCCTTGATTCACATGCCTGACAAGGAACACATGCCAAGCATCACATTTACCCTGCACAAGGCACCAGCCTATGGGAACTATGTTGGAGAAGTATCGGGTGAGCTACCTCCCATCTAGCATCTTTGGTATCAGCATATCAAGGAGTACCTACACTATGGATCTACACCCGCTGAGGCGAGCCCGACTGAAAAAAAGCGGATCCATTGACTTGCTATGAAATTCTAACTGAGCGAAGATGCACTCTACAAAAGAGATGCAAGACTAGGTCTACTCAGATGTTTGAACCAAGACCAAGCTCAAAAACTCATGAATGAGATCCATGGTGGAGTCTATGGCCCACATATGAGCGACCCTCTACATATAAAAAAAGATCCTACAACAGAAAAGTCCGACTACGACAGTTCAAACAACACGACGTGATTTTGAAAAAGATCGTTGACAACCAAGCTCAGTCTAAAGGAAAATTCTCCCCAAACTGGGAAGGCCCGTTTATTGTCAAGGAGATATTGACAGGAGGCGCTTTCAGATTACAGGAAATGGACGGCGATGAATTTTCGCAACTCATCAATTCAGACACCGTGAAACGGTACTATGTCTGAGGTTACCATCAAGCGAACATCCTGGTTTGGGATCATTAGATCACCAGTCATTTCAGGTTCTTTAACCCTCACTATATACAACCTTTCTTTTTTACCCATCTGCCCCTCAGGGAAAAACACACTTTTCAAACCAGCAGCCTGGTTTTACTTCATTTCATACCACTTCGGTTATCCCACCAGGGATTAAACCTTTCACATCTTCAATTTATCCTGTACATGGGATTAAACTTTTCATCTGCAATCCGCCCTATACCTGGGGCGAACTACGTCGACATGATCTCCCCAATACACGGGACTACATAGGCAACCATGTTATATGGTCCGGTCTCACCATAGGAAAAACAAAAATAAACACACTCTTATCCATAACCACATAAATAAACCAGTCCCAAGACACCAAAGATGGTAGGGAATACAGACAGATCGATGATCCATTCTGAAAATCTTGAGACATCTCACTGTCCATCCATCAAGGAGGAGTTTAGAATACATCCAGATCACAAAGTCCTGGAGAAACAAGCAAATATCAAGAAAATAACAAGGCGCAACTAAAAGGGAAGTGAATCAACATATATTTCCCTACCATATATAATGATGTTGGATATATACAATATGTACTATACATGACAAAATAACTAAGCTAGTCTGTGCAGGAAAATACAAGCCCATCTACAAATCAGTGTATATGCGGGATATCAATTCCAACATGGATTCCCTCTCAGAATAAGGAGGTAATGATGTGATTTCCTGCCCAAGGGTTTCTACATGAGCCAACAGATCCACCGCCAACTACATGCGATATCTCGGGTAAATATAGCATCATCCCCGCCAAAGAACAAAGAATATCTCTATGAGTTAGAGCATCATCTCTCTAACAAAGAGACATCTCTACCAGAAGGAGCTGTCAACATCAAAGCCCACATCCACTACCTTTTCACCAGATGGTACAGAAGTAAAAGCCTCTTGAGATCTCGGCATCTTATCAGCTCATCTGTCAAAGCAACTATCCTGCATAACAAGCGAAGGTCAGGTAATTTCAAAATTAAGCGACAACCGGATATTGGGTCCCTTAAAATAAGATTGGGGAAATCCCGGAAGCAGCGACAACTCAACACTGGGGCATTTATCAACCATCCTAAAGTGGAAAATGCACCACTCAAATACCATCAAAGATGGTCCATCATCATCTCAATGGCGATTCGAGATATCATTCACTCACAATTTGATCAACAAAGAGAGTTCCTCATATGAATCCCCGACAAAAAACATGCGAAAGGATCATGGAATTTTTCGATTCCCGGAAAGGGAAGAAGTTTAAAGCGAGATAAAGCCTCTCATCAAAAGAAGGGGAAAATTCTTAAGAAAGAAGTTCAACGACGAAAGGCCCTAGCGGATGAAATCTACACCATCAAACATGTTAGCTTAAGTCCAAGTCCTCATCGATTGAGGCCTCTACAATCAAGTTCCAATCTGGGTAGCGAAAGAACGAGTTGTAACCCCCAGGGATGTCAGCGGAATTCAGGTCATCAGTTCAACTGGCGTGCGAATCAAACGCACAAGAAAATGGGGCACAAGCACCCAACAGCGAAAGGAAACTCCAAATCACCTCAAAAAGGGTGAGACATCTGGTGGTTGTCATCAATCTAAGCGTAACATCGGTAGAAGTCTAGTGAAGTAATCCATGGAATATTACTTCAGCGAAGGCATCGGATGATCCAAGATTCTAAACCAAAGGCATCAATTCAAATATGACATCAAGACAGCGATTCGATGATGAAAGCTTCGTATGCCACTGTTCGAGTGGGAACCAAAAATGTTTGGCGATCAGCAGGATAGGCACCGTTGTAAACTACCAGTGTATACATCGGGAGGGTCTGGTGATTTCAGAACGTCATCCCCATATCTCAACTTATGTTCATCAAACAAGCATCATCGATTAAATGCCAAAACATTGGAGTTAACACCAGCATACGCATCAGCAATGATCGGTAAAGGTAAAGCGATTTGCGAAAACATTTTAACATTCATTACATTGCGATTTACGATTTGCGATATGCGATTTGCGATGCGATATGCAAAATGTGATGTGCGATGTGCGAGTTGCGATGTGTGATTTGGCCAAATGTGAAAAGCGAAGTGCGAAGTGCGAAGTGCGAAATACGATGTGCGATTTGCGAAAACATTTTGACATTCATCATAAACATTCATTACATTGCGATTTGCATCATTAAAAATACCTTGTCATATTTTCAAGTGTCTACTAATCTTTATCATGTCCATTCCATTGCATTGCATTGCATGAACATGATAAAGATGGGCATCTGTAGACACTCAAAATTTTCTTTTCCTGTTACTAACCATGCAAGAGGGCAAAAACATCTTTTTCACACTCCAGAGATAACCCTAGAGGATCACAACATCAATTTTAACCTCAAAGATAGTCACAGGAGATCAAATTTCCAAACCCAGAGATAACCCCGGGAAAACAGTTTCCAAACCCGGAGATAACCCCGAGAAAGTCAGTTTCAACCCTGGAGATAGCCCCGGGGGATCAGGATCAAAGCCTGGAGATAAACCCAGGAGGTTAAGCCAACCTCAGAGATAACCCTGAGGACACTCAGAATCAACATCAGGTCAACCTCAGAGATAACCCTGAGAAAATACTGCTACAAGTGCGCGAAAATCGGAGATAACCCCAGGAGGGGCAAAATGGTCATTTTTCTAACTCAATTTCAACTCACATCAAATCAACTCAAATTAGTTCAATAGAAGTCCCACAAGAACCATATCTTAACTTTCGAGCGCAAACTACGCCAAACAGCTCAACGGACTCTTTGACGGAAACCTAGAAATGCCATTTCGGTCATGGACCCCTCTTCCTAGAATAAAAAATGGTCAAATCCTATATCATTGTGTAGCTCTCGGAAAGAGCTTTCCGGAATGATATGGCACGCTTCCATCGAACTCTCGGATTGAAAGTTATGAATGACCGAAATGAGCAGTCAAGTTGTCCTAATGTACGATTTCCGACACTCATGGACCCACATCGCCGGGGCACCCCAGGCAGCCACAAGTACACCTGCTACTAGGTGTCGCAAGTAGACCTGTAGCTCCCCCCTCTATAAATAGAGGGTTTGGGGTGGCCATTTTGCAAGAGAGAAGAGCGAGGAAGCCCTTCCCAATTTGCTCTGTACTCACCATATACTGAGTGCATTCCCATTTTAAACACTTGTGAGCTCACATATAGCTACTTTTGTACCAGCGGGAGCTGAGTTTCATCCACTTTAAAGATATAGAAGCCTTCTTTGGCAGCCCACTATAAGCCTTCTCACACATTTTAAAGCCTCTCTCTTCATCTTAGCACACACCCTTCTTCACGTTGAGAGTCGTGTTGTGTGTGTTTGCCCGGACTTCGGTCCGTGGTTTTATTTCTGTTTGTATATACATATATATATATATGGACTAACATTATCGAGTTATGCCTCAATTGAGCCTAGACTTACATGAAGCGTTTATTTACTTTATATATATATATATATATATATATATATATATATATATATATATATATATATATTAACTGTGTTGGACTTTGTTCGATGAGCCGTGATTTTACATCCGATCGTTTACTTGCTTTTATATATATATATATACTTATATATATGAATCTGTTGTCGAACTCTGCTCGATGAGCCCAATTTTACATCCTATGCGTTTATTGCTATATATATATATATATATATATATATATATATATATATATATATATATATATATATATATATTTCGTGGTGGTTGATCGCTTTTACGACTTTCTTTACGTTTACATCTTTTGGAGTTTCCTCCGTGGTGGTTGATAGCTTTTACTGACTTTATTTACATTTTGTCCCACCGGAGTTTCCTCTCTGTGGTGGTTGATAGCTTTTACAACTTTTACTTACATTTCGATCCCCATGGAGGTGCTTCGTGGTTGGTGATCATGTCTCAGATATATATATATATATATTTACAGCCTTTTATATATATATATGCTTACCGCTTTCATACAAATTATGGTATCATATGCGCTTTAGGAATCATGTGATCACAGATTCAAATTTTGGATCTAGATTTGGTTCCGTGATGGACATTTTCAGGTTAAGAAACATAAATTATTCTACGGTGTCTGAATTTCCTCAGATGGTTTTCATACCCACAAGGAAATTGGCATTATTTTTGTATATTATTTTCATACGGATGCCTCGCATCTGTAAAATAAAATCAATCCAGCCGAGCACTTAATAAAATGGAAGTATAAAAGGTCTCAATTACTGTTGAGCATCAGGGTTTGAAAAACCTTTTTATAAAACATCATTGCTATATCTTGCTAAAAACTGAATTTTTACATAAATTCAAACCATGTGTATATAGGTACGAACGAGGCCTCGCATTACTTCCAAATAATAGCATATTGACCCACACACACACACATTCAAATAATAGTTTATTGAAAAGAGGCGGTCACCGTGGTAACACGGATGTCGGGGGGTGCCTAACACCTTCCCTCCGCATAATCAAGTCCCCGGACCCTAATGAATCTCGGTTTCACCGACCCGTTTAGCAGTGTCACATCACTGGGTCAATATGCAAACCTTTTCTCGGTTGTGTTGGTACAACCATTTAAAAAAACCAACTGGCGACTCTTAACAGTCCATCGTCGACATTATACATGTCGGATCTTTTTCACTTATTTTTTCAAACAAATCTCACCTAAAATGAGAACACCAAAGAACAAGTAATGGAAAGGGACAATTAAAAATCCCGACGTCGACAGCTAGCCGAGAAACACTTTATACAATGAATTAATCATGGTCAAACGTGGTTCCTCGAAACTGACATATGAAGATCTGGGTTTCTCAAGAACACATTAGAAATTATTTTAAAAATTCCAAAAATAGTTTTAAAATTATTTTAAGTTATAAAAATTAAATTTTAATAATTTGACATATTTTACATAAATATTAATATTTATTTCGATATTATTGATATTTATTTTATTTAATAAATAAATTAATTAAAAAAATTTATTATATTAAAATTCATTTTAAATGATAAAAGGTAATTAATAAATATTTTAAGTTATAAAATATAACTTTTAATATTTTAAATTAAATTTCATTAATTATTTAATATTAATGATATTAGATTTATTTGATAATTATATTTAATAAATTAATTAAAAATGATTTTAATATTATAAAAATCATTTTAAATGAAAATAAATAGTTTTAAAATATTTTAAGTTATAATATATAACTTTTAATATTTAAAGGTAAATTTCATTAATAATTTAATGTTAAATGATATTAGAGTTATTTAATAATTATATTAAATAAATTTTTTAAAATGGTTTTTATAGAATTAAAAATCATTTCAAAAGGATATAAATGATTTAAAAATATTTTAGGTAATAATAAATGACTTTTAATATTTTGGTGAATAATAAATTAATATTTAAATATTAATGGTAATTATTTAAAAATAATTTTTAAAGTTTTAAAAATCATTTAAGAGTAATAAAAATATTTTAAAAATATTTTGAGTTATTATAAATAAACTTAATATTTTTGTAATGGTTTCATTAATAATTTAATATTAATTAAATATTAATGATAATAGAATTATTTAATATTTCAAATATTTTATAATGATTCCCATGTTTAAAAAATCATGATAAATTTTAATAATTATTTAAACATTATTATAAGTCATTTAAAAATAATATGACTGATATTTACAGCTATTGAATTACTGAATGGAGTTTTAGACTCAATAATTACCCGATAAAGCCGTCGGTACACCGAAATATTTCAGAAATTGATCTAGACCTAGATAATTTGACTTGATACGTGTTTGGTTGTGATCCAATGACTATTAAACATGTGTGACAATGAGAATAGGTTATGTGCTGACTGCAAATAGCAGTACTATGTGTTATAGTATGTTATTCTAATCGAACGAATGATCTTATTAATGATAAGTTTCTGTATAAAAGATAAAAATAAGTTGCGTTGTTGTGAGCAGCAGCTCAGGCAAGTATCCTAACTTTGCATTTACTTTATGTAATGGACATGAGTAAAAAAGTTTTAGAATTATATTATCATTATGTCAGATTATTAACTCTATTGTTATCGATTATATATCCAATCTTTGTATTCATACAAGTTCTTAAATTATCCGATCATTGTTTATCAACACAGTATTACTGTATAATTTAGATATTTATTCTGTTCGTTAATTTAAATAGGATTAGACAAGTGTCCTCACTTGGATAATGATTGTATTTAATCACATGTTGATACATACTTATTTATTTCTAGTATGTATACGATGACTTAAAAGTCGTCTAAGCTATTTGATTCAGCTAGACATAAACTTAAAAATATTGTTGAACAAGATAGAACTTTATTGTATCCAACCAGATTATTTTGATTCGGATTCCCGATTAAGTATGAACATCCCGAACATGGGAAAACTTTTGTGCACCTAAGGTGGATAAGATGAACGATAATATCGTTCTTGCATGTAGTATTGATCAATACAGGGCATAACGGGCCGATCACCCCCGTGCCTATAAGTTATGACGGTTTACAGATGAAATAACCTTTTCGAAAATAGAAAACAATGTTCATAGTCTGTCGACTAATCTCCAATTATAGTCAGTACGTAGTTTCAAAATTTTGATATAGAATTGACATGTTGTTATTATTGGTTCAGCTTACTTCACAACTGTTGATTCGTCGTAGAAGTGTCATTCAAAAAAATATTTAATTCTTACAGGTAATATCTATTGTTGTTATTACTTGCTAGGCAATCAAATGCTCATTTTTGCTTTAAATTTAAATGTTTTCAGCTAAGTATGATCAACTAGAAGGTTCAGGCAAGAACAAGGGGAAAGAAAAGCTGTTCGAATGAGTTTTATAATATTCTGTGCAATAGTTAAAGTTTATTAAGACAATGATATTTATTATCTATGATATAATGAATGTTTAAAGGTCGCGTGCATGGGAGTAGACTCTGATGCATATGTAAATTAAGTTTGGTATTTATATTATTGTTATTATTCCGCTCATAGAAATGGTATCGTGAAGCACTGAGTTCGGGTTTCAAGTACCTGAATTTGGGGGTGTCACAGGTTGGTATCAGAGCTTTAGGGTTAAAAACCTTAGGTGGGATAGACCTTAGCAATAACCTTAGAATGAGGGAAATGTTGAAAATAAAAATAACTCATATAGAGTTTTTAAAGCGTATGAATTGAATAAATTCATCGTTAAACAAAATAAAAGATAACTTTTATAAAACTATTGTTTCTTTGTGTGTATATATACTATATGCTAATCAGATAATTTGTGTGAAGATGTCGTGTGGAAAAGAATTAGGATACCTCATATCATGAAGAAGGAGTCAATATCAAAGCCAATAAATTTGAAATAGAGGCTCACAAAGGTCTGGCAACCTTGATGAGGTGGTGGTATTGGAAAACGTAGTACCAGATCCAGGGAGGCGAAAGACTGCATTTTCCACCTATATGATGAAAAGGGAGGCGAACTTTTGGTGGGAAGCAAATCAAGTGAGGGTAGGGGAAGGTGTGGTAACTTGGGTAAGGTTTAAGACTTTGTTTTTCGAAAACTATCTCTCAGCTAGCATGCAGGCTAGGATGGAGGTGAAATTTCTGGAGTTAAAGCAAGATAACATGACTGTTAAGGAATATGCCGCAAAATTTAATGAATTGGCTAGGTTCGCTCCACACCAAGTGGATACGGAGGCTAGAAAGGCAAGGAGGTTTGAGCTGGGCTTAAAACCCTGGCTCTACAACAAGGTGACGGTGTTGCAAATCAATACTTTTGCAGCACTCATGGAACAGGCTATCATAGCTGAGGAGGGGAGTGAGGCCATGAGCCTCTACAACAAGGAGAAGAGGAACAAAAGCAAGGTCATAAGAGCTGTGAAGGTGGAAACTAATAGTGGGAATAGGGGTGAAAAGAGGAAAGGGAATTATTTTTGAAATGTCCAGGTGAAACAAGAAGGTGTGAAGAAGCAGGTAGTTCAGTGTGGAAACTGTGGGAAGAATCACTCTAGTGAGTGTCTGAAGGGTAAGTTTGTATGTTATAAGTGCGGGCAAGAGGGCCATATTTCTCCCAACCGCCCCCAACCCAAGGATGAACAAAGGGTGTTTTACTATTGGGGGTCGATGGAACATAAGGTGAAGGATTGTCCAAAGAGGAAAATGGAGGCGGGGAGTGTAACCACGGGAAAAGGCAACGGGGCTATGGCGATCACAGGACCGACTTCAACCAACAAACCAACAAAAACAATCGCGAGAGTCTTCAACATGACGGTCCAGGATACTGTGGCAGCTGGGAATGGAACTCCTGGTATTATTCAAATAACTTTTATATTCTTATATATGATTTTCCTATATATAGCAAATTATGTTATAAAGAAATTTTTAAGGAGGAATTTGAGTTCTTTTAGAAATCAAACTTCCGTTTAATCAGATAGACAAGCTTTATGTTGAATAGTTAAAGATTTGTTCGATCAATTATGATCAAGATCTATTCGCAATGATTGTGTAAGCTATGTAACCTTGTATATATGAGTTTTAAAACGGTGATTCCGAGGACGGAATCTTTATAAGAGAGGGTGAATGTAATAACCCGATATTTTCTATATAAATAAATAAGAAATAAGAAATTTTGCATATAAATATTTTTTTATTTTAAAGGTGGGAATATGTGCCGTAATGTGTATGTATATTTGTGATAAACAAAAATTTATTTATTACATGAATAATTTCAAATAATTTTATTTTAGAATTATTGATCATTATAAAGTATATTCTTATAATAATTAATTTTGTAGTAGAAATGTCTTTATTATTTATTTTCTATGAAAATATGATTTTTATATTATTTAAATAATATATAAAATGATTATTGAAATTATTATAATTACTATTTTATTATATGAATTTTAGTTAAGATTATTAAGTTAATTATTTTAACTTAATTAATAATGTTATATATGAAAGATAAATCGATATGGAATTCAAACCCTAGTTTTGGATTTTTTGCTATGAATGAGAATAATAATATTATATTAAATATAATATTATTTTTCAGTGTTATAAATATATAATGTATGTGTTGGTCAATTATGGTGTATAATGTCATAACCCTAATATTAATTTGTTAAACCCTATTTGTTAAACTCAATTATGACTTCAAGACTGTGTAATAATGGTGTTATATGATTTATGTTGTGTATTATTAGATTTAATGTTAATTAGAGGAAATCCTAATTAATATTTGAAAACCTTAATTATTTAAAACCCTAATTTTAAATAGTGTGTTTTAATTAAAATTTTATTGAACTTTAAACTTAATTATTCAAACCCTAAAAATTATTTGGGAAACCTTAAGATTTAAAATCTAGTGATTAAACCCTAGATTCAAGTACAATGGACAAGAATACCATTAAAATTGCTAACAAAATGACCACTATACACTTTTTATTCCATTCTTGAAATAATTGCTAGCAAATCTTGCCAAATCTTCGCAAGTCATCAACCTAGTCTAGTTAGGGGTTAAGAAAACACCAGCTCTCAGCCATTAGCCATCCAAATTCATTGCATATGAGTTTTATATAAGGATCAAGAGAGAGAAAGTTCATTATTTACCTCATTTGTGCACTTATACTCTTCCAAGACACACTCTCTCTCTAAAACCCACGAATTCTATTACTAGATCAGTCCCAAGAACAAGCCTCACTACTTCCATGAACAGATCAGGACCCTAGATTCAAGAATTTATTCAAAAGAGGTATGAACCCTAAACGAAATCTGACATTTGATCCTATGTTAGATGTTGTGTTTTAATGTTAAAACATGTTGTATGTAGTATATATTAATGATCTGGGTTCCTAGATGTTAGATCCATAACATCTAGAGGCTCGGATTTGAAGTTTTTAAAAATCTGGAAAATTTTATTTTTGTTGTCTGACAATGAATGTCAGACCTCAGATCTCAGTGACTATTAATTATTTTTGTGTTTTGAAAGTTTGTAGTTGTTGTATGATATGAGATCTTTGATCTGACACTAGAATCTAGCCCAAATCATGAACAGGTTAAAAGTTATGTTGGTCAAACCTAGTTGACCGAGCATGACTTTCCAAATCTGGAAAACCCAGATCATTCCCAGAAGGCTCAGACAATAACTTCATGGGCTCGGATCTGTCAGTGGTTTGATGATCTGTTATTTTTGTTGCATCTAAGTTATAGTATGTTGCTTGGACTTCATATTTATGCCGTATAATCTCCTAACCATCAAATGGGTTGAAGTCAGTGGCTGGTCAAAGCAGGCCAGATGATCAAGGACTGAGTTTCTGGGTAACCCACAAAACTCAAGAACGTGATCTCTGATAGGGTTTGACCAGCATAGATCTTGTGATTCTGTTGTTGTTTTATTTATGTTTCGTAATAGACCTGTTCACTTGCATGTTGGATACACACTGAAAGTATTAGATCACATAAAACAAACCCAGAACTCAAGATATAAGTATCCGAAGTAGCACACTCGAACTGTTCTTCATTTCTGGAAAACCCAAAAATGAAGAACAGCCTCTGACACGATTTTCTGAGGCTTAGATCTTTCTGGTTAAGGATGTTTAAACTTGAATATTGTTCAACACATGTTCTATGTTAGTTTATATTCATAGCCCGACGTCTAGAACACATTTAACATGAACAGATTTCTTGATATAAGGTCAACAAAAGCGTTGATCGGCCATGACTTAATTTTCTGGGCAGCCCAGAAATATGATGAACACGTCTGACAGTGATTTCAAAGCTTTATATCTTGCTCATGTATTATGATTTGACCAGATATTGTTTTACACTTGTAGTATTACATCAATACTACAAGATCAAAGTTATAGCTAGCCCAGAAACACTTTACACAATGAATTAATCATGGTCAAACGTGGTTTCTCAAAACTAACATATGAAGGACTAGGTTTCTCAAGAAACACATTAGACTATACTTTACGTAATTAAAAGGCTATAGCGACACACTTTGTAATTTTATTTAATTTATTTTCCAAAAACCATTTAAAAATAGAAATTTATTATTAAAAATTTCAAAAATAGTTTTAAAAATTATTTTAAGTTATAAAAATTAACTTTTAATAATTTGACATATTTTTCATAAATATTCATATTTATTTGGATATTATTAATATTTATTTTATTTAATAAATACATTAAATAAATTAATTAAAAATCATTTTATTATATTAAAAATCATTTTAAATGATAAAAAGGTATTTAATAAATATTTTAAGTTATAAAATATAATTTTAATATTTTAAGATAAATTTCATTAATTATTCAATATTAATGATATTAGATTTATTTAAAAACTATATTTAATAAATTATTTTAAAATGATTTAATATTATAAAAATCATTTTAAATGAAAATAAATAGTTTAAAAATATTTTAAGTTATAAAATATAACTTTTAATATTTAAAGGTAAATTTCAATAATGAATTAATGTTAAATGATATTAGAGTTATTTAATAATTATATAAATAAATTGTTTTAAAATGGTTTTATTGAATTAAAAATCATTTAAAATGATATAAATGATTTAAAAATATTTTAAGTAATAATAAATGACTTTTAATATTTTGGTGAATAATACATTAATATTTAAATATTAATAAAAATAATTATTTAAAAATCATTTAAGAGTAATAAAATGTTTTAAAAATATTTTGAGTTATTATAAATAAACTTAATATTTTTAATAGTTTCATTAATTTTATTATTAATTAAATATTAATGATAATAGAATTATTTAATATTTAAATCATTTTATAATGATTTCGATGTTTGAAAAATCATGATAAATTATAATAATTATTTAAAAATTATTATAAGTCATTTAAAAATAATATGACTGATATTTACAGTTATTGAATTACTGAATGGAGTTTTAGACTCGATAATTACCCGATAAAGCCGTCGGTACATCGAAATATTTTAGAAATTGATTTAGACCTAGATAATTTGACTTGATACGTGTTTGTTTATGATCCAATGATTGTTAAACATGTGTGACAATGTGATTAGATTATGTGCTGACTGCAAATAGCAGTACTATGTGTTATAGTATGTTATTCTAATCGAACGAATGATCTTATTAATGATAGGTTTCGATATATAAGATAAAATTAAGTTGCTTTGTTGTAAGCAGCAGCTCAAGCAAGTATCCTAACTTTGCATTTACTTTATGCAATGGACATGAGTAAAAAAGTTTCAGAATTATATTATCATTATGCCATATTATTAACTCTATTGTTATCGATTATATATCCAATCTTTGTATTCATACAAGTTCTTAAATTATCCGATCATTGTTTATCAAAACAGTATTACTGTATAATTCAGATATTTATTCTGTTCGTTAATTTCTAAATAGGATTAGACAAGTGTCCTCACTTGGATAATCATTGTATTTAATCACATGTTGATACATACTTATTTATTTCCAGTATGTATACGATGACTTAAAAGTCGTCTAAGCTATTTGATTCAGCTAGACATAAACTTAAAAATATTGTTGAACAAGATAGAACTTTATTGTATCCAACCAGATTATTTTGATTCGGATTCCCGACTAAGTATGAACATCCCGAACATGGGAAAACTGTTGTGCAACTAAGGTGGATAAGATGAACGATAATATCGTTCTTGCATGTAGTATTGATCAATACAGGGCATAACGGGCCGATCACCCCCGTGCCTATAAGTTATGACGGTTTACAGATGAAATAACCTTTTCGAAAATAGAAAACAATGTTCATAGTCCATTCGACTAATCTCCGATTATAGTCGATCGTAGTTTCAAAATTTTGATATAGAATTGATATGTTGTTATTATTGGTTTAAATTTACTTTCACAACCGTTGATTCGTTGTAGAAGTGTCATTCAAAAAAATATTTAATTCTTTCAGCTAATATCTATTGTTGTTATTACTTGCTGGGCAATCAAATGCTCATTCTTGCTTTAAATTTAAATATTTTCAGCTAAGTATGATCAACTAGAAGGTTCAGGCAAGAACAATGGGAAAGAAAAGTTATTGGAATGAGTTTTATATATTATGTGTAATAGTTAAAGTTTATTAAGACAATGATATTTATTATCTATGATATAATGAATGTTTAAAGGTCGCGTGCCTGGGAGTAGACTCTGATGCATATGTAAATTAAGTTTGGTATTTATATTATTGTTATTATTTCGCTCATAGAAATGGTATCGTGAAGCACTGAGTTCGGTTTTCAAGTACCTGAATTTGGGGGTGTCACAGGTTGGTATCAGAGCTTTAGGGTTAAAAACCTTAGGTGGGATAGACCTTAGGCAATAACCTTAGAACAGAGGGAAATGTTGAAAATAAAAATAACTCATATAGAGTTTAAAAGCAGATGAATTGAATAAATTCATCGTTAAACAAAATAAAAGATAACTTTTATAAAACTATTGTTTACTGTGTGTATATACTATATATGCTAATCAGGATAATTCGTGTGAAGATGTCAGGTGGAAAAGAATTAGGATACCCTCATATCATGAAGAAGGAGTCAATATCAAAGCCAATAGCTGAAATAGAGGCTCACAGTGCAAGCAACCTTGATGAGGTGGTGGTATTGGAAAACGTAGTACCAGATCCAGAAACAATAGAACTAACGGATGTGATTCAGACACTAAAGTTGGAGTTGATCAAGCATCAACGGAGATGCAGAATCTGAAGAACAAGGTTTCTTCTCTAGAAAATTTGTGGGAAATAGAAAAGCTGCTAAATAACCAATTGTGAAAGGCATTAATAGAAACTATGGAAGAACAAGATAAGCTTAAAATCCAAATTGATCAAATGGGAGCCAGACGCAACAAATCGGGTGTAGCTCCGAACAAGAAGGGGAAAAGAAAGATGAAAGACCGTGACTTAGGAAATCTTGATAAGAACCAAGGGAAAAAGATATGTTATAATTGCGGACATGAGGGACATATCTCTCCTTATTGTCCCAATCGGAAGCAAAGTGTCTATTTTATTTGTGGGATAGAAGGTTATCAGGCGAAAGGTTGTCCAAGATCCAGAAAAAAAAGGCGTAGTGAACCAGTAGTATAAGTATTGTTAGATTATGTGTATTCCATAATAAGTATGTGTGTAATGTAATATTCTCAAACTTTTGTACAAGTTAATATAGCGAATCCCGACTTTTGTGATCACAAAGGGATAGCAGTATGTGTTATATTATGAAAAGTGCTATGACTTAGTTGAATGAATGCGAATCTATGTTTGATAAGTTTTGTATAACACTTCGTGTTACATGTTAAAATTATATAAAAGGGTTTAGAATGTAAGTTAAATTTATGATTTTTGTAATCAGATAATGCCGCCAAGACGTCGAACACGAAATCAAAGGGCAGAAGAATCTGTCAACAACGCTGAGGGACAACAGCAAGACCCGATGCAAAACTTTGTGAACATGGTAGCTCAGGCTATGCAGTAGAGAATAACAGTCGTAGGGAACCGACCAGACAATCGCTTGGCAAATGTAAAAGACTTCAAAGTAGTAGGACCACCAGAATTCATGGGAACAGTTGACCCTATAGAAGCCCAGACATGGGTTAACGAGATAGAAAAGGCGTTCGTAATTGCTAGGGTAGATGAGGGGCAAAAGACTGCATTTTCCACCTATATGATGAAAAGGGAGGCGAACTTTTGGTGGGAAGCAAATCAAGTGAGGGTAGGGGAAGGTGTGGTAACTTGGGTAAGGTTTAAGACTTTGTTTTTCGAAAACTATCTCTCAGCTAGCATGCAGGCTAGGATGGAGGTGAAATTTCTGGAGTTAAAGCAAGATAACATGACTGTTAAGGAATATGCCGCAAAATTCAATAAATTGGCTAGGTTCGCTCCACACCAGGTGGATACGGAGGCTAGAAAGGCAAGGAGGTTTGAGCTGGGCTTAAAACCCTGGCTCTACAACAAGGTGACGGTGTTGCAGATCAATACTTTTGCAGCACTCATGGAACAGGCTACCATAGCTGAGGAGGGGAGTGAGGCCATGAGCCTCTACAACAAGGAGAAGAGGAACAAAGGCAAGGCCGTAGGAGCTGTGAAGGTGGAAACTAATAGTGGGAATAGGGGTGAAAAGAGAAAAAGGAATTATTTTGGAAATGTCCATGTGAAACAGGAAAGTGTGAAGAAGCAGGTAGTTCAGTGTGGGAACTGTGGGAAGAATCACTCTAGTGAGTGTCTGAAGGGTAAGTTTGTATGTTACAAGTGCGGGCAGGAAGGCCATATTTCTCCAAACTGCCCCAACCCAAGGATGAACAATGGGTGTTTTTTGTGTGGGTCGATGGAACATAAGGTGAAGGATTGTCCAAAGAGGAAAATGGAGGCGGGGAGTGTAACCACGGGAAAAGGCAGCGGGACTATGGTGATCACAATACCGACTTCAACCAACAAACCAATAAAAGCAATCGCGAGAGTCTTCAACATGACGGTCCAGGATACTGTAGCAGCTGGGAATGGAACTCCAGGTATTATTCGAATAACTTTTATTTTCTTATATATGATTTTCCTATATATAGCAAATTATGTTATAAAGAAATTTTTAAGGAGGAATTTGAGTTCTTTTAGAAATCAAACTTCCGTTTAATCAGATAGACAAGCTTTATGTTGAATAGTTAAAGATTTGTTCGATCAATTATGATCGAGATCTATTTGCATTGATTGTGTAGGCTATGTACCCTTGTATGTATGAGTTTTAAAACTGTGATTTCGGGGACGGAATCTTTATAAGAGAGGGTGAATGTAATAACCCAATATTTTCTATATAAATAAATAAGAAATTTTGCATATAAATTTTTTTTTTTTTTAAAGGTGGGAATATGTGCCATGTAATGTGTTTGTATATTTGTGATAAATGAAAATTTATTTATTGCATGAATAATTTCAAATAATTTTATTTTAGAATTATTGATCATTATAAAGTATATTCTTATAATAATTAATTTTGTAGTAGAAATGTCTTTATTATTTATTTTCTATGAAAATATGATTTTTATATTATTTAAATAATATATGAAATGATTATTGGAATTATTATAATTACTATTTTATTATATGAATTTTAGTTAAGATTATTAAGTTAATTATTTTAACTTAATTAATAATGTTATATATGAAAGATAAATCGGATATAGAATCCAAACCTTAATTTTGGATTTTGAGCTATGAATGAGAATAATAATATTATATTAAATATAATATTATTTTTTAGTATTAAAAATATATACTGTATGTGTTGGTCAATTATGGTGTATAATGTTATAACCATAATATTAATTTGTTAAACCCTATTTGTTAAACTCAATTATGACTTCAAGACTGTGTAGTAATGGTGTTATATGATTTATGTTGTGTATTACTACCTCCGTCCCACAATAAATGCTTTTTTAGGCTTAATATTTTTTCCCAAAATAAGTGATGTGTTAGAACTCTAATACAATTTTTGCAATATTTTCTCATATATGCCCTTATGCATTCAATGGTATTTATTGCATCTTACCATCACTACAATTAAATGACACTCATTAACTCTTCAACTTCAAAGAAAATATATTAATTAAGGGTATTTTTGACATTTTAGCTTGTTTATTGGTATGTGTGATTTAAGCTAAAAAACACTTATTATGGGACGGAGGTAGTATTAGATTTAATGTTAATTAGAGGAAATCTTAATTAATATTTGAAAACCCTAATTATTTACCAAACCCTAATTTTTTATTAAAAACCCTAATTTTAATTAGTGTGTTTTAATTAAAATTTTATTGAACTTTAAACTTAATTTTTCAAATCCTAGAAATTATTTGGGAAACCTTAAGATTTAAAATCTAGTGATTAAACCCTAGATTCAAGTACCATGGACAAGAATACCATTAAAATTACTAACAAAATGACCATTATACCCTTTTTGTCCCATTCTTGAAATAATTGCAAGCAAATCTTGCCAAATCTTCGCAAGTCATCAACCTAGTCTAGCTAGGGGCTAAGAAAACACCAGCTCTCAGCCATTAGCCATCCAAATTCATTGCATATGAGTTTTATATAAGGATCAAGAGAGAGAAAGTTCATTATTTACCTCATTTGTGCACTTATACTCATCCAAGACACACACTCTCTCTAAAACCCACAAATTCTATTACTAGATCAGTCCCAAGAACAAGCCTCACTACTTCCATGAACAGATCAGGACCATAGATTTAAGAATTTATTCAAAAGAGGTATAAACCATAAACGAAATCTGGCCTTTGATCATATGTTAGATGTTGTATTTTAATGTTAAAACATGTTGTATGTAGTATATATTAATGATTTGGGTTGCTAGATTTTAGATCCATAACATCTAGAGGCTCGGATTTGAAGTTTTTAAAAATTTGGAAAATTTTAGTTTTGTTGTCTGACAATGAATGTCAGACCTCATATCTTAGTGACTATTAATTATTTTTGTGTTTTGAAAGTTTGTAGTTGTTGTATGCTATGAGATCTTTGATCTGAAACTGGAATCTAGCCCAGATCATGAACAATTAGTTAAAAGTTATGGTTTGGTCAAACCTAGTTGATGAAAGCATGACTTTCAAATCTGGAAAACCCGGATCGTTCCTGAAAGGCTCGAATAATAACTTCATGGGCTCGGATCTATCAGTGGTTTGATGATCTGTTATTTTTGTTACATCTAAGTTATAGTATGTTGTATGGACTTCATATTTATGCCTTATAATCTCCTAACCATTAAATGGGTTGAAGTCAGTGGCTGGTCAAAGCAGGCCAGATGATCACGGACTGAGTTTTTGGGTAACCCAGAAAACTCAAGAACATGATCTCTGACAGGGTTTGACCAGCATAGATCTTGTGATTCTGTTGTTGTTTTATTTATGTTTTGTAATAGACATGTTCACTTGCATGTTGGATACACACTGAAAGTATTAGATCACATAAAGCAAACCCAAAACTCAAGATATAAGTATCCGAAGTAACACACTCGAACTATTCTTCATTTAAGGAAAACCCAGAAATGAAGAACAGCCTCTGACACGATTTTCTGAGGCTTAGATCTTTCTGGTTAAGGATGTTTATACTTGAATATTGTTCAACACGTGTTCTATGTTAGTTTCTATTCATAGCTCGACGTCTAGAACACATTTAACATGAACAGATTTCGCGATATAAGGTCAACAAAAGCGTTGACCGGCCATGACTTAATTTTCTGGGCAGCCCAAAAATATGATGAACACGTTTGACATTGATTTTAAAGATTTATATCTTGCTCATATATTATGATTTGACCCAGATATTGCTTTACACTTGTAGTATTACATCAATACTACAAGATCAAAGTTATAGCTAGCCCAGAAACACTTTACACAATAAATTAATCATGGTCAAACGTGGTTCCTCGAAACTGACATATGAAGGTCTGGGTTTCTCAAGAACACATTAGACTACACTTTCTGTCGCTAAAGGCTATAGCGACAGACTTTGTAATTTTATTTAATTTATTTTTCCAAAAATCATTTAAAAATAGAAATTTATTATTAAAAATTCCAAAAATAGTTTTAAAAATTATTTTAAGTTATAAAAATTAACTTTTACTAATTTGACATATTTTTCATAAATATTAATATTTATTTGGATATTATTGATATTTATTTTATTTAATAAATACATTAAATAAATTAATTAAAAATGATTTTATTATATTAAAAATTATTTTAAATGATAAAAAGGTATTTAATAAATATTTTAAGTTATAAAATATAACTTTTAATATTTTAAGACAAATTTCATTAATTATTTAATATTAATTATATTAGATTTATTTAATAATTATATTTAATAAATTAATTAAAAATGATTTTAATATTATAAAATCATTTTTAATGAAAATAAATAGTTTTAAAATATTTTAAGTTATAAAATATAAATTTAATATTTAAAGGTAAATTTCATTAATAATTTAATGTTAAATGATATTAGAGTTATTTAATAATTATATTAAATAAATAGTTTTAAAATGGTTTTATTGAATTAAGAATCATTTAAAAAGGATATAAATGATTTAAAATTATTTTAAGTAATAATAAATGATATTTTGGTGAATAATACATTAATATTTAAATATTAATGGTAATTATTTAAAAATGATTTTAATGTTTTAAAAATCATTTAAGAGTAATAAAAATATTTTAAAAATATTTTGAGTTTTTATAAATAAACTTAATTTTTTTATAATGGTTTTATTAATAATTTAATATTAATTAAATATTAATGATAATAGAATTATTTAATATTTAAATCATTTTATAATGATTTCGATGTTTGAAAAATCATGATAAATTATAATAATTATTTAAAAATTATTATAAGTCTTTTAAAAATAATATGACTGATATTTACAATTATTGAATTATTGAATGGAGTTTAAGACTCGATAATTACCCGATAAAGCCGTCGGTACACCGAAATGTTTCAGAAATTGATCTGGACCTAGATAATTTGACTTGATACGTGTTTGTTTGTGATCCAATGACTGTTAAACATGTGTGACAATGTGATTGATTAGGTTATGTGTTTGATCGCAAATAGCGCGATCTTATGTGTTATAGTATGTTATTCTAATCGAACGAATGATCTTATTAATGATAGGTTTCTGTATAAAAGATAAAACTAAGTTGCATTGTTGTAATGCAATGAACTCGAAATGAAGTATCCTAACTTTGCATTTACTTTATGCAATGGACATGAGTAAAAAAGTTTCAGAATTATATTATCATTATGTCAGATTATTAACTCTATTGTTATCGATTATATATCCAATCTTTGTATTCATACAAGTTCTTAAATTATCCGATCATTGTTTATCAACACAGTATAACTGTATAATTTAGATATTTATTATGTTCGGTAATTTCTAAATAGGGTTAGACAAGTGTCCTCACTTGGATAATCATTGTATTTAATCACATGTTGATACATACTTATTTATTTCCAGTATGTATACGATGACTTAAAAGTCGTCTAAGCTATTTGATTCAGCTAGACATAAACTTAAAAATATTGTTGAACAAGATAGAACTTTATTGTATCCAACCCGATTATTTTGATTCGTATTTCGGATTAAGTATGAACATCCCTAACATGGGAAAACTTTTGTGGACCTAAGGTGCATAAGATGAACGATAATATCGTTCTTGCACGTAGTATTGATCAATACAGGGCATAACGGGTTGATCACCCCCGTGCATGTAAGTTATGACGGTTTACAGATGAAGTTCTGTTTAACCTTTTCAAAAATAGAAAATAATGTTCATAGTCTGTCGACTAATCTCCAGTTATAGTCAGTACGTAGTTTCAAAATTTTGATATAGAATTGATATGTTGTTATTATTGGTTCAGCTTACTTCACAATTGTTGATTCGTTGTAGAAGGGTCATTTAAAGAAAAAATTTAATTCTTTCAACTAATATCTATTGTTGTTATTACTTGTTGGGTAATCAAATGCTCATTCTTGATTTAAATTTAAATATTTTTAGCTAAGTATGATCAACCGTAAAGTTCGAAGAACAAAGGAAAGGAAAAGTCATCCAAATGAATTTTATAATATTCTGTGTAATAGTTAAAATTTATTAAGACAATGATATTTATTATCTATGATGTAATGAATGTTTAAAGGTCGCGTACCCAGGAGTATACTCTGATGCATATTTAATTAAGTTTGGTATTTATATTATTGTTATTATTAGTATTATTATTCCACTCATAGAAATGGTATCGTGAAGCACTGAGTTCGGTTTTCAAGTACACGAATTTGGGGCATCACATATCTAATAACCAAAATCGTGTAACCAAATTCAGACAGACAAGAACTTAAGTTGCATGAAGGTAACCAAAGTATCTAATAAGTAACCATCAATATAGAAAACATCAATAGACTATAGATTACAACAAGTAATTAAACATTATACATTAACCATTTCAATAAAAAATAGTAACCAATTTATATGTATTTAGTAACCAAAATATAAAACATATTTTTAAATGCATTTTGCAATCAAAGCAACAAGATATCGACTTTGTGACTAGGCTTCGCAAAGAGGCCCAGTGCCATGGTCCGGCTTAACCCTTGCTTGAAATCACTTGCCCAAGCTTTGAAATTCAGATTGTTTAGCCTGTGAAAGTGCGGCCTTTTTAAACCAACCCATTTTTTGCCTGACCAGTGGCCATGACTTATTTTTTTAAAATTAAAATGTTGCTACTTGTGGGTTGTGAGGCTTGAACACAAGACTTGTAAGTAAATAAATAAGAGTTCAAACCAACTGAGCTACAACAACTATTTTTTTTTAATTAATCGTGTTTGTTTACTACACTGTTGGGAAATTAGCACTAGTGCAGCCTGATACATGAAAGAAAGAACACAAAATCAGCCAAACAGGATCTCCCAATCTGTGGTTGCACAGCTTCCTAAGTTATTATTTGTGATCAATTTCAATTACAAGAATCTCACGAGAAAAAGCAACGTAAACTCTTTGTAAAAAACAAAACTTGTTAAAATGAGAGTAGTTTATCAATCTAAGTTAATGTTCACATATGATGTAAATAGCAAGAGGATTCAAAGTGTACAACATCCTTTTTTGATTCTGTTCTTTTTTGGCATAAAAGAAAAGTTCCATTCCATAAACAGTTGATAGACTAGGATAAAGTTACAAAATTGATCTACTGGCAAGTAAAACACTGAAAGCATGTCTTGAACTGGCATAACCCTTCTTAATTTCCACAATCTGTATTCTCACTTGCAGAACAGAGAACAAGGAGTACATTTTAATTAATAATACTAATTTATAATATTATTAAAATTTTAATTGATTGAGATATGTAGTTAATGTAGGTAATTAACTAATCGTGTTTGTTTGTATTATTGTCTATTATTAATTATTTTATTATTTTATTATTTTATTATTTTTAATATTTATTATTATTACTATTTTTGGTGTAGCAAAGAGTTTGAAAAAAAAAAAAATTTAAGGAGAAGCTGGTAAATACCGGTTTACCAACCGCCACGGGCATCACATTTCCAGCCCACCAAAACCCGGGCCTTTTTGGCCCCAACCCGTAGTGCCCACGCTACCAAATTACCGCTTTTTTTGCAGTCTATTTGTGACCAATTAAAGAGCGAAAAACCTAAGAACAGTAACCAATATACGAATACATAGTAACCACGGGGTATCTATATGCATATAATCTTTAAACTCAAATACCTCAGTATACAAATCTGTAATGAATCAATCGACAATCAACAATCGAAGTTGTTACAGAGGCTGGTTACTGATCTTGAAGTTGCTGTTGATATTGAAGTTGTTGTTGATCTTCTCCGATATTATCCGATCTCATAGTTGCATCGCCGTTGGAGAATTCGTCTTCTCTGATATGTCGTTACTCTGTTTTTCCGATCTCAAAGTTGCATGTTTTCTTCATTAGCGTGAATTTAGGACCGGTTAATTGGAAATATGAAAATCGATAACTGACGTGTAGGGAGTTAATGCTCCGTAACTTTTGCAACGTTAATATGAAAGTCGTTATTTTTGTAATTATTTTGTGGATGTTTTTTGTAAATACTTTCTAATTGTTGTATATTAGTGTTAAAGACCCTAAATTAAAATTAAAGAAAAAAGTATGGCCAATTTATTTGGGCTAGATTGGCCCGTTTTCCGGCTTCTGACAATAATATTACAAATGTTGGGAAATTTTGAATAAATTCTAATGTGCACCCTAAACTTTAATCATAAGATAAATTAGAACTCTAAATTTTAAGTTTCAAAACAATTTGTACCTTTTCCACCCTCTACATCAAAACAATGGCACCTCAAATTTTATTCTAGAGGTGTAACTTATATTTAAACTCAAAGTTTAGGGTACATTTAATTCAAAATAAAGTTTATGTATTTTGCAATTTTATTTTAGGGTTAAATTTGAAATTTATTCGGAAATTTTTTAGCTGAAAAACCTCTATCGGTGAATTAAGAGTATTTTTAAATTAAAAAAATATCGATCAAGCATTTTTAATGAGTAAAGCATACCTGACAATAATACAAACAGGCTGAAACTAGTTTATAAAACTCTATTTTTCTATATTTTTTATAAACATTTTTAGCACAACATGAAAAAAAAAGAGGCCAAAATGCAAATGATCACATGAGGTTAAGACAAATTTGACATTTAAAAGGATAAATTATTATTTTTTAAGTCTTGGTTTAACAAATATATCTCTAATTTTGAACAGATAAAATACTACCGAGTAAACGAAGAATATATATTGTTAAATAGATTATTAGCCAAAGTCTTGGCTATAACTTATAAAAAAATACAATGAGAGTACACAAGGGATACAATGATTTACAATATTTATGTGAGACAAGACAAGTTTAATAACCAAAACTCAAAAATGCGGTCATCATACTTGCCAAAGGAACAGAGATATTGTCATCCACTACCCCTGTAGTTGGGAGGGACTCCACCACAGTTGCCACCAAAGCAACTAAAGAAACTCTCTCCATTGTCCAAACCCAATCCAACTGGATGTAACCAAGGGCAGAAAAGTAATAGAGCATCCTACATTTTGAACCGAAAAGTTCAATGTCAAAAATCAAAAAGAAACACACAAGTTAGGTTTGTTTGGCTACAACATTTGTAAGAGTAATGCTATCACATAAAATCGCTCATATACCGCTTATTAGGACTGAGCAAGTAATTAAATTGGAACCGAAATCGCACCAAAAATCGTAGGAACCGCACCAATGGTTCCAGTGTATGTAGCGGTTTTAGGTGGGTTGAATAACCAAATTTACAGTTTCAGTTTGGTTACTAGTCAAAACCGCACGCATAAAAATGAAACCACACCATGTGTGTATATGTATGTATTATCTCTAGTAAATTCTAAAGTTACTTTTCACTTGAACACGCTCAGAGAAAACCACAGTCTTGCGTTGTCAATTTTTCACCAATTGAAAGAAGGTGGTTAGATGTTATAGAATCAAAAATTAAGCATTTGGGTTTTGAAATTTTGAATTTGTTTGATGCATTACTGGAGGGGCTTATAGTTGAGGGGTCAAATTCGTTACTTCGAGCACTTGATGCATTGGTTAAGGTTTATGATATAGTAGTAATAGTCTAATATATTATTTTTTAAATTATGTACAGTTAGGATTATATTCTATAAGTCCTCCCTGCAATATAAAAAATAAAATTTCATTCTATCTCCAATATATATTTTTAATTTTTGGGGAACTAGATAAACCTTCTTGTTTCCTTTATTATAAACTAAAAACTATTTTATGTGTCTCAACGTTTCTACATGATTTGATGGTGAATTTGACATGTTTGGCGTAAAGGTGCTTTGGTTCTATACTTGATATAATTCTCATTGCTTGATTATGTTACTAAGTTAATTGCTCGATGTGAGCTCATGTTAAATTCTATAGAAGGCTTAGACTTTTTGTTGTTTCAATTGGTTTTGGGCACCGAAACCACACCAATTGAAACCTTACTTTACTAATCACAAGTGGTTTCGTGTGCGATTTTGGATTTGTCAAACCGCACCTAAGCGGTTTCGGGTGCGATTTGAACTTCAAACCGCACCAAAAAAAATTAAATCGCACCAAACCGCACCATGGTCACTCTTACCGCTCACATACATTCATATACATATTGGTATAGCCCATATGACTTGCTCTACACGTGGACCATACTAATATGAATATGAGTGTATGTGAGCAGTATGTGATAGTAGACTTATTGCATTTTTAATACCATTACATTTATAGACAAATTGTACTAGAACAAGTTATCTCTATTCAGTTTAATTAAATTTTCAAACGCGCAAAACACACTATAATCAAACAAGCACACAGGAGCGTTTGCAGAGTTTTACACACCGAATTGTAATTTTATGTTAGAAGCACCCAGTGGCGAAGCCCCAAAATTTTTGTTAGTGGGGTTGAAATAGTTACCAAGTTAAAAATAATTTGGCGGGGGTTCGGGGGCGGCGTCCCCGAGCCAATTTTTTTAATACTTTATACTTTCGGGTATATAAATATATATACTATATTGCAATGAAAATATAATAAGTAATAATATATGGTATATATACACTATATTGACTCATAATAAACTTTTTAATCACAATTGTTCATAAGTAAGTAATTCATTATTTATTTTTAAAAATAATATAAATTAGATTATTATTTAGTTTAAAATATTATATATATATATATATATATATATATATATATATATATATATATATATATGAAAGGATATGAGTCATATGTGGTTTAAAATTTGATTAACAAAGTTATATATTTTTAATTTGACCCCGTATAATAGAAAATTTATAAAACTTTAGTGGGGTCAATTTATATATAATACTAAAAAAAAATTAAAATTTACCTTACATTGTAAAGCAAATTTTTTTTTTCAGTGTTATCGATTGACCTCACAAAATTGTATGTGGCTTCGCCACGGGAAGAACCTAATTCTCACAAACAAAAAAAATGTTAGAAGTAGCTCAAGTGAGTTGATGTTACATAATATTTTGTCCAGAAATGAGTCACATTTGAAATCTTATAATTTTTTTAATGTTTGTCTATGCACATTTAAGATATACTCCAGTTGTTCCTCCATAAAAGTCTGGTTTGAAATTTTTTGAATATTAAGGATATATTTTAGTTTCATACTTGCACTTAAAATAATAAATTATTAGTGTAATAGTGAAATTATTCATAAACTTGAAGATATTATTTCATTTTATACTAGACTTAAATGCACTTTGCATCCGTCAAGAATACCGTATTTTGCACATTACATCCTATACTTCAAAACGTGATACTTTGCATTCTGCACTTTTAGCGAATCAGTACATAACACCCTCTATAGCCCAAAATATGTCGCTAAAAGTGACAAAAGTATCAAATTTTGCACTTTTAGCGACAATATTTTGATCGAATGGCGTTATGTGTCGGTTCGCTAAAAGCACTAGATACAAAGTGTCACGTTTGAAATATAGGATGCAATGTGCAAAATAAGATAAATTTGAATGATGCAAAGGCCATTTAACTCCTACTATCAACAAAAAGAGAACTCTTTTGTGGAACAAAAGATTTTATCAAATGAGCCTCTTTTGTGGAATGGAGGAGGTACATTTTTTCTAATATAAATTAAATTTTAGAATTTAATGCTCTCTTTTGCTCCAGAAAAAGAGTATCGCTTGCTAATATTTTTGTTACAAAAAAAATTTGTCTTCTTATTAGTAGTAATATAAAATGGCAGTGTTCTCAAGTTTATCATCTTAATTTCATTACCAATTTATCATGTCATCACTATTAAATAAATAACTTGCTATTTATAAGGATAAACAGAATGAAAATACATTCTTAATGTTTGCAATTTGCAAAATGGATTATATTTTTTGTGAAACAAATGGAGTATTGAACGAGAAAAAAAAACTATAAAATTATTTTTTACTTGTTTTTATTTTCTAAATGTATCCTAGATAACCCTTATTAGACAGTCAAAAACTAGTTAGAGAAAGTTAAATGGGAGTCTTATTTTAGATTCGGAGGAGGCATGTAATAGTTTGGTAATGCAAGATTAAAAACCCACCCAAAGAGAGATCAAGAAACCAACTACAAACATGGAGATGCTACCAAATTTCAAATTTTTGCTTATTGTAAGGAAGTTTTGAGGAGCCAAATCTTCTACCCATAATATCAGCAACACCTATAAAATGGCCAAGTCAGAAAGAAATCACAAGAACAAAGAAACTATCGAGTTTGGATACAAGTAGATCTGCAAATGAGATGAGCCGAGTCAGTTTTGACTTCAGAGCTCGAGCTTGTTTAAAAATTAAACAAGCCAAGTCGTTTCGAGCTTTAAACGAGTCTGAGATTTGTTATACGAACTTGGGTCGTTTAGTAAAAGAGTTGAGCTCGAGCCTGAGCTAAGCTTATGCGATTCAAACTTAAGCCAAACTCGTTTTAACTTTTCGATTATAATTTTTTTTTTTAAAACACTAATTAAAAGTTAAACGAACCGGGCTTGAGACATCATATTTTTTGAGCCCGACTCTTTTCTTGACTTGTTTAACGAACTCGAGCCAGTTTAGTCAAGTCGAGTTAGGTTTGGCTCGCAAGTAGCCCAGTTAATTTACAGTTCTAGATACAAGGCGAAACTATTACCATCCCCACCACACATCATTGCTAGCAAAACTACTCCAACGGGCGACTCACGCCAGAACGTGACAGCACATAAAATCAAAATCAAGACGTAATATAGAGGGCCTTTTAGTAATTCCCTGCATGGAGAAAAACCCTGTAAATAACATAACGAATTCATTTGTACAGTTCAAGAAAGTCATAAAACAATGATAAAGCTAGGAATTTACTCTGGGTTTCCTTCTCGAGTAACAGATTTTATAAGTGCTTCATCTGGAGCCAACGAGAGGCCATGAATCAAAAGTCTTAAGTAATTTACAAGAGGGACTATAGAAGCAAAGTAGCGAGCTTCTGTTGAGGTGCTAATCTAGGAATAAAATGATCAAATGATGTAATTGGTGAAAAATCAATAATTTATTGTACCACATAAAAATATATAGTATCTCAGTGAAAGTGTCTTTGAAGATTGAATGGAAACCTGAAAATTGGCCAGGAGGCCATGAAAAGCAAGCGGATAGTATATGGACCAGGTTTTCGCTTTCAAGCTCACGTGCATAAGCATAGAAAGTTCGAAATGATCATTTTAAAGAAAACAAGCTTAGTTAATTCATAAACTGAACTACGAAATTGATAATAAAGTATGAAGTGCTATTAAAAGTTCATAACTCCAATTTTTAAAATGGAAAATCTCATTTACTTGGTGTAGTCTTACTTCAGGAAATTACACCCATTTGCCAACTGAGATACGAAATTACTTATTCTACTTTCCATAAACAGGTTGAAGGGGATATAGGCTGTTATTTTCACCTCTCTTACAACAAACAAGTCCCAAGATTCTAATCCTATTTCAAACATGGGTGGTATGATTCCTCATTTCACCCAGAAACAGAGGACTTCTACAAAAAGGTTCAGGGCTTTTTACAATCGCATCAGTAGAACTTCCATATAGCCAAGCCATAAACCCGAATGATAGTTAACTTAGCAACTTCTGGTGATTGCTAACCAGAAGTTTCAATAAACCAAGTTTTTGAGACTTGGTGCAGTAAAAAATTCAAATTCATTTGACTCGAGTCTAGTTAAGCGTGTGTTTAAAGAACTCAATTCCAAGCCTTAGAACTCAAATTGAGCATTGTTGGGCCAAGATTATTTGGGCGTCTAGAATATAGTGGGCTATTAATCCTGTGGAATTATATGGGCTTGGACCAGGAGTGAGTTTGGTGGACGGGAGTTTATAGATTGAGGATCCTAATTCTATTTGATCTCTCGAATTTGGAAGGAAGTATTGGACTATGAATCCACTTCCTTAATTACGGGAGATTTGATACAATCATGTCAAGGATTGGTCATCAAGTGAGAACCTTAACTTTGATTCTTATAGAAGGATTGTATGAAGGTGGTGAGATCATTATAAATACAAGACACTTCATTCATTTTAAGGTACACACACAAGTCATTATTATTTTCCAAAGACTAGAGCATTAAGCCTCTATTGTTAACCTTATATCGATGCAGACTTATTCTCACACCGAGTTATCCCCGTATTGTTGGCCGTCGAAGCTTTTAGTGTTTACTCGTTTCTGTGCAGGATTGGACGCGCTTTGGTGATTGGAGCGCGTAGACGGATCTTGGCGTTAACATTGGCGCTAGAAGGAGGGCTTTTCTAGTGTTGATGGATTTCAATCACGTTCACCAACTTCCTACATCGGAGATTATGGAGAACGATGGGGCGATTCTGGGTGGAGGACAAACCAACCAAGCGGGGAAGTTCTTCTTACCAGAGAGGATCAGTAAAAGATAGACTGGGGCCATCAAAGAGCATCCATGACAGACTTGAGCCTGTAGGGTCTCAAGCTAGAGATCATGATGATGTAAGGAGGAGGTTGTTTTCCACATCCAGTAAGGGGCCTGATAATGATTAGAGGAGGGTAGAAGGCACACCGCCTAGAACCCAATGCCGAGAAGATCAAGCAGGCAGGAAATCTACTCTGGCCAAGATGGCACAAGAGACTGATAAGGCTTTGAAGGTGTTCTTTGCGATGAAGGAAGAGATTGCAAAAGCGGATGGTTCTTATGGTAGAATAGGAAGATGAGGCATCCAGCCATACTAGATCCAGAAAGCATGAAAGGTCTCTGAATAGACAAGCTAGTGCTCGGAGGGATGAAGGTTCAAGACGATCTGAAAGCAGGCTTCGGAGCCGTTCTCGAGATCGAAGCAGAACAAGGGGTCGTACTCCCAAGGATCCAAAGAGGGCACCTCGCCCTGTGGATTCTCGGTATGGCGATAAGGGGAGACGTCAAAGCAGATCGAGAGGTCACACACCCGAGAATCAAAAGAGGGTACACCGCCTTGTGGAGTCTCGGCACAACATGAATGACAAACGAAGCCCATCCAGGGAAAAAAGTTCAAATGGAAAAGGTCGATCCGGTCACGAGAAGAAGGACTCCCCTAGGAAAGAAATTTCCACAAAACCCAAAGGGTGGAACTATTGGACAGAAAATTGGAGGAGCTTCAGAAAGAACTGGCTGAAGTTAAGAAGGGGAATGAGAGTTCGGGTAAAAAGGCATCCCCTTTCTCTCCGGAAATCCTTCGGGAAAAGGCAGACCTTAGTAAAAAGCTACCGTATATGGAAAGTTATGATGGCTCAGGAGATCCATACGACCACAACCAGACATATGATAGGCTGATGGACTATTATGATTACTCGGATGCGGCTAAGTGTCAGACCTTTGTGACAACGTTGAGGAAAGACGACAGGCAGTGGATGGGGACCTTGGCTTCGAACTCCATCTCATCATGGGAAGAGTTTTACGACAAATTCCATGCCCGGTTCGGAAGCAATAAGAGAAGAGGAAACCAGACGGATCGTTGCACAGATCGATAATATTCTAATGAGACTCTGCAGGCGATGCGTGAAAAGGTTTAGAGAAGTAGTGGGTCAGGTGACAGATTTTAATGATCTTCAGGTCGTGGGACTATTTCAGAATGGGTTAGATCTGGTGAAGTCAGAAAAACTAGTGAAGAAGCTGATGTTCAATCATCCGAAGAGCTTGGCCGAAACATTTGAAAAAGCTGAAGGCTTCATAGTGGTGGAAGAAGCCATGAGCAGTTTAAAGCAGGGCTCTTCGAAAAAGCCGAAGGAAAAAGACAAGGATAAATCGGATGATAACCAGAAAAGGTACAGTAGTAGTAATGATCGGACGGATGGGTATCAGAAGAGGTACAACAACAATGGTGGTTCGGGAGGAGGTTGCCCGCCTTTTCCGAGTCAGAAGGTGAATAAGGTGTATACGAAACTTAATACTGATTGGGCTACCATTTTGGAGCAGATAAAAGACCAACCCTACTTCGAGCAGCCTAGAGACAACATAAAACCAGGGTCTGGGAATCCATCTAAATCTTCGTGATTACCATCGGTGGCATGGGGCATGCTCTTGGACGCTCTTTGGGACTTGAAAGAGTTTATAAAAAAGAATGTGCAGAGTAGGGCGTTAGTACAGTATGTGGCAGGACGAGAGCCCCTGAGGGTGCAACAAAGGAGTAGTGTACATGTTCAGACCAGTCAACCCATTTAGCAAAGTCAAACCCAAGTGGTAAGACATGTTGTGGATGTGATCACAGGAGGAAATATGGGCAAAGTTATTGGGAAAAAGCGTCGTGGGTATTTGGATACGGTGATGACAGTGGCGGACAAACCCGCGAGAAGTGAAAGGTCGTACCCGGGTTCGGTGATTTTTTTCAGTGACGATGATTTCCCTTCAGAACCCATCGAACCTTATGAAAGAGCTTTGTCTGCACAAGTCGGTTCGGTGGATATGAAGCGGATGATGATGAACAATGGTTCTTCGGTCAATATCTTGTACGCACATGCTTACCAGAGGATGAACCTAGATGGGAAGAAGATGGAGATCGGGCAAGAGTCTCCGTTATATGGGTTCAGCAATGAGCCGGTCAAAGTTGCAGGGATTATTAAGCTGCCAGTCATCTTCGAGACGGCTCCATAGCAGGTAGAAATCATGTGTAAGTTCTATGCGGTGCATGTGGATTCAGCATACAATGCGATCTTGGAAAGGCCCACTCTGACAGCTCTCCAGGCGATGACGTCGATCCCCCACTTTAAGATCAAGTTTCCTATGCCACATGGAGTTGGGGAAGTTGCTGGGGATTTGGAATTGGCAAGAAGATGCTACAAGAACGCGTTGATCACTTCGGGTGTGGGGGTCAGCAAACAAAAGCAAGCCATGACTATTGAGATCGAGCCGTTTACGAAGAGCAGCACAAAGCCATTGGTTATGCTGGCAGAGGAAACAGAAGAGATTGAATTAATTCCACGGAAGAAAGAGAAGACCATAAAGATAGGTTCAGGTCTGCTTGAACCTTTTCGGACAAACCTGGTGGACTTACTTCGGTGTTATGAGGATATCTTTGCCTGGGTTCTCAGTGACATGCCTGGGTGAGTCGAAAAGTTGTTGAACATAGGCTGCATGTAGACCCAACAAAGAATCCAGTTCAGCAGAAAAGGAGGATTTTCGCGCCATAGAGACAGAAGATAATTGATGAGGAAATTGCAAAACTGCTGGTAGCGGATTTTATATTTGAAATTAACTATCCGGAGTGGATGGAGAATGTAGTGCTGGTTCATAAGCAGAACGGGAAGTGACGAGTTTGTATAGACTACACTGATCTGAACAAGGCGTGTCCGAAGGACTTTTATCCTCTGCCACATATTGATCAACTTATTGATGCGACTTTGGGATATGCTTTGCTCAGTTTTATGGAATTTTTTTCAGGATATCATCAGATTTCAATGTGTAAGGAGGACATCCCAAAGACAACTTTTATCACTCATCGGCCGGTATATGCTTATAAGAAGATGACCTTCGGCTTGTTGAATGCGGGGGCAACTTATCAGAGGATGATGAATTACGTGTTCACAAGACAGTTGGGTCGAAGTTTGGAGGTCTACGTGGATGATATGATTGTCAAGAGCATGTTAGTTCGGGGTCATTTGGATGATTTGGAGGATTGCTTCCAGACGGTTCATCACTATAATTTAAGGTTGAATCCGACCAAGTGTACCTTCGAACTAGGTGCAGTGAAGTTCCTAGGATATTTGGTCAGCAAGAGGGGGATCGAGGCTAATCCTGAGAAGATTCAGGCAATTCTGGATATGAAGTCCCCGCAGTCTTATAAAGATGTTCAGCGTTTGACGGGTTGGATAGCAGCTTTAAGGAGGTTTATGTCTAAGTCAGCAAAAAGATGCTTACCATTTTCTGACACGTTGAAAGGGTCGAAGAATGTGAAGACTTTTCAGTGGACTTCGGAGTGTGAAGACGCTTTTCAGGGAATAAAGAGGTATTTGTCTTTGGCTCCTTTGTTGGTGAAACTTGTTCTTGCTAAACCTCTTTACTTGTACTTGGCAGCGAGTTCGTTGGATGTAGGAGCGGTATTGGTGCGGGAGATTGGGGGTAAGCAGCACCTGATTTACTATGTAAACCATACCCTAAGGGATGCAGAGACAAGGTATCCAAACCTTGAGAAGTTTGTCTTTGCTTTGATAATAGCTAGTCGGAAGCTTGGCTAAAGATTTCCAAGGCTCTAATAGTGGCGTGCGATCTGAGATCAAATTAATTAAAAAGGTCTTTGGGTAGACCCGGAGGTTTCGGGGAGACTTGTTGCATAGACAATGGAGTTGTCATAATTTTTTATAGAGTACCATCCTCGAAAAACTATTAAATGGCAAGCGTTAGCTAATTTTGTGGTGGAGTGTTCGTTCTCTGAAGTAGATGATAGTTTTGATCAATTTGAAGGGTCTGAGAAGCCGGTTGCAATACTTCAGCAGGAACATAATTTATGGACATCGTATGCAGATGGGTCATCCACTTTGGATGTCAGTGGGGCTAGGATAATCTTGACAAGTTCGAAAGGGTTTAAAGTGCAGAAGGCTATCAACTTCGGGTTCAGGGCGACGAATAATGAGGCTGAATATGAAGCGTAATTGGCAGGGTTGCGTTTGGCGAAGAGTCTTGATGTTCGAAGGTTGGTTATTTTTAGTGACTCTCAGTTAGTCGTTAAGCAAGTTTTAGGGGAGTACGAGGCTCGAGGTTCGAGAATGGTAAAATATCTAGCAAAGTTGAAGGATCGGCTTCAGTGTTTTGATTCTTATGTGTTTCAAGGGATAAACAGATCAGATAAATCGATAGAGGATGCATTGGCAAAGCTAGCTATAACTAAAGCGAGTACATTCAATGGGTCAGTTTATTTAGAGGTCCCGAATCAGCCGAGTGTTCAACATGAAGAGGTGATGTGTGTGGAACGATCTAATTGTTGGATGACTCCGTACCTCAATTATTTGGCAGATGGCGTGCTGCCTTCAGACCGAATGTTGGCTAAAAAGTGAAGTACAGAAGCTCAAATTTTGTGTTTATTGATGGAGATCTTTATCGACGAACTTATTCTTCTCCTTTGTTGAAGTGTTTGGTACCGTCTGAAGCTGAGTACATCCTTCAAGAGGTTCATGAGGGGATTTGTGGTGATCATATGGCGGCAAATTCATTAGCATATAAGGTGCTTTGGCAGAGATATTACTGGCCGACGATTTTCAAAGAAGCAACTGATTATGTCAAGAAGTGTCCAAAGTGTCAGCTGAACAGTCCGATCCCACATCAGCCACCAGAAGAATTGTATTCAATTTTATCTCTCATACCTTTTGCTGTTTGGGGAATGGATATACTAGGTCCGTTGCCTAAGGCTAAAGGGCAGGTCAGTTTTGTTATAGTGGCGATTGATTATATGACTAAATGGGTGGAGGCCAAACCTCTTCGGTCGATTACGGAGCAGGAGTGCTTGAAGTTTCTAAAGGAATATGTGGTGTTCTTAAAAGAGTTGGGAATTCAGCATCGGAAGACTTTGGTTGCTCATCCACAGTTAAATGGGCAGGTTGAAGTGACCAACAGAACCCTTCTGAATGGTATTAAAAGAAGACTTAATGAGGCGAAAGGAAGGTGGCCAGAGGAGTTACTTAGTGTATTATGGGCTTGTCGAACCACACCAAGAACTACTACGGGAGACTCACCTTTTTGATTGGCTTATGGTTCAGATGTTTTGGTTCATGTGGAGGTTGGCTCACCATCTCTTCGGTTCAGTCAGTTTCGAGAGATATATAATGAGGAAGGACTTCGGGTCGATCTGGATTTACTTGAGAAAGTCAGGGAAGCAGCTTTGGTGAAGTTTGCAGCATATCAACGCCAAGTGGCGAGGTATTATAACAAAGGGGTGAAACTCCGAAGGTTTGAAGTAGGTGATTTGGTTCTTCAGGAGATGGAAGCCTCTATGCCTCAGAATGTGGAAATGCTTATGCCGAATTTGGAAGGACCCTACGAAATTATTGAAGTATCGAAACCGGGAACTTATCGGTTTTGAGCAATGGATGAGACTGAAATAAAGAACACTTGACATGCGGGAAGACTTCAAAAATATTTTCAGTATAGTTGTTGTCAGAATTTTGGAGTCTGTAATTCTTTCATCAGTTATCAATAAAAGAAGCATTTTTCTCCAATATTGTTTTGTTTGATTGCTATTCGGTAAGTTGAACCTGTTCGTCCTAAAGATGACGAACAAGATCGTTGGAAGTTAGGTGGAATCTGTTCATCCTAAAGATGGTGAACAGATCATGTTCGTCCTAAAGATGGCGAACATGATCGTTGGAAGTTAGGTGGAATCTGTTCATCCTAAAGATGGTGAACATAACCTGTTCGTCCTAAAGATGGCGAATAGGATCGTTGGAGGTTAGGTGGAATCTGTTCATCCTAAAGATGGTGAACATAACATGTTCGCCCTAAAGATGGCGAAAAGAACATGTTCGTCCTAAAGATGGTGAACATAGCATGTTCGTAACAGGATCGTTGGGAGGTTCGGTGGAATCTGTTCATCCTTAAGATGATGAACAGGATTTGTTCGACCCTAAAGATGGCAAACGAGATCGTTGAAGGTTAGATGGGATCTGTTCAACCCTACGATGGTGAACAGGATATGTTCGACCCTATGATGGCGAACATGATCGTTTGATGTTTGGTAAGACCTGTTTAACCCTTTGATGGTGAACAAGGTTACTTAGTAGTATTATTTTATTTTTGTTAAGTGTTGAGTTCAGATTCTTTGATTATATTGTCTGACAAAGTAACTGTGTGTGATTGTTGTAAGAGGAGTAAAAAGGAATAATTGTATTTCATTAGAATATAAGAAAGCAATTACTCCCTCCGTTCCTAAAAGATTATCGTTTTAGAAGAAAAAATTTGTTCTAAAAAGTTTGTCGTTTATAACTTTCGAGGAGAATAAATTATTTACTTTCCTATATTACCCCTACCTTCTCTCATTGTCCCAAGAAATTATCTCTCTTGTATTAATAGTTTTCAACTTCCCATAAAGGGGTAGTGATGGAATTTCAAATAAATTTTACTTGGTAAATGATACTTTTTTAATCCATGTGCCAAAACCTTAAACGACAATCTTTTAGGAACGGAGGGAGTACAATATTGTATTTTTACAAGTTTAGAGTTATGTTTGGGGAGGGTCGTCATCGGCATTATCCTCGTCTTCAGAAGAATCAAGGAGTAATGGGTTTAGTGTGGCGGCAACAAGCATTGATTTTCCTTTGCTTCGGGCTGCTTCGTAGCCTTCAGCATACATCTGAACTATTTTATTGGTGAGTTCGGGTGATTTTCGATACTAGCTTTGGATTTCATTTCGTAGTTCTTCGGTTAATGGAGGGACAAAGGCTTTAAGCACTCAGAGTTCTTTTTCTACATCGCATCGAAGTTGAAGATGTGTTTTTTCTTGTATCTTTGTGTCATTGATTAAGCGGGTGAGGGTTTGGTTCTTCTGCTTCAACACTTCATTTTCTATTGATAGCTCCTGGATCCATTTAGCGGTAGTTTGTTAAAGTGTTTCGGCTATTGTAAGTTGTTTTTTAAGTTTGGCATTATCTTTTTTAAGGCCTTCGCAGAAGAATAAGTCATTGCCATGTAGACTCCTCTCATTCGCTAAGGCAGCTTTCAAGAGTTCGTTTTCTCTTCGGGCTGCTTTTTCTTCGGCTTCAATTTCTTTATATCTTTGGTTAAGCCGCCTGAAGATCCCGTTAGCCTACAGATGTTTGGAAGTCAGAATGGGGTATGGAAATTTGTTCATGAATGAAAATGATTAATATTAATTAACTTACCCAAGCTTGATGGGTCATGCCGGCACGGACAAGCTCGGATGTAGAAAATTCTCCGAATCGGTGGTCATCGATGTCAAGGACGAAGTGGTCGAAAAGATGTAGAGGGAGGTTTTAATTATCGTCTGGCCACAAGGTGAGTGAATGAACGGCTTCGGATATGTGTTGAGGATTCGTGGATGATTGGTTGTTGGGGGGGGTGTTGGTTGTTCGGATGGAGTTGGGGTTTGGGTTTCTGTTGGTGCTTCTGTTGGTGGGGTCGGATGATTATTTGAGGTGTGTTTCTATTTTTTGATGAGTGGAGGGATGGGTTCAGCTGGTTCATCGACTTTGTCGATTTCAACAGGAGTGTTTTGAGTTTGGTTGGCTTTGGATGGAGGAAACCTCAACTCTTCGGCTGTGAGGGGGGTGATTTTGGCACACTTCTTTTTAGTTCGAAGAATTTGGGTTCGTTCAAAAATGGGCATGTCAAGGAGGCTTTCGGTGAGAGTAGGAACATGAATGTTTTTGGGTTTTTTTGTGGTTCTTTTCTCCAGTCGAGGTTGATTTGGGTCTTCAAATTGTAGTCGGTTCGGTTCGGTTTCTATGATTCAATGAAAGTGTGTTTCAATTGATTTTCCAGAGAGAAATTCTTCAAGGACTCTTCAGTCGGTCGAGGTTGGTTTGATGAGGGATACTGTAGAAGTTAAGGAAAGATTTTGTAGAATAATTACTGAAAAGAATTTAAAATTATCCAAGTATCAAGTTCGGAACTTACGTTTATGGTCGTACAACCATGCTTGTTTTCTCAAGAGGCCGAAGCTCCATTCCTTCAGAGGAAGTTTCTCATGTAGCTTTGCCATCTCCATCACACGTTTTGTCTGAGATGTCGCCAAAGTCCAGAGAGGGTCGTTTGTGCGAGGTCCAGTCTGGGATCTTGGGAATCTCTGGTCCTGTGACGAAGAACCAGTCCTTATGCCACCCTTTGTTGCTCGAGGGAGTTTACTTAACAATTTAAAACTCCGTTCACGGGAGTTTTTGATTATGAATAAGAAGAAGTCGATTGAAGGAGGAACTCCAATCTCATCGTAGAAGGCGATGAAGGCAATGATATGGATGTAGGAGTTGGGCACCAGTTGGGCTAGTCTGATTCCCATGAACCCTAGAAGGGTGATGATGAAGGTGTGGAGGGGTAGACGAACTCCTTTCTCCAGAAGGGTGAGTGGCATGGCGGTCCAGCCATCGGGACGATGATACATACGGTCGGTGGGTGTGTGGGTTCTCAGGTGATGGGTTTCGGGGATTTGATAGTGTTCACGGATGGGTTTCGGGGATTTGAGAAGGTGTGTTGACATGGGGAAACTGGTCTTCTTTAGAGTATTCGAGTTGGGTTTTCTGTGAGTCAGATTCTGGTGGGTTTTTGCTGGAAGAAGGGGCAGTGTTTGGAGTTGGTTCCGGCATGGTGTTGGTGGTGGGGGAGAGTTAGACGTAGTATTTGGAGATGGCGGGGGGGATAATTGATTTTGGGGTTATAGAGACGGGGAAGGAGTTTTCCGGGTTTTGGGAAGCTATTGATGAAGTTTGGAGGTAGGAAGTTGGGAGGAGGGAGAGAGCAAAAATATCTTTGAATTTCAAATGAGCAGTTGAAACCGTATGAATTGGGGGAAATGAATTTTTATAGTATTGTCTTTTCAATTGTTTTTGGATCTCAAGGGTTGCACATTACTAGGGGTAAATGAGGATGGATTAGAAGGGTTGGCTTGGTATCCGGTGTTGGGTCTCTTTGATGATTGGACCTTATTTAGCCTTGTTTGGGCTTTTTGGTGAGTAGATTTTGTTTGACTTGGCTTAGGTGTTCTTGTTACTGTTGGGCCATGTTTTGAGTACTCTTCCATCAAATATTCTATTTGGTGGAAGACTAGGGGCAATGTTGGGCCAAGATTATTTGGGACTCTGGAATATAGTGGGTTATTAATCCTGTGGAATTATATGGGCTTGGACCAGGAGTGAGTTTGGTGGACGGGGGGATTTATAGATTGAGGATCCTAATTCTATTTGATCTCTGAATTTGGAAGGAAGTATTGGACTATGAATCCACTTCCTTAATTACAGGAGATTTGATACAATCCTGTCAAGGATTGGTTATTGGGTGAGAACCTTAACCTGATTCGGAGAAGGATTGTATGAAGGTGGTGAGATCATTATAAATACAAAAACACTTCATTGATTTTAAGGTACACACACAATTTATTATTATTTTCCAGCACTAGAGCATTAAGCCTCTATTGTTAACCTTATATCGGTCTGTACTTATTCTCACACCGGAGCTATCTCTCGGCGGCCCAAGCCGTCAAGCTTTTGGTCTTTAGTTATTTTTGTGCAGGATTGGACGCGCTTTGGTGATTGGAGTGCGTAGACAGATCTTAACGTTAACAAACATCAAATTTTAATTATATAGTATTGAAAATGTCATTTCCAAAGCTTGGAATTGAGCTACCAAATATAGCTTTAGCTATTCACTCTGAATTATAAACTATGATGGGCAGTGGCGGATCTAAGATAAAACTCGAGTGTAGGCAAAATTATATTTCATACCTAATTTTTTACTTATAAAATAAATACTATCTCCATCCTAAAAAAAAATGTGTAAAGTACATTTTATAACAAATATTAAGAAAATTAAAGTAAAAGGTAGAGTATAAAATAAGTTCCAAATCTACTCTTAGTGAAACATAATAAGTACACTAATGAGTGAGTTTTTTTTCCCAAACTAGTAGATTCATTTTTATGGTAAAATAAATTTTGTAACATATTGAACATGCATGTACTTTTAGACATTCATTGGTGGGCAGATTTTATTATATTTGAAGATATGTTTTGGAAGATGGAGGGAGTATTAATTAAAAAAATAGAGTCAAGTAAATAAATAAAAAAAATATATGTACATATATAAATCATATTATATATAGAGAGATCATATTTAATTGTTAAATCAATAATACTTTTTGTTATTTTCACAACAAAAGTATCGCTGTAGATGTATAGCGACGGTGAAAACTGTCGCTATAGGATATATAGCAACACTTTTGTTGTGGAAATAACAATTTCTATTGTGGATTTAATAATTCCCTATTAAATATATGCCTTATCATGTGGAGAAGGGGAATTGTTGTTTTTTTTTTTCAATTTCTTTTCCACGTAGTTGTGTAATGTGTAAAACAGAGGATTCTTGCAATGTGTAAAACAGAGGATTCTTGCTTTCTTGGACTCTCTGTTATCTCAATCTTAACCCTTTGTTCCCCCTCTCTCTCTCTCTTGAAGCTTATCCATCCATAATACCCAATAGCAATCGACTTTCTGTTTCTCTTCTTTATGGTTTTTTTTCCTCCTATGCAGGCACAAAAGTAAGAAAGCCCATTTGTTTTTCTTTATTTTTCCTAATCTAATAGTAGTATTATTGGAGCCTAATCTTAATCTTAAAAGTAATGGTTCGGGTTTTGCTGCTGCATAATAAAGATCCAAATTTTAGAAAGAAAGAAAAGAATTTGTGGATTTCTAGCTACTATTAGCCGGAGAAGATGAATACAAGAATTCTTTCCGTTGATTTCTCTTGATACAGAATCACATATATTCCCAAAAAAACAACCAAAATTAGTGTGAAACGAGTATTTCGATACTCTCATTAACATAGCGAATTACATATTGGTACTTGCGTATAAATATTCTAAATTTAGTATATTGAATTTTTTTTATTATTATTTTAGCTATAAATACACAATATCAATATTCAAATTTAATATTGGATGGTCAAAAATTATATTAGTACTAAATTATTTATAAAAATATAGACTTATTGATTCAACAAAAATCTTCTAGTATAAAATTTAAATTTGTTATATTTTGAGCTTAAGAATTCCGAACTTTAAACACCATCATTAAATACTATAGCGTGTCATTTTTTAGCTATGTCACGTAATTATTGTGTACCTATATTGATTCTACAAACCAAAACGAACCGAGTTAAAAGTAACATTGGGATGAACACGTGTAGATAGCAATATCTCCCTAGGTATTGTGCCAAACTTGTTTAGGAAAAAGAATCAAGACAATCCTTAGTAAGTTGTGCTTGCATCCTCACAAGAATAGCACATGCCCCTGACATGCCAATTCTGCATACAGCTAATCTCTTTAAAGGTTAATCCCATCCCTCCATAACCTCAGAGGAACACGAGTTATTTGCCACCACAAATGTCAATTTAGTCCTTTTCAACCAATATCCAATAAGGTGAGGAATTGATGTATGCACACTTTAAAAGTGATAATTAATTGCACAACCAAATATATATTGTGATGTTCATTGTTATGTATATCACGTGTGCAACAAATGGTGTACAAATATTAACATCCTAAATTAAAATTTAGGTGATGGGCTAGCTAAAACTCTAAGGGTTTGTTCTTGTTCGGGAACTCTTTATTTTAAATTACTTATAAGTTATATAAGTAAATTTATAAGTTATTTTAAGTTGTAATTTATAAATAAAAGTGTTCGGCATTAATTTGATTTCTAATTCAAAAATGAAGTTAAGACAAGTTATGAAAGTGTTCGACTCATAATAACTTGTAAGTTAAAATAATATAAAAATTACTAAAAATGACATTAATAAAAAGAGGGCCAAAATAGAAATTATATGTGGTCAAACTAACTTATTTTAAAATGACTTGGTCATTTAAAAATAAGTCAGAGATTGTTACTTATTTTTTTTACTTAAAAACCAACTTATAAGTTAAAAAAATTTTGTCGTTTAAGTTTTTTGTATATGGATTAAGAAAATATCATTTACCAAGTAAAATTTGTTTGAAATTCTATCACTATCTTTTTATGGGAAGTTGAAAACTATTAATACAAGGGAGATAATTTCTTGGGACAATGAGAGAAGGTAGAGGTACTATAGAAAAGTACTAAATAATTTATTTTTCTGGAAAATTATAAACGACAAATATTTTGAAATAATTTTTTTCTTCTAAAACGACAATCTTTTAAAAACGGAAAGTGTAACATATTTCTAATTTGGAATATATGTCAACAAAAGCATTATGCACGAAGGATGTACAAATAAACAAACATAAAATGATAAAATGCACAGAAAGAAGGAGAAGGACCTGTTGAATTAGTTTTCGCTTGGTGAGATTATCGAAAGTGGCGACGAGAGTATACGCGCCAGCCATGACGGCAGCCGCCGCGCTGGCGTCTTGCAGAAGAGTCCCGCAACCGCCGGTGAAGGCTGCGGCCCGGCAATCAAACGGCCGGCGAAGTTGTTTGGGCCAATTCACTGAGCTAGGGGAGAGGAGTACGGTAGGAGAGAGAAAATGATTAGGCAGGGACACGCGGCGTTTGAGAACCGAGAGCCGGAAGCTATCAAAAGATAAGGCGGCGGTGGCAGCTGTTACTGCGGCGGCGGATGGTGACGTTATGCTCAAAATAGTAGCTGCCCTCATTTTCTCTCTCCTCTATTAGCTTTTTGTTCCCTCTCTCTCCTCTCTTTATTTTTCTCTCTGGGTTTCATTCACTCGCCAGATTTATATCGTACAAGTTGTCAAATGTTTTCTGACACTTCCGGTAAATTATGACAAAAACTGTTAGTAATAAAGGTTAGATTACATAATTATCCTTTTTAACTGTACACCATTGCAGCCCTTGTCCTTCATATCAAATACATATTCTCCATATTATTTAATCACTTTTTATTTGAAAAAAATTTAAACTCAATAATAAATATTATAAAATATGTAAAAAGTATTACCCACTATAAGTGTTGTTTCATAATTTTTAATGAATCATCTTAATTTTGAGTTTAAAAATATTTTAAATTAATTTTCAAAAGTGATCAAAATATTTGGAACGTAAGGAGTACTATTTTTTATCTTAAAAAAAATACCTCAAATGATATGTTAGCATTATATTGATTGGTTAGATCCTATGTAATTATTTATGTTATAAATTATCATTAAAATATTTAATGTCATGCAATTTGAGACCAAACATTTGAGATTAGCATTATCCAATAATTATGAGTGATGCTAGATATCTCAAAAAGTGTCACAAATAATCTGTCACTATAATATTGGTTGAGTAGATTTAATGTGATTGACTATGTAAAACTCCAACTTTTATGAATAAAAATTAAATTTTCTCAAAATATATTTTTTGAATATTAAGATGTGAATTTGTTATAATGTTATAGTTGTGGGTAATATTTATAAATTTGCCAAAGTAAGCAAGTTGTTATAAAATATTCGATTGGTCGGAAAATATTCGTTTTAACGGAGAATATTCGTACGACGGCACAATCATTGATGGACCCCACAACGGAATTATTGTCGGAGTTAGAAAACGACAAAAATATTTTTTTTATAAAAATAATAGCGAAAGTTTTACCGTTAACTGTTGAAATACTCGGTGATAAAAGTACAGTAATACGCGTGGTTGCATAGTAGCACACGGTATTGATTATTGATGCTTACGTGAGAAGTCACTCAGTTATACTCAATTATTGCTACAGTAATTGCTGCATGGTATCTCACGTTATTGATTTAATTATTGTCACAATATTTTATATTATTAAATTAATAATTGATGTAAAACCCCAACTTTTTGAATAAAGATAAATTTTCTATAAATATTATTTTTGAATATTATGGAGTGAAATTGATATAATAATTGTGGGTAATATTTATAAATTTTGCAAAGTACGCAAGTTGTTATATAATATTCGATTGGTCGGGGAATATTCGTTTTAACAGGGAATATTAGTACAACGGCACAATCATTGGTGGACCCCACAACGGAATTATTGTTCGATTGAGAAAATGACAAAAATACTTTATGAAAATAACTACGAAAGTTTTACCGTTAACTCGTGAAACACCTTGTTAAAAGTACAAAGAATACGCATGGTCGCATAAGAGCACACAATATTAATTATTGATGCTTAAGTGATAAGTCACTCAGCTTTTGTTGGTATTATTAATGTAATAATACGTAAAATCTTTTTATATAAAATGTAATACTTTTATAAAGTTATTCTATAAATAGAATATATTATATTCTATTATGCATAGTGTTGCATAAAGTTCGCATAGTATTTTGCATAGTAAAAAATCTTTTTTATATAAAATGTAATACTTTTATAAAGCTATCTCGCTTTTATTAGACAATAATTAGAATATATTATATTTTATTATGCAAGTGTTTGTGATAGTGCCCGTGATAAAGTGTTTGCATAGTAAAAAATCTTTTATAAAGTTATTCGCTTTATTAGATTATAAATAGAATATATTATATTTTATTTTGCTTTTAAATATGGACCGTCGATTAAAGTAAATCAATCTCGACTTGCTCATGAGTTAGTTACTATGCATTCCATTTTTCTATAAATAGAAGCTCATTCATTCATTATTTTCTTATGAATTCACTGAAACTCTAGAGAGATAAACTATAGAGAGAAAGAAGAAATTATTCTGCTACTTCACTACTTATATATCCAGTACTCTTTTTCTTAAGGTAGGGAATAATTTGTTGTATTCGTAAGAGGTGTTATTTTTTCTTATTCATGAAGGGAACTGTTGTTATTCCATTGCTTATTATTCTGTTGGAATAACCTGTATACGCGGGCTACCCTATACTTTGTGACATTCTTCTATTATTCCGTCTTTACTATTCTGTTGGAATATCCTATTTGTGCATTTTACGCCGGACCTGATTCCGTCTTTATTATTCTGTTGGAATATCCTGTCATCAGGCTTTTACGCCGGACCGGTTCCGCCTTTATTATTATTCTCGTTGGAACATCCTCGTCTCATGTGTTTTACACCTGACTTGGTTCCGCTTTTATTATTCTCGCTGAACATCCTCACGCGGCAAATTTTGCCTCGACCGGTTTCGTTATTATTATTCCGTTGGAATAACTCGTCTATGTGAAGTACCGCATGCACGGTGATTTCTTTTGTTATTTCATTCTTTATTATACTCAAATAAGTTAAAGTTTTGACTTTTTATACTCCATGAAATTAGTAGAATATCCTCGATATTTGCGCTTCATCCAAAGATCTTTTCATGAAAATATTCTTCCGATCATTCTTGAATTTTACTCTACAAAACAGTATCATGTTGACAATTTGGAAGTTAATAATTCCTAGATAAAATAATTCTTGAACTTGTTTTATTGAATTCTTATATCATTGTCATCATCCTCATGTTTATATTTTATTGAAAGTCATCTGTGGCATGTAGTGCATAGATGGACTTGGTATGATTATGACCAGGGATTATTCGGTGTAATCATGACCGTAATGTTACAAATGATGTGGTAAAAGTTCTCATTGGCCCGTAGTGCATTGATGGACAGTTGTTGGCATGATCATGACCATTAATGAATACACAAATATTCTTGGCCCGTAGAGCATGGATAATTGTGGTCGTGATACTAAAGAATATCCTCGATCAGAGCGCAGGGTGATTCGATGATGTGGAATATTTATTGTTTTGAGTCTCAAATGATAATGAAGATGAAAAACCTTTTAATCATAAAAGATAGTAGATTTTATTTTTACTTGACTCTTTTAATGGATTTCTTGTTCCACAGTAGTTAAACTTGATGTCTATTATATTTTATCGCTTTAACATTGTTGGAGACTAATGATAATTCATTCTCGCATTATCTTAGTCATAATATTTCTTCTCAAGGGCTAGTTGAGCTCACCCTTTCTTTCACCGTTTTCTTGAAAAAGAGAATATAGCCGAGACGAGCCTGGGAACGGAGTGATGGTCCGTAGGATAAAGATTAGTAGTCCTTACTATTCTCGTGAAATAGTGTGATAATAATTGTAATGAGGACTCCTTTTGAGTTTGTATAATCTCTAGTAGATAATATTTGTATTCAAACTCATCGTTTATGTTTGTCGATTGTACACGATAGCTTGTATTTGAATTGTATTTGAATGTATCCGTATCCGACGCACCCAAGATGGGTGATATATACCTAATTTTGGGGGCGCCACGGTTGGTATCAAAGCTTAGGGATATGGTCCTCGCTAAGATGTGAGACTAGAACTAGGAGGGAGAGACGGAATTTTTTCGCTAGTATGACCTACTTAAATTTATTTTGTCTTTAAATTGGTTGGTCAGAGTTTAGAGATATTATGTTACATGTCAATTAACCTTTGTTTTGTGGCGATCTCAAAAATGACATCCGAAAATGTTGAGAATAGCAATAGAGCACAAGAGACCGCTGAGTCTCCACATATCAATAATCGTGAGAATGTGCATCGTGAAGGCGATAATCCTCATGCAAATAACAACACCGACCAAAATGATTTGAATGATGGATTGTTCAGAGGATTTATACAATTCATGCAACAAGAAAGTAGAGCGCTCTCGTCCAAAATGTAGGTGGAAACATCGAAACTCTCAAAGCGGTCACCGCTAAATGCTTCAAGGAGCTGGGACCACCGGAGTTTAAGGGAGAGCCAAAACCACTTATGGCGTAAGCATGGATAAAGCGTATCACCAAGATATTTGATGTCTTGGGATGCTCCGAGGAGCAAAAGGTTCCTTCTTTGCTTTTATGTCATGCGAGAGGCAGACATCGGTGGGAATCGGTAAAATGTACTTAACCTCACCGTGATAAAGATGTCTTGGGAGAAGTTTCAAGAGTTGCTTCAACGACAAATACTTTCCCGAAAGTATTCGCTACACGAAGGAGGTGGAGTTTATCAAATTGAGCAAAACAATATGACCGTGTCGCAATACGAGGCAAAATTTGTGGAGTTATCCCGCTTACGCCCCACTTGGTGGATAATGAAGAGAGAATGGCGCGAATGTTTTTAAGAGGTTTGAAGTCGGAAATACGCCAACATCTTATTTCTCATAAACCGTGTTTGTATTCGATGTTGTAAATAGGGCTCATTGGTGGAGCGCGATAACGAGTCAACGCAACCAAAAGAGAGCAAATTTTAAAAATGATAATACCAAAGAGAGCAAAGCCATCGGCTTGACAACAAGCGTGGAGGAATCAACAAAAGTAAATGGGAACCACTTCGGTGGTAATCAGGGCCAAAACAATAAGAATGGACATTTCAAGAAGAGGAGATTCAACAATGATAGAAAGACGTCAACACCAGCATCCGTTGTTAAGGAAGGAGAAAGACCACCTATCATATGCTTCAAATGCGGAGGGGAGGGACACATCAGTCCAAATTGCGCGATGTCGTCCAAAGGATGTTATAATTATGGAAGAGAAGATCACTTAGCCCGATTTTATCGTTCACCGAAGACAAATTCAGCTAGGATGGAGGCACCAAAAGCTATCCCAGAAAAGTCAAAGCCGGTAGTGCAAGGGAGAGCGTTTGTTGTGACCTCCCAGAGAGTAAGGAACCCGAATGAGGTCATCACGGTAAGCTTATCATAAAATCTAGCTAAGTCTACACTTTATTTGATAATTTGCTTCTACCCATTCTTTTATTTCTCCTACTTGCGCCAACGATTAAATTTGACTCGAGAAATTAGACTTTGACTTATCTATGGAAACTCCGCTTGGGAGAAACCTTCATTACATCCACGGTATTATAAGTCTTGTTTGGTTCAAGTTGGTACCCACACATTACCTCATCGATCTTATTGCATTAAAAAAATACTTGCATTTGATGTAATTCTAGGATTGATTGGTTAACTACTCATCATACAAAAATTGATTGTTTTTTCGTAAGGTTGTTAGCTTTCATATTCCTAATCGACCTATTATGTGAATTCAAGCAACCAAACCATTAAAATCAATCACCGCTATCTCAAGCCATAAAGCTATTCGCTTATTGAAAATGGATGTCAAGATTTTTAGCTCATGTCACAGATCTAAACAAAAATATGTCATTTTGAATAATATTTCTATTGTTAATGAATTTCCGACGATTCCCTCAAGAACTTCCCGCCTACCCCGAGAGCGTGAAATTAAATTTTGTATCGACCTTGAACCCTAAGACAAAACCCATTTCTAAATTCCCATATCGAATGGCTCCTATTGAACTTCGTGAGTTAAAAACTCAACTACAGAATTGTTAGACATCGGCTTTATTCGTCCTAGTACTTCTCCTCGGGGTGCTCCTGTTCTATTCGTGAAGAAGAAAGACGGAGTATGCGACTTTGTATTGATTATCTGGAGTCAATCATGTCACCATCAAAAATAAAAATACCCTTTGCCAAGTATTGATGACCGTTTGGCGCCAACAAGGAGCCAAATTCTTTTCAAAGATTGATCTTCATTCGGATATCACCAATTGAAGATTAGAACCGATGACATTCCAAAGACGGCTTTAACTCCCTAGATGGGCATTATGAATTCCTAGTCATGTCCTTTGGATCGACTAATGCCCCGCCGACTTTCATGGATATGATGAACCGAGTATTCAAAGAATATTTGGATCACTTTGTGGTCGCTTTATTGATGACATCCTCATATATTCCAAAACCCGTGAAGATCACGAGCAACACTTGAGGTCGATACTCCAAAAGCTTCGTGAATATAAGCTTTATGCCAAGTCAAGAAATGCGAGTTCGGCTCGAGGAAGTAGCATTCCTCGGGCACGTGGTATCAAGTCATGGAATATCTGTTGACCCAAAGAAAGATTGAAGCTATTCAAAGTCAGAGCAACCTAAATCAATGACTAAAGTCGTAGCTTTCTACTTAGTCGGGTTATTATCTGAGATTCGTAGGCGGGGTTTTCTCGAATCGCTACTCCACTAACTCACCGACTTTGGAAAGATACAAAGTTCGGCTGAGCGAGGAATATGAGAAGAGTTTTCAAGAACTCAAGAGGAGACTCATTTCAAAGACTGCTCGACAATACCATCCGGTTCGGAGGATTTGTCATCTGAAAGAAAGCTTCTAGCAAAGGGTTAGGATGTGTTCTCATGCAACATGGGAAAGTTATAGCCTATGCCTCACGACAACTCAAAGAATATGAGAGGAATTATCCTACTCATGATCTAGAGTTAAGCAAATTTGTCTTCGCACTAAAGATTTGGAGGCATTACTTGTATGGGGAGAAAGTGGAGATCTTTACGGATCATAAAAGCCTCAAATATTTCTTCACTCAAAAAGAACTCAACATGCGACAATGATGTTGGCTTGAATCGCTGAAAGATTATGATCATACTATCCAATACCATCCTCGAAAAGTTTAACGTGGTAGTGGCGATTTATCGAGTAGAAGATCATATCGCACGAAGTATGAGTGCAATATTGTCAATGCAAAGGCCCATTTTGTATGACTTGCAAAGGATGGAGATAGAGATAAAGACTCAGGACCCACGTGATGATGGCAAATATACAAGTAGAACCGACTTTAATTGATAAAATTAAAGCTTCTCAAATTACAGATCCGGAGCTGATGCGTATGAGGAAGAAAGTGCAAGAAGGTGTGATGCCTGAAGTAAGAATCGATGAAGAAGGAATACTTGAGTCAACTCCGCACTTTGTGTTCCTAACGACCGATTTAAACTATAAAATCATGATGGAGGCGCACAACACACCGCTTGTAATCCATCTCGGGAGTACCAAAATGTATCATGATCTTCGACATACATTTTGGTGGGGCAATATGAAGAGAGAGATAGTCTTTGCTTATCTCAAGGTGTCAAACGTGTCAACGAAGTCAAGGCGAGCATCAAGTACCAAAAGGTCCATTGCAACCACTTGAAATTCTAGAATGGAAGTGGGACCACATTACCATGGATTTCACATCGGTCTTCCCAAAGTTTCTCAAGGCATATATGCGATTTGGGTCATTGTTGATAGATTGACCAAGTCTCGCTTATTTCTTACCGATACGAGAAACTTATACACTTGAACGCCTTGCTCAGATGTACATAAACGAAGTTGTAAGATTGCATGGTATGCCAAGATCCATAGTTTCGATCGAGACCCAAGATTCACTTCACGATTTTGGGTTAGTTTGCAAAAAGCTATGGGCACAGATTTACGATTTAGCTCTCGAGATATCATCCTCGATTTGGACGGACAAATTGGAGAGGACTATTCAAACTCTTGAAGATCTATTAAGACTCTGGTCCTTGATTTCAAGGAAGTTGGGACAAGTTCTTACCATCGGTGGAGTTTTCCTACAACAACAGCTTATCAAGCAAGTATTGGCATGGCTCCATTCAAGCGTTGTATGGAAGAAAGTATCGCTTCTCCAAAGATGCCGGGATGAGGTGGGTGAAGCAACGTTGTTGGGACCAGAGTTGGTATGTATGACTACTGTAAAAGATTCAAACGATCCCAAGAACGATAAAAACCTCACAAGATCGACAAAAGAGTTATCCGATCTTCATCGAAAGGACGTGGAATTCGATATAGAGATCATGTGTTGTATGTGTCAGCTTCCATGGAAAGGAGTTACAAGATTTGGAAAGAGAGGAAAGCTCAATCCTCGATTCATCTACCCATTTTTAATCCTTGATCGAGTAGGAACCGTGGCCTATAGACTCGCTTTCCGCCAAGTATGTCTCGTGTTCATAACGCTTTTCACATATCCATGTTACGTAAATATGTGGAAGACCCAACCACATTATCGAGTTGAACCGGACGAAATAATGGAAGATTTGACGATAAAGAGGTTCCTGCTCAAATCTTGGATAAGAAGGAACATATTCTACGCAACAAGGTTATACCTCAAGTCAAAGTTTTGTGGAGAAACCACGATGTTGAGAAAATGACTTGGGAGTTAGAATCAAATGAAATCAAGGTATCCTTACCTCTTCGACATACCAGTGTACGCACCTTTAATTTCGAGGGCAAATTTCATAAGAAGGGAGATTGTAAAACCCCAACTTTTGAATAAAGATGAATTTTTATAAATATTATTTTTGAATATTATGGAGTGAAATTGATATAATAGTTGTGGGTAATATTTATAAATTTTTCAAAGTATGCGCAAGTTGTTATATAATATTCGATTGGTTGGGAATATTTATTTTAACAGGAATATTAGTACAATGGCACAATCATTGGTGGACCCCTATAACTTAATTATTGTTTGATTGAGAAAACGACAAAAATACTTTTATGAAAATAACATTGAAGTTTTACTGTTAATCGTTGAAACACCCTTGTTTAAAAGTACAAATAATACGCTGCGGTTGCATAAGAAGCACACCAGATTAATTATTGATGCTTAAGTGATAAGTCATTCAGCTTTTGTTATAAAACAAAATACTTTTATAAAGTTATCTATAAATATAATATATTATATTCTATTATGCATAGTGTTGTATAGTGTCTGCATAGTGTTTGCATAGTAAAATCTTTTTATATAAAACAAAATACTTTTATAAAGCTATCTGTTTTATTAGACAATAATTAGAATATATTATATTTTATTATACATAGTGTTTGCATAGTGCCTGCATAGTGTTTGCATAGTAAAATCTTTTATAAAGTTATTCGTTTTATTAGATTATAAATAAAATATATTATATTTTATTTTGCTTTAAATATGGACCGTCAGATTAAAGTAAATCAATCTCGACCGTTCATGAGTTAGTTACTATGCATTCCATTTTTCTATAAATAGAAGCTCATTCTTTCATTATTTTCTTACAAATTCACTGAAACTCTAGAGAGATAAACTATAGAGAGAAAGAAGAGAGTATTCTGCTACTTCACTACTTATATATCCAGTACTCTTTTTCTTAAGGTAGGGAATATTATTTGTTGTATTCGTAAGGGGTGTTATTCTTTCTTATTCATGAAGGGAACTGTTGTTATTCCATTGCTTATTATTCTGTTGGAATAACCTGTATACGCGGTCTACCCTATACTTGGTGACATTCTTCTATTATTCCGCTTTTACTATTCTCGTTGGAATATCCTCGCCTATGCGTTTTACACCGGACCTCGATTCTGCTCTTTATTATTCTCGTTGGAATATCCTCGTCTATCGCTTTTACGCCGGACCGGTTCCGCTCTTTATTATTATTCTCGTTGGAACATCCTGCATCTGTGTGTTTTACACCGACCGGTTCCATCTTTATTATTCTGTTGGAACATCCCGTCTTGCGCAAATTTTGCCCGACTCGGTTCCGTTATTATTATTCTGCTGAATAACTCGCCTATGTCTGAAGTACCGCATGCATGGTGATTTCTTTTGTTATTCCATTCTTTATTATACTCATTTGGTTAAAGTTTTGACTTCTATACTCCATGAAATTAGTAGAATATCCTTGATATTTGCGCTTCATCCAGTATCTTTTCATGGAAATATTCTTCCGATCATTCTTGAATTTTACTCTACAAAACAAAGATCATGTTGACAATTTGGACGTTAATAACTCCTGGATAAAATAATTCTTGAACTTGTTTTATTGAATTCTTATATCATTGTCATCATCCTCATGTTTATATTTTGTTGAAAGTCATCTGTGGCCTGTAGTGCATAGATGGACTTGGTATGATTATGACCGAGGATTATTCTTGTAATCATGACCGTAATGTTACAAATGATGTGGTAAAAGTTCTCATTGGCCCGTAGTGCATTGATGGACAGTTGTTGGCATGATTGTGACAACCCCAAAATAGGTCCATTCCATCCAACCCATTTTGAGTCGCCAAATATATGGTACAAAAAACAACTACAACTTTATTACAATAATTGTCATGCAAAATACAACAACACATATACTGTGAGTTTGGATACAAATATATACCAAATGTGACACATGTCCCAACCGTGATAAAGACCTCACAAAGACACCTCACATAAAGGTATAGTCAAAAACTGCTTTTAGAAATTAAAATTTTTGGGAAGTGCTCAAGAAAACCTTCGTGAGATGGGAGGCCATGCTTCTAGGTTATGATAGATATCATATGGCCACGTAATTATCCTTGGTTGACCTAATAGACCCCAAAGAAAAAAACGCGAGAAGATTACTATCATATTCTTCCCAATGGTGAGTCTTCTCTTGATTTATCATTATCTCCACTGCCTCAAATTGAGAATTATACTTCAAACAAACACCAAGATTATATAGGTAGTGCTCGAAATATACTCAAGAAGTGGATGAGCACAACCCTGCCTTTTATGATGACACGAGGTTGTATGTCATTAGACATCTTGTATGATAATGGCAAAACACCCTTCCAACGTTGGGTTCGCCTCTCCTATATGATTCACCAAATATAACTACTAAAAGATGTATACAACACACTTGTCTATACACTGCTTAGGAGAACTCCACACTAGAGACCACCGCTCTATTCCCTTGTTACCCATTGACTCCACCCATCTACACTTTTATTACTTGAAAGGAATTGTGAAGCAAAAGGGTGAGCACAACTAGCTCAAGAAAGAATATCATGACTAAAGATAATTAAATTATCAATAGCCTTCATCAATAACAAATCGTAGATTTAGAACATATGGTAGATGATAAAATTTCAACCATAGTTGCAAATGAACGAGCAATCCATTAGAAGAGTCAAATAGACAATACGATTCTATTATCTTCTCCATGTTAAAATTCCACCAACAATGTTTTATCCCTCATAACATCAATCAACAGCTCTTTTCCACAATTATATGAATATCTCATAATCATAATTGTAATTCTAAATTCCTCTTCGCACTCTGTGATGAATATAATTTTCATCACATGTCTTTACCTCAAACATCAAAGATCATGGTTATACCAAATCACAGCCTCGCTCATAATCATACTAATAAATTCATCTTTGCACTACTACCAAAGATATTCATCCACATTCATCTTCGCACTAATCGCCAAAGATATTCAATAACATGTCATCTTTGCACTACGGGCCAAAGATATTCATTAATAGTTCATCTTTTGCACTACACAGCCAAAGATATTCCTCAATAATTCATATTTGCACTACAGTGCCAAATATAATAATATCTCAAAGAAATATAATATCATTTCGTAATTTATATAAACAATAATTATAACCATGTTGATCAATTCACCTTTTGCACTTAAGCTAAAGATATTCAATTATAAATTCAATGGTCATGATCATACCACCACAATTCAACTTTTCACTATCGCCAAAGAGAACCCTAGTCATGATCATACCAATAATCTACCCATCTTTATACTCAAGTGAAAGAGAATTTCAATATCAGGGTTATAAAAATGTTATATATGATAATAAAATCAATATAATCAATATATAATTTTAATCTCCAGAGTAATATTCATAAATCAACTATAATTTGGTTAGAAAAAGAAACCAATTTTGTAGTGAATAGTACCCGTGAATAGTAACTCATAAATAGTAACTCATGAATAGTAACTCTGACACAAAAAAGTAGAAATTTCACAATAAAATCCATACCAATATTTCGGTATAATGATATTGAAAGAATAACATTTCTTAAACTTATAAACAATTTATTTTAATTGTTTACACTTTACTAAATAATGCATTTAATCATCATAAAATGCCAAACTTATAAGATTTCATCACCAATAACCAAAACCCTCATCAAAAATCTGCATATACCACATATATGATTCTCAAGCCATAAAATCATATTTTCCAATTTTCTTCCTTCACATAACATATTTAACTCATTTATTCATAACTAGTCCATTTTCATGAAAAATACCAAATCAGTTCCAAAAATATTTTTTTTCTGGGATTTAGCAGAATATAGTCCCATATTGAATATATATTTTTCTTAGAATTTTTAAAATTCATTTACTATTTTTCATATGGCCAAAACCGCTGAATATTTAGACATTTATCATAAATTGTACTTTTATCCAAAAATTTCAAAATTCATAGAGTACACTGATATTATATAGATGTACTCCCAATAAAAATTTCATCAATTTTGGAGTTAACCACAAGGAATTATAAGCGGTTACTTTTAAAATAGTCTTTTCTCATAAAATTCATAACTCTTAATCTATACATCCAAAAATCATAATTTTTGGACACAATCAATAAAACTCATCAACATATCATTTCAAATTTTTCCAGAATTTTCTAAAGGTTAGAAGAAGTACGAACTGAAAAATATAATAACCCTTAAAATCCTTTACTATCCCTTACCTCAAAAGAGCAACACTTCTGACTGGATATCGGATATGACGCTGAAGGAAACTTGCACTGACGAATATCAACTCACCAAGTATCTAAATACTCATAAAATACACTCAATAATCTAGAGAGAGAAAGAGAGAAAGCTTATATTTTTGGTGTAATTTTTAATTCTAACTTAGCCCTCTATTTATAGGAAAATTTTAGCAGACTTGACCTGCATCCTGATGGCTTTACCTGCTACTATTCCCACCCACCACATTTGAAATAAAATTCAGCACATTTCTTCACCAACCACAAGTGGGGCCCACCAATTCTAGAATTTTCCACCAAAATGCTAAATTCGGATACTTCAACAATTTCTGAACCAGTCACCTCTTAAAATTCATAACAAATCATACGTTCATTTTTAATGGTTCAAAATTTGTGGACATATACTCAACTTATATATGTATAACATATCCAAAAATTACAACGATCCAACGGTCAAATTAAAAATTATAACTCACGCAATATATCTCAAAAACACTGGTTTAATTTTTAATAACTCCATTCCGACAAAAATACTGATAAAATACCTCAACATTAACTCCTTCATTTTTAACCACAATAAATATATCCAACATTTATATCCACATAAAATAAATATTTCCTTATCATATGAATCAATAATTAATTATTCACAAATAATATTACGTAATCACAATTATGACAACCGTGACGCTCCTGTGAAAGAGGGGCTTTCCAATAAGAATTTCTCCTTCATCGGCGCCATTGAATTAGGTGACCAAACCTCTCCTTGATGTAACTTTCTAGACATTGCCAATAATGCTATCTAATAATATTATTCAAATAATATGAATTATTGATCCGATAATGGGAAATATCATATGTGACAATTATTGAAACAACAATAATATAAAATATCAACGCAAAGAACTATTGAATCAATAAAATAAAATATTGAACAAGAATTATCTTGTAATAATTATTGAGTAGTGCCTTTTACGTAAGAATCAATAATTCAAAAATACTGTGTAATACCGTAATACTATCGCATGCAACAACGCCAGACATTTTTTATTTTACCAACCGGTATTCCAACAAGTGTTAGAATTGTGAACGACGCCGTTATTTATAAAAACTTAATTTTGTCGCTTTTCTTCATCCGAGCGCTTATTCTCATTATGGGGCCCATAAATGGTCATACCATATGTATGAATATTCCCCGACAGAAAGAATATTCCACGACCAAACGAATATTCCCCGACAACAATGAATATTTTATAACCACTTGTGTATTTTGAAACAAATTTCATATATCACCCTTAACTTTAACTTTTATCAATTTAATCATTTACTGAATAGTAATTATAAGAAAAATTGAATACTTTTGTTTCATAAATTTTGGGGTCTTACAATGATCATGACCATTAATGAATACACAAATATTCTTGGCCCGTAGTGCATGGATAATTGTGATTGTGATACTAAAGAATATCCTTGGCCGTAGTGCAGGGGTGATTCGATGATGTGGAATATTTATTAAGTCGAGTCTCAGATGATAATAAAGATGAAAAACCTTTTTAATCATAAAAGATAGTAGATTTTATTTTCTACTTGACTCTTTTAATGGATTGCTTGTTCCGCTGTAGTTAAACTTGATGTCTATTATATTTTATCAGTTTAACATTGTTGGAGACTAATGATAATTTATTCTGCATTATCTTAGTCATAATATTTCTTACTGGGCTAGTTGAGCTCACCCTTTCTTTCACTGTTCTCTTTAGGAAATGAGAATATAGCTGGGACGAGTCGGGGAACGGAATGATGGTCCAGAGGATAGCATTAGTAGTCCTCACTATTCTGTGAAATAGTATGATAATAATTGTAATGAGGACTCCTTTTGAGTTTGTATAATCTCTAGTAGATAATATTTGTATTCAAACTCACAGTTTATGTTTGTCGTATTGTACACGACAGTTGTATTAGTAAGTTGTATTTGAATTCGGTACCATGTATCTGACGACCCAAGATGGGTGATGTATACCTAATTTTGGGGGCGTCACAATTGAGATGACAAGTTATTCATATTATTATTTGCATTATTGACAATGTCTAGAAAGTTCTGTCGAGGAAATGGTTTGGTCACCTAATTGCGCGTCAATAGGGAGAAATCCTTATCGGAAAGCCCACTCTTTCCTGGGAATGATCTGGTTGTTAATATTGCAAGTTATATTATTGATTAATAAATATTGTGGGGAGTTTTATGAAGTATTTGTTGTAAAGTTTAGCGTATTATTTGGACCCCCACTTACCCATTTTTAAAAATAGTCGGGAGAAAGCTATCTCAGTTTTAAAATAATTGAATTTGGGGGGGGGGGGGGGGAATCTGGATGGTTCACGGGGGGAGTATAATGACTATTATATATATATATATATATATATATATTATAATAAGTTTAATTTTTTATGAAAAATAGAATATATTATATTTTATTATGCATAGTGTTAGTTCCCAATAGGCATAATATTGATCTAGAAGGGGGGTTGAATAGATCCTTTTTAATTTCAAATACTTTTCTGGTTTATTTTGTATTGCTCATGAATTAGCAAATGACAAATATAAGAATCTTTTCAAGCACAATGGAATAAGTAAAAGATCCCCTTCATTGATATATTCAGAATCAGACATACATTGTTCGTAGAGTTAATTCAGTAGTAAGCAATTAAAACATACATAACAGTTATAGCAGTTAAGATACATAATGTAAATGACATAATGTAAAAGACACAAGGGGTTTTAAGTGGTTCAGAGACTCAAGCTCCTAATCCACTCTTCTGCTTTCAACTAGCAGGATTTCCACTAAGGAAGGGCAGCACCCTGAATCACTAAGATTCCTTTTGGGACTTCAGTTCACTAAGAACTCTTCAAGGCCAGCAGCCTTGGAACTTTTCTAGTTCCCTAGGAACTCTTCAAGCCCAGCAGGCTTGGAACTTCATTTAGTCCTTTCGGACAAGGACCCCTTAGGCCCTGGCTTCTTGTTGTTGTTGGTGCTGAGCTGCTAAGATGTCTTTAAGCTTTGAACATCTTCTGTACTTAGTAGCTTGGTGTGGTCCTCTTTGCATTCTACTTTGAGTCTGGACCACATCATCTTTGGTGCAGCTGATCTTCTTCTATTCTGCTCATCTTCACGTAGAGTCAGCTGTGCACCATCACCATTTCCTGAACCCTTCTTTACATGTTGGCAGACATGGTTCTGCACTTTCTCTGCTTCATCTTTGGGTTCATGGTGAATCGTAGGGTGGCTCTTAAGATCTGCCTTATGCTTTGCCACTCTACTGAATGCTCTCTTCTTGTCCTTCTCGGCTTTTAGCTTAGATGCCAATTCAAGTGACATTCTCATCTTTGTTGAGTGAAGCTTTGATCTGTTTAAGTCCTTCTTCAAAGCTGCTTCACTTCCACGTTCGTAGTCTCACTGTCACTGAGACTTGTTCTATTTAAGCTTAGGTGGAACTCGTAGAGTCAACGTTAGCATTCTACCAACTCAACGATTCTGTAACATAGAAATTATCAGCACTTTTGATCTTTGAAGCTCTGTTGATTTATACTTCTTCCCAATCTTCCCATTGGAAAGTAGCTGTTAAAAGCTCTTTGAAATGCTTCACAGATCTCGAGTTATTTGGTGTAGACTGCAGATGTGACATGACATCTCCTTTTCTGACTTTTTGACATTGCAGTCTACTGTTTCACCTACCCCATCAGAGATGTCACTTTTATGCCTCGGGCAGGTTGAAGACTTTATTTCCTCATTCTGATTTTTGGATCAGAGGTTGTCCTTTTGCATCGATGCTCTCAATAAGCTCTTGTCCGAATATCAACCTTCAGTTTAAACCTTTGCCAATGCTTCAATCTTCAACTGTTCGAACTCTACAATTCTGATGCATGTCTTCATGGACCTGATCGTAGTGTCATGTTGATTGGTAGAGACAACACTACGATCTTTGAAGAGTGTTCACTAGATCTTCGATGTAGAACACCTCTTCCTTCTTTTGTGCAGTGCTTCAACACTTCTGTTTGCCTCAACTGCTCTCAGATACTGATGGTTTGACTTCTCTGTTCTGGTCCCTTCTGAATAGCAAGACACTTCAGATTTGTGGCGTGTCCAACTCGCTTTCTCCTTGTGATCTCCCGTTCACTTATCATCAATGGACTGACCCAATGCTTAATCACTTTAGCCTTATTCTTCAGAAGTTGTCCAGTATCTATGTGTGTACTCCATCAGTTCTTTCTTTGTTTAACAAACACTACGATCCTGGTTGCTTCCAAGATTGTTGTCTTCTGTCTACTTGATAGCTACTGCACTTGCTGACTTTCCTTAGTCGGTTACTGAAGTCTTCTTCTGATCTTCTTGTGGAAAACTTCATCTCAAATGGCTTCAAAACTCAATCTTGATGTTGATTGGGTTGATGCTTAGATCTTCTATTAGCTTGCATGCCATTCGTTGAGTGCTCTCTGGTTTCCTTCAGGTGGGATATATCTATGCAAAGGCCAACCGGAGGCTTCATTCCTTTGGATATTCAGGGTGCTCATTCGTTGAGAATCGTATTTGCTCTACGATTACGCGCTTGGCATTGTGAGCACATCTATTGAGGTCTTAGTTACGCACTCTGATTCAACTTTCTACCGCATGCGAACACTCGACACAAGATCGAGATCTTGACACTACGATTTCTGTCATTGTGCTTGTTAATTGTCTTCATCTGATCTTGCTCGACTACGATCTCTGCCTTCGATATGATCAGTAGACTCTACAACTTTGAGTGTAGTCTACGATTCTTGACTTGGGCTTCGGCAGATGTTCGGTCGGCTCGTAGGTAGGTTGTCTCTACGATTTTGAACATGACTTCCTCAGCAGACTACGGCCCTGAGGAAGTTCTACTCGACACACTACGATCCTTCCTCGTCTCTCCTAGAAGTCTACGATTTTTGGTACAGAGCTCGACGATCAGACAAGTCTATCTATTACATCATTAGATCAACCTAACATGTTTGATCTTTCTATATTTATAGTCCTTGTACATCATTTCTTTTTAAGGACTTTACAAAGCTATTTTGCTTATGTAGGATCAACCTAACACATTTGATCAATTCATTCTAAGTCATTGTACATATGTTTCTATTATCTATCAAAGGACTTTACAGCTTTTGTTAATACACACATACTTGCATATTCATTCATATATATATCATAATCAAATTATATATAAATAGGAATATCATTCACATGCTTATTCCTGACACATAGTGTTTTTATAGTGTCTGTGAGACCCCAGATTTTATGAATAAATATTTAATTTTCTTGAAATAAAATTTTTTTTGAATATTATGGTGTGGATTTTATATAATGTTATAGTTGTGGGTAGTATTTATAAATTTTGCAAAGTATGCAAGTTGTCATATTATATTCGATCGGGTGGGGAATATTCTTTTGTTAGGAGAATATCCGATGCGACGGTACAATCATTAATGGAGCCCATAAAACGGAATTATTGTCGGATTGAGAAAACGACAAAAATACTTTATGAAAATAACGATGAAAATTTTACTGTTAATCGTTGAAACACCCAAATGTTAAAGTACAATGAATACGGCGTGGTTGCATAGTAGCACACTCAGATTAATTATTGATGCTTATGTGATAAGTCACTCGGTTTTATTTTATTGGTATTATTAATGTAATAAAATGTAATACTTTTATTAAGTTATTCTATAAATAGAATATATTATATTCTATTATGTATAGTGTTGCATAGTGTCTGTATAGTGTTTTGCATAGAAAAATCCTTTTATATAAAAATGTAATACTTTTATAAAGTTATTCTATAAATAGAATATATTATATTTTATTATGCATAATGTTTGCATAGTGCTGCGATAGTTTTTGCATAGTAAAATCTTTTATAAAGTTATTCGTTTTATTAGATTATAAATAGAATATATTATATTTTATTTAAAAGATTTTGCTTTAAATATGGACCGTCCGATTAAAGTAAATCAATCTGACCGCTCATGAGTTAGTTACTATGCGTCCATTTTTTATAAATAGAAACTCATTCCTTCATTATTTCTTACGAATTCAAAGGAAACTCTGTAGAGAGAAACTATAGAGAGAAAGAAGAAAAGTGTTCTGCTACTTCATTACTTCTATATCCAGTACTCTTCTTCTTAAGGTAGGAAATATTATTTGTTGTACTCGTAAGGGGTGTTATTCTTTTGTATTCATGAAGAGAACTTATGTTATTCCATTCTTTATTATTCTATTGGAATAACCTGTATACGCGGGCTACCCTATACTTGGTGACATTCTTCTATTATTCTGTCTTTACTATTCTGTTGGAATATCCTGTCACATGCGTTTTCACGGGACTGATTCCGCTCTTTACTATTCATTTGGAATATCCTCGTTTACATGCGTTTTTGTGGGACACGGGTTCCGCTTTTATTATTATTCTCATTGGAATATCCTCATCAGGCTTTTTACGCCTTGACCGGTTCCGCTCTTTATTGGTATTCTGTTAGAATAACCTGTCTATATGAAGTACCGCATGCATGGTGATTTCTGTTATTATTCTATTCTTTATTATTCTGTTGGAACATCCTGTCTGTACTTTACGCATGACCTGGTTCCATTAATTATTATTCTGTTGGAATAACTGATGAGTGAGTTTTATACACATGAATTGGATACATCCGGCCTTAATTTATTGTTGTTCTCAAGTCTTTTAGAATAGTTTTTAAGTGTTTGTATCTATTCATTCATGTTTTACATTGTTTTGTAGGATTTGGGATAAAAGTTACTTGGATCGACGTTCGAGGTGGCTAGATTCGCATTTTCGGCTTGCCATTTACACAGCAGTCACTTCAGAGACAATTTGAGTATTTCTCCGGACCTCATTTCGAAAACCTCAAAGAATGAAAGTTGTAGATATACGTTTCCTCTTTCCGGAACATCTTGAATCATTCAAATCGGAGTTCGGACGAAGAAGTTATGGCCATTTTGCCAAAGGATGTTGGAGCAAAAAATGTCAGAACATGTGTCAGAGCCGGGGCGCCCATTTTTGGCCTATGCCCAGCGCCGGGGCGCTGGGGAGTAGTGGTTGAGCGTTAAGCCCAGTGCTAGGGAACTGGGGAAGGGCTTGGTGATGGCCTGGACACGTTTTTGGGCGAATTTTGACACCTTTTTGACTCCAAATTGGATTAGGTTTATTCCTAAGCTAAAAATTGGACTTGTAAACTATAAATACATGATATAATGCATAAAATAAAGGGAGATTTCATAGATTAGACTAGATTAAACACTCCATTAGATTAGAATATAAATTCTAGTTCTTAATTAGGCATTGGAGATTGAAGCAAATTGAAGAACACTGAAGATCAAGAGCAAGAGCAAGAGGGGAGCATCAGATTTGCTGACAATAGATTTTATTCTCTTCTCTTATCATACTTTTATCTTTTTATGTCTATGCAGTTGTGGATTCTTGGTTTTAATTCATTAATTATGAACTAACTCTTTTATTAAAATTTCAATTGAACCTTTTAAGTCTATGAATTAATTATTTGATTTATTCCAATTATTTATGTCAAGGTAAATTATTTATCTTGTCTTGTGCTTATTACTTAATTATTTGATCAGTAATTACCTTGTTACTCTAGAAGGAATTGAAAGATGAATTCTAGGGTTAGAATTGGGCATGATATCATGTGACTTAGTTATTTGCAAAGTGAATAATTAGGTTTGTGAATTGAATGGAAATATCTGTTCACCGCATGTAACACATAAGGAATTGGGATTAGAAGGAGTTTAATTCAATTGTTTTGCATAGGAATATAGAAAGATTAATCTGGATTAAATAGAAGGCAATTGATCACTTGGAAAAGGACTTTTGACATTTGAGAATTCCTGTTAACAATTCAGTAGACATAATAATTGGAATAATTAAATAATTAATTTATAGTTCATAATCGGGGATATTGAAGTTTTAATCTTTATTTATTTGAATTCAGTCATAAAGCAATTCAGTTTAATTAGTTAATTTAGTTTTCTTAATTAGAAAAATCACGATTTGAAATTGTTTAAATAAAATTGATTTAGTTAAGAGTTAGTATTTGGTAATTTTTATTAAATAATTCCTCGTGGGAACGATACTTTTCTTATCACTTTATTACTTGTTGACCGTGTATACTTGCACGTATTCATTGATTGCGAAATCGATCAATAAGTTTTTAAGCGCCATTCAAGGGGACTTAATTTAATAATTTTTTACCAATATTAATTTCAATCAAATTAGTCTTAATTTAAACATTTTTATTTTTTTATTTTTAATTCTCTTCCTATATTTCTCTCTTTTTAGGTACCATGGATGACTTTGCGTATCAATGGCCATACACGAACATGACTCGACCAATGGAAACATGGAGTCCACCATCCACACAGCAAGTAGCAATGGTTTGTGAGTTATGTGCTAGGAGTCATGCTACAAAGCAATGTGCCATCAGTTTTGAATCAGCTCAATTCATAGGGAGCTACAATTGATCTACCCAACCGTATCCGAATCAAAATGCATATAATCCAGAGCTAATACAAATTGAGGCAATTTCGAAGACGTTGGAGGTTATCGAAGCCATAAGGAGTCGAAGGATGGCAAGAATGACTCAGCCAAGGGGAGCGGAGAATGATGGACTCACGACATCATTTTCTGAATTATCGGCACAAATTGAGACACTTTCGAAGATGGTCGACGCTTTTGTAGCTTAACGTCGTCAAAGTGTGGCGGTTACTTGTGATTATTATGCTGGAAATCTTATGAATCATCAATGCACCACCAGTTTCGAGCCGGTACAGTATAGTGGTGATTACCCCAACAGTTATGTCTATCCCAACAACTATCATCAGGATTGGGGGTATCACCCGGATTTTTCATGGAGTAACAATCAAGATCAATTTTATGCTCCAAGTTCAACATACCCACCGGATTTCTCGTGTCCACCTCCACTACAACAGGAAGAACATTCAAATTGGAACGAAGCCTTGGAAAAATTTATTAAAGCTTCTGAAAAAAGGAACGAGGAACAAGACAAGAAAATGAATCAAGTAGAGCTGAATTTGCAAAGCCAAGGGGCGTCGATCAAGAATCTGGAAAATCAATTGGGGAAGATAACACATGCGTTGAACAACCTTCCTCAATACACTTGGCTCTATGACATGGATGACGAGACTGATGATGAGCCCGAACCAAATCTGCAATCGAATGTGCCAAATGATATAGATGTTGAAAGAGAGGAAAGACTTGGAGACCAACAAAAGGAGATCGACAAAGATCTAACTTTGAGTACCAACGAAGATGAGCCAATTTTGATAGTGTCCCATGTACCTTCTCCACCAAAGTTCAAGAATTCGGGCAGTTTTTCAAAACCATGCCCAATCGGCAGTCATGTCGTCGACAAAGCTCTTGGTGACGTAAGAGCTAGTACAGTTGTGGAGTCATGGTGGGATGAAAAGGAGAAGATAGAGGAAGATTCCATTATGTTTATTAAGCTTCAATGCCCCAATCTGATCATCGACATAATGGAGGAAACACCTAGTGGTTTGCCATACTTAATGGGGATCCTATCTAAAAAGATCATGCTAAGTGACTTAAACGCAATGGCCATTACAATTGGGAACCTCCCAAAAGAGACATTATTCTCGATGGATGGAGGGTTCCTCAATTTTCAAGGGAATTGGATAGAGAATTGAAGAAGTCAGTGAGACTATAAAACAAGCGCTTATTGGGAGGCAAACCCAAGTTTAATTTTTATTTTTAGTTTTTATTAAGTTTTATATTAGTAGTTTTGAATTTGCATTTATTTAGGATTTAATAAAAGTGCTTCTATCATGGTTTTACAGGTTATTCAAGTCAAATTCAAGTGTGGTGCCCAATTTGTTCCATGTGCTTAGCCTATTCTCCAAACTTAGTGGACAAGGAGGAAGATTGCTATATTTTCAGGGAAGTCCTCTGCTTTACTTTTTTATATTTCATCCATTGAGGACAATGTCTAGTTTAAGTTTGTGGGCAATTTAGTGTCGTATTGCATATAATTAGTTATCTGCATAGTAGTCGTTTTTTTAATGTGTTAACATTGTGTTTTTTTAGGTTGCATATAATACATGGTAGTTATTTGCATATTCATATATGTGTTGCATTACTATGTGTTCATGTAGTATAATTGCATTTTTTATTTTTTTTATTTTTTTTTTGCATGAATCATGTGATAGGTTGGTGTGGTCTTAGCTCTACTTATGATAAGATTGGTATTAAATGTTAACTTTAACAAAGGTTGATAATTGATGATGAGTTCTAATTTTAATCATGATGATAATCTGAGCTTCGTCTCGAAACTTATGTAACCGACAAAGACGTAAAGTTTAACTGTTTTAATCCACTTGGTTCAAGGGTTTCATAATTTGTTTCTGAGGAAAAATCTTTGTTAAAATTTAAGGAAATTAGTGAATTGGCGGTAAAGGTTGGAATGACGTAAAAGCTTGAGTTTGGGAGAATCTATGGGATATATATATTACAAAAAAAAAAAAAAGAAAAAAAGGAATGATGAAAAAAAGAAAAGAAAAAAAAATCCAGAAAGAAAGAAAAAAAAAGAATAAACACCGTGGCATGCTTGTCTAGTTTTGTGGCCTTTGTTACTTGAGTAAGTAAGTCCAAGGGGATTGTCTTTACACCTAGCGCCCTAAGGTCTGAATGGTCTGGGAGTCGTTGGTCGAAAGCTCGTTAAGGTAGCACTGAAAAGCCTAAGGGAATAGGACATTGCACAGCCATGACAAACAAAAAAAACAGAAAAAAAACACGAGAAAGAGCAAAAATGCCCTCGTGGTTGAATAAAAGTATAAATAAATCCTGTATTTACTCTTAGACTTGGTAATTGCTTAGTTTTAACTGGAGTTGTCATGTTCACAAAAGTAATTGAATTGGAACTGAAATTTTTCTTATAAGAAGTTTGTTATGTGATTATCTTGAATTGTGGTTGGTTAGAATGGTTAACAAGCACAGACACACAACATGGGTGATGACATGTTTGGATTGACTAATTGGTTAGAGTTATGGATTTTGACTTGATTGGATATATTGTTTGAGTACCAATGGTATCTTTGAGGCCTATTGCTATATATCATACTGATTTATTACTGGGTTCGTAGGTATATTATAAAGTAGATCATGCATATACATTCATGTAGTTGAGTTAGTTTGTTTATTTTTTAGTTCTTTTGTATTTTTGCTTGAGGACAAGCAAAGGTTTAAGTTTGGGGGTATTTGATGAGTGAGTTTTATACACATGAATTTGATACATTCGGGCTTAATTTATTGTTGTTCTCAAGTCTTTTAGAATAGTTTTTAAGTGTTTGTGTCTATTCATGCATGTTTTACATTGTTTTATAGGATTTGGGACAAAAGTTACTTGGATCGACGTTCGGGGTGGCTAGATTCGCGTTTTTGGCTTGCCATTTACACAGCCTGTCACTTCAGAGCCAATTTGAGTATTGCTCCGGACCTTATTTCGAAAACCTCAAAGAATAAAAGTTGTAGATATACGTTTCCTCTTTCCGTAACATCTTGAATCATCAAAATCGGAGTTCGGACGAAGAAGTTATGGCCATTTTACCAAAGGACATCGGAGCAGAAAATGTCAGAACATGTGCCAGCGCCGGGGCACCCTTTTTTGGCCTATGCCCAGCGCCGGGGCGCTTGGGAGCAGTGGTTGAGAGTTAAGCCCAGCGCTGGGATACTGGGGAAGGGCTTGGTGATGGCCTGGACGCGTTTTTGGGTGAATTTTGACACCTTTTTGACTCCAAATTGGATTGGGTTTGTTCCGAAGCTAAAAATTGGACTTGTAACCTATAAATACATGATGTAATGCATAAAATAAAGGGAGATTACATAGATTAGACTAGATTAAATACTTTATTAGATTAGAATATAAACCCTAGTTCTTAATTAGGCATTGGAGATTGAAGTAAATTGAAGAACATTGAAGATCAGGAGCAAGAGCAAGAGGGGAGCATCAGATTTGCTGACAACAGATTCTATTCTCTTCTCTTATCATACTTTTATCTTTTAATGTCTATTCAGTTGTGGATTCTTGGTTTTAATTCATTAATTACGAACTAACTCTTTTATTAAGATTTCAATTGAACCTTTTATGTCTATGAATTAATTATTTGATTTATTCCAATTATTTATGTCAAGGTGAATTGTTTATCTTGTCTTGTGCTTATTACTTAATTATTTGATCATTAATTACCTTGTTACTCTAGAAGGAATTGAAAGAGGAATTCTAGGGTTAGAACTGGGCATGATATCATGTAACTTAGTTATTTGTAAAGTGAATAATTAGGTTTGTGAATTGAATGGAAATATCTGTTCACCGCATGTAACACATAAGGAATTGGGATTAGAAGGAGTTTAATTCAATTGTTTTGCATAGGAATATAGAAAGATTAATCTGGATTAAATAGAAGGCAATTGATCACTTGGAAAAGGACTTTTGACTAAATTCCTGTTAACAATTCAGTAGACATAATAATTGGGATAATTGGATAATTGATTTATAGTTCATAATTGGGGATATTGAAGTTTTAATCTTTATTTATTTGAATTCAGTCATAAAGAAATTCAGTTTAATTAGTTAATTTAATTTTCTTAATTAGAAAAATCACGATTTGAAATTGTTTAAATAAAATTGATTTGGTTAAGAGTTAGTACTTGGTAATTTTTATTAAATAATTCCTCGTGGGAACGATACTTTTCTTATCACTTTATTACTTGTTGACCGTGTATACTTGCACGTATTCATTTATTGCGAAATTGATCAACAATAATCTGTCTATGCGAAGTACCGCATGCATGGTGATTTCTTTTGTTATTCCATTCTTTATTATACTCAGTTGGTTACAACTTTGACTTCTACACTCCATGAAATTAGTGGAATATCCTTGATATTTGCACTTCATCCAGTGTCTTTTCATGGAAATATTCTTCTGAGCATTCTTGAACTTTACTCTACAAAGCAGTATCATGTTGACAATTTGGACGTTATCAGTTCCTAGATAAATTAATTTTTGAACTTGTTTTATTGAATTCTTATATCATTGTCATCATCCTCATGTTTATTTTTTTTGAAAGTCATCTGTGGTATGTAGTGCATAGATTGACTTGGTATGATTATGACCAGGGATTATTTGGTATAATCATAACCGTAATGTTACAAATGATGTGGAAAATTCCTCATTGGCCCGTAGTGCATTGATAGACAGTTTTTGGTATGATTATGGCTATGGATTCTCTTCGGCCAAGGGTGCAAAGATGAATTGTTTTATGGCATGATCAGGACCGTTGATGAAAACATGATTATCTTTGGCCCATAGTGCATGGATAATTCATGGTCGTGATACTAAAGAATATCCTTGGCTTGTAATGCAGGGATGATTTGATGATGTGGATTATTTATTAAGCTGAGTCCCAGCGATAAAAGTGATGAAAAACCTTTTAAATCATAAAAGATAGTAGATTTTATTCTCTACTTGACTCTTTTAATGGATTGCTTGTTCCGCTGCAGTTAAACTTGATGTTTGTTATATTGTATCAGTTTAACACTGTTTAAGGCTAATGATAATTTATTCTGCATTATCTTAGTCATAATATTTCTTACTGGGCTAGTTGAGCTCACCCTTTCTTTCACTGTTCTCTTCAAGAAATGAGAATATAGCTGGGACGAGTCGGGAACGGAGTGATGGGTCCGAGGGATAGCATTAGTAGTCCTCACTATTTTGTGAAATAGTGTGTTAATAAATGTATTGAGGACTCCTTTTGAGTTTGTATACTCTCTAGTAGACAATATCTGTATTCAAACTCACAACTCATGTTGTATTATTAAGTTGTATTTGAATTCTGTACCATGTATCTGGCGACTCAAGATGGGTGATGTATACCTAATTTTGGGGGCATCACAGTTGGTATCAAAGCTTAGGGATATGATCCCTGGCTAAGATGTGAGACTAGAACTAGGAGGGGAGAGACGGGGAATTCCTTCGCTAGTATGACCTACCTAAGTTTATTTGATATTTAATTGGTCAGTCAGAGTATAGAGATAATATGTGATATGTTAATTAACCCTTGTTTTGTGGCAGTATTTGAAAATGGCATCTGAAAATGTTGAGATAAGCAATGGAGCACAAGAGAACGTTGAGTCTCCACAGATCAATAATCAGGACAATGTGCAACAGGATGGCGATAATCCTCCTGTAAACAACAACACTGATCAATTAACGAACGACGGTACGTTTAGGAACTTTTTAAAATTCATGCAACATCAGGCGAAGGCGGCTCCTGTTCATAATGCAGGAGGAAACAATGGCAACCCACGGTTGGTCACCGCTAAGCAATTCAAGGAGTTGGGACCACCGGAGTTTTTGGGAAAGCCAGAACCACTTAAGGCGGAGACATGATTAAAGCAGATCACCAAGATATTTGATGTCTTGGGATGCTCCGAGGAGCAAAAGGTTCCTTTTGCCACCTTTATGTTGCGTGAAAAGGCAGATCACTAGTGGAAATCAGAAAAGCGATCCAACTGACGACTCAAGATGTCTTGGGAGAAGTTCCAAGAATTGTTCAATGACAAGTACTTTCCGAAAGTATTCGTCACATGAAGGAGGTGGAGTTTATTAAGTTGGAGCAAAACAACATGGCCAGGTGTGTGTCTGAAGCCAAGTTTGCCGAGTTGTCCCGATTTGCGTCCCACTTGGTTTTTAAGAGGTTTGAAGCTGGAGATACGTCAATATCTTATTTCTCATAAACTGTGTTTGTATTCAGATGTTGTTAATAGGGATCGCTTATTGGAGCACGATAATGAGTCAACCAAACTAAAAGAGAAATACAAGCAAAAATGATAATACCAAAGATAATACCATCATCAAAGCGGTGACAATAAGCATGGAGGGAATCAACATGTCAGAAATGGTAACCACTTCGGTGGTAATCATGGCCAAAACAATAAGAATGGACATTTAAAGAAGAGAAGGTTCAACAATGACGTAAAGACGCTTCAAGACCAACACCCGTTTCAAAGGAAGAAGAACGACCACCGGTCGTATGTTTCAAATGCGGACAGGAGGGACACATCCGTCCAAACTGTACGCAGCAATCCAAAACGTGTTTTAATTGCGGAAGAGAAGGTCGCCTAACTCGATTTTGTCGTATGGTGAAGTCAATTCCAGCTGGGATAATGATGCCAAAGGATGTCCCAGACAAGCCAAAGCCAGTAGTTTAAGAGAGAGCATTTTTTTTCGTGACGAGGAACCTGAATAAAATTATCACGGGTATGTTAGTCATAAACTCTTGCGAAGTCTATACCGTGTTAAATACAAGTTCTACTTACTCTTTTATTTCATCTAGTTGTGTTCAATGTTTGAAGTTAACTCCGGAGAAGTTAGACTTTGATATATCTGTTGGGAGAAACCTTTGTTACCTCCACTATTTATAAATCTTGTTCAAATCAACACTTTCACGTTACCTGTCGATCGTATCTCTTTGAAAATACTTGCCTTTGATGTGATTTTAGGAATCGATTAACTACTCATCATGCTTTTTGTAAGGTTGTTAGCTTTCATACTCCTAACCAACCTATTATGCGCATTCAAGCAACCAAATCACTAAAGTCAATCATTGTCATATCAAGCCATAAGTAAAGAGCCCCGATCCTTTCGTTGTTGACTTCCTTGTGTGGAATGAACCAAAGCTGAACTTTCCGTAGGGGACGTTGTGAATAACGGTGACAAGTTAATAGGTATCAATGTGACGTGTTATCCAAGTCTTGGACGAGAGTCACAGTTTTGAATGATATTTTTGTTGTTAATAAATTTCCTGACGTATTCTTGAAGACTTCTTAGCCTACCCCTAGAGCGTGAAATCGAATTTTGTATTGACCCCAGTACAAAACCCATTTTTAAAACCGTTAAATATTTCTTCAACTAAAGTGAACGTAACATGCGCCAAAGAGGTTGGCTCGAGTTGTTGAAGATTACGATCGTACCATTCAATAACATCGTGGGAAAGCGAACGTGGTAGCTGACACGTTGAGTAGAAGATCGTATGCGTTTACGAGTGCGATGTTGTTAAGACAAAGGCCCATTTCGTACGACTTACAAATGATGAAGATAGAGTTAAAGACTCTAGGAACCCACGTGAAGATAACGAATATACGAGTAGAATCGACTTTAATCGATAAAGTTAAAGCCGCTCAAGCTACATACTCAGAGCTGATGAATGTGAAGAAGAAGGTTTAAGAGGGCGTTATTCTAGAAGCAAGAATCGACGAAGAGAGGAAATCTCAACCCTCGATTTAATTGGCCCATTTAAAATCCTCGATGAAGTAGGAACTGTGGTATATAGACTCGTTTTACCGCCAAGTATGTCACGTGTTCATAACGTTTTTTTACGTATCGATGTTACGTAAATATGTGGATGACCCGAACCACATTATTAATTTAGAACCAGACGAGATAGCGAATGATTTAACGTTTGAGCAGATACGTGTTAAAATCTTGGATAAGAAGAATCGTATTCAACACTCAAAGGTTATACCTCAAGAGTTAGAATTTGAAATGAAGTTGAGGTATCCTCACCGCTCAAAGATATACCAGTATCGTCACGTAAATTTCGAGGCGAAATTTCATAAGGAGGGGAGATTGTGAGACCCCAGATTTTATGAATAAATATTTAATTTTCTCGAAATAATTTTTTTTGAATATTATGGTGTGAATTTTATATAATGTTATAGTTGTGGGTAGTATTTATAAATTTTGCAAAGTATGCAAGTTGTCATATTATATTCGACTGGTCGGGGAATATTCTTTTTGTTGGAGAATATCCATACGACGGTACAATCATTGGTGGACCCCACAACGAAATTATTGTCGGATTGAGAAAATGACAAAAATACTTTATGAAAATAACGACGGAAGTTTTACCGTTAACTGTTGAAACACCCGGTGTTAAAAAGTACAGTAATACGCGTGGTTGCATAGTAGCACACGGTATTAATTATTGATTCTTATGTGATAAGTCACTCAGTTTTATTTTATTGATATTATTAATGTAATAAAATAGAATACTTTTATAAAGTTATTCTATAAATAGAATATATTATATTCTATTATGCATAGTGTCTGCATAGTGTTTTGTATAGTAAAATCTTTTTATATAAAACAGAATACTTTTATAAAGTTATTCTATAAATAGAGTATATTATATTTTATTATGCATAGTATTTGCATAGTGCACGTGATATAGTGTTTGCATAGTAAAATCTTTTATAAAGTTATTCGTTTTATTAGATTATAAATAGAATATATTATATTTTATTTAAAAGATTTTTGCTTTAAATATGGACCGTCAGATTAAAGTAAATCAATCTGACCGCTTCATGAGTTAGTTACTATACGCAAAATCCATTTTTCTATAAATAGAAGCTCATTCCTTCATTATTTCTTACGAATTCAATTTGAAACTCTAGAGAGAGAAACTATAGAGAGAAAGAAAGAAAAGTGTTCTCGCTACTTCACTACTTCTATATCCAAAGACTCTTCTTCTTCTTAAGGTAGGAAATATTATTCGTTGTACTCGTAAGGGGTGTTATTCTTTTATATTCATGAAGAGAACTTATGTTATTCCATTCTTTATTATTCTCATTGGAATAACTCAGATACGCAAGCTACCCTATACTTGGTAACATTCTTCTATTATTCCGCCTTTACTATTCTCATTAGAATATCCTGTTTATCGCTTTTTTACGCCGCACTGATTCCGCCTTTACTATTCATTAGAATATCATGTATGCATGCGTTTCTTACCGGACCGGTTCCGCTCTTTATTATTATTACGCTTGGAATATTCTGCATCATGCGTTTTACGCCGGATCCGGTTCCGTCTTTATTGGTATTATGTTGGAATAACTTTGCTCTATACGTAAGTACCGCATGCATGGTGATTTCATTATTATTCCGTTTTTATTATTCTCGCTGGAACATCCCGTCTGCGTGCTTTTACGCATGACCTGGTTCCGTTAATTATTATTCTGTTGGAATAACCTGTCTATGCGAAGTACCGCATGCATGGTGATTTCTTTTGTTATTCCATTCTTTATTATACTCAGTTGGTTAAAACTTTAACTTCTATACTCCATGAAATTAGTGGAATATCCTTGATATTTGTGCTTCATCTAGTGTCTTTTCATGGAAATATTCTTCTGAGCATTCTTGAATTTTACTTTCCAAAGTAGTATTATGTTGACAATTTGGACGTTATCAGTTCCTAGATAAATTAATTTTTGAACTTGTTTTATTGAATTCTTATATCATTATCATCATCCTCATGTTTATTTTTTTTGAAAGTCATCTGTGGCCTGTAGTGCATAGATGGAATTGGTATGATTATGACTAGGGATTATTTGGTATAATCATAACCATAATGTTACAAATGATGTGGAAAAAGTCCTCATTGGCCCGTAGTGCATTGATGGACAGTTTTTGGTATGATTATGGCTATGGATTCTCTTCGGCCAAGGGTGCAAAGATGAATTATTTTATGGCATGATCAGGACCGTTGATGAAAACATGATTATCTTTGGCTCTTAGTGCATGGATAACTCATGGCCGTGATACTAAAGAATATCCTTGGCCTGTAGTGCATGGATGATTTGATGATGTGGATTGTTTATTAAGCTGAGTCCCAGCGATAAAAGTGATGAAAAACCTTTTAAATCATAAAAGATAGTAGATTTTATTCTCTACTTGACTCTTTTAATGGATTGCTTGTTCACCGCAGCTTAAACTTGATGTTTGTTATATTGTATCGGTTTAACCTTCGCTTTTAAAGCTAATGCTAATTTATTCTGCATTATCTTAGTCATAATATTTCTTACTGGGATAGTTGAGCTCACCCTTTCTTTCACTGTTCTCTTCAGGAAATGAGAATATAGCTGGGACGAGTCGGGGAACGGAGTGACGGTCCAGAGGATAGCATTTGTAGTCCTCACTATTTTGAGAAATAGTGTGTTAATAAATGTATTGAGGACTCCTTTTGAGTTTGTATACTTTCTCGTAGATAATATTTGTATTCAAACTTACATCTCATGTTGTATTCTTAAGTTGTATTTGAATTTTGTACAATGTATCTGGCGACTCAAGATGGGTGATGTATACCTATTTTTTGGGGCGTCACAGTGTCTGCATAGTATTTTCATAGTAAAATTAAAAAAATTTAAAAAAATTTTCAGCCGAATTCGTTGCCCGTGAGTTTCTTATTGTGCAGTCCGTGAATAAAATTTTTATATAGTATCATTCCATTCTCCTATAAATAGGATGCTTAGTTTAGAATAAAAAATTACACCAGAATTAGAGAATTCTTCTTCTATAATATTGAGCGTATTTATTTAGAGTTTAAGAAAGCTTTGAGCGTAGAAAACAGTATAAGTTTTCTTCAAGAATATCCCCGCCCTACCAGTCAGAAGTACTCTCCTTTTAAGGTAAGAGATATTATTTTTGTTCAGTATTCGTAAGAAAAAAATATTTTCTTCCATACTTTGTAGTATGTAAGTAATATTATTTTGTTTCAGATTCCGAATTCTACACTCATTTTGTTAAAGTATGACTTATATACTCCTTGAAATTAGTAGAATATCCTTCAAATTTGCGCTTCATCTAGTATCTTTCCATGAAAATATTATTCGGAACATTCTTGATAATTTTTAATCTTTTCATGCTGGGGTACTATTCACGGGGTACTATTCTTGAAGTACTATTCACGGGGTACTATTCACCCGGGGTACTATTCATGACAAAAATTGATTTCTTTTCCGTCATAATCATTTTTGATACAATATTATTCTTGAATTTTACTCCACAAAGCAGTATCATGTTGATAATTTGGATATTATTGAATTCTGGATAAATTGAATTATAAATCTTTAAAATTAATCCTTACTCTCATTTAATTGAATTCTTATATCATTGTCATCATCATCATGCTTATATTATGATGAAAGTCATCTTTGGCCTGTAGTGCATAGATGAACTGTTGATTGGTATGATTATGACCAGGGATTATTTGATATAATCATGACCTGTAATGTTAAAAATGATGTGGTAAAAGTCCTCATTGGCCCGTAGTGCATTGATTGACAGTTGTTGGCATGATCATGACCATTGGTGATAACACGAATATCCTTAGCCCGTAGTGCATGGATAATTCAGTGATGTTGATTATTTATTGAGATGAGTCTCAGCGATAAAATTGATGATAAACTTTTTAAATCATAGAAGATAGTAGATATCATGTTTTACTTGACTCTTCTAATGGATTGCTTGTTCCGCTGTGTTAGTTTCCAGTAGGCACGCAATAGATCTAGAATGGGGGGGGGGGGGTTGAATAGATCCTCTTTTTTTTTTTAATTTTAAATACATTTCTCATTTATTTTGTATTGCTAATGACTAAGCAAATGTCAAACATAAGAATCTTTTCAAGCACAACGGAATAAGTAAAAGATCTCCTTCATTGATATAATCATGAATATACATATATTATTCGTAGAGTTAGTTCAGTTGTAAGCAGTTAATACATACATAGCATTTATAGCAGTTAAGTACATAATGTAAATGACAGTAAATAAATGACTGAATGTAAAAGACACCAGGGATTTTAAGTGGTTCAGAGACTCAAGCTCCTAATCTACTCTTCTGCTTTAACTAGCAGAATTTCCACTAAGGAAGGGCAGCACCCTGAATCACTAAGATTTTTTCAAAGCCAGCAGTCTTGGAACTCTAGTTCACTAAGAACTCTTCAAGGCCAGCAACCTTGGAACTCCTCTAGTTCCCTTAGAACTCTTCAAGCCCAGCAGACTTGGAACTTCATTTAGTCCCTCAGGACAAGGACCCCTCAGGCTCTGGCTACTTGTTGTTGTTGTCGTTGTCGTTGTTGTTGGTGCCTTGCTGCTAAGATGTCTTTAAGCTTGATCATTTTATTTACTTAGCAGCTTGGCGTTGTCCTCTTTGTATTCTTCTTCGAGTCTGGACCACATCTCTTCTAGTGCAGCTGATCTTCATTCAGTTCTGCTCATCTTCATCTGATGTCAGCTGTGCACCATCACCATTTAGGTTTGCTAAGTGTTTGAGTTTTTGGTAGACTTCATCTGACACTTAGCATTCCCTAAACATTTCTTGACTGGTTTGCAGACATGGTTCTGCACTTGTTCTATTTCAGCTTTTGGTTCATAGTGATTCGTAGAGTGGCTCTCTGAATCTTCTTTGTGCTCTGCCACTTTTCTGAATGCTATCTTCTTGTCCTTTTCGTTTCTCAACTTAGTTGCCATCTTCAGTGGCATTCTCATCTTTGTTGAGTGAAGTTTTAGTCTGTTTGAGTCCTTCTTCAAATCTGCTTCACTTCAACCTTCGTAGTCTCACTATCACTGAGACTTGTTATGTAAAGCTCTGGTGGAACTCGTAGAGTCAACAATACAGCATTCCAACAACTCAGCGATTCTGCAACTTTGCAACTCTTGATCTTTGAAGCTCTTGTTAATTTATACTCCTTCACAACCTTCCCCTTAGAATGTAGCCGTTGGGAGCTATTTGAATTGTTTTGCAGATCTCGAGTTATTTGATGTAGACTGTAGATGTGACATGAAAGCTCCTTTATGACTTTCTGACACTGTAGTCTACTATTTCACCTACCCCGTCAGAGATGTCACTTTGATGTCTTGGGTAGGTAGTCATCTTTATTTCTCCTTTCTGATTTCTCGACCAGAACATCAGGAGTTGTCCTTTTGCATCGATGCTCTCACACAACACTGTTCGAATATCAGTCTTCAGATTGAACCGTTGCCAATGCTTCAATCTTCAGCTGACCAAACTCTACAATTTTGATGCAGATGTTCTTGGACCTGATCGTAGTGTGTCTTGTTAAATGTTACTCATTGATGGGTTGAGACAACACTACGATCCTGAAGAGTGTTCATTGGATCTTTAATGTAGAACATCTCTTTCTTCTCTTGTGTAGTGCTTCAACACTTCTATTTGCTTCGACTGATCTCAGGAACTGATAGCTTGACTCCTTGTTCTGGCCTCTTCTGAATAGCAAGACACTTCAGATTTATGGCATGCCCAACTCGTTTTCTCCTTGTGATCTCACGTTCACTTATCATCAATGGACTGACCCAATGCTTAATCACTTTAGCCTTATTCTTCATAAGCTGACCAGTATCTCTGTGTACACTTCATCAGTTTCTTCTTTGTTTGGCAAACACTACGATCCTGGTTACTTCCAAGATCGTTGTCTTCTTTTCACTTGACAACTACTGCACTTGCTGACTTTTCTTAGTCAGTTACTTTTATTGAAGTCTTCTTTTGATCAACTTGTGGAAGACTTCATCCTGAATGGCTTCACAACTCAATCTGGATTGATTCGGTTGGTGCTTAGATCTTCTGTTAGCTTGCATGCCATTTGTGACGCCCCCAAAATAGGTCCAATCCATCCAACCTATCCTGAGTCGCCAAATACATGATACAAAAAATAACTACAACTTTATTACTATAATTGTCGTGCAAAATACAACAACACATATACTGTGAGTTTTAATACCAACTATGACTCATGTCCCAACTATGGACAACACCTCACAGTGATACCTTACATAAAGGTACAATCTAGAACTGTTTTAGAAATTAAAATCTTTGGGAAGTGCTAAAGGAAACCTTCGTACATAGGAGGCCATGAATCTAAGTTATGATAGATATCATATGCCCACAGAATTATCCTTGGTTGACCCAATAGACCCCAAAGAAAAATGAGAAGATTACTATCATATTCTTCCCAATGGTGTGTCTTCTCTTGACATATCATTATCTCCACCGTCTTTAATTGAGAATTATACTTCAACCAAACTCCAAGATTATATAGGTAGTGCTCGTATATATACTCAGCAAGTGGATGAGCACAACCTTGTCTTATGATGACACGAGGTGGTATGTCATTAGACATCTTGTATGATAGTGGCAAAACACCCTTCCAACATTGGGTTCGCCTCACCCTAGTTGATTCACCAAATATAACTACTAAATGATGACCACCGTTCTATTCCCCTGTTATCCCCCACTCGACCCAGCTACACTCGTATTACCTGAAAGAAATTGTGAAGCAAAAGGGTGAGCACAACTAGCTCATTAAAGAATATCATGACTAAAAAAGATAACTAAATTATCAATAGCCTTCATCAGTAATAAATCAGAGATTTAGAACATATGGTAGATGATAAAATATTTTAACCATAGTTGCAGCAGAACGAGCAATCCATTAGAAGAGTCAAATAGACCATAAAGTCTATTATTTTCTCCATGTTAAAAGTCCACCAACAATGTTTTATCCCTGTAACATAAATCAACAGTTCTGGTTCACAATCATATGAATAACTCATAGTAATAATTGTGGTTCTAAATTCCTCTTCTCATCCAGGGCGAAGATAATTTTCATCACTTGTCTTTACCTGAAACATCAAAGATAATGGTTATACCAAATCACAATTCCTGTTCATAATCATACTAATAAATTCATCTTTGCATTACGGGCCAAAGATATTCATCAACAGTTCATCTTTGCACTACTGGCCAAAGATATTCAACAACCGGTCATCTTTGCACTATAAGCCAAAGATATTCAACAACAAATCATCTTTGCACTACAGGACAAAGATATTAATATCTTGAAGAAATATATAATCATTTCAGAATTTATATAAATAATAATTATAACCATGTTGATTAATTCACCTTTGCACTTAAGTTAAAGATATTCAATTATAAATTCAATGGTCATGATCATACCAGTCAACAATTCATCTTTGCACTACTGGCCAAAGAGAACCTATAGTCACGATCATACCAATAATCTACCCATCTTTACACTCAAGTCAAAGAGAAATATCATCATTAGGGTTATAAGAATGTTATATATGATAATAAAATTAATATAATCAACATATAGATTTAATCTCAAGAGTAAGATTCATAAATCAATGATCTCATAACACCTTAATCAAAATGTTATAAATCACTTAATAATCTCATAATCTAATATTATTAATACTACCACAATATTTTAATCATTTCTTAAACTTATAAACAATTTATTTTAATTGTTTACACTTTACTAATAAATGCATTTAATCATCCTAAATGCCAAACTTATAAGATTTCATCACCAATAACCAAAACCCTCATAAAAAATCTACATTTACCTCATATATGATTCTCAAGCCATAAAATCATATTTTCCAATTTTCTTAATTCACATAACATATTTAATTCATTTACTCATAACTAGTCCATTTTCATGAAAAATACCAAATCAGTTCCAAAAATATTTTTTTTCTTGGATATAGCATAATATAGTCCCATATTGAACATATATTTTTCTCAGAATTTTTAAAATTCATTTACTATTTTTCATATGGCCAAAATCGTCGAATATTTATACATTTATCATAAATTGTACTCTTGTTCAAAAATTCCAAAATTCATAGAGTACACTGATATTATATAGATTAACTCCCAATAAAAATTTCATCAATTTTGGAGTTAACCACAAGGAGTTATAAGCGGTTACTTTTAAATTAGTTTTTTCTCATAAAATCCATAACTCTTAATCTATACATCCAAAAATCACCATTTTTGGACACAATCTACAAAACTCATCAAAATATCATTTCAAATTTTTCCAGAATTTTTGAAGGTTCAAACAAATTTTGAAATTGAAAACATAATAACCCTTACATACTAACGACAATATCCCTTACCTCAAAAAGCAAAGATTTCTTACATCGAATAACACCGAATCGAACTTGCAACCGTATAGCAGCAACACTCAAGATATTAAAATACTCACAAGAATACACTCGATAATATAGAGAGAAATAGAGAAAACTTCAGCTTCTGTGTGATTTTTAATTCTAACTTAAGCACCCTATTTATAGGAAAATGCTTAGAACACCAAAGCAGAAAATTTAATATAATATTAATATATTATATAAAAATTCTTACGCACACCAAATCAGATCCAAACATTAGCCACCAATAGTCAACTAAATCAAAAAAACGTTTTTGTTATTAAAATTAATTAAAACTTTCAAAAATCAATTATTTCGGAACTTCGGAACTTCAATAATTCATAATAAATAGCCATTTTATCAGAAAATTTGAATCTTGCGACTTTTTTTTTTATAGAAAATTCAATTCTCTATTTCCATTATCCTCAATATCCATTTACACATAACTATATCCAGTTTGTCACAACTTTCAACACCTTATGAGTTTAAGAACTCATCACAAACATATGAGTTTAAGAACTCGACATTGACCACATATTCTTTAACTATACCTTACCTATCAGTTACATTATCGTTTCTGGGTCCAATACTATACTTTCCAAAATAACCACCTCATTGAGTTCAATATCCATATAGACTAATTAAATAACAGTCAAAACATTTATAAATGACTTACAATCATATTCAAACAATTATCATAATTTATCACGAATTTTCAAACACCAGAATCATTATAAAATGATTTAAATATCAAATAATTTTATTACCATTAATATTTAATTAATATTAAACTATTAATGAAACTATTACCAAAATATTAAAGTTATTTATAATAACTCGAAAATATTTTTAAAGTACTTATGTTACCCTTTAAATAATTTTTAAAACAATTAAATTCGTTTTTGAATAATTACCATTAATATTAAAATATTAATGAACTATTTATCTAAATATTAAAAGTCATTAATTATAACTTAAAATATTTTTAATTCATTTATATCCTTTTTAAATGATTTTTAAGTAAAATCATTTTTAAGTTCTTTATTTAATATAATTATTAAATATACTTAATATCAATAATCTTAAATTAATATTAAAATATTAATAAAATTATCCTTAAAATATTACAAGTTACATTTTATAACTTAAAATATCTTTAAACACTTTATCTTTATTTAAAAATGATTTTTATAATAATAAAATCATTTGTAACTAAATTATTTAATATAATCATTAAATAAATCTAATATCATTAATATAAAATTTATTAATGAGAATTCTCCAAAAATATAGAAAAATATATATTATAAGTCAAAATATTTCTAACACTTTATTCTCATTTAAAATGATTTTTAAAATAATAAAATCATTTTTAACTTATTTATTTAATTAAACAATTAAATAAATCTAATATCATTAATATTAAATTATTAATGAAAATTCTCCAAAAATATTAAAATTACATTTTATAACTCAAAATATTTTTAAATACATTAATCTTATTTAAAATGACTTTTCATAATATTAAATTATTTTTCTCTAATTTATTTAATACACTAATTAAATAAATTAAATATCATTAATATTCAATTAAATATAAATATTAATGAAAAATATCCCAATTGGTCAGAAATTATTTTTCATAATTTAAAATAATTTTTAAAACTATTTTTTGGTAATTTTTATAATTTATTTCTTATTTTTAATCATATTTCGGAAAAATAGAAAATAGAAAATAAATAAACCGTCGCTGAAGGACTATAGCGACACTTTCTGTCGCTATAGGTGTTCTTGGCCTCAAGAACACTGTCAGACCGGTTCTCAAGCTACACGGTTTGACCGGCTGTTAATCTTAGATCAGGTATGTTTAGGGCCTTCTAAAACGTTTATCATGCAGACAAAACGCACGACTACAATAATCAACCACTATAAAAGTAATACATCAACACAATCTAAAGATTCAAGCTCTCAAACATACTGTCAGATGGTTTCTGGGATTTTCTGGGCTTAAACAGTTCGAGTTGCCATATTCAACCTCAATTTAATCTATGTCCCGGTCTTGGTTCATGTGATTTGGTGGCTCAAACATGTAGTACTAGTGTCAAGGTACAAGATTACTAAAGCAAAGAATTAAGATTATCATCAATGAATAACCATGAATCATACGGTCAAAGTTATGTCGAATGACTTTGTTCATATTTTTCTAGGTTTTCCCGAAAAAGCGTAAATCGATTCGGGTTGGCTAGTTTGACCACATTTTACGATCAATATGAAGCAGTTATAAGAGTTCTATGGACCCAGATCTGTAGTCCATCCTACAAGCTACAACATTTACCAATCATCAACATCAAAAGCTAAACAGATCGATGGATCTAAAGGCCTAAACCTCTTGTCGAAGTCGATTTCAATTTACTGGCTTGCCCAGTTTGACTTCATTATGGTTCAATAACTTTGCTCAATCGCTTAATAACATGCAATCTACATATTCAATTGCTATTCTACCACTTGCAGATGAAATTCCACATAGCAACCTATAGATCTAACACATAACAACTTACAAATCATGAACAGACAAAGATCTAGAGCGTCTGACATATCTTGTCAGAACACAGAAATTGCTCAAGAACTGTATTTTGAAAAACTTCATTTTAAGGCACTTTGATGCTATGGATTCATGATAGATCATCATAGATCTTCATAAAACATCCAATAGCAATATTCTAAACACCCAAACACAAAAAATTTTCAAGCATACAAGATCAAAAATAAAAATAGGGTTATACCTTTTTTATTCCAATTTTTTTGATTCTTGCTCTCCTAATCTGATATTGTTGTTCTAGGGGGTTAATATATGACTGATTTACTAGTTATTTTCGGAGGCTAGGAGAGAAGGAGAGTTGGTGAGAGCTTTGGAAAGAATTTGATCAAAGTGTGTACACTTTCTCTCTCTCAAAATTATATATATTGCTTAATTCATTGAATGAACTGATTGGCTGTCAATTGGAGCTTAATTGGCTGATAAAATAAGTAACACAAGTTAATGAGTTGGTTACCTAACACAAATACACCAAGATTTGCAAGCTAGCTCTCTAAAATAATAAAAAGGGCATAAAAGACATTTGATAATTCAATTTAATGGCAAAATTGAAACTTGACAAATTCTTAGAGTTTGACCCTTAGGGTTCAACTCTAAGGTTTAGCACATAGAATAATTAATTTTAGCAACTAGGGTTTAGAAATGAAATAAAATAATTTTAGTTTCTAAAATTTATAATTAGGGTTTATAAAATAATTTAAGTTTCTTAATTAAATAAAAGGTTTTAATTTACTTATCACCTTGCTAATTAGGATTTAAGAAACACTAATTAACATTACATTGTCCAAATTAGCGCTTAGGGTTTACAATTACACAATAGGGTTACTAATTTAGAATTTAGGGTTTATAATATAGGAAAAAAAATAAGAATTTTGAATAATTACGATTCTCCCTAATTAGGGTTAATACATATAACACCGATCATAAATCACATTATCGTGATTACATAACGGCTTAACAAATTCTCAAAGTCGTGAATGACTTTCGCATTAGGGTTTCAAATCAATTAGGGTTTAACAGTTTGAAACTAGTGTTTCTATTTTTAAATTGTGGTTTCTAAATATTAAATAGGTTTTAATAACAAAATTATATAATGCATAACATATATCATATAACACGCTTAAACAATGCTTGAACTCACAAATTTGAGTTTCAAATTAGGGTTTTATCAAATCATAAGAAATTGCTTTCCAGATTAACCTTACAAGCATAACATACATATTTATAGCATCAAAAATCAAAATATAATTAATATTATAATATTATTATCATTATTCCTTAATCCAGCACCGGAATTAGGGTTTATCAGACTATTATTAGGGTTTATAAAAATATTATTAGGGTTTGGTCGTAATATAATAAAACTGTTCCACACATTAACATTACACACATAACCATACTTATCTATAACACCCACAAATAATAATATAATATTATTATTCTCATTCCTTGATCAAAACCCAAAATTAGGGTTTGATTCCATATCCGATTTATCTTTTATATAAAACATTAATAATTAAGTTAAAATAATTAACTTAACTATTCTCAAATAATATCATATAATAAAATAGTTATAATAATAATTCTAATAATCATTATATATATTATTTAAATAATATATAAACTTATTTACATAGAAAATAAATAATAAAAACATTTTTACTATAAAATTAATTATTATAAGAATATGATTTATATTGAGCAATAATTCTAAAATAAAATCATTCGTAATCATTTATGTAATAAATATTTTTTATATTCATCACATAAATACATACATAATACCTTTCACGCATTCTTACCATTAAAATAAATAATTAATAAAAAAAAAATTATACGCAAAATTTCTGATTTAATTATATAGAAAATATCGGGTTGTTACATTCACCCTCCCTTATAAAGATTCCGTCCCCGGAATCACCTTTTAAAACCTATACTTACCAGGGTATATAACATACACAACCATTGCAAATAGATCTCGATCATAATTGATCGATCCGATCTTTAACTATTCAGCAAAAAGCTTATCTATTTTCTTAAACAGAATTTGATTCCTAAGAGAACTCAAATTCCTCTTTCAAAATACTTTATAAAAATAATTTACTATATAAAAAAAATAATACATATAAGAAAATAAAATTGGTTCGAGTAATACACGAGTTGCATCCCTACCGCTCTCAAATCCTCGAATAAATACGTACAAGACGCTTGCGGTTGATTTCGTTGGTTTGTTTGTTGATGTTGGTCCCGTTGTCACCAATGTCCTGCTACCTTTTTCCATATTCGCATTCCTTATTTCCCTTTTTCCTTCTTGAACAGTCTTTCACCTTATGCTTCATTGATTCGCACATAACACACCTACTATACATTCTTGGATTGGGACAGTTAGGAGAAATATATCCCTCCTGTCCTCATCACTTGCCACACACAAACTTTCCTTTTAATCACATGCCCAGCTTATTTCTGGTATTATCAAAATTATCTTCTTTTATCGTATAGGTGACAAAAGTTGTCTTTTTCCCCTCCGTTATCCTAGCTATAACATACACTTCTACAGGGTCAGTTAATCTTCTAAATCCTGGCGGTCCGATTGTCTTGAAGTCTTTGAAGTTTGTCGATCGATTGTCTGGTTGATTTCCCGCGACTGGTATTCTGTTCTGCATAGCTTGATCGTCCGCATTCGCAAAAATTCTGTGTCGGGTCTGGTTGTCTTCCAGCTTTGTTGACAGGTTCTTCTTCCTTTGGTTTCGTTTTCGTCTTGACGGCATTTTCATAAATTATTCTTACATACTAAGCCTTATTGCAAACGCTTAACATATAACGCGAAATTTTCTATTCAACTAATCATGTACTCAAAATATTAGATTTTGAAAACTCGGTCTACTGTAATAACCAGTGACCAAATAAATATCTACTATCTTTTTACCAACTTATTCCATTAATCCAACATAGACTCATATTCATAACACTTGACATACCTTAGAACATACTGCTTTAAACATCTGCTATCCCTTTGTGACTTGAAAGTCGGAAATCGCTGCCATACCTTATACAAAATATTGCATTACACCAACATACCTATCATATATACCACCTAAAATCATACATATTCAATTAATACTAATACTACTTATTCTTTACACATTCACTAACGATCAATTGCTTAGTAACCTATCTATTTCCATTATCCTCAATATCCATTTACACATAACTATATCCAGTTTGTCACAACTTTCAACACCTTATAAGTTTAAGAACTCATCACAAACATATGAGTTTAAGAACTAGACATTGACCACATATTCTTTAACTATACCTTACCTATCAGTTACACTATCGTTTCTGGGTCCAATACTATACTTTCCAAAATAACCACCTCATTGAGGTAGCTTTCAATGTGAGCCTTTATTTCAGCTATTGGATTTGATATTGGCTTGGTCATGGAGATTGACTTATTTTTTACTACCTAAAGATATCCTAATCCTTTTTCTTTCTGACACCTACACACACACTATCTTGATTAGTACATAATATATACACACAACACATAATAGTTTTATAAGTTATCTTTTATTTTGTTTGACGATGAATTATTCAATTCATCTCCTTTTTAAACTCTATATGAGTTATTTATATTTTCAACATTTCCCTTTGTTCTAAGGTTATAGCCTAAGGTCTAACCCACCTAAGGTTTTTTAACCCTAAAGCTCTGATACCAAAATGTAAAGTCCTCGAATCCGGATACTTGAAACCCTAACTTAGTGCTTTACGATACCATTTCTATGAAAGCGTATATAATACTAATAATAATAATAATAATATAAATTATCGACTTAACTTACATTTATCGTAGTCTAATCCCAAGTACGCAACCTTTACTACATTCTTTACATGATATATAATACATATCATTAACTTAATACAGTCTATCTATTACACATGATACCAATAACATATTATGTTTGCTTTCCTTTTTACTTGTTCCTGGCCGAGCCTTCTAGCTATTCACACTTAGCTGAAAACATTTAAATTAAGCAAGGATGAGCATTTGAGTGCCCAACAAGTATTATATATATATATATATAAGCTAAAAGAATTTAAATGTTTTCTTTATAATACCCTTCTACAACAAGTCAATAGTTGTGAAGTAATCTGTACCAATAATAATAACATAACAACCCTCGTTCAAATTTTTAAAACTGTGTATTGTCTATATATAAGGTTTATGTGACATACTATGAACATTGTTTTTATTTTCAAAAGGTTAAACAGAATTCATCTCAGAAACCGTCATAACTTACTTGGCTTTAGGTTGTACTTCCCACGGGCCCTCAGATTGATCAATACTATATTGCTAGAACGATATTATCGCTCATCCTTTGTCCTCCGTAATAAGATAAAAAATTTCCCGTGTTCGGATGTTCATACTTGTCGTGGTTCCAAATTTTTTTTTCTCTTATCAAACAATAATCTATAATTCAAGATATATGTATATCAAAGGTGTATCAACATGTGATTAAATACAATGATTATCCAAGTGGGGACACTTGTAGAAATCATTTATAGAAATTAACGAAATGTAATAAATATTTGAATTACCATATACTAACATGTTGATAATCAATGGGCGATATAATATAGGTTTAACAATGCATACAAGAATAGTACAATTCTGAAACATTCTTACACTTGTCCATTGCATAAAGAAAATGCAAAGGTAGGATACTTGCCTGATGCGCTGATTACAATTACGCAACTTAGATTTATCTTTTCTATCACGACCTATCATTAATCAAATCATTCGTTCGATTAGAACAATATAACATAACACATAGTACTGCATATTGCAAATACATTTCATAACCTAATCACATTGTCACACACGCTTCACGGTCATCAGATCACAAACAAACACATATACAAACACATTACGTAAGTCCAGCCTCAATTTCTCGAGTTCTGCGCTACACTGACTTTTTTATTTGCAAAGATCGAGTCTAAGACTTATATATCAAGTTCAATATCCATATAGACTAATTAAATAACAAATAAAACATTTATAAATGACTTACAATCATATTCAAACAATTATCATAATTTATCACTTAATTTTTAAACACCTAATCATTATAAAATGATTTAAATATCAAATAATTCTATTACCATTAATATTTAATTAATATTAAACTATTAATGAAACTATTACTAAAATATTAAAGTTATTTATAATAACTCAAAATATTTTTAAAGTACTTATGTTACCCTTTAAATGATTTTTAAAACAATTAAATTCATTTTTGAATAATTACCATTAATATTAAAATATTAATGAACTATTTATCTAAATATTAAAAGTCATTAATTATAACTTAAAATATTTTTAATTTATTTATATCCTTTTTAAATGATTTTTAAGTAAAATCATTTTTAAGTTCTTTATTTAATATAATTATTAAATATACTTAATATCAATAATCTTAAATTAATATTAAAAAATATTAATAAAATTATCCCTTAAATATTAAAAGTTATATTTTATAACTTAAAATATCTTTAAACACTTTATCTTTATTTAAAAATGATTTTTATAATAATAAAATCATTTGTAACTAAATTATTTAATATAATCATTAAATAAATCTAATATCATTAATATAAAATTTATTAATGAGAATTCTCCAAAATATATAAAAATATATATTATAAGTCAAAATATTTCTAACACTTTATTCTCATTTAAAATGATTTTTAAAATAATAAAATCATTTTTAACTTATTTATTTAATTAAACAATTAAATAAATCTAATATCATTAATATTAAATTATTAATGAAAATTCTCCAAAAATATTAAAAATTACATTTTATAACTCAAAATATTTTTAAATACATTAATCTTATTTAAAATGACTTTTCATAATATTAAATCATTTTTCTCTAATTTATTTAATACACTAATTAAATAAATTAAATATCATTAATATTCAATTAAATATAAATATTAATGAAAAATATCCCAATTGGTCAGAAATTATTTTTCATAATTTAAAATAATTTTTAAAACTATTTTTGGTAATTTTTATAATTTATTTCTTATTTTTAATCATTTTCCGGAAAAACAGAAAATAGAAAATAAATAAACCGTCGCTGAAGGGCTATAGCGACACTTTCTGTCGCTATAGGTGTTCTTGGCCTCAAGAACACTGTCAGACCGGTTCTCAAGCTACACGGTTTGACCGGCTGTTAATCTTAGATCAGGTATGTTCAGGGCCTTCTAAAACGTTTATCTTGCAGACAAAACGCACGACTACAATAATCAACCACTATAAAAGTAATACATCAACACAATCTAAAGATTCAAGCTCAAACATACCGATGGTTTTGGGATTTTCCGGCTTAAATAGCTCGAGTTGCCATATTCAACCTCAATTTAATCTATGTCCCGGTCTTGGTTCATGTGGTTTGGTGCCTCAAAAACATGTAGTACTAGTGTCAAGGTACAAGTGATTAAAGCAAAGAACTAAGATTATCATCAATGTAATAACCATGAATCATACTACCAAAGTTATGTCAGACGGCTTGTTCATATTTTTCTAGGTTTTCCCAGAAAAGCAGAAATCGGTTCGGGTTGGCTAGTTTGACCACATTTTACGATCAATATGAAGCAGTTATAAGAGTTCTATGGACCCAGATCTGTAGTCCATCCTACAAGCTACAACATTTACCAATCATCAATATCAAAAGCTAAACAGACTGACAGATCTAAAGGCCTAAACCTCTTGTCAGAAGCTGATTTCAATTTCTGGCTTGCCTGTGTTTGACTTTTATTATAGCCAAACAACTGGCTTTTCGATCGTTAATAACATGCAATCTACATATTCAATTGCTATTCTACCACTTGCAGATGAAATTCCACATAGCAACCTATAGATCTAACACATAACAACACCACAAATCATGAATGTATTAAAGATCTAGAGCGTCTGACATATCTTGTCAGAACACAGAAATTGCTCAAGAACAGATTTTGAAAAACTTCATTTTAAGGCACTTTGATGCTATGGATTCATGATAGATCATCATAGATCTTCATAAAACATCCAATAGCAATATTCTAAACACTCAAACACAAAAAATTTTCAAGCATACAAGATCAAAAATAAAAATAGGGTTATACCTTTTTGATTCCAATTTTTTGATTCTTGCTTCCTAATCTGATATTGTTGTTCTAGGGGTTAATATATGACCGATTTACTAGTTATTTTCGGAGACTAGGAGAGAAGGAGAGTCAGTGAGAGCTTTGGAAAGAATTTGATCAAAGTGTGTACACTTTCTCTCTCAAAAAATTATATATATTGCTTGATTCATTGAATGAGCGATTGGTCACAATTGAGCTTAATTGGCTGATAAAATAAGTAACACAAGTTAATGAGTTGGTTACCTAACACAAATACACCGAGATTTGCAAGCTAGCTCTCTAAAATAATAAAAAGGGCATAAAAGACATTTGATAATTCAATTTAATGGCAAAATTGAAACTTGACAAACCTTGTGGTTTGACCCTTTTACCTTAGGTTCAACCCTAAGGTTTAAAGCACATAGAATAATTAATTTTAGCAACTAGGGTTTAGAAATGAAATAAAATAATTTTTGTTTCTAAAATTTATAATTAGGGTTTATAAAATAATTTAAGTTTCTTAATTAAATAAAAGGTTTTAATTTACTTATCACCTTGCTAATTAGGATTTAAGAAACACTAATTAACATTACATTGCACAAATTAGCGCTTAGGGTTTACAATTACAAAATAGGGTTACTAATTTAGAATTTAGGGTTTATAATATAGGAAAAAAAAATAAGGATTTTGAATAATTACGATTCTCCCTAATTAGGGTTAATACATATAACACCGATCATAAATCACATTATCGTGATTACATAACGGCTTAACAAACTCTCAAAGTCGTGAATGACTTTCGCATTAGGGTTTCAAATCAATTAGGGTTTAAATAAAAACTAGTGTTTCTATTTTTAAATTGTGGTTTCTAAATATTAAATAGGTTTTAATAACAAAATTATATAATGCATAACATATATCATATAACACAGCTTAAACAATGTCTTGAACTCACAAATTTAGTTTTCAAATTAGGGTTTTATCAAATATAAGGAAATTGCTTTCCAGATTAACCTTACAAGCATAACATACATATTTATAGATCTAAAAATCAAAATATAATTAATATTATAATATTATTATCATTATTCCTTAATCCAAAGACTGTAATTAGGGTTTATCGACTAGTATTAGGGTTTATAAAAATATTATTAGGGTTTGGTCGTAATATAATAAAATTGTTCCACACATTAACATTACACACATAACCATACTTATCTATAACAATCGATAAATAATAATATAATATTATTATTCTCATTCCTTGATCAAAACCCAAAATTAGGGTTTGATTCCATATCCGATTTATCTTCATATAAAACATTAATAATTAAGTTAAAATAATTAACTTAACTATTCTAAATAATATCATATAATAAAATAGTTATAATAATAATTTAATAATCATTATATATTATTTAAATAATATATAAACTTATTTACATGGAAAATAAATAATAAAAATATTTTTACTAAAAATTAATTATTATAAGAATATGATTTATAATGAGCAATAATTCTAAAATAAAATCATTCAGAATCATTTATGTAATAAATATATTTTATATTCATCACATAAATACATACATAATACCTTTCACGCATTCTTACCATTAAAATAAATAATTAATAAAAAAAAAAAATTATACGCAAAATTTCCGATTTAATTATATAGAAAATATCTCGTTATTACATTCACCTCCCTTATAAAGATTTCGTCCCCTAATCACCTTTTAAAACCTATACTTACCAGGTATATAACATACACAACCATTGCAAATAGATCTCGATCATAATTGATCGATCCGATCTTTAACTATTCAAAGAAAAAGCTTATCTATTTTTTTAAATGTAAATTTGATTCCTAAGAGAACTCAAATTCCTCCTTCAAAATACTTTATAAAAATAATTTACTATATAAAAAAAATAATACATATAAGAAAATAAAATTGGTTCGAGTAATACCGAGTCAGATCCCTACCGCTACCGAATCCTCGAATAAATACGTTGAAGACGCTTGCGGTTGATTTCGTTGGTTTGTTTGTTGATGTTGGTCCCGTTGTCACCAATGTCCTACTACCTTTTTCCATATTTGCATTCCTTATTTCCCTTTTTCCTTCTTGAACAGTCTTTCACCTTATGCTTCATTGATTCGCACATAACACACCTACTATACATTCTTGGATTGGGACAATTAGGAGAAATATATCCTCCCGTCCTCATCACTTGCCACACACAAACTTTCCTTTTAATCACATGCCCGCTTTATTTCCTAGATTATCAAAATTATCTTCTTTTATCGTATAGGTGACAAAAGTTGTCCTTTGCCCCTCCGTTATCCTAGCTATCACATACACTTTTACAGGGTCAGTTAATCTTCTAAATCCTGGCGGTCCGGTTGTCTTGAAGTCTTTGAAGTTTGTCGATCGATTGTCTGGTTGATTTCCCGCGACTGGTATTCTGTTCTGCATAGCTTGATCGTCCGCATTCGCAAAAATTCTATGTCGGGTCTGGTTGTCTTCCAGCTTTGTTGACAGGTTCTTCTTCCTTTGGTTTCATTTTCGTCTTGACGGCATTTTCATAAATTATTCTTACATACTAAGCCTTATCGCAAACGCTTAACATATAACGCGAAATTTTCTATTCAACTAATCATGTACTCAAAATATTAGATTTTGAAAACTTCTATTTCATCAGAATAACCAAAGGACCAAATAAATATCTACTATCTTTATACCAACTTATTCCATTAATCCAACATAGACTCATATTCATAACACTTGACATACCTTAGAACATACTGCTTTAAACACCCGCTATCCCTTTGTGACTTGAAAGTCGGAAATCGCTGCCATACCTTATACAAAATATTGCATTACACCAACATACCTATCATATATACCACCTAAAATCATACATATTCAACTAAAACTAATACTACCCATTCTTTACACATTCACTAACGATCAATTGCTTAGTAACCTATCTATTTCCATTATCCTCAATATCCATTTACACATAACTATATCCAATTTGTCACAACTTTCAACACCTTATAAGTTTAAGAACTCATCACAAATATATGAGTTTAAGAACTAGACATTGACCACATATTCTTTAACTATACCTTACCTATCAGTTACACTATCGTTTCTAGGTCCAATACTATACTTTCCAAAATAACCACCTCATTGAGGTAGCTTTCAATGTGAGCCTTTATTTCAAATTATCGGCTTTGATATCGGCTTGGTCATGAGATTGACTTATTTTTTTACTACCTAAAGATATCCTAATCCTTTTCTTTCCGACACCTACACACACACTATCTTGATTAGTACATAATATATACACACAAATAATAGTTTTATAAGTTATCTTTTATTTTGTTTGACGATGAATTTATTCAATTCATCTCCTTTTTAAACTCTATATGAGTTATTTATATTTTCAACATTTTCCTTTTTTCTAAGGTTATAGCCTAAAAGTCTAACCCACCTAAGGTTTTTAACCCCTAAAGCTCGATACCAAAATGTAAAGTCCCCGAATCCGGATACTTGAAACCCTAACTTAGTGCTTTACTTATACCATTTCTATGAGCGAATAATACTAATAATAATAATAATAATATAAATTATCGACTTAACTTACATTTATTAGAGTCTAATCCAAAGTACGCAACCTTTACTACATTCTTTACATGATATTTAATACATATCATTAACTTAATACAGTCTATCTATTACAAATGATACCAATAACATATTCTGTTTGCTTTTCTTTTCACTTGTTCCTGGCCGAGCCTTCTAGTTGTTCACACTTAGTCAAAAACATTTAAATTAAGCAAAGATGAGCATTTGAGTGCCCAACAAGTATTATATATATATATATATATATATATATGTTTCGAAAGAATTTAAATGTTTTCTTTATAATACCCTTCTACAACAAGTCAATAGTTGTGAAGTAATCTGCACTAATAATAATAACATAACAACCCTCGCTCAAATTTTTGAAACGTGTATTGTCTATATATAAGGTTTATGTGACATACTATGAACATTGTTTTCATTTTCTAAAAGGTTAAAATGTAAAATTCATCTCAGAAACCGTCATAACTTACGGGCTTTTAGGTTGTACTTCCCATGGGCCCTCAGATTGATCAATACTATATTGCTAGAACGATATTATCGCTCATCCTTTGTCCGTACAGAATAAGATAAAAATTTTCCCGTGTTCGGATGTTCATACTTGTCGTGGTTCCAAATTTTTTTATCTTATTCAACAATAATCTATAATTCAAGATATATGTATATCAAAGGTGTATCAACATGTGATTAAATACAATGATTATCCAAGTGGGGACACTTGTATAATCATTTATAGAAATTAACGAATGTAATAAATATCCAATTACCATATACTAACATGTTGATAATCAATGGGCGATATAATATAGGTTTAACAATCTGTACAGTAATAGTATATTTCTGAAACATTCTTACACTTGTCCATTGCATAAAGAAAATGCAAAGGTAGGATACTTGCCTGATGCGCTGATTACAATTACGCAACTTAGATTTATCTTTTCTATCACGACCTATCATTAATCAAATCATTCGCTCGATTAGAACAATATAACATAACACATAGTATCGCATATTGCGCCAAGACATAACCTAATCACATTGTCACACACGCTTTCACAAATATCAGATCACAAACAAACACATATACAAACACATTACGTAAGTCCAAATCAATTTCGAAGCTCTTCACGGCGTCATCGAAGCTTTTTTATTTAAAAAGATTTCGAGTCTAAGACTCTATATCAAGTTCAATATCCATATAGACTAATTAAATAACAAATAAAACATTTATAAATGACTTACAATCATATTCAAACAATTATCATAATTTATCACTTAATTTTCAAACACCTAATCATTATAAAATGATTTAAATATCAAATAATTCTATTACCATTAATATTTAATTAATATTAAACTATTAATGAAACTATTACTAAAATATTAAAGTTATTTATAATAACCAAAATATTTTTAAAGTACTTATGTTACCCTTTAAATGATTTTTAAAACAATTAAATTCGTTTTTTGAATAATTACCATTAATATTAAAATATTAATGAACTATTTATCTAAATATTAAAAGTCATTAATTATAACTTAAAATATTTTTAATTCATTTATATCCTTTTAAATGATTTTTAAGTAAAATCATTTTTAAGTTCTTTATTTAATATAATTATTAAATATACTTAATATCATCAATCTTAATTAATAAATTAATATTAAAATATTAATAAAATTATCCCTTAAATATTAAAAGTTACATTTTATAACTTAAAATATCTTTAAACACTTTATCTTTATTTAAAAATGATTTTTATAATAATAAAATCATTTGTAACTAAATTATTTAATATAATCATTAAATAAATCTAATATCATTAATATAAAATTTATTAATGAGAATTCTCCAAAAATATAGAAAAATATATTATAAGTCAAAATATTTCTAACACTTTATTCTCATTTAAAATGATTTTTAAAATAATAAAATCATTTTTAACTTATTTATTTAATTAAACAATTAAATAAATCTAATATCATTAATATTAAATTATTAATGAAAATTCTCCAAAAATATTAAAAATTACATTTTATAACTCAAAATATTTTTAAATACATTAATCTTATTTAAAATGACTTTTCATAATATTAAATCATTTTTCTCTAATTTATTTAATACACTAATTAAATAAATTAAATATCATTAATATTCAATTAAATATAAATATTAATGAAAAATATCCCAATTGGTCGTAAATTATTTTTCATAATTTAAAATAATTTTTAAAACTATTTTTGGTAATTTTTATATTTTATTTCTTATTTTTAATCATTTTCCTAAAAAAGTAAAATAGAAAATAAATAAACTGTCATTGAAGGGCTATAAATGACACTTTCTCGTCGCTATAGGTGTTCTTGGCCTCAAGAACACCGGCTGAATTCTAAGCTCTCAAGCTTGCTACTACGGTTTGACCAACCGTTAATCTTAGATCAAGTATGTTCGTGGGTTTCAAAAACGCTTATCTTGCGTATAAAAACGCATTTACTCACACAATAATCAACCACTATAAAAGTAATACATCAACACAATCTAAAGATTCAAGCTCTCAAACATACCGCCGATGGTTTTTGGGATTTTCCGGCTTAAATAGCCTCGAGTTGCCATATTCAACCTCAATTTAATCTATGTCCCGGTCTTCGTTCATGTGGTTTGGTGCCTCAAACATGTAGTACTAGTGTCAAGGTACAAGATTAAAGCAAAGAACTAAGATTATCATCAATGTAATAACCATGAATCATACTAACAAAGTTATGTCGACGGCTTTGTTCATATTTTTTCCGGTTTTCCTGTAAAAGCGTAAATCACCGGGTTGGCTAGTTTGACCACATTTTACGATCAATATGAAGCGCTTATAAGAGTTCTATGGACCCGCATCCGTAGTCCATCCTACAAACTACAACATTTACCAATCATCAATATCAAAAGCTAAACAGACCGATGATCTAAAGGCCTAAACCTCTTGTCGTAAGTCGATTTCAATTTTGGGCTTGCCCAGTTTGACTTCATTATACGCCAATAACGTCTTTGATGTTAAATAACATGCAATCTACATATTCAATTGCTATTCTACCACTTGCGATGAAATTCCACATAGCAACCTATAGATCTAACACATAACAACTTACAAATCATGAATGTATTAAAGATCTAGAGCGTCCCGATATATCTTGTCGTAACACGTAAATTTCTCAAGAACAGTTTTTGAAAAACTTCATTTTAAGGCACTTTGATGCTATGGATTCATGATAGATCATCATAGATCTTCATAAAACATCCAATAGCAATATTCTAAACACCCAAACACAAAAAATTTTCAAGCATACAAGATCAAAAATAAAAATAGGGTTATACCTTTTTATTCCAATTTTTTGATTCTTGCTTCCTAATCTGATATTGTTGTTCTAGGGGGTTAATATATGACTGATTTACTAGTTATTTTCGGAGGCTAGGAGAGAAGGAGAGTTGGTTAGAGCTTTGGAAAGAATTTGATCAAAGTGTGTACACTTTCTCTCTCTCAAAATTATATATATTGCTTGATTCATTGAATGAGCTGATTGGCTGTCAATTGGAGCTTAATTGGCTGATAAAATAAGTAACACAAGTCAATGAGTTGGTTACCTAACACAAATACACCAAGATTTGCAAGCTAGCTCTCTAAAATAATAAAAAGGGCATAAAAGACATTTGATAATTCAATTTAATGGCAAAATTGAAACTTGACAAACCCTTAGGGTTCAACCCTAAGGTTTAACACATAACAAGGTTTAACATAAAGATAATTAATTTTAGCAACTAGGGTTTAGAAATGAAATAAAATAATTTTAGTTTCTAAAATTTATAATTAGGGTTTATAAAATAATTTAAGTTTCTTAATTAAATAAAAGGTTTTAATTTACTTATCACCTTGCTAATTAGGATTTAAGAAACACTAATTAACATTACATTGCCCAAATTAGCGCTTAGGGTTTACAATTACAAAATAGGGTTACTAATTTAGAATTTAGGGTTTATAATATAGAAAAAAATAATAATAAGGATTTTGAATAATTACGATTCTCCCTAATTAGGGTTAATACATATAACACCGATCATAAATCACATTATCATGATTACATAACGACTTAATAAATTCTCAAAGTCGTGAATGACTTTCGCATTAGGGTTTCAAATCAATTAGGGTTTAACAGTTTGAAACTAGGGTTTCTATTTTTAAATTGTGGTTTCTAAATATTAAATATGTTTTAATAACAAAATTATATAATGCATAACATATATCATACAACACAGTTAAACAACAGTCTTGAACTCACAGCTAAGTTTCAAATTAGGGTTTTATCAGGTCATAAGGAAATTGCTTTCCAGATTAACCTTACAAGAATAACATACATATTTATAGCACTGAAAAATCAAAATATAATTAATATTATAATATTATTATCATTATTCCTTAATCCAGCACCAGAATTAGGGTTTATCAGACTATTATTAGGGTTTATAAAAATATTATTAGGGTTTGGTCGTAATATAATAAAACTGTTCCACACATTAACATTACACACATAACCATACTTATCTATAACATTGACAAATAATAATATAATATTATTATTCTCATTCCTTGATCAAAACCCAAAATTAGGGTTTGGATTCCATATCTGATTTATCTTTCATATAAAACATTAATAATTAAGTTAAAATAATTAACTTAACTATTTTGAAATAATATCATATAATTAAATAGTTATAATAATAATTCTAATAATCATTATATATATTATTTAAATAATATATAAACTTATTTACATGGAAAATAAATAATAAAAAATATTTTACTATAAAATTAATTATTATAAGAATATGATTTATAATGAGCAATAATTCTAAAATAAAATCATTTGTAATCATTTATGTAATAAATATATTTTATATTCATCACATAAATACATACATAATACCTTTCACGCATTCTTACCATTAAAATAAATAATTAATAAAAAAAAATTTATACGCAAAATTTTTGATTTAATTATATAGAAAATATCGGGTTATTACAACTTCCTCAGCATACTATGGCTCCGAGGAAGTTCTTCTTGACACACTACGATCCTTCCTCGTTTCTCCTGGCAGTCTACGAACTCTGAGATCTACTATCTTGCAAACTAAGATTCTTCCTTTATAGCTCTCGAGTTTTCCTTGACTCTCTTGGCAGATTACGATTTCTGGTGCAGTGCACTACGATCAGACAAGCCTATCTATTACATTATAAGATCAACCTAACAAGCTTGATCTTTCTATATTTATAGTCCTTGTAAATTATTTCTTTTTAAGGACTTTACAAAGCTGTTTTGTTTATGTAGGATCAACCTAACATATTTGATCAATTCATTTTAAGTCCTTATACATATGTTCCTATTATCTATCAAATGACTTTAAAATTTTTCTTAAAACAAGCATACTTGCATATTCATTCATTTATATCATAATCAAATCATATATAAATAGGAATATCATTCACATGCTTATTCCTAACAATCTTCCCCTATTTGATTATGACAAAAATAATTAGTGCATACACATGATATGAATGAATCTTATATACAATGAGCAACTTTATTTCTAAGACAGATAATCATGAATTTCATTGATAATAATATGGAGCTACATAAACTATGACATTTTACATCATGGATCCAGAACATACCTAACTAGATAGAGATGTACCTTTTTGGCTCCATGTGTGTTTCCAGGATGTCTGCTGATCAATTACTTATCTGCTTGATCTTTTTGCTCTTGCTCCCCCTGGGATGGAGACTTCATTTTTTTTCTTTGCTCCCCCTCAGATTCATGCTCTTCTTCTTTTTCTAACTCCCCCTTAAACTCTGCATTCGTAGGATCATCATTCTTTGGCTCCCCCTCAGATGATAATTCAACTTCTGTTGCTGCTATCTTCTTCTTTGCCTTCTTCTTGGCCTTTTTATCTTCTTTTCTTTTGTTCTCCTTGCTCCTTCTTGAGTGCTTATTCCTATGTCTCTTTTTCTCCCCCTTTTTGTCATCAATTATTTGTGAAAACTGCTCCATGTTTGACATAAGTTGCTCCATGAGGTAATATGAGTTACCAACCTCAATCTTGAGTTCTTGTTGGCTCAGCTCAAGTTGTAGTGAGAGAGACTGATTCAGATTATCAATCTTGTCAGAGAGAGATAGGATTTGCTCTTCATTAACCTTCTGTGCTCGTAGAGCTTCTTCCTTCTGATCATTCATGGCCTTCAGATAGATTTGATCTCTCTCTTTGATTTTGAGAGATATATCAGACATAGTGGCTTGGAGTCTATCTTGAACCGTATTATCTCCTGTTTTTGTCAATATCTTTGACTCTTCAGTGATGATAGACATCTTCTCAACCAACTCATCAGAATTCGTCAATAACTCATGCTCCGTAGGAGTATGGTCATTTGGTTGGGCAAACTCTTGTTGAGCACTAGACTAGACTCCACGATTTTCATTCTTGGATAGATTTTCGAAAGTAGTGAGAATCTGATAAATCATTGAGTGTTAATCACTGTTGGAGGATGAAAGGATATCAGACAATTTTGCTTGGACAGATAGAAGCTTCTCAAACTAAATTTGGTCATCATCAATGGTAGAGTGAAGGAACTCTACGATCATCTTCTTGGGCATAATCCTTCTTCTATCAGAACCGACTCTACAATCGTAGGGAATGTAGTGGTTACCAACATGTTGGTAGACTTTGAAGTGAGACTGGTCTTTGATCATTTTGGTTGCAAACTTCTTTACCCTTGGAAAGTTCTGTGACACCAGCTCCAGATTAGGAAACTGTGAGTAGCACTAGCTGAAGTAACTTCCATCCTTTTCAGTATATGCCTTTAACCAGGGCATCCATGGGAAGAACTATCTCATCAGAAGATCATCAAGATTATAGAGGATAGTAGTGCAGTCTAACTCCATGTTGTTCCAGTTGTTAAACACATCATATGCAGTCATCCTTACAACCTTGAGTTATTCATTTCCATAGCTTATCCATCTTTCTGCTGGTACATCTGGTGGTTCATCAAAAACTTCCACCAAAATTCTTCTGCTAATTCTTGTTGAGAGAGAACATGATAGTCTGCTGATTCCTCTGATTCTTGATTTGTAGAACTGAAATATTTTTCCGTCTCTTCACCTTCTGAGCTAGAATCATGTTGACTTCTTTCATTTTATTCATCAGTGAATACTTCATACCGATTTTCATCATTAGTACTTTCTTCAGCATCTTCTCCCTTGGAGTCAGACTTATCATCACTCAATTCAATAATTGCCGTAAAGGGTTCTCCTTGCTTCTTTGGGACAGATTTAGCAAGCAGTCTGTTGCTCTTTCTTCTCCTTGGAGGTTCAGCTATAGGAGCTTCATCAGCATCTTTTGAATCATCATATGAACTTGTTAGAGCATTTGCAGTAGGAGATGTAATTGTGTCATCTTGCAACCTTTCTTCATCAGCAGAGTGGATGCTCTGCGGGTTAGCCATATGACTTGTACATTCTTCTTCATCACCAAATTTGGCTATTTCCTTTATAGATTCAACTTCTTCTTCATTATTGTACTTGCTCTTTGAGGGTTCAATCTTGAGGCTTTCAGTTCCCTTCTCATCTTCTGACTTTACGTTCTCTTCCTTGGAAGATAGACTTTTTTGGGGAACTGGGGTTGACTTCTTTATCACCTTTGCTTTCTTCTTGGATGGCTCTTGGAGTAATCTGTTACTCCTTCTTCTTTTTAGGGTTTCTGCAGATGAGACTTTTTCTTCTCCTACTCCATGCCTCTTTTTATCAGTGGAGAGACGGCTTGGTGGGGCCTCTGTATTCTTCACACTCTTAGACTTTTTCTTTCCTGGTGTGGCTGTTGCCGGTACATAGTCATCAAATTGAGAGCTTTCCACTTCCTTCGGCTTCCTCTTCTTTGAAGAGACCTTGCTGATGCTGCCAGAAGTTATTAGCCTCTTGTTTTCCTTAGGAAGTTTCTTCCAGTTCTCAAACAGCTGTGGGGATATCACTTTGTGGACTTTCTGCGGTTCTCCCTCATTATCCTTTATCTTGATTTTCAATTTCTTCTTCTGTACAATGCTCAAGAGTCTTCCATGAAAAACCTTTGTGAGGGGTTTATCTGTAGACTTCTTTGTCCCTGCCTTTTCCAACCATTTGGTCAACTAGTCAATTAGAAGGGCTCTAAAGTTCATCTACTGCTTCATGATGATTGTAGTCATAATTCTCAATTGCAGATCACTGACAGTATCATGTGCAGTGTCCTTGCACAGGATGCATTTTCCTATAATCATAGCCAGAAACTCAAACTCTTTAGGAAACTCCTTCTTCTTCATATCCTTCAGATTTATGTTCCTCTTGTAACGCATTAACCTCTCGCATTCTTCAATGTCAACTTCATCGAGGTTTATCAGACCTTGGTTGGGAAACCCTAGGCATTGGTTGATGTCTGATGCCCTTATCTTCAGACTTGCTCCTTTGACCTTTGTGGACAGAAGCCCAGAATCTATTGATGCATTTGAGTAGAATTGCTTCACTAGCTCTGTATAGACTGGAGTGTCAGCTTCCAAGCATTCAGAAAACCCAACATTCTTTACAAGCTCAAGTATATCTCTGAAATTCCTTTCTGATCTTTCGAACTTCTTGAAGCCGAGTTGGATTCCGGTTATAACACGCCATTCTTCCATTTTGAGGGTTCAAAATAGATGGGTATTTAGTCTCAGACTTCTTATGAGAGATAGTTGAATGCGATTTGGGTGAATCTAGATGTTTAATGGATTTAGGCTGTGAAGAGGATTCTAGGGTTTGAAAAAAAAGATAGAGGTTCGATAACTTCTGATAATTATTTGGAGATTTTGAATTTTTCTTTATGGCAGTTCCTTCTGAATCTGCATAAGCTGTGATGTGTCAGCCAACCATTTGTTGCACGATGCCCAGTAAGAAACTGTAACTCCCCATAAACTTTTTAGTTTGATGTTCCTTTTAAGAAAATAGGCAATACTAACGTGGATTGACCGTTGACCTTTTTAGTACGTAGAGTAGCTTAGTGAGGTAGTTATGGGCTCTATGACTTTCTTTGTTGACTCAACAATCATCTTCTGAGAGATGCTTCAATGGATGATTTGACACTAATCCTCATCTTGAAGTTGCATGGCTTAACCACTGATGTACTCTGAGATAGTTTGGGCACTGAAATTCTAAGGTGAGTTTGCAGGGCATCTTTCCAAATTATATTTGAACTAATCTCCATACGATTTGAATAGTTGGGCACGTATATAGAACCTGGTCCTTGAGATGAACTTGACTAAGCATTCCTTCTGGGTTAAGGTAGCTCAGGAAGGGCCAACCTCTTAGAGTGAACTAAGGGTCAAGTTTGTCCCTGAGGCGCTTTCCAGATGAAAAACTTTAGAAGTAATTTGCATTGTTGTCTCATTTGACCTTTTTCTGCTGGGGAGTTCCTCTACCAACTTTAGACATTTGTATTGGCTGTGATTGTGGTGTCCTTCTGCTCTTACACTACAATCAGCTGTTTGATCGTAGATGCTCCATGATTTTGAGTTGGGTGGTTGACAAGGTTATCAGTAGTACGTTTTGAGACGTTCCTACTGACTATGGATCTTCATTTGGTTCATCAGCCATAAAGTTTTGGGACTTTGTAACTAGTACATTACTTTATAGTGTATTTCTGATACTTTCATTGCTGCTTTTCTTTAACAGATCACTGCTCCCCCATAGTTGATACTATCTTCCCAGTGAGGTGTGAGTTCTTCTTCTTTATGTGCATCTGAAGGCTGCCTTGCATATCTCATTCTGACTGAAGTCATCATAATCATTTAAACCTCCTTGTATCATAAAAATGGATATCTTCAGGAATGATCACTCTACGATCATGTGACAGAACTACGAACATAGTCTTCTTTGAAAGTTTGTACTTGTGGAGTTTTGCCTCTATAATGAGTTTCTCGAGGGTTCTTCTCAGATGATATGCTTTGGATGATTGAGCATGTAAGAATGTAAGACCCTTTTTATCTTAGGGTGAATGGTCTGCTTTCTTATAGAGATCAAAAACCATGTGAGCTTCATTCATGTTAGCTCTGCAAGTCTTCAAGGACAGGCTTTGACAAATAAGAATTTTGTGAGAAACATTTCTGAAATGTCTTAAGCCTTCTGCTGCTTGAATCTTCTTGACTGAAGTCATCTGCTTCAGCATTCCTTAGTGTGGTCAGTTAGACTAAGTATCTGCAGGTTAGATAAATTTCTATTTTTGGTACCCATGGTTAAATATGTCCTGCCAGGTTAGTTTTTAAACTCCCTATTCCTTATATATTTGAATTATCATCATATTGATCACCAACAATCATATTCATGCACATATCCAATTTAGATATTACATTTTAAGATGCATGATGATGAGTGTGTGTGAGATTAATCATTTTAATAAAACACTCTTTTTCTTTGATGGTTTCATCATTTGCTTAGTTATGTTCACATAGTTTAAATGTTCACAAAGTGAGAATCAACTCTATCACTTATTTGTATCTGGTTGATTCATGGAGGTGATCAGTTTCTACGAATCTTCAAGATACTCTTGTAGAACTGATCATACTCTATATATTATCAAAAACCTAGAACATAGGTTTATACATACATACTAACCCATCAGCAAAGATTACTCCACTTAAGATTAATTAATTCATGATATGCTTATGACATATTTTAGACTTATTTCAAGACGTTATCTTCAGCCTAAAACTTGGATGGAGAGAAAGTTTGTTAGCATTTGAGTTTCCAACCTCAGTGTACTTTCTCTCTTCCCCTTTTTAGGTAGAGTATGGTCTTTAGGTAGAGTATGGTCTTTTGATAGAATACTGTGATAGTGCATAAGGTGGTGCAACATGATGTTCACATTTATTTTGATGAGGAACTGTACCTTTCCATTGTCAGTTTCTTGACAGTCATTTATCTTGATATAATGAGGTTAGGCATTGATGTGCATAGTTTTTCATTTACTCCTGACAACTTGTTACTCAAGTTGTCCTTCAATCAATCAGTCATTGTTTTGAATATGTAAGCTAAGAGAATCTTGGCATCTTTTAGTTCTTTGACAACTTTGAACCTCAAGGTTCACATCCAGCTGCTTGTTAGCCAAAACATATTTGAGAAATTCTTCTTTCATCTCTGGATAAGTGTTTCTTTGCATATATGGCCATCTCATTTTTAAGACTGGTGGATGCTTGACTCTTTGCTGTTGATGCCTCTTGAGCTTCCTTGCCTGGTCTTCAGACTACAAGATTAACTGTGGCCAAGGATTAGTCTTGTTGATATGGATTTTAAGAACATGGACCAATCTGAGCAAGTTCAGGTGTATATACACATTTACCTGTGCACAATATTTCCAATGTGTGAGCTCATCTTCATTTACAAGTGACTTACTACTAAACTAAGTTTAGAATAATGTTTGTGCCTAGGATCAGACTCAAAGAGACTAGCTTTTGAATATAGCATGAGAACCTTCTCTGATACCAATTGTTAGTTCCAAGTAAGCACACAATAGATCCTGAAGAAGGGGTTGAATATATCCTTTTTTTAATTTCAAATACTTTTCTTATTTATTTTGTTTTGGTAATGACTTAGCATATGACAAACATAAGAATCTTTTCAAGCACAACAAAATAAGTAAAAGATCCCCTTCATTGATATAATCATGAATATACATACATTATTCGTAGAGTTAGTTCAGTTGTAAGCAGTTAATACATATATAACATTTATAGCAGTTATGTACATAATGTAAATGACAGTAAGTAAATGACTGAATGTAAAAGACACCAGGGATTTTAAGTGGTTCAGAGACTCATGTTCTTAATCCACTCTTCTTCTTTAACTAACAGGATTTCCACTAAGGAAGGGCAGCACCCTGAATCAGTAAGATTCCTTCAAGGCCAACAGCCTTGGAACTCTAGTTCACTAAGAACTCTTCAAGGCTAGAAGCCTTGGAACTCCTCTATTTCCCTTGGAACTCTTCAAGCCTAGAAGGTTTGGAACTTCATTTAGTCCCTCAGGACAAGGACCCCTCAGGCTCTGGCTACTTGTTGTTGTTATCGTTGTCGTTGTTGTTGGTGCCTTGCTGCTAAGATTCTTTAAGCTTGACCATCTTCTTTACTTAGCAGCTTGGCGTGGTCCTCTTTCCATTCTTCTTCGAGTCTGGACCACACCTCTTCTGGTGCATCTGATCTTCATTCAGTTTTGCTCATATTCATCCGATGTCAGCTGTGCACCATCACCATTTAGGTTTGCTAAATGCTTTTCCTTTTGGTAGACTTCGTCTAACAATTAGCATTCCCTGAACCCTTCTTGACTGGTTTGCAGACATGGTTCTGCACTTGTTCTATTTCAGTTTTTGGTTCATGATGATTCGTAGAGTGGCTCTCTGGATCTTCTTTATGCTCTGCCACTTTTCTGAATGCTATATTCTTATCCTTCTCATTTATTAACTTAGTTTCCATCTTCAGTGGCATTTTCATCTTTGTTGAGTGAAGCTTTAGTCTATTTGAGTCCTTCTTCAAATCTGCTTCACTTCCACCTTCGTAGTCTCACTGTCACTGAGATTTCTTATGTAAAGCTCTGGTAGAACTCGTAGAGTCAACAATATAGCATTCCAAGAACTCAACGATTCTGTAACTTCACAACTCTTGATCTTTGAAGCTCTTGTTGATTTATACTCCTTCACAACCTTCTCGTTGGAATGTAGCCGTTGGGAGCTATTTGAATTTCTTCGCAGATCTCTAGTTTTTTGATGTAGACTATAGATGTGACATGACAACTCCTTTATAACTTTCTGACACTGCAGTCTACTGTTTCACCTACCCCATCAAAGATGTCACTTTGATGTCTCGGGCAGGTAGTCATCTTTATTTCTCATTTTTGATTTCTCGATCAGAACATCAGGAGTTATCCTTTTGCATCGATGCTCTTACACAACACTGTTCGAATATTAGTCTTTAGATTGAACCGTTGCCAATGCTTTAATCTTCAGCTGACTGAACTCTATGATTTTGATGCAGATGTTCTTGGACCTGATCGTAGTGTGTCTTGTTGAATGTTGCTCATTGACGGGTTGAGACAACACTACGATCCTGAAGAGTGTTCATTGGATCTTCAATGTAGAACACATCTTTCTTCTCTTGTGCAGTGCTTCAACACTTCTGTTTGCTTCGACTGATCTCAGGAACTGATAGCTTGACTCTTTGTTCTGGCCTATTCTGAATAGCAAGACACTTCAGATTTATGGCATGCCCAGCTCGTTTTCTCCTTGTGATCTCCCGTTCACTTATCATCAATGGACTGACCCAATGCTTAATCACTTTAGTCTTGTTCTTCATAAGCTGACCAATATCTTTGTGTACACTTCATCAGTTCCTGCTTTGTTTGGAAAACACTACGATCCTGGTTACTTCCAAGATCGTTGTCTTCTGTTCACTTGATAGCTACTGCACTTGCTGACTTTCCTTAGTCAATTACTTTTATTGAAGTCTTCTTTTGATCAACTTATGGAAGACTTCATCCTGAATGGCTTCATAACTCAATCTGGATGTTGGTTGGGTTGGTGCTTAGATCTTCTGTTAGCTTGCATGCCATTCGTTGAGTGCTCTTTGGTTTCCTTCATTTGGGATGTATCTTTGCAGCTCAGACCAGAGGCTTTATACTTTGGATATTCTGGGAGTGCTCATTTGTTGAGAATCGTGTTTACTCTACGATTCTGCCTTGGCGTTGTGAGCACCTCTGTTGAAGCCTTAGTTTTGCACTTTACAATTTAGCTTTGGTTGTGCAGACACTACAACTCCGAGATCAGATCTTGACACTCTACGATTTCTGTCTTTATGCTCGTTGTCTTCATCTGATTTTGCCCGAATACGATCTCTGCCTCTGATATGAGCAGTAGACTCTATGACTCCAAGTGTGGTCTACGATTCTTGACTTCGCTTCGGCAGATGCACGGTCGGCTCTTAGACAGATTGTCTCTACAATTCTAAACATGACTTCCTCAGCATACTATGGCTCCGAGGAAGTTCTTCTTGACACACTACGATCCTTCCTCGTTTCTCCTAGAAGTCTATGAACTCCGAGATCTACTATCTTGCAAACTACGATTTCGCCTTGATAGCTCTCGAGTTTTTCTTGACTCTCCTGGCAGACTACGATTTCTGGTGCAGTAAACTACAATCAAACAAGTCTATTTATTACATTATAAGATCAACCTAACAAGCTTGATGTTTCTATATTTATAGTCCTTGTACATTATTTTTTTTAAGGACTTTACAAAGGTGTTTTACTTATGTAGGATCAACCTAACATATTTGATCAATTCATTCTAAGTCCTTGTACATATGTTCCTATTATCTATCAAAGGACTTTACAACTTTTCTTAATGCAAGCATACTTGCATATTCATTCATTTATATCATAATCAAATCATATATAAATAGGAATATCATTCACATACTTATTCCTAACACGCTACAGTTAAACTTGTTGTTTATTGTATTCTGTCAGTTTAACACTGTTGAAGGCTAACGATAATTTATTCTGCATTATCTTAGTCATAATATTTATTACTGGGCTAGTTGAGCTCACCCTTTTGCTTTCATTGTTCTCTTCAGGAAATGAGAATATAGTTGGGATGAGTTGGGGAATGGAGTGATGGCCTAGGATGATGGCTATAGTAGTACTCACTATTCTATGAAATAATGTGATAATAAATGTAATGAGGACTCCATTTGAGTTTGGATATTGTCTATGAGACAATATTCATGTAAAAACTCTCAGCTACGCTTTTGTCGTATTGTATAAATGAAGTTTGTATTTAAATTCTGTACCATGTATTTGACGACTCAGAATGGGTGATGTATAGCTATTTTGGAGGCGTCACAAACTATGCTATAAATTATCATTAATACATAATGTCATGTGGCTTGAGATTCTTTCGAAATCAAAAATTTAAAGACCCTTAACAACATTACTCAATAATTATATTGTTAGAATTAATCAATGAACAAGTATATATATATATATATATATATATATATATATATATATATATATATATTCTATCAACATAAATATTACTCCATAATAGTTAAAAATATATTTACCGGAGTACTTTAATTACCTTTTTTAATAGTTGAATAATTTATATGTCGGTTAATTTTATTATAAAATTGGATTGCTAGCTACTAATGTGAAATTTTAAGTCATAAAATAGAATAAATTAAGGTAAACCCCATCTTAATTTTCCTATTCACATTTTTCGATATTTATTGTCGGCATAAATTTATTATCATATGCAGCATGACTCTTTCATATTTATTACTTCAAGTTGTTAGTCAAATTTTAAAATAATCTAACAATAATTAAAACATTATAAATAACAATTTGAATTTTCTATTTGTTAGTTCTAGAATATCTTCTGTCACATGATGTAAACTCCACTTACTATTTATATGAATAAGAATTTGTAGAACTAATAATTTTAAACGCAAAAATATCAATATTCTTATAAATATCAATTAAAATGATTATAACTTTCAATGAAAGAAAATAACAACCAATTATGTGTGATAAAAGGGGATAAGGGGGAAAAACTACGCAAGTAAAATAAATGTCATACAAATACATATAATATTACTTTCTTCGTTCCTAAAAAGATGATTAAATATATAATTTTTATCCTAAAAAAATAAGATAAAATACATAAAATAAAAAGTAAATATGTCACTTTAGTAGAATCTATTAAAATAAAAAAAAATAAAAAATTTATTATTTTATATAATCTTGTGAAATCGTTAAAAATAAATTAAAAAAATTACTCATTTTTCTTAATTTATGTACATATTGTATTTTACTTTGCTCATTCTTTTTGTGGACGGGGAGTATTACTTTCATATGTAATCCTATCTAATTACAAATAAAACAAAATAAGTATTATGACCCTATGTAAAGGGTATGGAAGTAATTTAGGATACATCTCAATCTATAGTCTCTCGTTATTTTTTCTCACTCTGAAATGGAATAGACTTGCGGATCTACTGCACACACGTGTTCACAATTGTCTGGTCACCAGAATTATTATCAATAACCATAATTAAACTGATATATTTTGCGTGGATCATATTTGGTCATCTAAAATTATTGGAGGGAATACGTTTAGGAAAATATGGCATGCTCTTCAAATTAAGGAATTATTATTATTTTAATTTCGCAATAGAGTGTAAATACATAAATTTAGAGTGCACATATCATTTTCCTTGGTTTACTCTAAATTTTACTCCATCCGTTTTAAAATTAGAGATACAATTTAATTTTTAAGATCTACTAAAATTTAAAATTGGTATGATTCATAAAAATATAAAATTAAATAAATTTTGTGATTAATAAATTTTGTTATATATATACAATTATAATAATTGTATCAATTAAAATTAAATAAATTTAGATCAATTTGAAGTTTTTTTTATCAAACAGTGCAAAAGATTGAAATATATTAAAAATATAACATGTTATAAAAGATGAAAAAACTATAATAAACGAACTCAAACAATAATTATTTCAATAAAATAATAGATAATCAGAAGAAGAAAAATGGCAATTGTAACAATAGTGTTAATGGATACTAAATAAACTCCTGAAAGACAGATATATTGTGACCCCCCAAAATAGATATACATCACCCATTCTGAGTCGTCAAATACATGGTACAGAAATAAATACAACTTTATTAATACAATTGTCGCAAGCAAAATACGTACGAAACATATATACTGTGAGTTTAAATACAAATATTGTCTAATATACAGTATTCAAACTCAAAAGGAGTCCTCATTACAATTATTGATACACTATTTTATAAAAATAGTGAGGACTGCTAAAATAACTTTCTAGAACCATCACTCCATACTCCCGCAAAAAATATCGTTAGCCTTCAACAAATCAGATAATATATAATGGACAACCAATTTTAGATCAATATTTGCAGCAAAAATAACAATTCATTAGAAGAGTTAAGTAGAGAATGAAATCTACTATCATCTATGAATTTAAAAGTCCATCATCAACATTTTATCCTTGTAACATCAATCAATATACATCTTGCATCAAATATTCATCTTTGCACTACGGGCCAAAGATATTCATTTGTATCACCAGTTGGTCATGTTTATCTCAACACCTGTTCATCTTTGCACTACGGGCCAAAGATATTCATCAGGTAATCATTCATCTTTGCACTACAGGCCAAAGATATACAATTATATCATCATTTAGGATTAAGAATTAAGAATGATGAAAAATATTTTAAAAAACGAATCCAGTGAGATAAAAGGACAAAGATTAGGAATTCATACTTTAGATAATCCAAGTTCAAAAATGCTCCATAATAAACCATAGTGGAGTAAAATTCAAGAATGAAGATAAAAAATGGATACAATCAAGATAGTAACCATAATAGGAATCTTGGACAAAAAAGAGAAAATTTTATTTTTTTTGTAAATAGTGCCGTATTCGTGAATAGTACCGTATACATGAATAGTGCCGTATACGTGAATAGTAATCCCGACACAAAAGGTAGAAATTTTAATATAAAATTCATATCAATATTTCAGCATAATGATATTAAAGAAAATAATATCATTTATGAAGAAAATAACACCCCTTACCTCAAAAGAACAATACTTCTGACTGGAATATCAGATGTAATGCTGAAGAAAACTTGTACTGAATAGCAACTCTCAAAGTATTTAAATACTCACAAAATACGCTCGATAATATATATAGAGAGAAAACTTGTTTCTAGTGTGATTTTCAATTCTAACTAAACACCCTATTTATAGGAAAATGCTAGAATGCCAAAGCAGACTATATTAATAAAATATTAATATATATTTTTTTCTACGCATGCCACTTGGAACAAAATTATCAGCCCACCACATTTGAAAAATTAATTCAGCACATTTTATCAACAAAGGACAAAAGTGGGTCTCACCCATAATTTTAATAAAAATATTTAATTTCCGAAACTTTAATAATTCATTATAAATAACCCTTTTATCAGAAAAATACGAATTTTATGTCCATTCCATAGGAAATTAAATTCTCTACAACTTTGTAGATTTAAAATTTTCCCAATTCCAAACGAAAAATGACCGAAATTCACATACAGACGATTTTCAATACATCCATTCCAATAAAATACTGATAAAAACACCTCAGCATTAATTCATTCATTTATATCCACACAAAATAAATATTTCCCTATTTATCCACATAAAATAAATATTTCCTTATCATATAAATCAATAATTAATTATTAACAAATAATATTACAGAATCACAATTATGACAACCAGGTCGTTCCCTTGAAAGAGGGGGCTTTCTGATAAAGATTTCTCCTTATTGGCGTACAATTAGGTGACCAAACCCCTTTCCTAGATAGAACTTCTTAAGACATTTCCAATAATGCTATCTAATAATATTATTCAAATAAAATATGAATTATTGATCTGATAATGAGAAATACTGTGAGACTCCGAATTTTATGAAATGAAAGTATTCAATTTTCTTATAATTATTATTTTATTTAGTAAATGATTAAATTGAGAAAGGGTTAAAGTTAATGGTGACATGTGAAAATTTTACAAAGTAACCAAGTTGATATAAAGTATTCGTTATGTCGGGGGATATTCTTTTTATCAGGGAATATCCGTACGACGACACCATCATTGGTGAACCCCACAACAGAATAACTGTCGGAGTTAAAAAACAACATAATTATTTTTTTTTATAAAAATAACGGCGAAAGTTTTACCGTTAAACTGTTGAACTACCCGGTAATAAAAGTACAATAATACGCGTGGTTGTATAGTAGCACACGGTATTGATTATTGATGCTTACGTGAGAAGTCACTTAATTATACTCAATTATTGCTACATGATAGAATCTTTGATCATATCTCTCATATTATTGATTCAATTATTATCACAGTATCATCTGCATAATATTTATTATTATTAAATCAATAATTGAGACGACAAAGTTATTCATATTATTATTTGCAATATTGACAATGTCTAGAAAGTTCTATCAAGGAGAGGTTTGGTTACCTAATTGCGCGTCAATAGGGAGAAATCCTTATCGGAAAGCCCCTCTTTCATGGGAATGATCTGGTTGTTAAATATTGTGAGTTATAATAGTAATGATGAATAAGTTTGTTTTGATTAAAGATGAAATTGATAGTTCCATTGTGTTGGAATTATTAGTGTTAGTAGAAATCGACATTTATTTCGATAATAATTGATGTCTAGAAGTTATATTGACCAATCGGGTAATTAATCGGATAAATGAGCAATTAATTGCTATTAATTTACATCCTTATAACTATTTGTTTACATGTGTGTACTATTGATTCACATGAATGTACTATTAGTGGAGGTGGTGCAAGATTGATAATACTTGCATGACTAAATTAAAAATGGAGGTATAGATGAAGGTATTATACTATAATTATTTTTTTCAAATGTATAGAACTATTGATTCACATGATTGTACTATTGATTCACATGATGTACTATTAGGGGAGGTGGTGCAAGTTTGATAATACTTGCAGGAGTAAATTAAAAATGAAGGTATTATACTGTAATATTTCGAGCCCCAAAACGTGCAATTATCGAAACTATATTTTTCCATAAATAAAAGCTCATTCTTCTTTCATTCTCACCAATTCACTAAGACTTACAAGAGCAATTATAGAGAGAGAAGCTATAGAGAGAAAGAAGAAGAGAAGTCTGCTACTTCACTATTCCAGTATCCAGTCTTCTTCTGAGGTAAGGGGTATTATTTATTTCATATTCTGAAGAGAAATTATTTTTCATATTCGTATGAATATTATTTTCGTTTATTATTCGTAAATGGTATTATTTCTTTCGTATTCATGAAGAGAGTTATTTTCTTTCAATACTCGTAAGGGTTGTTATTCCATTCTTTATTATTCTGTTGGAATAACCTGTCTACGTGGACTACCGTATGCATGGTGAAATTCTTCTGTTATTCAATTATTTATTATTTTGTTGGAATAACCTGTATACGCGGACTACCGTATGCATGATGATATTCTTATGTTATTCCATTCTTTATTATTCTGTTGGAATAACCTGTCTATGAGGACTACCGTATGCATGATGAAATTCTTTTGTTATTCAATTTTTTATTATTATGTTGGAATAACCTGTCTACGCGGATTAACGCATGCATGGTGAATGACCCTTCGTATTCATTCTTTATTAAATTGTGAAAAATGATCTGTCTATGTAGATTACCGCATGACGGGTGAAAATCCATTTACAGTTAGTATATTCTATTATACTCGTATGAGATATCATTTCTTTTGTACTCGTAATGGAATATTATTTTCTTTTATATTTTCCTTTTATGAGTACTATTCATGGAGTAATATTCATGAGTTACTATTTACGGGTTATTATTCACCCGATTACTATTCACCCAAATATTATTCACTCGAGTATTCGGGACACTTTTCATGCTGGGGTACTATTCACGAGGTACTATTCCCGAAGTACTATTCACAGGGTACTATTCACAGAGTACTATTCACCCAAAAAATATATTTCTTTTCTGTCCAAATTATTTTTGATACATGAATATTATTCTTGAATTTTACTCCACAAAGCAGTATCATGTTGACAATTTAGATATTTTTTAAACTCTGGATAAATTTAAAGTCTTTAATATTTATCCTTGATTTCGTTTGATTAATGCTTATATCATTGTCATCATCCTCATGTTTATATTGTGATGAAAGTCCTCATTGGCCCGTAGTGCATTGATGTACAATTTTTGGTATGATCATGACCATGGGTTCTATTCGACCAAGGGTGCAAAGATGAATTGTTTTATGGTGCGATCATGACCATTGATGAAAACACGATTATCCTTGGCCCGTAGTGCATGGATAATTCGTGGTCGTGATACTAATGAATATCCTTGGCCTGTAGTGCATGGATAATTCGGTGATGTGGATTATGTATTATGCTGAGTCTCAACGATAAAATATTTATAATAAACTTTTAATCGTAGAAGATAGTAGATATCATGCTCTACTTGACTCTTCTAAAATACAATTGCATGTCTTTGGCCTGCAGTGCAAGGATGAACTGTTAATGAATATCTTTGGCCCGTAGTGCAAAGATGAATTTATTAGTATGATTATGAACATGAACTGTGATTTGGTATAACCATGATCTTTGATGTTTCATGTAAAGACATGTGATGAAAATTATCTTCGTCCTGGGTGCGAAGAGGAATTTAGAACCACAATTATAATTATGAGTTATTCACATGATTGTGGACATGAATTGTTGATTGATGTTACAGGGATAAAACATTGTTGGTAAACTTTTAATTAACATGGAGAAGATAATAGACTTTATGGTCTATTTGACTCTTATAATGGATTGCTCATTCCGCTGCAACTATGGTTGAAAAGTTTTATCATCTACCATATGTTCTAAATCTCTGATTTATTATTGACGAAGGCTATTGATAATTTAATTTTCTTTAGTCATGATATTCTTTATTGGGCTAGTTGTGCACACCCTTTTGCTTCACAATTACTTTCAGGTAATAAGAGTGTAGCTGGGTCGAGCGGGGGTAATAAGGGATTAGAACGGTGGTCTACAGCTGTTGAGGTTCTCCCTAAACAGTATAGAAATAATTTTATTGAGAACTTTAGATAAGTGTGTTGTATTTTATACATTATTTAATAGTTATATTTGGTGAATCAAATAGGGTGAGGCGAACCCAACTTTGGAAGGGTGTTTTGCCACCATCATACAAGATGTCTAATGACATACGACTTCGTGTTATCATAAGACAGGGTTGTGCACATCCACTTGTTGAGTATATCTACGAGCACTACCTATATAATCTTGGAGTTTTGTTGAAATATAATTCTTAATTGGAGACAATGGATATAATTATATGTCAAGAGAAGACTCACCATTGGAAAGAACATGATAGCAATCTTCTCATTTTTCTTTGGGGACTATTGGGTTAACCAAGGATAATTCTATGGACATATGATATCTATTATAACTTAGACGTATGGTCTCCCATATACGAAGGTTTCCTTGAGCATTTTCTAAAGATTTTAATTTCTAAAACAGTTATTGACTGTACCTTTATGTAAGGTACCATTGTAAGGTGTTGTGGTCGAGGCACCATGGGAGTTACATATATTTGTATTAAAACTCACAGCTTATGTGTTGTCGTACTCTGCACGACAGTTCAACAGTTGTATAAATGAAGTTTGTATTTGATTTCTATAGTGTGATATTTGGCGACTCAGAATGGGTCGTGTGGACCTATTTTGGGAGCGTCACAAATACTGTGCAGTGACAATTATTGAAACAACAATAATATAAAATATCAACATAGCAATTATTGAATCAATAAAATAAAATATTGAACAGTAATTACTGTAACAATTATTGAATAGTGCCTTCTTACGTAAAAATCAATAATTTAAAAATAATCGTGTAATACCGTGGTGCCACTTCTTTGAAACCATGCGACATCGTATTTTAACCATCGGGTATTCCAACAGTGTTAACGGTAACAATTACGCCGTTATTTATAAAAATTCAAACTTGTCATTTTTTTCATCCGACCGTTTTTCATTATGGGGCCCATAAATGGTTGCGCCATCGTACGAATATTCTCTGACAGTAAGAATATTCCACGACCAAACGAATATTCCCCGACAACAATGAATATTTTATAACCACTTACTTATTTTGCAAAATTTGCATATTTCACCCATAACCAAAGTATTATATCAAATTATTACCTTATTATTTTAAGATAATGAATAGAGAAAATTTAATTTTATTTATTAAAAAGTTGGGGTTTTACAACCTCCCTTCCTTATGAAATTTCATCCTCGAAATTGACGTACGTACCTGGTGTTTCGAAAAGGTGAGGATACCTCGCTTTCATTTCTAATTCCAACTCCCAGGTCATTTCTTCAATAGCATGGTTCCTCCACAAAACCTTAACTTGTGGTATAACCTTGGTGCGTAGGACATGCTCTTTCCTATCCAAGATCTTAACAGGTACCTCCTCGTACGTTAAATCTTCAGCTATCTCGTCTGGTTCTAACTCAATAATGTGGTTCGGGTCTTTCACATATTTACGAAGCATAGATATGTGAAAAACATTATGAACACGAGACATGCTTGGAGGTAATGCGAGCCTATAGGCCACATTTCCTATTCGGTCAAGAATCTCAAATGGACCAACAAATCTTGGATTGAGCTTTCCTCTCTTCCCAAATCTTGTAACTCCCTTCCATAGAGCAATAGTTGACAATACATGATCCCCAATATTAAATTCCACGTCCTTTCGATGAAGATCCGCATAACTCTTTTGTCGATCATGTGCCGTTTGTATACGTTGTCGAATCATTTGAATCTTTTCTATAGTTATGCGTACCAATTTTGGTCCCAACAACGTTGCTTCACCCACCTCGTCCCAGCATACTGGAGAATGACATTTTCTTCCATACAACGCCTCGAATTGAGCCATGCCTATACTTTTTTGATAACTGTTATTGTAGGAGAATTCCACCAATGACAAGTACTTATCCCAACTTCCTTTGAAATCTAGGACACAGAATCTTAATAGATATTCAAGAGTTTGAATAGTCCTTTCTGATTGCTCGTCCGTTTGAGGATGGTATGTCGAACTGAATCGTAAATCCGTGCCCATAGCTTTCTGCAAGTTAACCCAAAATCGTGAAGTGAATCTTGAGTCACGATTCGAAACTATGGATACTGGCATGCCATGCAATCTCACAATCTCATTCCCGTACACACGAGCAAGACGTTCAAGGGAATAAGTCTCACGTATAGGCAAGAAATGAGCAGACTTGGTTAATCTATCAGCAATATCCGAAATCGCATCTATGCCTTGAGAATCCTTGGGAAGACCCGTAACGAAATCCATAGTAATGTGTTCCCACTTCCATTTTGGAATCTCAAGTGGTTGCAATGGACCCTTGGCACTTGATGCTCCGCCTTTACACGTTGACAAGTTAAACACCTCGAGATAAACTCTGCGATCTCTCTCTTCATATTGCTCCACCAAAATGTATGTCGAAGATCATGATACATATTGGTACTCCCAGGATGGATTGCAAACGGTGTGTTGTGTGCCTCTATCATGATTCTATGCTTCAAGTCAGAATCGTTAAGAACACAAAGTCTGGAGTTGACTCGAAGTATTCCTTCTTCATCGATTCTTGCTTCTGGAATAACGACTTCTTGCACTTTCTTCTTCATACGCATCAGCTCTAGGTCCGTAGCTTGAGCAGCTTTAACTTTATCGATTAAAGTCAGTTCTACTCGTATGTTTGATATCATCACGTGGGTACTTGGAGCTTTTACCTCTATCTCCATTCTTTACGAGTCATACAAAATGGGCCTTTGTGTTAACAACATTGCACTCGCATTCAGCATATATGATCTTCTACCAATGCGTCACCACCACGCTTACTTTTCGGGATGATATTGGATGGTATGGTCGTAATCTTTCAACAACTCGAGCCAACATCGTTGCCGCATGTTGAGTTCCTTTTGGGTGAAGAAATATTTGAGGCTTTTATGATCCTTATAAATCTCCACTTTCTCCCCCATACAGGTAGTGTCTCTAGATCTTCAATGCGAAAATGACTGCTGCCAACTCCAGATCATGAGTAGGATAATTCCTCTCATATTCTTTGAGTTGTCGTGAGGCATAGGCTATGACTTTCCCATGTTGCATGAGAACACATCCTAAGCCTTTGCCTGAAGCATCGCTGTAGATAATAAATCCATCTGAACCAGATGGTATTGTTAGAATATGTGCCAAAATGAGTCTCCTCTTGAGCTCTTGGAAACTCTTCTCGCATTCCTCGCTCCATACGAATTTTGTATCTTTCCGAGTTAACTGAGTTAACGGAGTAGCGATTCAAGAAAATTCTTCCACAAATCTCCAATAATAACCAGCTAAGCCCAGAAAGCTACGTAATTCGGTCACTGACTTCGGTTGCTCCCAAATTTGTATTGCTTTAATATTTGCCGGATCAATAGATACTCTATGTTTTGACACTGTAATAACCGTAAATTTTAAGTCACCATATATGTATGTACAAATTTTTTTAACCTTGTGTTACATAAGGATTTAATATGTGACAACACATGTGAAGTGGTGCATGGGTCAATTAACTTACATATTATAGTTATGGATACATACATTTATAGATTTCATTAAAAAATGAAAGCCTTGTGACCTAATTATATATTAGGTAAGACTATTAAATAACCTAAGGGTTATGGTAATACGAAAAAGTTAGTATTTTATATGTATACTAACTTAAGTGGGTAAACTTAGTATTTCAAGTGACTAATAACTTTAAACCTAATTCTTGTAAATCTAATTAGGTTATGAGATAAAATCATATGTGTAAGTAATTAAACTTCATATGATTAGACATGAAAGCCCTAAATTATCAAATTGGGTAACATTATTGAAATTGCTAGACTATGTTTATTATCTAGCCCAAATCAATTAAAAGAAAAGTCCAAAAGAAATAAAATACAATCCAATACTTAGCCCACTTGATTAGGGGTATTCTAGACATTTGATTAATCAAAATTGGGCATTTAAAATAAAAGCTAAATGGAGGATATTATGAGGATCCTAAGTGGAATAATTAAGCTAACTTGTCCATTAGTAGACATTATTAAACACAAGGACAATGTTGTCAAGCTTCCATTGGTTGCCACTCCATTATGCACATTTAATCATGTTTAACCTAATGGAAGTAATAATACAAAGCTTTTACCTAATGAGCAACAAAATAATTGTGGGAGGATTATTAGTGAATCACCCACTTCATTTTGTTTTCATTCTTCCAACATCTCATTCTCTCTTCATCTTTTTCTTCTATCCTTTGCTCCCAAGCTAGCTAACTTCAAAGAGAGAAAAGAGTGAGAGGATTCGGCCATAGGAAGAAAAATATAGGAGTGCTAATTGTTTATGCCCCCTAAGTTTATTAGTTACTTTGGAAAATAAAGGAAGGTAGCAACTAAGTCAAGGTATAATGTACCTTCATCTTCTTCTTTTACTTTGTTTTGCTAGCTTGAGTTTTGATGGGGTTGTGTACAACTACTCAAGATACACTAGTTCTACATATCATCATGCATGAAATTAAGTATCTTAAGTGTTAGATCAAAGACTTAGAGGAAGAAAATGAGCATATGTTCTCCAAGGGTGAAAACTCTTATTTTTCTTCCACTAAATCTTGTGTAACTCAAGTTGTACAACTTGGAATTGTGATCCGTCGAAGGGGGGGTGCTAGATACATGAGTTACCTAGTAAACCAAGTGATAGGACACAATTCTAGCAAGTTTTGGAACCTTTAAGGTTATTTTTCCCAAGACAGTCCACTTTATATGCTAAAGCTTTGAAACTCTAAATCAGCTACTGACTTGTTTTTCATGAGGCTATTTCGGTCAGTTCCTTGTCTTGTAAAAATCTGGAAAAATATTACAGAGGTACCTTATGAAGTTATCTACGCGTAGGAAAAAGAACGGACACGTTTCGAGTTATATATTGTGCGAAATGACTATTTTCGTAAAGGACTCCATAAATATTATACTACGAATATCTCACTGTGTAAACACTGGAAAATTCCAAAATTTTTACAGTAGCTTCATATATGTTAAGAGAGCATATCCTGAAAATTTCAGATATTTCTGAGTAAAACTCAATTTATGAAAAATAGAGCAAGATCCGAGTGTTTTGGGACACTTTAAAAATAGTAAATCATTTTCTAAAATTCCAGAAAAATTATGAGATCATTGTTGGCTCATATTCTGTCAAAATCCAGAAGCTGAGAATTTTTGGAATCAGTTTGCTATTTTTTTCTAAAAATGATTAGGTTATGAATAAAAGGAAATAAATAGTTAAATGATGCCTTTAATGAGAAAAATATGATTTTTATGCTTGAATGCTCATAATATATTATATCATGACTATCTTAGGGCATGTTGGTAATTTATAACAATAAATATTATTTATGACCTTTAATGGATATTAAATAAGAGGTTAATAAAGGATGAGCAATTAGAATAAATTGTTTATTAATTTAATAAATCATTGGAATATTATTATAATATTAATAATATTATAATATGATGTTGTTATGTAAATAAAAATATTAGATTAGAGTATTATTATTAAATAATAATATTCGAGATTAAATAAAATATTATTAAATGATTAATAATATTAGTAAGTGAACAAAATATTAGTAAATGATTTAAAGTATTATTAGTGAACCAATAATACTAGAAGGTGAATTAATATTATCTAAGTTAATAATATTATGTGAATTAAAGGTAGTCGTTAATTAATAATAACACTATCTAGATATGATAATGTTTATAATAACTTAATGTAATGTAATGTATAATATCTATGTGATTACATAATCGATGTTATGCATTGACTAATTGAAAGACTAATTATAGGTCTCTCAAAGGAAGATAATTTAACGCATAGTGGATAGAAATTAATTTCATAGTCAGAACTCTACGATCGAGGCAAGTTTCCTAACTCAACTTGAGTTATTATTTTCAAAAGCATGTTAGTGAATAATTATTGATGATTATTCACGCCTTTATCGATTATTGAAATTCGCACTTTGTGCAATCGAATTCGCTCTCTTCGCCATTAAACTATGAATTAAATTAAAGTTATTCATGTATGAACTGTTTATGGGATAGATCTATGCTAATTGTATCAGTTAGATCAAGCATGTCTAAATTTGTTAAATCAAATGGGTTTTAAATAACTGTTCTTATTAATTGATATGGTAAGAACTCTTGACTGAGAAAAGGACAAATTTGATTAAGGCATGATATCAATGTCGGATTATTAAGTGTTTATGCATAAATCACGGGGTATGAAAGGCTGATCCCCTTGAATACCAAAACTTATTAAAAGGTCCAGTTTAAATCACTGAGCACCTTGGCAAATGTTCATGGTTATTCAAAACCACTCAATTCATGTTATTCAATTATCGAATATTCAACTGTTGATTATTAATTCATGTTCCTCCACAATCTTATATTATTGTTGAACATTGAAGGCAATATTTCTTTCTAAGTCATGATATATCTCCTTTGTCTTTATAAACTTGTGAAGCAAATTAGTTGCTTACGCTTGCTATATCATGACCTCTATTTTTCAAACTAAGCCCAAGGATCTAATGCACGAAGGACAAGGGCAGCAAGGCAAGATCCGAGAATAATTTAGAATGAATGTCAATTAAATTATTATCTGATGGATTTCCTTAAGTAAACTATTTGTATTATAAATGGTGTATTTTAAAGTTAAGGTTAGGGAGACCTTGGGGCCATGTTATGAGGCTTTATTATAATGAACAATGTATGTTTATTATTTCGAAATAGTTATGGAATGCTTGATGATGATAGGATCGTGAGCACTGAATCTGAGGTTAGAGAACCTGGATTTGGGGGTGTCACAGACACCACGTGCCCAAGGAATGCTACTTCCTCAAGCCAGAACTCGCATTTCTTTAGCTTGTTATCACGAAGCCTTTGAAGGACCAGCTTCAAATGGTGCTCATGATCTTCACGGCTTTTGGAATAGATGAGGATGTCATCAATAAAGACGACAACGAACTGATCCAGATATTCTTTGAACACACGGTTCATCATATCCATGAAAGCAGCAGGAGCATTAGTCAATCCAAAAGACATGACTAAAAATTTATAATGCCCGTACCGAGTTCTGAAGGCAATCTTTGGAATTGTTAGGTTTGTAATATTCATGAACGCAATCAAATTGCACAAATTAAGCGGAAGCATGGAAAATCTGAGTTTTAATATTTTACAAACCATATACCCGAATTATCCTTTATGCGCAATTATTAATTAAACGAAAAGATAAAGAACAAGAATAATACCCTTGAAGATTCGAGCTTCCTCAGGTACAAGTTCACCTCCAAATCTTTTTCGCGTTCAACTTGAATCCACCGGGTTTGGTTCTTTCCTTTAATCAACGTTAGCCACCCAAGTGTTTGGCCTCTAGAGGTGATCCACCAAGGAAAAAGAAAAATTCAAGAAGATGTGTATTTGGCAAAATCGTAATTTTTCTATCTCTCATAAAAAAGGGTGTACTCTCCCAACTATTGGAATTACGTCTGTTGTGAAAAAGTCAACAACCACCCTCACTCATAACAAGACTCCTCTTATTTATAGATGTGGACAACTCTCTTTAACAATTAAGGAATTGGATTTTATTTTAATTAATTAAATTCCTTTAATTAATTATGCTCCCAATCTTATTAGGATTAATTAATTAAATCTTTTAATTAATTTTCAATCCCCAATCTTATTAGAATATATATAGAGTACTTTTATTAATTAATTCTCAAACTCCTTTAGAAATTAAATAATAATAATATTAGTAATAATAATAAGACTCCTCTTATTAATTTATATTTAATATTTCTAAAATATTAAATGATAAATATTAAGCTATTTAATTAATTCTATCACCATAGATTAAATTAAATATACTTAATTTATTATTACGATTATGCCATTAACTTCTTAAGTAATTATTCTTCCTTTTATGGTGTGACCCTTTAGGTTCTCCATATTAAACCGGTTGTGAATAAATCAATTAGAACAATTCTAATCTTATTTAAATAAATAAATTAAACTATTAATTTATTTAAATAAACAATATTTATTCTATAATAGGGATAAGCCTCCCTAGCGATCAATGACTTTCTAGATAATATAGATTTCAACATTAATCATAAAAGAACCTTTGAGTAAATAGTTACCGTACAATTCAATCCTTCCACCGTACAATGCCCCAATTAAATATAAGACATGGAATTACTGTCAAGTCTTATTTTATTTAATTATATATTTTTCGATTCTTAAATGCACAACACCAAATAATGCAAATTAGAAACTCTTTTGTAATTCCATTCTGCCTTGGCCAAGGACTACTAGGTTGGCATTTATCGAATCACATAGGACATTTCTCTTCTTTTACAAGAAGTGGTAGATTTTTTTATTGATTATACATTATCTCCATGTATAAATTATTATACCCAATCATACCCTTTGATATACCCTAAAGGTTTTAAGGAATAAGTCAAAGTATAACTCATCATACACAAAATACTATGTTTAGCGCGTATGCACACACACACACACACATACACACACACACACATATATATATATATATATATATATAATACGCGTCATATTAATTAACATGTGAATCATGTTTGCATAATATATAGTATACGCATGCACATATAGAATACTCTATTATATCCGAAATGATTATGGACTTTATTCTAGTTTGATTCACTAGAGCCACCAAGTGAACCAAAAGGTCAAACTGTTGGATAAATTCTAATTACGCACAACACGCAAGTATACGCGATCAACAAGTAATAATGTGAAAGTAGAGTATCGTTTCCACGAGGAATTGTTTAATAAAAATCACCAAGTACTAACCCGTAACCAACTCAATCTTATTTAAACGAATGAATTTCAATTTATACTTAAACTAATTCTAATTACCACTAGTTAAATTAAGATTACGAAGATTTAAGATCACAACTTCACTTATTGCTTCATTTAAATTAACACACTTCTCATCAATTATTCTCTATCATGAATTGTTAATCTAGAACACTAAAGCAGATAAAACCATCTCTCGATGCATAATACCAACACTCACTTAAATCCACAAATGATAGAATTAAGCAAGACACCCTAATTAACTAATCCACTGTATCTCTATGTGAATTATAATTAAAAAGGATTTAAAGCACAAGTTCTCTATAAGATTACATATATGAAAAAGGCATATCTACTATCTAAACACGAATCATGAATTCCATCTATGCGTAAATCACAAACACATGCAATCATGATAAGATCTAAATCTATACTTCATCTCTCGAGTTCATATAGATTATCACGATAATTGTTAGCTAGGCAATTAAATAATTAAGTCCAAATCACAATAGACAATTCTCACGATAGAACATAATAATTGATAGCGAAGCATATTAAAATAAACTACACAATAAGATCCATTGTAATCTTAAACAAAGAATTAGTTCATGATTATTGAATTAAAACTAAGAATCCACAATTGAATTGAATAAACAATAAAAGACAAAGATAGAAGAAGATAAGAAGATAAAATCTATTGTCTGTAGATTTGAAGCTCCCTCCTTGCTCCTACTTTGAATCTTCAATGGTCTCCAAGTTGCTTCAATCTCTAAATCTCATTAGAACTAGGGTTTTGATCTAATTTACTCTAATCTAATCTAATGGAATGCTCTCTCCCTCTCCAATCCTCCTTTATTTTATGCCTTACATCATGTATTTATAGGTTACAAGTCCAATTTTTAGCTTAGGAACAAACTCAATCCTATTTGGAATCAAAAAAGTGTCAAAATTCGCCCCCAAAACGCGCCCAAGCTTGACCACGCCTCCTCTCAGCTCCCCGTACGCTCACAAAGATCTTGGGATTCTCTTCTAGCGCCCCGACTGAAATGGCCTAGAAATGGACGCCCCCGCGCTAGAAGGTTTTCTGGAATTTTCTGCTCTGATGTCCTTTGAAAAAATGGCCATAACTTTTGATCCGGGAAGAGTTACGAGGCCTGCCACCTATCAAATCGAAGATATCGACGAGCTCTACAACTTTTATTCTTTGAGATGTGAGAAATAACAAACAGATGAAGGTCGAAATTGGGCTGGAAGTAACTGCTATGCAAATGGCCACCCAAAACAGTGACGTTCGACGTTTGTTGGTACAAATGTCATAACTCTTGCATCCGAACTCCAATTGGAATGATTCAAGATGTTCTGGAAAGATATTTGTATTATAAATGGTGTATTTTAAAGTTAAGGTTAGGGAGACCTTGGGGCCATGTTATGAGGCTTTATTATAATGAACAATGTATGTTTATTATTTCGAAATAGTTATGGAATGCTTGATGATGATAGGATCGTGAGCACTGAATCTAAGGTTAGAGAACCTGGATTTGGGGGTGTCACAGGTTGGTATCAAAGCCGTAGGTTATAAACATTAGGAATGCAAAACCTAGGTTATAACCTTACTAGAAAACTCTTATAGAGTATGTTAGGAGATGGATTATGGAAATTCATCAAGTTTGTGTTGTACTTAATAAAATATTATTTCATTTCATCAATGAATATATTTTATTGTGGTACTGATGTTGATTTTATTTATGGTGTTTGTAGGATGTCTAACGAGCGCCAAGGTAGTTACTCAGTTGATCAGGAACCCATTGAGCATGAGGTCACCCAAAATGTCCCTCATGGTCCTCCGGTAGGGGACTTATTGAGGAGAATCAGTCAATTAGAAGGCAGAGTGGAGGAATTAGAAGTAGAAAACCACACCTCCAATTTCTTCAAGGACAATACAAGGATGCGCTCATCAAGCCCGGATGGAGAAAGTCGAATAGAAGGAAAATTGGATGAGTCCCACAGTAAGTTGAGATCTTTGAGGCACACGACTAGAGAATGAAAAGGCAAAGTTTGAGAGAGTCGAGCATAAAGCATCCGGAGATGCAAATGAGTTTGATGTAGAAATTGGCGATAAGATACGGTGGAAGAGGAACTCCATGAGTCGGATGAGTGGTGGGCCAATTAAAGATTGAACTCGCAGCCATAAAGGTCGAGTAGAAACTTTAGGATCGGCCCTTGATGCAACGAGATGAGGGCCAGGTAGCGGTGGGGCTAGGAGGGCACACTATGAGATAGGAGAGCCCTAGTCGATCCGTTCGGATGAGAGTCCCGCAGATAGTTGCTTCCCTAGGAGCTGTCTGCAGGTGACTGGCAGGCCATCGATGGTGATGATGTGATGGCCCAGCTTGTAAATAGATGCATTAGTACCTTTCTTGTTGTGTAATAAGGTTTTATGTTGATGTAAACCTCAACAGGTGTGAGGTAGTAAATGGTTAGGTACTTTCCTAAATTGTGTTTGTAGGGAGGTATCATTATGAGTTAATCCCATCTTTTGTGTTAAAATGGGATAGTAGCATTTATAAAATATACCGTATTAATCATGTAAGTCACCAAGATTGGTGTATGAATATAAATGCGATATTATTATGATATGTGTTGGAAGATTTTAAATAGTAAATTTTCTATTTAATGTTATGTGAATCCATGGATCGATTTGGAAAATGTTCTTAAAAAACAAACTTAACCCACTAAGCGGGAGAAAAGACTTCCAAATCTTGGTAACTTAAAACTCTCACATAATGATCATCTGATTGTTTAAATAAATAGGGTGTTACATGTTAAGTAATCATATGATAATAAATCCGAGTAACGTGTTAGAATTTTGTTTTACTAGATAATGGCGCGCAGACGTTGACTGAGGAACCAAGAGATTGAAGAGTCGGTTAATAATGTAAATGGGATCTCAACAAAACCCAATGCAAGATTTTATCAACATGATGGTGAAGCCATGAGGAATCAAGCTCAACATGCAGAAATCAGCGTACACACCAACTAGTCAACTTTAAAGACTTCAAGCGCATGGGAATGGCCGGAGTTCAGAGAAGGCAATGATTCGATAGAAGCCCAAATGTGGGTAAAGGAGATTGAGAAGGCCTTCGTTATTGCTAGAGTAGTAGAAGAAGCGAAGACAATTTTTTTTACCTACTTAATGAAGGGTGAGGCTAACTATTGGAGGATGCCAACCGTAACAAAGTCGAACTCGAATCGTGACTTGGGAAGCATTCAAGAAGTTGTTCTTGAGAACTACTTCCCCGAGAGTGTTCAAGCAAGAATGGAGATCAAGTTCTTGGGCTGAAACAGGAAAATATGTCGATGTCGAGTATCTTGCGAAATTCAATGAATTGGCCGATTCGGCTCCATATCGGTGGACACGAGAGGTGAGGAAAGCGATAAGGTTTGAAAATGGACTAAAGCCGGATTTATAGTAAGGTAGCGGTTTTACAAATCACATCATTCTCAACTCATTGGAAAAAGCTCTTATAAGCGGAAGGAGGAAGCGAAGCGGTCTCAAGATACAATCGGGAGAAGAACAAGAAGAAAGCGAAAGGTGGGAATCAAAATGTCGTGATGGCGGTAGCAACAATAAGAAGCGGAAATGGAGCGGTGGGGGTAGTAATCTGAGATGCAAAGAGGAAGTGTGCAACAAAAAAGAAGTTGTGTGGGAACTATGGAAAGGGTCATTCGGGGGAGTGCTTGAAAGGAAAAACGATATGTTATACATGTGGGCAAGAAGGGCATACTTCACCCAATTGTACTAAGGTGAAGAAAGGAGGTTGCTTTAATTATGGTGAAGTGGGACATCGGATCAAGGATTGCCCAAGAAGAAAAAGCACGGATGGCGGAAATGGTAATGGGCAATAACACTAAGACAACCAAAGGAGGACCAAATTTCACCCAACAAGCCGGCAACGGACATTCAATATGATGGTGCAAGATCTTGTGGCATCCGGTGGAGTGGTGTCGGTATAATTCCGATCAATGATATAAATGCTTATGTGTTATTCGATTCGGAGCTTCATGTTCTTTTGTATCCGATGAATTTGCTCAAAGATTAAGTTTACCTCATGAACTATTAGAACACCCAATGAATGTAAAAGGTAGCAAACAAAGAAATTATCCATGTAGACTACATCTATAGGAATGTTGTGCTAATGTAAGAGGGTTTAAGCTTAACGTGGATTTGATACCGATTAGTCTTGGAGAGTTTGATGTAATCCTTGGGATGGATTGGTTATCAAGTCATAGAGCGGTCGTTATTTAAGAAAAAAAGTGCGTACACCTAAAGACTCAATAAGTCAAAGGTGGTATTTCATGGCAGTAAATCGCCAAGACAATCTTGTTGTCTGACGATGATGCAAGCAAGGAAGTTGCTTAGGAAGGGTTGTATAGGTTATTTGGCTCACGTTATGGATACCCGTAGAATCGAGGGTGAACGGGTCAAATACCTATTGTAAGGAAATTCATTGACGCTTTCCCGAATAGATTAGATTCCGGATTGCGCCGATAGAGATAGAGTTTGTTATCGATTTGGCACCAGGGACATCACCGGTATCCAAAGCGCCATATCGCATGGCTCCGGTAGAAATGAAGGAACTGATGATTCAACTGCAAGAGTTATTAGATAAGGGATACATTCGACCAAGTGTATCACCGTGGGGAGCACCAGTCTTATTCGTAAAGAAGAAGGATGGGTCATTAAGACTTTGTATCGACTACCGAGAGTTGAACAAGGTCACCATTAAGAATAAATACCCGTTGCCCAGGATCGACGATTTGTTTGATCAGTTGAAGGGGGCAAAATACTTTTCAAAAATTGACTTGAGGACTGGTTATCACCAACTGAAGGTGAGACAGGAGGATGTTCCAAAGACGGCATTCGGTATGGACACTTTGAGTTTCTGGTAATGTCTTTTGGGTTAACTAATGCACTAGCAGCATTCATGGATTTGATGAGCAGTGTTTAAGCGAAGATTTGGATAAGTTTGTTGTCGTGTTCATCGGCGACATTCGGTATATTCATAGACAGAGGAAGATCACGTTTGAACATCTAAGGAAAGTGTTGGAGGCGTTAAGGAGGAGAAGTTGTATGCAAAGTTCTCCAAGTGTGAATTTTGGTTGCGAGAGTGCGGCTTTTGGGTCACGTTATCGACAAAGATGGTGTTTTGGTAGATCCAAAGAAAAGTAGAAGCGGCTTATCAATCGGGAACGACCAAAAAGACACCAACGAAATTAGGAGTTTCTTGGGATTAGCGAGATACTATCGAAGATTCATCCAAGATTTTTCAAAGGTAGCATCGCCATTGACCAACCTTACTAGAAAGATAGTGAAGTTCGTTTGGACGGAAAAATGTGAACAGAGTTTCATGGAATTGAAGAAGAGGCTCAATCGCACTGTGTTGGCCTTCACCGGACAACACGGAGGATTTGTAGTGTATAGTGATCGCGTCACACAAGGGTCTTGGTACGTGTCTTGATGCAAAGATGGAAAGGTCATTCACAGTCGCTTCACGTCGGCCTAAAGGACTATGAGAAGGGTTATCCACTCATGACACGGAGTTAGCAAAGCAGAGTTTTGCCTTGAAAATTTGGAGGCACTATTTGTATGGAGAGAAGTGTGAGATATATACGGATCATAAGAGTCTAAAGTATATCTTCACGCAGAAGGAGCTAAATATGAGGCAGCGCTGATGGCTAGAATTGATCAAGGATTATGATTGTGAGATTTTGTACCATCCAGGAAAAGCAAATGTAGTGGCTGATGCCTTGAGCAGAAAAGGCAGAGAGAAGTTATTGAAATTAACCATTCAAGAGGAATTGGTGAAGGATTTGAACTCACTTGACTTAGAGGTTAAGTATCCGATGGAGGTCAATGAGAAATTATTCTTCGTGGCGTGAGCCCTACTTTATTAGATAAGGTTAAAGAGGCTCAAGAGAAGGATTTAGATCAAGCGACAAGATCAAGAAGCGATTAGGTGAAGTGGATGAATTGAAATACAAGATTGATGGCACCGGGATCGCTAAGGTTTGAAGGATCGAATTTAGATGCAGCTAATACCGTAACTAAGGAAGAGATTACGCAAGAAGCACACAATCACGAGGTACTCGATACACCCGTGAAGAAGCAAAAGATGTATCAAGACTTATGTCAACACTTTTGGTGGCCAAACATGAAGAGAGAGGTTGCAGAATGTGTCAGCAGATGTCTAACTTGTCAGAGAGTCAAGGCAGAGCATCAACGACCGAGTAGATTATTACAGCCTTTAGAGATTCCAGAGTGGAAATGGGAGCACATCACGATGGATTTTGTGGTGTGACTTCCAACAACGCAAAAGGGACATAACGCCATATGGGTGATCGTAGATCGTCTTACGAAGTCGGCTCACTTTTTGCCGATCAAGATCAGGTATAGTCTGGACCAGCTAGCCAAGCTATATATCAAAGAAATTATATCGAGGCATGGCGTACCAGTATCTATTGTGTCGGATAGGGATCCTCGATTCACGTCAAACTTCTGGAAGAGTCTTCAAGAAAGAATGGGGACGCAGCTACGGATGAGCACCGCGTATCATCCACAGACCGATGGGCAAAGCGAGAGAACGATTCAAACACTTGAAGACATGCTCAGGGCTTGTGTGATGGACTTCAAGGGTAGTTGGGAGGATCATCTTCCATTGGTAGAGTTCGCATACAACAATAGCTACCACGTCAGCATCGGAATGCCGCCGTACGAAGCACTGTATGGGAGGAAATGTAGAACGCCCTTATGCTGGGACGAAGTGGGTGAACGTCGACTGTTGGGACCAGAACTGGTCCAGCAGACCGTAGAGACCATTAAGGTGATTAGAGCCCGACTGGTTGCAGCTCAAGATCGCCAGAAGAAGTATGCAGACTTACATCGCCAGAAGCGAGAATTTGCGGTGGGAAGCTATGCATTTTTGAAAGTATCTCTGTGGAAAGGGAAGATAAGGTTTGGAAAGAAAGGTAAACTGAGTCCGAGATTTATTGGACCTTTTGAGATCCTGAAGAAGATAGGCGAAGTGGCGTCATGAGGTAGCTCTACCTCTGAATCGGAACATATTCATAATGTGTTTCATGTGTCGATTACTACGATCATATAAGCCTGATTACAAGCATGTGATATCGTACGAGCCAATTCAGGTCGAAAAAGATTTGTCGTACGAAGAAATTTCGGTCGAAGTTTTAGATAGAAAGGAACAGAAATTGCGAAATAAGGTTATACATTCTGTAAAAGTTCTTTGGAGGAACCACAATGCTGAAGAAGTTACGTGGGAACTTGAAGAAAAGATAAGAGAAAATTATCCGCACCTTTTTGAGTAACCTTATATGTAATTCCGGGGACGGAATTCTTATAAGGGGGGGAGGATGTAATAACCGTAAATTTTAAGTCACCATATATGTATGTACAAATTTTTTTAACCTTGTGTTACATAAGGATTTAATATGTGACAACACATGTGAAGTGGTGCATGGGTCAATTAACATACATATTATAGTTATGGATACATACATTTATAGATTTCATTAAAAAATGAAAGCCTTGTGACCTAATTATATATTAGGTAAGACTATTAAATAACCTAAGGGTTATGGTAATACGAAAAAGTTAGTATTTTATATGTATACTAACTTAAGTGGGTAAACTTAGTATTTCAAGTGACTAATAACTTTAAACCTAATTCTTGTAAATCTAATTAGGTTATAAGATAAAATCATATGTGTAAGTAATTAAACTTCATATGATTAGAAATGAAAGCCCTAAATTATCAAATTGGGTAACATTATTGAAATTGCTAGACTATGTTTATTATCTAGCCCAAATCAATTAAAAGAAAAGTCCAAAAGAAATAAAATACAATCCAATACTTAGCCCACTTGATTAGGGGTATTCTAGACATTTGATTAATCAAAATTGGGCATTTAAAATAAAAGCTAAATGGAGGATATTATGAGGATCCTAAGTGGAATAATTAAGCTAACTTGTCCATTAGTAGACATTATTAAACACAAGGACAATGTTGTCAAGCTTCCATTGGTTGCCACTCCATTATGCACATTTAATCATGTTTAACCTAATGGAAGTAATAATACAAAGTTTTTACCTAATGAGCAACAAAATAATTGTGGGAGGATTATTAGTGAATCACCCACTTCATTTTGTTTTCATTCTTCCAACATCTCATTCTCTCTTCACCTTTTTCTTCTATCCTTTGCAACCAAGCTAGCTAACTTCAAAGAGAGAAAAGAGTGAGAGGATTTGGCCATAGGAAGAAAAATATAGGAGTGCTAATTGTTTATGCCCCCTAAGTTTATTAGTTACTTTGGAAAATCAAGGAAGGTAGCAACTAAGTCAAGGTATAATGTACCTTCATCTTCTTCTTTTACTTTGTTTTGCTAGCTTGAGTTTTGATGGGGTTGTGTACAACTACTCCAGATACACCAGTTCTACATATCATCATGCATGAAATTAAGTATCTTGAGTGTTAGATCAAAGACTTAGAGGAAGAAAATGAGCATATGTTCTCCAAGGGTGAAAACTCTTGTTTTTCTTCCACTAAATCTTGTGTAACTCAAGTTGTACAACTTGGAATTGTGATCCGTCGAAGGGGGGTGCTAGATACATGAGTTACCTAGTAAACCCAAGTGATAGGACACAATTCTAGCAAGTTTTGGAACCTTTAAGGTTATTTTTCCCAAGACAGTCCACTTTATATGCTAAAGCTTTGAAACTCTAAATCAGCTACTGACTTGTTTTTCATGAGGCTATTTCGGTCAGTTCCTTGTCTTGTAAAAATCTAGAAAAATATTACAGAGGTACCTTATGAAGTTATCTACGGCGTAGGAAAAAGAACGGACACGCGTTTGAGTTATATATTGTCGAAATGACTATTTCCGTAAAGGACTCCATAAATATTATACTACGAATATCTCATTGTGTATACACTGGAAAATTCCAAAATTTTTACAGTAGCTTCATATATGTTACGAGAGCATATTCTGAAAATTTCAGATTTTTCTGAGTAAAACTCAATTTATGAAAAATAGAGCAAGATCCGAGTGTTTTGGGACACTTTAAAAATAGTAAATCATTTTCTAAAATTCCAGAAAAATTATGAAATCATTGTTGGCTCATATTCTGTCAAAATCCAGAAGCTGAGAATTTTTGGAATTAGTTTGCTATTTTTTTCTAAAAATGATTAGGTTATGAGTAAAAGGAAATAAATAGTTAAATGATGCCTTTAATTAGAAAAATATGATTTTTATGCTTGAATGCTCATAATATATTATATCATGACTATCTTAGGGCATGTTGGTAATTTATAACAATAAATATTATTTATGACCTTTAATGGATATTAAATAAGAGGTTAATAAAGGATGAGCAATTAGAATAAATTGTTTATTAATTTAATAAATCATTGGAATATTATTATAATATTAATAATATTATAATATGATGTTGTTATGTAAATAAAAATATTAGATTAGAGTATTATTATTAAATAATAATATTCGAGATTAAATAAAATATTATTAAATGATTAATAATATTAGTAAGTGAACAAAATATTAGTAAATGATTTAAAGTATTATTAGTGAACCAATAATACTAGAAGGTGAATTAATATTATCTAAGTTAATAATATTATGTGAATTAAAGGTAGTCGTTAATTAATAATAACACTATCTAGACATGATAATGTTTATAAGAACTTAATGTAATGTAATGTATAATATCTATGTGATTACATAATGATGTTATGCATTGACTAATTGAAAGACTAATTATAGGTCTCTCAAAGGAAGATAATTTAAGCGCATAGTGGATAGAAATTAATTTAAATAGTTTTGTAACCTCTGATCGAGGCAAGTTTCCTAACTCAACTTGAGTTATTATTTTCAAAGCATGTTAGTGAATAATTATTGATGATTATTCACGTCTTTATTGATTATTGAAATTCGCACTTTGTGCAATCGAATTCCGTTCTACTGCCATTAAACTATGAATTAAATTAAAGTTATTCATGTATGAACTGTTTATGGGATAGATCTATGCTAATGGTATCAGCTAGATCAAGCATGTCTAAATTTGTTAAATCAAATGGGTTTTAAATAACTGTTCTTATTAATTGATATGGTAAGAACTCTTGACTGAGAAAAGGACAAATTTGATTAAGGCATGATATCAATGTCGGATTATTAAGTGTTTATGCATAAATCACGGGGGTATGAAAGGTGATCCTTGAATACCAAAACTTATTAAAAGGTCCATTTAAATCATTTGAAGACCTTGGCAAATGTTCATGGTTATTCAAACCACTCAATTCATGTTATTCAATTATCGAATATTCAATCTGTTGATTATTAATTCATGTTCCTCCACAATCTTATATTATTGTTGAACATTGAAGGCAATATTTCTTTCTAAGTCATGATATATCTCCTTTGTCTTTATAAACTTGTGAAGCAAATTAGTTTGCTTACGCTTTGCTATATCATGACCTCTATTTTCATTAAGCCCAAGGATCTAATGCGAAGGACAAGGGCAAGGGCAAGATCCGAGAATAATTTAGAATGAATGTCAATTAAATTATTATCGATGGATTTCATTAAGTAAACTATTTGTATTATAAATGGTGTATTTTAAAGTTAAGGTTAGGGAGACCTTGGGGCCATGTTATGAGGCTTTATTATAATGAACAATGTATGTTTATTATTTCAAATAGTTATGGAATGCTTGATGATGATAGGATCGTGAGCCTTTGAATCGAGGTTAGAGAACTCGGATTTGGGGTGTCACGCACACCACGTGCTTGAGGAATGCTACTTCCTCGAGCCGAACTCGCATTTCTTTAGCTTGTTATCACGAAGCCTTTGAAGGACCAGCTTCAAATGGTGCTCATGATCTTCACGGCTTTTGGAATAGATGAGGATGTCATCAATAAAGACGACAACGAACTGATCCAAATATTCTTTGAACACACGGTTCATCATATCCATGAAAGCAGCAGGAGCATTAGTCAATCCAAAAGACATGACTAAAAATTTATAATGCCCGTACCGAGTTCTGAAGGCAATCTTTGGAATTGTTAGGTTTGTAATATTCATGAACGCAATCAAATTGCACAAATTAAGCGAAAGCATGGAAAATCTGAGTTTTAATATTTTACAAACCATATACCAATTATCCTTTATGCGCAATTATTAATTAAACGAAAAGATAAAGAACAAGAATAATACCCTTGAAGATTCGAGCTTCCTCGTACAAGTTCACCTCCAAATCTTTTTCGCTTCAACTTGAATCCACCGGGTTTGGTTCTTTCCTTTAATCAACGTTAGCCACCCAAGTGTTTGGCCTCTAGAGGTGATCCACCAAGGAAAAAGAAAAATTCAAGAAGATGTGTATTTGGCAAAATCGTAATTTTTCTATCTCTCATAAAAAAGGGTGTACTCTCCCAACTATTGGAATTACGTCTGTTGTGAAAAAGTCAACAACCACCCTCACCCATAACAAGACTCCTCTTATTTATAGATGCGGACAACTCTCTTTAACAATTAAGGAATTGGATTTTATTTTAATTAATTAAATTCCTTTAATTAATTATGCTCCCAATCTTATTAGGATTAATTAATTAAATCTTTTAATTAATTTTCGTCCTAATCTTATTAGGAATATATGAGAGTACTTTTATTAATTAATTCTCAAACTCCTTTAGAAATTAAATAATAATAATATTAGTAATAATAATAAGACTCCTCTTATTAATTTATATTTAATATTTCCAAAATATTAAATGATAAATATTAAGCTATTTAATTAATTCTATCACCATAGATTAAATTAAATATACTTAATTTATTATTACGATTATGCCATTAACTTCTTAAGTAATTATTCTTCCTTTTATGGTGTGACCCTTTAGGTTCTCCATATTAAACCGGTTGTGAATAAATCAATTAGAACAATTCTAATCTTATTTAAATAAATAAATTAAACTATTAATTTATTTAAATAAACAATATTTATTCTACAATAGGGATAAGCCTCCCTAGCGATCAATGACTTTCTAGATAATATAGATTTCAACATTAATCATAAAAGAACCTTTGAGTAAATAGTTACCGTACAATTCAATCCTTCCACCGTACAATGTCCCAATTAAATATAAGACATGGAATTACTGTCAAGTCTTATTTTATTTAATTATATATTTTTCGATTCTTAAATGCACAACACCAAATAATGCAAATTAGAAACTCTTTTATAATTCCATTCTGCCTTGGCCAAGGACTAATAGGTTGACATTTATCGAATCACATAGGACATTTCTCTTCTTTTACAAGAAGTGGTAGATTTTTTTATTGATTATACATTATCTCCATTTATAAATTATTATACCCAATCATACCCTTTGATATACCCTAAAGGTTTTAAGGAATAAGTCAAAGTATAACTCATCATACACAAAATACTATGTTTAGCGCGTATGCACACACACACACACACACACACACACACACACACACACACACACACACACATATATATATATATATATATATATATATATATATAATACGCGTCATATTAATTAACATGTGAATCATGTTTGCATAATATATAGTATACGCATGCACATATAGAATACTCTATTATATCCGAAATGATTATGGACTTTATTCTAGTTTGATTCACTAGAGCCACCAAGTGAACCAAAAGGTCAAACTGTTGGATAAATTCTAATTACGCATAACACGCAAGTATACGCGGTCAACAAGTAATAAAGTGAAAGTAGAGTATCGTTCCCACGAGGAATTGTTTAATAAAAATCACCAAGTACTAACCCGTAACCAACTCAATCTTATTTAAACGAATGAATTTCAATTTATAATTAAACTAATTCTAATTACCACTAGTTAAATTAAGATTACGAAGATTTAAGATCACAACTTCACTTATTGCTTCATTTAAATTAACACACTTCTCATCAATTATTCTCTATCATGAATTGTTAATCTAGAACACTAAAGCAGATAAAACCATCTCTCGATGCATAATACCAACACTCACTTAAATCCACAAATGATAGAATTAAGCAAGACACCCTAATTAACTAATCCACTGTATCTCTATGTGAATTATAATTAAAAAGGATTTAAAGCACAAGTTCTCTATAAGATTATATATGGCGTAAAGGCATATCTCTATCCTAAACACGAATCATGAATTCCATCTATGCAGAAATCACAAACACATGCAATCATGATAAGATCTAAATCTATACTTCATCTCTCGAGTTCATATAGATTATCACGATAATTGTTAGCTAGGCAATTAAATAATTAAGTCCAAATCACAATAGACAATTCTCACGATAGAACATAATAATTGATAGCGAAGCATATTAAAATAAACTACACAATAAGATCCATTGTAATCTTAAACAAAGAATTAGTTCATGATTATTGAATTAAAACTAAGAATCCACAATTGAATTGAATAAACAATAAAAGACAAAGATAGAAGAAGATAAGAAGATAAAATCTATTGTCTGTAGATTTGAAGCTCCCTCCTTGCTCCTACTTTGAATCTTCAATGGTCTCCAAGTTGCTTCAATCTCTAAATCTCATTAGAACTAGGGTTTTGATCTAATTTACTCTAATCTAATCTAATGGAATGCTCTCTCCCTCTCCAATCCTCCTTTATTTTATGCATTACATCATGTATTTATAGGTTACAAGTCCAATTTTTAGCTTATGAACAAACTCAATCCTATTTGGAATCAAAAAGGTGTCAAAATTCGCCCCAAAACGCGTCCAAGCTTGACCACGCCCGTCCCCAGCTCCCCAGCGCTGCTCACAGTACTGGGATTCTGCCCCCTAGCGCCCCGACGCTGGAAATGGCCTAGAAATGGACGCCCCCGCGCTAGAAGGTTTTCTGGAATTTTCTGCTCTGACGTCCTTTGGAAAAATGGCCATAACTTTTGATCCGGGAAGAGTTACGAGGCCTGCCACCTATCAAATCGAAGATATCGACGAGCTCTACAACTTTTATTCTTTGAGATGTGAGAAATAACAAACAGATGAAGGTTGAAATTGGGCTGGAAGTAACTGCTATGCAAATGGCCACCCAAAAACAGTGACGTTCGACGTTTGTTGGTACAAATGTCATAACTATTGCATCCGAACTCCGATTGGAATGATTCAAGATGTTCTGGAAAGCTAAGAATAAGCTCTACAATGTAATCTAAGTTCCAAGCCAAGAATATGAAATGAACATGAAAGCCCAAACGATGTCCGATTTACTTTTATTTGCGATTTCATACCAATTCTTTGCGATTTCAGCTCCCAAGCATACAATCTACAAAATGAACACAAAATGCATGAAAAGTAACTAAGAAACATGAGATTAAGCAACTAATTCAAGTAACAGATACCGGATAAGTAGGTATAAAACCTACTTATCACAAACCCTAGGGTGCAAGAATTAATATTTAAATATAACTATTACATTTAAACCCGGGCTCCATTACAAACGGGTCTTCAAGCGCTCCTCGCTCCTTTATCTCCAATTCTTTAAAATAATTCTAACTATTTCTATTACAAAACAATTTAAAATAAATAGAAACCTTGATCAATAGTCAAGGGAAAGTACATAGGAGGATGATAGAATTTACATTAAGAAAAATTAGAGAAGACGAGGTACGCAAACCCCATTTAATAAAACCCATACATTCAAGCATCCAACTAAAATAAAATTCAATCACATTGGTCAATTGTCCATAACCAATCCCATTTATTATCATACACATCACCATATGCATCAATAAATAACATTCATCTCATGAATAATAAACATTCAATATATATATTGATATCATTTAATGGGCAAAATTAGTTAGCATAAAATCTAAATTTTGAATCAAAATAAACTCCTTTATTTTAATCGGAATTTAAATCAAAATAAACTTCTTTTATTTTAATTTATCCTATTTTGAATAAAATAAACTATTTTATTTTAATCAAAATCTTTAATCAAAATAAACTCATTTATTTTAATTGATTATGGAATCCAATTCCAAGTCAAAGTAAACTCTTTTATTTTTGATAATATGAAATCTTATTACATATCTAAATAAACTCTTTATTTAAGGAAACAATTTTTTTTTTCTATTCACAAATAAACTCTTTTATTTTGAATAATATGAAATCTTATTACATATCTAAAAAACTATTTATTTAAGAAAATACAAATTTTCTTTCCTATTCACAAATAAACTGCTTTATTTTGAATAATAAGAAAAATCTTATTCCATATCTAAATAAACTCCTTTATTTAAGGAAACACAGATTCTCTTTTCTATTCACAAATAAACTCCTTTATTTTGATTAATATAAAATCGTATTCCATATCTAAATAAAATCCTTTATTTAAGGAAACATGGAATCCAATTTCAACTCCAATTAGTTATCATGAAATTCAATTCCAACTCTAATTAGTTAGCATGAAATCTAATTTTTAAGATTAAAATAAGCTTTTTATTTTAATTATAAAATAATTAAGAATATTAACCATATATATATATATATATATATATATATATATATATATATATATATATATATATATATCATCTATCCAGATCAAATGCATACCCTTATCTTACTCACAATTGCTTCCCTCTTTTAGGCGATGGTTTGGTTAAATACAATAAGTAAATCATACTTTTAGCCACGGACAACATATAGCGTCATTAAAAGTATGAGGCGACGGTTGTATGACCGAAACCATCGCCTAAAGGGGGGGTAAACACGGGTGAGTAAGATAAGGGGTGAGTATATAGTTACTATATATATGTTGTAACCTTATATATATATATATATATATATATATATAAAATCTAAAACTGTTAGGCTTGTAATATTCATGAACGCAATAAAATTGCATAAAATAAGCGGAAGCGTGGTAAAAAAGAGTTTTAAAATTTTACAAACCATATACCCAAATCATCCTTTATGCACAATTATTAATTAAACGAAAAGATGAAGAACAAGAATCATACCCTTGAAGATTCGAGCTTCTTCAGGTACAAGTTCACCTCCAAATCTTTTTCGCGTTCAACTTTAATCCACCGGGTTTGGTTCCTTCCTTTGATCAACATTAGCCACCTAAGTGTTTGACCTCTAGAGGTAATCCACCAAGGAAGAAGAAAGATTCAAGAAGATGGGAATTTTGTAAAACCCTAGTTTTTCTATCTCTCATAGAAAAGGGTGTACTCTCAATTTTTGGGAATTATGTCTTCACGTGTTTTGTGAAAGTGTCAACCTCTATCACCCATAATAAGACTCCTTTTATTTATAGATGTGGGCAACCCTCCTTAACAATTAAGGAATTGAGTTTTATTTTAATTAATTAAACTCCTTTAATTAATTAGGCTCCCAATCTTATTAGGAATAATTAATTAAACTCTTTTAATTAATTAGTCTCCTAATCTTATTAGGATATATGAAAGTACTTTTATTAATTAATTCCCAAACTCCTTTAGGAATTAAATAATAATAATAGTAATAATAATAATAAGACTCCTCTTATTAATTTATATTTAATATTTTCAAAATATTAAATAATAAATATTAAGTTATTTAATTTATTCTATCACCATACATTAAATTAAATATATTTAACTTATTATTACGATTATGCCATTAACTTCTTAAATAATTATTCTTCCTTTTATAGTGTGACCCGTTAGGTTCTCCATATTAAACCGATTGTGAATAAATCAATTAGAACAATTCTAATCTTATTTAAATAAATAAATTAAACTATTAATTTATTTAAATGAATAATATTTATTCTACAATAGGGATATATAAGCCTCCCTAGCGATTAATGACTTTTCAGATAATATAGATTTCAACATTAATCATAAAAGAACGTTTGAGTAAATAGTTATCGTACAATTCAATCCTTCCACCATACAATATCCCAATTAAATATAAGACATGGAATTACAATAAAGTCTTATTTTATTAAAGTATATTTATTTCGACTCTTAAATGCACAACTCCAAATAATACAAATTAGAAACTCCTTTCTAATTTCATTCTGCCTTGGCCAAGGACTACTGAGTTGTTATTTATCGAATCACATAAGACATTTCTCTTCTTTTACTAGAAGCGGTAGATTCTTTATTGATCATACATTATCTCCATGTACAACTTATTATACCCAAGCATACCCTTTGATATACCCTAAGGGTCTTAAGGAATAAGTCAAAGTATAACTCATCATACACAAGATACTATGATGATCTCAAGTCCAAAGATCACTTGTACTACTATCACTATAGGAATTCCTATTGACAGGCAAGTAAAACTCCATTAGGTATTCCTTAGCGAGCCACGTTCAGTGAACTTATTCTCTAATAAACACCTACATACTTGCTTTAGTGTCTTCACAAAAATGATCATGAGATCAATCATCCTCATCCAATGAGCACGTAACGTATGTACCAATCTATCCGAATTCACTAATCCCCAATTTAGTAATCCAACGATTGGGAAATATTTTAGTTTTAAGCTTTCTAAGAATTTAGATCTCATTAGAATGATCATCATCATTATTATAAAAGCATTACTTAAAACTATGAGTTTTTCACATATTATAAAACAGCATCATGTAGATAATTAAAAGCCTTTAATAAATTAATACTTTTTATTAATAAATGAATAAGATTGTTACAAAGTATATGCTTTATCATCAAACATGATTGGCTTGTGTGCATACTATTTTCAATCTCCCACTTGTACTAAAGCCAATTGTCATGGTATCTCCTACCCTTCTTCTCTAAGTGACGATTATCCTACTGTTAGATAAGCTTTAGTTAATGAATATGTAATGTTGTTCCTGAGAGTCCACTATCTCTATAGTGGTTTCCCATCTTTCAATGATTCCTATAATCAAATGAAAGTGTCACAACACATGTTTAGATCTAAGATGAGACTTAGGAACTATTCCTAGTTCTGTAATAAACTTTTCATCCATACAATCAACTTGTTGCTTCATTTATAGCTATATACTTTGTCTTTATCTCTAAACTAGAAACTCTTTGATGTTTAAAACCTTTCCAATTCACTGCACCACCATTCAAGGTAACACTTTACCTTAAAGTGAATTTTCTGTCATCTTGGCCTGTCTAAAAAACTTGAGTTTGTTAAGCCCTCCAGTTTAAATTTAGACCCACCATGAATATGATCACATCCTTAGTGTCGGTTAAGTACTTTAAGATGTTTTTCACTACCCATAGTGAACTTCTCCAGAATATGACTGATCAACATTAGGTCTCGTATATTTCATTGCATACATGATAGTTACCCATGTGATCTCTCTTTTATGAGTTTATATGGACTACTAAGAGAGATACACTCCATGACTCATCAACATGAGACAACTCTTGGAGTTTGTCATGCTAAACGACTTTAGCATCAAATGAATATACGTTTCTTGGTTAAGTCGAGCATCCTCTTGAATCTATCTATATAGATTTGTATCTCCAATTAAGATACTCTTCCCAAATCCTTCATAGATGAATGTTTAGACAAGTGTATCTTTACTGATTGTAGCATTAGTATGTGTGAGGGCCTCGAATCCAGGTCCTGAATCACCGCGGATCCGGTACAATCATTCTATCACTATTACTATTTGCGGAAGATATAAATATAATTTTTTTATACATTAAACATTATGCACTATTCTCCAAGGTCGAGTAACCTTAACTTATACACAATTCAAAACTTACTTCGCTTACAATAACATTAATATTATACAATACTATTACAAATCTAATCGCACACATTTACTTTAAGCTGGAACTGTCTTTAACCTTTCCTTGTATCCAACGCATTCGCCTTAATCTGCAATGTTTTATCATGATATAGCAAGGGTGAGCATAAGATTGCACAACAAGTTTAAGTTTAATAATTTAACGATATATCATGATTGAAAGAATCTGAATAATAAACTGACTATAATTCAACAATATAGTTATGAATTAGCACGAATAAACTTTTAACTAAATTATTTAATATTATAATTAAATAAATTAAATGCCATTTATATTCCAAAAATATTACATATTTATGAAATATACTCAAAATAATTAAAAACTAATTTTCAGACTTTAAAATAATTTTTAGGAATTTATTTTGTATTTTTAATAATTAAAAACTATTAAACCATCATCTTGGTCATATCATTCCACAACATGAAGATCGGTCCATTCAAACTAGCTGTCAGAGCGTCCTGGGTTTTCTGGGTAACCTAGAAACCCAGGCACTCTCGAGTGCCTACTTTCAAGCTCGATTTTATATAAGTTTTGGGCATTAAATAAGTGTTCTTAGGCTTTAAACATGTTGTCCTCATGCCATAGAACATTTATATTATAACAGATCATCATAATAACATAACACATGACATATCAAGGCTGGTCAAAGTAAGGGTCAGAGGTTGTTCTTGAGAAATCTGGGTTTCCCATATTTCGTCAAAAGCTGGTGGTCAACGCGGTTTTGACTGTGATTATCTTTGCTCATGTTATAAATCTGGATGTTCTAAGGACTTGGATATGTAGTTCACACGAAAGTCTACACAGATCAAACAACAACTTAGCCAAAACACGTGTCAGAAGCAAGATTAAACGCTTTAAAATTTTTTTCAGACCTCCTGGGGAAATTCTGGGTTACCCAGAAGTCAGTTTCGTGATCGGTTAACGGGTTTTGACCGTTCATATCTGGATATCTAGACTTTCTATGTATGTGATTCCACTTCCAGTCTACTTTCCTTATAGCAAAGAACAAATATATAACTTTAAACACGCATAATACTAAACACAGAAAGATCTAGAGGCCTTGACATATGACTGTCAGGCCTTAAAATTAGGGTTCTTGGTCAGTTTTGAAAACTTGATTTTCGTGCCTCTAGATGTTATAGATCTATGATCTAACAACCCAAATCACTAAAAGACACCATCTAACACAACTTTAAACCATAGATCATAACATCTAACATCAAATCCATGGATTTCGAAAATTAGGGTTTATACCTCCTTGAAGCTTTGATCTTTGATTCTGACTTTTGGTTGCTGATCATGGAGTGTTAAGATATGATATTGACTTTGTATCTCACTATCTATCACTCCCAATTTTTGGATCTTAGAGAGAAAATGGCTTGGTAAAAATGAGAAAATAAAGTAGGCATTTCTCTCTCTCCAATCTTTATATTGTAATACAATACAATGTATATGGCTGAGGAAATGGGCTAGGTTACTGAGTTTTTAAGTCAATGAGTTGTTGGAGTTGATCACCAACTCTCATTTGGCAAGATTTGCACTCAACTTACTAAATAATGCACAAAGGGTAAAATAGTCTTTTAGCATTTAATTTTAATGGCATTTTAGATAATTGCTCTAACCCTTAAGGTTTAGGTTTTGAACCCTTAGGGTTTAGGGTTTGAACCCTTAGGGTTTAGGATTTGAACCCTTAGGTTTTAAAAATAAATTCTAAAATTTCCAAATTCGGTTTTAAAAATCAAAAATTAATATTTCTAAATTATAATTAGAATTTCCTAATTATATTAAAATTTCCTAATCATAATTTAAATCTTGCTAATTAGGAATAATATTTCATAATTAAAATTTGCTAAATTAGCAATTAGGGTCAAAATCATGCATTAGGGTTTACAACCCAAAAATTAGGGTTTCTAATAGAAAAATAGTTTTTTAATTTAGAAATTAGATTTCGTAATTAGATTAGGGTTTCCAGTAAATTTTTAGGGTTTCCCCTAATTCGGTTATATTTAATAACGTTAAACCTTATACTAACATCCGCATTCCCAAACTAGGGTTTTAAATTTCCGAATTAGGGTTTTGGATTTCCGAAACTGAAATTAGGGTTTCCAAAACCGGTTTTAGGGTTTCTTACCCATTGCTAGGGTTTTTTAACTGAACGTTGACGTTCTTAATATATACTTAGGATTTGACACTGATAAAATTGATCTGGTCAAACCTTAACCCTTAACCACATTCTGAACACATAAATGACCATATACACAGAACATATTCATGTATACACCTAATCCTGAATAATTCACCTAAATCCTTCACAGAATTTTGAAATCCTTAAAAATTCCTTCTTAAAAATATCAAATGCATACACTTATTTTCTGCCTAGGTTCTAATATTGAACCTTAAATCAATTAATAAATTTTTTAAAAATATTGAAATTCTCGGGTTGTCACAGTATGTCATTCCTAATCCATAGTATATCAATATATAATACTAGGAATGTCACGGTGCTCCCACTGGCCCTTTTGTACACATTAGGTTCATTCTTATTTGTGATAAAAACAAACTCTTTTGATTTGTTTCATCAAAACGAATGTTCCATTTTTGAGAAGCTTGCTTCAATCCAATTCTCTAAGTGTCTATAACTCTTAACTCATCGTATGTAACTGGATCATTATCATCTATAATGCGTACCTCATCATCTATGATGAATCCATACCTCCCAGGTATCTTCGATAATATTCTAGATTTACGATTCGGTTGTGGTACAATAGGTCTATCTACAGGTTCCTCTTATTTAACTTATAGTGATTTGTGGTTCTTGAACTCTTCAAGATCTATTATTCTCCCACTAGCCCCTTCAATGATAAACATCTTTATCTTAGAAGGCAATATATTTCGCAACAAACACCTTTTGCTAAGTAGGATTATAGAACATATACCCTAAACTTACTTTAGGATGTCCCACAAATCTATATTTGTCAAATCTTGTCCCAAGCTTATCCTTTGAAACCTTTTCACATAAGCTGGACAACCCCTTATCTTAACTTACTTAAAATTAGGAATCCTTCATGTCCATAACTTCTATGGAGTTTTATGGCCGGATTTTGAGGTTACCGTTTTGTAGATATGCAGCCATTTCTAGGACATTATCCTAGAAAGATACTGGAATATCGATATAATCATTATGGACCGCATCATTTCCAACAAGGTATAATTTTTCCTTTTAGATACATCAATTAAATATTACATATCAGGAGGCGTCTATTATGAGAAAACCATTTGAGATGATCTAGAAACTTATTGCACAAGTATTTATTCTTTATCTTATCAAAGAATCTTAATACTTTTCAAATTAGTTTCAATTCTAAATTCTTTGAACCTTTCAAATAATTCACACCTATATTTCAGTAAATACACACATTCAACTCTTTGAATGATCATCTCATTTTCTTATACTAATTTTTTCAATATGCAAAAAATTATTTTCACGTAAGTCAAGTATACAAAATCCATTCAGTGATATTCCAGTTCTATACAAAACATTATTATTATAAATAGAACAACAATTGTTCTTAAATATAATACCAAAGATTTCATTGTCTAACAAAAAAATGGAAATAATGTTTATAAAAAGAACTGGAATACAATAACAACTTATTAACTTAATAGATTTGCCCGTATTGCTAAACTATAAGTTTCTATGGCTAATGTAGCAACCTTTGTTTCATTTCCTGCACATAGGATTACTTATCTTTGTTTAGCTTTCTACTTCTGCTTGGTCCCTTCATAAATCTATATTTATGATAACCAAAGTCGGTATCCAATACCCAAGTAGAACCTTGACTTAAAGAAAAATTTATTTCATTCATGAACAAAACTGTATTGTAACCGAAGCTTCACTAAGCTTCTTCTCGTTAGCCTCTACAAGATACATCTCACAGTTTCTTTTCTAGTGTCCAGACGTATTGTAGTGGAAGCAAACTCCTTTGCTATCCGTATCAGCTTTGTTCTTATTATCCTTTATTTTTGTCTTTCGATTTACCTTCTTAGAATCGTTCTTCTTTTTAGAAGATCCTTTGGCCCCTACTAGTAAGACTTGGTCTTTTTTGGTTGGAAAGTGACTCAACATTTTCAACATGTTAAGCAAATCAGCGAAGCTGATATCTAGCTTGTTCATATGAAAAATTCACAAAAATTGTGAAAGTAGTCCGGGAGTGAGTGCAAGATCGAATCTTGGTTCAACTCTCCATCCATGACAAAACCTGTTGTCCTAATTGTTCAATCAAATTGATCATGTTAAGGAATTTTGTCTGTATTATAGTGTCATCGGTTATTCTAGATCGGAAGAGCTCCTTAAATATCTGATATCTATCAGTCCTACTTTCCTCACCATCAACTACTTGATGTGTAGCAATATAGTAGGAGCATCCATAGTTTCATGCTGACGCTGAAGCACGTTACTCATGGATGCGAGAATGATGCATTGAGCCAACTGTGCATCATTTTGTCACTTTCTAAAAGTAGCAATCTCTTCCTCAGAGGCATTGTCTGCAACCATTGCAGGGATAGGCATATTAAGGACATAAGATAATTTTTCAGCCATGAGAACTATTCTCAAATTCCTTAACCAATCCATTTAATTCGGTTCTGTTAAATAACATCTAATATGTTTCGCAGTGATAGTAATTTAGACATTGTAAAATTCCGTAAATGAATTTATAATTAACAACATTTTAGCATACATTCTTTTATTAATTACCAAAATAAATTAGGTCTTATTTTAAATTGGTATCTCCTACTATTTTTTTCAAACTATATTACCCTCAATATATATAGTTTTGCAATATTTAATTAAAGATATGCTAGTGAGAATAAGGATCCAATTTCCAATGTATATAGCCTTGTGGCGACACAACAAACTATATTTAAATAAATAGGTAGACAACTCTTGTCAATTACATCAACTATGCAACTCCTTGTATTTTGACTCTTAGATTATTTTGATCAAGTGGTGGCACATCCGAATCAAAATTATCCAAGTTAAGTCCAACCTAGCACTCCATATATTCAAAAAAGAAAAATATTGTCCTTGTGGTGACACAACAAAATAACATTGTTCAATTTTCTTTATAAGCATCAAATGTGATAAAATTAACATCTCAAAGAATTAAGATAAGCCTTGTGGTGACACAACAAACTTATAATAATTTATTGATACTCTATTATTTTTATCATGCTAGAAGGCGACGTTCGATATTCTAAATATCTTTGAACGCTTAGGACTTAATATAAAAAATTTGAGGGGTTTGCATGTTATTAATTTGTCTCATCTTGTTTAACGCGCATGCTCATATATATATAAAATACACGTCATATTAATTAACATGCGAAACATGTTTGCATAATATATATATATATATATAGTATAAGCATGCACATATAGAATACTATATTCACCCGGATTGATTATGGACTTTATTCTAGTTTGATTCACTAGAGCCACCAAGTGAACCAAGAGGTCAAACGTAGGGTGCAAGAATTAAATTTAAATATAACTATTACATTTAAACACGGGCTCCATTACAAACGGGTCTTCAAGCGCTCCTTGCTCCTTGATCTTTAATTCTTCAAAATTAATTCTAACTATTCCTATTACAAAACTATTTTAAAATAAATAGAAAACTTGATTAGCAGTCAAGGGGAAGTACATAGGAGGAAGACAAAATTTACATTAAGAAAAAAAATTAGAGAAGACAAGGTACGCATACCCCATTTAATAAAATTCATACATTCATGCATCCAACTAAAATAAAATTCAATCACATTGGTCAATAGTCCATAATCAATCTCATTTACTATCATACACATCACCCTATGCATCAATAAATAACATTCATCTCATGAATAATAAACATTCAATATATATATATTGATATCATTTAATGGACAAATTTAGTTAGCATAAAATCTAATTTTGAATCAAAATAAACTCTTTTATTTTAATTCAAATTTAAATCAAAACAAACATATTTTATTTTAATTTATCCAATTTTGAATAAAATAAATAATTTTATTTTAATCAAATACTTTAATCAAAATAAACTCATTTATTTTAATTAATTAAGAAATCCAATTCCAAGTCAAAAAAAAACTCCTTTATTAAAGGAAACACGGATTCTCTTTCCTATTCACAAATAAACTCCTTTATTTTGAATAATATGGAATCTTATTTCATATCTAAATAAACTTCTTTATTTAAGTAAATACGAATTTTCTTTCCTATTCACAAATAAACTCTTTTATTTTGAATAATATGAAATCTTATTCCATATCTAAATAAACTCCTTTATTTAAGGAAACATGGATTCATTTTCCTATTCACAAATAAACTTCTTTATTTTAGGAAACATGAAATCCAATTTCAACTCCAATTAGTTATCATGGAATCCAATTCCAACTCTAATTAGTTAGCATGCAATTAATCCAATTTTAAGATTAAAAGAAACCTTTTATTTTAAGATTAAAATAAACTTTTTATTTTAATTTTAAAAATATTACGATTAATATATATATATATATATATATATATATATATATATATATATTGTGACACCCCAAAATAGGTATACATTACCCATTCTGAGTCGCCAGATACATGGTACAAAATTCAAATACAACTTAATAATACAACTGTCGTGTAAAATACGACAAAACATAAACTGAGAGTTTTAGTACGAATATTGTCTTCTAGACAGTATTCAAACTCAAATGGAGTCCTTACTATATTTATTATCACACTATTTCATAGAATTGTGAGGACTAGTAATGCAAACATCTGGACCATCACTCCGTTCCCCGACTAAAGCCGGCTATGTTTGATAAGTAGGTTTTATACCTACTTATCCGGTATCTGTTACTTGAATTAGTTGCTTAATCTCATGTTTCTTAGTTACTTTTCATGCATTTTGTGTTCGTTTTGTAGATTATATGCTTGGGAGCTGAAATCGCAAAGAATTGGTATGAAATCGCAAAGAAAAGCAATTCGGACTTCATTTGGGCTTTCATGTTCATTTCATGTTCTTGGCTTGGATCTTGGATTACATTGTAGAGCTTCTTCTTAGATTTCTGTAACATCTTGAATCATTCCAATTGGAGTTCGGATGCAAGAGTTATGACATTTGTACCAACGGACGTCGAACGTCACTGTTTTGGGTGGCCATTTGCATAGCAATCACTTCCAGCCCAATTTTGACCTTCATCAGTTAGTTATTTCTAAAATCTCAAAGAATGAAAGTTGTAGAGCTAGTCGATATCTTCGCTTTGATAGGTGGCAAGCCTCGTAACTCTTCCCGGATCAAACGTTATGGTCAATTTTCCAAAGGACGTCAGAATAGAAAATGTTCCTTCACAAAACCCCCACCGAGGTTGGCATACTAGCTACAAAACAGGCCCCTATCCCGCCGGGGTGGGCCATTTAGAAGCCTAGACCCCCCTCCGGGGTGGGGGTATGCCCAGAAAATACGAATTTTAGTCAAATTTGAGTCTGGGAAGGATTGTTTCGATCCGATTGACTCAAGGACTTCCAAGAGGACTTAAAGACATATGAAGAGACTTATAAAATGAGGAGAATCACAAGGATTAGGGGAGATCAGAGACTAGAGAGAGGATTCCATTAGATTAGATTAGAGTAGATTAGAGCAAAACACTATTTCTTATGAGTTTTGGAGAATGAAGCAACTTGGAGACCATTGAAGATTCAAAGTAGGAGTAAGGAGAGAGTATCAAATCTACAGACAATAGGTTCTATCTTCTTATCTTCTTCTATCGTTGTCTTTTATTGTTTATTCAATTGTGGATTCTTAGTTTTAATTCAATAATCATGAACTAATTCTTTGTTTGAGATTACAATGGATCTTATTGTGTAGTTTATTTTAATATGCTTCGCTATTAATTATTATGTTTTATTATGAGGATTGTCTATTGTAATATGGACTTAAATGTTTAATTGCCTAGCTAACAATTACCGTGATAATCTATATGAACTGGAGAGATGAAGTATTGATTTAGATCTTATCATGATAGCACGTGTTTGTGATTTCTGCATAGATGGAATTCATGATTCGTGTTTAGGATAGAGATATGCCTTTACGCCATATGTAATCTTATAGAGAACTTTTTCTTAAAATCCTTTTTAATTGTAATTCACATAGAGATATAGTTGATTAGTTAATTAGGGTGTCTTGCTTAATTCTATCATATGTGAATTTAAGTGAGTATGGGTATTATGCACCGAGAGGTGATTTTATCTGCTTTAGTGTTCTTGATTAACAATTCAGGATAGAAAATAATTGATGAGAAGTGTGTTAACTTAAATGAAGCAATAAGTGAAGTTGTGATCTTAAATCTCCGTTATCTTAATTTAACTAGTGGTAATTAGAATTAGTTTACTTATAAATTGAAATTCATTCGTTTAAATAAGATTAAGTTGGTTACGGGTTAGTACTTGATGATTTTTATTAAACAATTCCTCGTGGGAACGATGCTCTGCTTTCACTTTATTACTTGTTGACCACGTATACTTGTGTGTTGTGCGTAATTAGATTTTACCCAACAATGTTTTCATTTCCTGAAGAGAATAATGAAAGCAAAAAGGTGAGCTCAACTAGCCCAGTAAGAAATATTATGACTAAGATAATTTAAAATAATTTATCGTTAGCCTTCAATAGTGTTAAACTGATAAAATATAACAAACATCAAGTTTAACTGCAGCGGAACAAGCAATTCATTAGAAGAGTCAAGTAGAGCATGATATCTACTATCTTCTATGATTTAAAAGAATTTATCATCAATTTTATCCCTGAGACTCAACTTAATAAATAATCCACATCATCGAATCACCCCTACACTACGGCCAAGGATATTCTTTAGTATCATGACCACAAATTATCCATGCACTACGGGCCAAGGATATTCATGTATTCATCAATGGTCATGATCATGCCAACCACTATCCATCAATGCACTACGGGCCAATGAGGACTTTTACCACATCATTTGTAACATTACGATCATGATTATATCGAATAATCCCTGGTCATAATCATACCAAGTCCATCTATGCACTTCAGGCCACATATGACTTTCAACATAATATAAGCATGAGGATGATGAGAATGATATAAGAATTCAATAAAAAGAAAGCAAAGGATAAAGTTTTAAAGATTTATAATTTAATTTATCCAGAATTCAATAATGTCCAAATTGCCAACATGATACTGCTTTGTGGAGTAAAATTCAAGAATAATATTGTACCAAAAATGATTTGGACTGAAAATGAATCAATTTTTATCATGGATAGTACCCCGAGTGAATAGTACTTGAGTGAATAGTACCCCATGAATAGTACTTCGTGAATAGTAACCCGTGAATAGTATTTCAGCATGAAAAAGTTAAAACTTATCAAGAATGCTCAGAATAATATTTCCATGAAAAGATACTGGATGAAACACAAATTTTAAGGATATTCTACTAATTTCATGGAGTATAGAAGCCAAAACTTTAACCAAATGAGTATAGAATTCGAAATCTGAAACGAAATAATATTATTTACATACTACAGAGTATGGAAGAAAATATTATTTCAAGCGAATATTGAACAAAAATAACATCCCTTACCTTGTAAAGAAGAGTATTCCAACTGGTATAGCGGGGATATTCTTGAAGAAAACTTTCACTATTTTCTACACTCAAAGCTTTCTAAAACTCGAAAGAAATACGCTCAATATTATAGAAGAAGAATTCTCTGATTATGGTGTGATTTTCAATTCTAACTAAGCATCCAATTTATAGGAGTATAGAAGGGGTAATGTTAAGAAATCTCACAGACGAAACAATCAAAATTTTACGAGCGCCGAATTTCTGATTCACAAAACTTTACTATGCACTACATAGTAAAATACTATGCAATAAAATATAATATATTCTATTTTTTCATAAAAAAACAAAACTTATTATAATATATATATATATATATATAATAATAATAATAATAGATCGCTTGCCTCCCCAGGCAACTCCCCCCCCCCCCCCCAATTCGGATGATCTATATATATAAAATATATATATAAAATATATATAACATACATATATTATATATTATATATCATATAATATATACATAATATAAAACATTTATATATAATAATACTAATGATAAAACATTTTATTATAACTCGCAATATTTGTGAAGCCCCCAAATCCGGGTATCTTCCAACCCGACAGATGGTGTTACACGGTGCTACAATTCACATAAACATTCAATTGAAATGCCTCAAAAGAACGGATATGTCTTATATATATCAAAAGAATATTTACATTTCCCAGGTTCTTTACAACCAATACATTTGTCTTCGTCATAATATCAATATTATTCCTTACAAAACCTATACTATTACATATGTAATCTACGGGTTCGCCTTCGCATTCCCTTTATCCTTGCTTGGATCCATCTCGGTTAGTTTCGGCCTTAGTCGCATTCATATGGTTCAAGCAAGAATGAGCCTAACTAGCTCAGCAAGTACAAAAATTCTAGGAAAATAGCATGCTTGAAACATAGGAATCGTATATCCTTGATAACTGAACAATAGTTACGAAGTACTATCAATAATTCAAAATAGCACTTCTTTTCATTCAAAACGTTTTACAACAACAATATTCAGTAAAACATCAATTCCGGTTCAAGACCGTAAGTATTTTATAATAACTTTGAAAAGGACATCCCGACACAAAGTCCGTAAGTCCGGCATAGCTTATGAGCACGTCTAGGTGATCAGCCTATAGTACTCTATGTTGATCAACACTACATTCATTAAACATGTATACGTTTAAGTTGTGGCAACATCACGTGCATGTCGTTTGATGACAAAACAATTTGAGCATACTCAGTCTACTTTTGAAAACCACAACAATATTAATTTGGTAAATCCTTATCAACACTTGATAGAATAACATAGCATACATCTAGCCGAAAGAGTTAGCTTTGACTTCCTCAGACATTAACTCATGCGAAGAATACATGAATCACAAAAACTTATCCAGATCGAACTGGAACAAGGGTTAGAGTACTTGCCTTTAGCGTCTGCTATAGTTTATAACACGTGCACTTTAGGTCCTTAAGTCTCTACAATAGATGATAACATAACATAGAATATTAGTTCATGAATGATCATACATGGTTCTTAAAGAATCTTACCCTTCTTCTCAATCTAATTATGTATTAGAGTTGTTATTATTGGTTCCGGCTTTCCATTAGGTTATTCTTACGTTCATATGTAATTGACTTAATTTAACCCTAAGTATTCATACTTAAGGCTTAATTATGTCTTAACAATGTTTCATTAAGATCCTTATTTAATTGCTTATCAATTACTCTTCATGTTTAACTTGTAACATTCTCTATTGTCTAGGTCTTGAAATTTGGCCATGCTACGGCTAATTATTACAATTGGTTCCGTGACAATGATGCTACCTTCTTCTCGCTTAAAAACCCGGACTTTCGGCACATGCACATGAGTCCCTTCATAATGGTTCGCGTTGCGGCGTGACTCTCCAGGGGCTGATGGCCATTTTGGTGCTGCGACACCGAACTTTTGGCTTGGAGTCGTGTCGTGGCGCGAACTCTGTGCAACAGAAATGTTTGACAGATTTTTCAAAAGTTGAGATTCCCGGACTCGTAACTTCTTCGTTATAAGTCCGAATTGGCTCGTTCAAGAGCCTACGGTTCAAAAATTACGTACTCTATGCGTTCATGGAAGAATTTTATCTATTTTACTTCGTTTGCTAAAATTTCACCTATTAGTTCATTTTAATGTAAATGATAAACGTTCGCGAACGTTCAACGCTCGTTTCATCGTTCTTAGTAAGAATCCGGTCATTTTCGAGTCCGCAACTCTATAATACCAAACATGACTTGTCTCCATCGAAAACCAATGTTTACGACATCAAACACAAAATACGACTTCCATTCCGAGAATTTCACAAATTCGACGATTATCGTCCAATCGTGTAAATTCCGACGAAACCTCATTACGAATCGTTCTAGGTGGATTTTATTCAACATAAAGATATTACAAGTTACTTACTACACCAACTTATCATCAAAGTAGGTTTTGACTTATTCTCATAAGTTAATGACGTATTCAACTTATTAACTACAAATTCTCATGCTTATAACTTACTATGAACTTAAGTCCATCAATCAACGTTTTCCAAACTATTTTGAACATACTAACATCATATGACCAATATATGGCAAGTTCTTCCCAAGTTCATCAACTTATTTAGGTTCAAGTTGCTTATTCAACTTATTTAACTTATTCGGCTTAAGTTCATTCATCAATGACTTATGTCATGTTCTTAGTATCTAACTTCATTAGATTACACTTTTCTTATCATCCTGGTATGATAGAGATATAAGAGATAATATTAATTACCTTTGAAGACTACTTGTACTTCTCTTCTCTTGAAAATCTAGAATGGAAAAGTTAAACTTCAAAGTGCTTATTGGCTCTAACAAATAAGTTGTTTGAGAGAGAGTTTGTTGGATGAAATAACAAACCTCAAATGATTTAAAGGGCTTGCTATTTACAGAACTTTCAAGGTTAGGGCAATTAGGTCATTAGGCAACCCACCTCCTCAACTAACCTCCTTACTATTCCTAACTTAAGCCCTAAGTAATCTTGTTTATCACTCATTTTCCTTGCTCACCACATAAAGGTCTTGCTCTCCAAGTTCACCCATGGGTTGTACCATGGATCAATGCTTTACCCATTGGATCATCCTCGATATTATAACGTTACGTATTTACCAGAAGTTCAAAAATAATTCCCAAGCGATAAACAGTGAATAGTGTCTTTCGTAAACTTTCTCAGAAAACTTTTATTTTCGTCTTGGAAATTCAAACACTTTAATTCATCCACGTGGTTCAATTACTACGATGCTCCGACGTTTCTAGGTTATAGAACGACATACATCTTATTAACACATAATAATAACAAATAATATTATTTTATTCATTAATTAATTCTTTCAAATATTTTACAAAGGATCCGAATTTCTCGATCGTTACATTCTTCCCCCCTTATAAAGATTCTGTCCCCAGAATCTCACCATACATTTCTCAAACAAAAGAGGGTAATCCTTCTTTATCTTCTCTTCCAATTCCCACGTTGCTTCCTCGACATCGTGGTTCTTCCATAATACCTTTACCGACGATATTACCTTGTTTCGCAGAACTTGCTCTTTTCTATCGATGATTTGAATCGGCATCTCTTCATATGTTAAATCCTTCTCGATTTGAATAGGCTCAAATTCTATCACATGCTTGTAATCCGATTTGTAAGGACGTAGCACTGAAACGTGAAATATATGATGTATTCGCTCTAAGTCTAGAGGTAACGCTACCCTATAAGCTACCTCACCTACCCGTTCTAATACCTCAAAAGGTCCTATAAACCTTGGGTTTAGTTTTCCTTTCTTTCCAAAGTGTATCTATCCTTTCCAAGGAGATACCTTTAGAAATACGTACGAGCCTACCTCAAACTCTCTATTCTCTCGATGTAAGTCTCACAGATTTCTTACATCATCTTGAGTCGCTACGAGATGCATTCAATCAACTTTACCACTTCCGCTGTTTGCTGCACCAATTCTGGTCCTAACATTCAGCGTTCTCCCACTTCATCCCAATACAATGGTGTTCTGCATTTTCTTCCATACAACACTTCATACGACGGTATACCTATACTTTCATGATAACTGTTGTTATACGTAAATTCTACTAATGGTAGATGATCATCCCAACTACCCTTGAAATCTATGACGCAAGATCTCAACATATCTTCTAACGTCTGAATTGTCCTCTCGCTCTGTCCATCGGTTTATGGATGATATGTCGTACTCAACTTCAACTGCGTCCCCAACTGCTCTTGAAGACTTCTCCAAAAGTTTGATGTGAATCGTGGGTCACGATCTGATACAATCAACTGGTGCTCCATGTCTGAAAATAATTTCCTTAACATAAAGTGTAGCTAACTGATCTAGGTTATACTTAACTGGAATTGGAAAAAAGTGAGCCAACTTCGTCAACCGGTCCACTATTACCCAAATCGCATCATATCCCTTCTGAGTAGTCAGAAGTCCCACCACAAAGTCCATCGTGATATGCTCCCATTTCCACTCCGGAATCTCCAATGACTGTAACAAGCCACTTGGTCGTTGATTTCCGGCTTTAACTCTTTGACAAGTCAAGCACTTACTCACATACTCGGCTATTTCTCTCTTCATATTTGGCCACCAAAAACTCTGTCGAAGGTCTTGATACATCTTAGTACTACCAGGATGAATCGAATACCTTGAACTATGAGCCTCTTGCAATACTTGCTCCTTTAATTCCGTCTCATTCAGAACCCAAATTCTTCCTTCAAATCTTAATAATCCCTCATTATCAAGACTAAACCTAATATCTTTTTTGGTGGTTAACCGCTCCTTCATCTGGTCACACTCAACAGTTTTGAGCTGCACCTCCTTGACTCTCTCTACGATGGTAGATTATATCTCCGCCGCAAAAAGTCTCTGCTTTGCCTCACTTGGCAACTTCACCTCCAACTCCATCCTAGCCATCTCTGTTAGTAACTCAGTTTGAGCTGTTAACATAGACAACTTCTCCCGAACCTTTCTACTTAAGGCGTCGGCCACAACATTGGCTTTTCCAAGGTGATACAGGATTTCATAGTCGTAATCCTTTATCAACTCCAGCCATCTTCTCTATCTCATATTCAACTCCTTCTGTGTGAAGATATATTTTAGACTTTTATGGTCCGTGTATATCTCACACTTTTCCCCATAAAGATAATGTCGCCATATCTTTCAGGCAAACACCACCGCGGCTAGTTCCAGATCATGAGTAGGGTAAACTTTCTCATAATCCTTCAACTGCCTAGATGCATACGCAATGACCTTGCCATGCTGCATGAGCACGCAACCCAGTCCTTTATGCGAAGCATCGCTATAAACTACGAAATTTCCTGTGTCATCGGGTAATGACAAAACAGGCGCTTTACTCAACCTCTTCTTCAGTTCTTGAAAATTGTCTTCGCATTTCTCAGTCCACACGTACTTCACCGTCTTCCTTGAAAAGTTAGTCAATGGAGTAGCTATCTTTGAAAAGTCCTGAATGAACCTCCGATAGTAACCCGCTAACCCTAGGAAACTTTGTACCTCGGTTGGCATTTTCGGTTGTTCCCAATTTATCATGGCTTCCACCTTCGCTGGATCAACTGAAATCCCCTCGTGGTCAATGACATGACCTAAAAAATGTACCCTCTTTAACCAGAATTCACACTTAGTGAACTTCACATATAACTTTTCCTTTCTTAGTGTCTCCAACACTATTCTCAGGTGTTCAGCATGATCTTCTGGCGTCTTAGAATAGACTAGAATATCATCGATAAACACCACGAAGAACTTGTCCAAATATTATTTGAACACTCTGTTCATCATGTCCATAAATGCAGCAGGTGCATTAGTCAACCCAAATGACATCACCAGAAACTCGTAATGACCATAACGAGTTACGAATGCGCCTCTTTAGCGCGTCTTCATTCCTAACCTTCACCGATGATACCCCCCATCCTTAGATCTATTTTGGAAAAATATTTTGCCCCTTTCAACTGATCAAAAAGATCATCGATCCTGTGCAACGGATACTTATTATTTATTGTTAACTTTTTTAACTCTCGATAGTCAATACGTCTTAATGATCCATCCATTTTCTTGACAAACAGTACCGGTTCTCCCTATGACAAAACACTCGGTTGAATGTACTTTCTGTCTAACAGTTCTTGCAACTGCACCATCAACTCCTTCATCTCCACTGGCGCCATACGATACGGTGCCCTGGAAACTGGTGCCATGGAAACTGGTGCCGCTCCTGGCACAATGTCTATTACGAACTCGGTCTCCCTATCCGGTGGAAGATCCGACAACTCACTCGAAAATACATCCATGAACTCACTCACTATAGGTATTTGTTCCATGGTCGCTCCCACTCTCTGGGTATCAACCACATGACACAAATAACCTACACACCCCTTCCTTAATAATTTCCTAGTTTGTGTTATGGTAAGACAACACCACGAACGTCCCGGTGATTTATTCCCGTAAAATATTACATGAGATTGAATTGATGTTTTAATATTTACGCATTTCTTTTGATAATCTATAATTGTCCCATGATTTATCAACCAATCCATTCCGAGAATTACGTCGAATTCTCCTAATTTTATTGGTATCAGATCTACCGATAATTTACAACCTCGAATGTCTACGCAATAACTCCTATGAATATCTTCAACAGGAATTATCTCTTCGTTTACTACCTTAATGTTCAAAGGTATAGGCAACGTTTCGGGAAGTAATCCTAATCGTCTAGCAAAATCACATGAGATAAACGAACAAGTAGCACCCGAGTCAAACAGCACGTGTGTATTTAAGTCGTTGATCAGAATAATACCTGCGACTACGTCCCCCGAGGTCATCGCGTCTTGGACGGTCATATTAAAGGTATGGGCCATCGGCCTACCCGGCTGCGCTGGACCCCCAATAGTTAACTTACCACTATTGGTGCCCTTATTCTCGTCCGTCCCCTTCTTTGGGCAGTTCTTTGCCATGTGGTCTGTTGACCCACATACAAAGCATCCATGGTTCTTCTTTGGGCTTGGACAGTTTGGCGCAATATGCCCCTCCTGCCCACAGTTATAACACATGACCTTTCCTTTGAGACAGACACCTAAATGAGTCTTCCCACAGGTTTTGCAGGCCTCCATCCTCCTCTTCGGGTCTCCTTGTTTCACTCTGGTATTCCCAGAGCTAACTACTTTCCTCTTATAACCTTCGCCACTCCCACTGGGACCCTCGTTCTTTACTCCCCCGTCCATCTTCCCCTTAATTTTCTTATCCTTGTGGTATTGGCTCAACGCCTCGCTACCACCTTCGGCAATTATTGCCTTCTCTAAAACGATTCCAAAGGAAGTACTTTGGAATACTGAAATACGGTTATAGAGCCAGGGTTTCAAGCCCTGCTCGAACCGTCGAGACTTCCTCACCTCAGTATCCACTTGATGTGGAGCGAACCTTTCCAGTTCATTAAACTTGGCGGCATATTGGAGAACTGTCATGTCCCCTTGTTTCAAATCTAAAAACTGCATCTCCATCCTTCCCTGCATGCTCGTGGGTAAGTAGTTCTCGTAAAATATTTCCTTGAACCTCACCCACATTATAACATCTATTCCGGCCCTCGCCTGATTGGCCTCCCACCAAAAGTTGGCCTCTCCCTTCATCATATAGGTTGCAAAGGCAACCTTCTGGGCCTCATCAACATTTGCTATCACAAATTCTTTTTTGATTTCCCTTACCCATGTTTGGGCTTCGATAGGGTCCGTAATTCCTTTGAACTCCGGCGGACCCACACTCTTAAAGTCCTTGAATGTAGTAGCTCGTAATACACCAGGATTTACGGGGATATTAGCCCTAGTTTGATTAAACGCTGCGGTTAAAAGGTTCAAAAATTCCTGCATGGGGTTAACCGTACCTCCCTCCGGTTGATTTGTGTTCGCACCTTGGTTACGTGGTACTCTTCTTGGTGGCATTTTGCTGTTACAATAAACACATATTTCATTATTATTCATTTCCTGCCAGTTAGTTATTATTCAATGTTAAACTAACTTAAACATTCGTTACTCAACATTTTTCGAAAAAGAAAACTTATATTAATTCATTGTAGTATAATACTACATCTAAGAACGTAATACGCCCTAAAGCGAAATACATTACTTTCCCGCCATTGCTTTCCAAAAATTGGGATTTACAAAAGACTACCCTTGATTATACAAAAGAGGGTTTTACGTCGCTACTAGATACAAAAATATGTTCATATCTAACTACGCTAGTCACTACTAGATTACATTTGCCTTAAGGCATTTTCAAAATCCGGCTTGGCAAGACCGACAATAATATCACGGCTGATAGTATGTCGTGGTCCCGCCTGCCTCTACTGGGATAACTACCTACACCGAAATCGAATCCTCATGAGAATTCCTATGGATATAGGACATTCTCACTATCTTCTGCTTCTCCAGACTCAACCACCATAATCTCGGGATCTACCGCTATGGAACTCGGTATAATCTCTACCTGATTAACTGATTCTTCACTGACTACCTGTACGTCTCTATTTTCTCCTGACATCTACAACAACACAAAAGTTTGATTAGTACACGTTAGTAGAATAATAAAAATACATAACATATATAATGTATTTTTATAAGGTTAACTTCCATCTTTTATTCTTTGACTTTTCTTAAGGTTATGACTTAAGGTTTTATTTCCCCCTTAAGTTTTAAAACCTAATGCTTTGATACCAACCTCGTGATGCCCCCAAATCCGGGGTATCTTCCAACCCGATGAGAGCGGTGCTTTACTGCTCTATCTGATTCACATAAACATTCAATTGAAATGCCTCAAAAGAACGGATATGTCTTATATATATATCAAAAGAATATTTACATTTCCCAGGTTCTTTACAACCAATACATTTGTCTTCGTCATAATATCAATATTATTCCTTACAAAACCTATACTATTACATATGTAATCTACGGGTTCGCCTTCACCTTCCCTTTATCCTTACCGGATCCATCGGTCCGTTCGGTCTTAGATGCATTCATATGGTTCAAGTAAGAATGAGCCTATCTAGCTCAGCAAGTATAACAATTCTAGGAAAATAGCATGCTTGAAACATAGGAATCGTATATCCTCGATAACTGAACAATAGTTACAAAGTACTATCGATAATTTAAAATAGCACTTCTTTTCATTCAAAACATTTTACAACAACAATATTTAGTAAAACATCAATTTTGGTTCAAGACTATAAGTATTTCATAATTACTTTGAAAAGGACATCCCGGCACGAAGTCCGTAAGTCCGACATAGCTTACGAGCACGTCTAGGTGATCAGCCTATAGTACTCTATGTTGATCAACACTACATTCATTAAACGTGTATACGTTTAAGTTGTGGCAACCTAACATGCCTGTCGTTTGAATTTGAGCATACTCAGTCTACTTTTGAAAACCACAACAATATTAGTTTGGTAAATCCTTATCAACACTTGATAGAATAACATAGCATACGTCTAGCCGAAAGAGTTGGATTTGACTTCCTTAGACATTAACTCATGCGAAGAATACATGAATCACAAAGACTTGTCCAGATCGAACTGGAACAAGGGCTAGAGTACTTGCCTTTTGCGTCTGCTACAGTTTATAACACGTGCACTTTAGGTCCTTAAGTCTCTACAGAGATGATAACATAACATAGAATATTAGTTCATGAATGATCATACATGGTTCTTAAAGAATCTTACCCTTCTTCTCAATCTAATTACGTATTAGATTTGTTATTATTGGTTTTGGCTTCCATTAGGTCATTCTTACATTCATATGTAATTGACTTAACTTAACCCTAAGTCTTCATAGTTAAGGCTTAATTATGTCTTAACAATGTTTCATTAAGATACTTATTTAATTTCTTATCAATTACTCTTCATGTTTAAATTGTAACATTCTCTATTGTCTAGGTCTTGAGGCTGGCACTGCGGCGCCGGCTATTACACTTTGTTCCGCTACCGTGTGCGCTACCTCTCTTCTTTAAAAACCCAGACTCATTGATGCGCATGTGAGTCCCTTCACTACTAAGTCGTACCAAGGTTGACTTTCCGGTGATGATGGCAATTTTATCTGCATGTACGGACTTTTGGCTTGGAGTCGCGCCGCGACGCGAACTCTGTGCCACAGAAATGTTTGACAGATTTTTCAAAAGTTGAGATTCACGGACATGTAACTTCTTCGTTATAAGTCCGAATTGGCTCGATCAAGAGCCTACGGTTCACAAATTACGTACTCTATGCGTCCATGCAAGAATTTTATCTATTTTACTTCGTTTGCTAAAATTTCACCTATTAGTTCATTTTAACGAAAACGATAAACGTTCGCCAGCTTTCAACGCTCGTTTCTTCGTTCTTAGTCGGAATCTGGTAATTTTCGAGTCCACAACTTTATAATGCCAAACATGACTTGTCTCCATCGAAAACCAATGTTTACGACATCAAACACAAAATACGACTTCCATTCCGAGAATTTCACAAATTCGACGATTATCGTCCAATCGTGTAAATTCCGACGAAACCTCATTACGAATCGTTCTAGGTGGATTTTATTCAACATAAAGATATTACAAGTTACTTACTACACCAACTTATCATCAAAGTAGGTTTTGACTTATTCTCATAAGTTAATGACGTATTCAACTTATTAACTACAAATTCTCATGCTTATAACTTACTATGAACTTAAGTCCATCAATCAACGTTTTCCAAACTATTTTGAACATACTAACATCATATGACCAATATATGGCAAGTTCTTCCCAAGTTCATCAACTTATTTAGGTTCAAGTTGCTTATTCAACTTATTTAACTTATTCGGCTTAAGTTCATTCATCAATGACTTATGTCATGTTCTTAGTATCTAACTTCATTAGATTACACTTTTCTTATCATCCTGGTATGATAGAGATATAAGAGATAATATTAATTACCTTTGAAGACTACTTGTACTTCTCTTCTCTTGAAAATCTAGAATGGAAAAGTTAAACTTCAAAGTGCTTATTGCTCTCTAACAAATAAGTTGTTTGAGAGAGAGTTTGTTGGATGAAATAACAAACCTCAAATGATTTAAAGGGCTTGCTATTTACAGAACTTTCAAGGTTAGGGCAATTAGGTCATTAGGCAACCCACCTCCTCAACTAACCTCCTTACTATTCCTAACTTAAGCCCTAAGTAATCTTGTTTATCACTCATTTTCCTTGCTCACCACATAAAGGTCTTGCTCTCCAAGTTCACCCATGGGTTGTACCATGGATCAATGCTTTACCCATTGGATCATCCTCGATATTATAACGTTACGTATTTACCAGAAGTTCAAAAATAATTCCCAAGCGATAAACAGTGAATAGTGTCTTTCGTAAACTTTCTCAGAAAACTTTTATTTTCGTCTTGGAAATTCAAACACTTTAATTCATCCACGTGGTTCAATTACTACGATGCTCCGACGTTTCTAGGTTATAGAACGACATACATCTTATTAACACATAATAATAACAAATAATATTATTTTATTCATTAATTAATTCTTTCAAATATTTTACAAAGGATCCAATTTCTCGATCGTTACATTCTTCCCCTTATAAAGATTCTCATCCCCGAGAATCTCACCATACATTTCTCAAACAAAAGAGGGTAATCCTTCTTTATCTTCTCTTCCAATTCCCACGTTGCTTCCTCGACATCGTGGTTCTTCCATAATACCTTTACCGACGATATTACCTTGTTTCGCAGAACTTGCTCTTTTCTATCGATGATTTGAATCGGCATCTCTTCATATGTTAAATCCTTCTCGATTTGAATAGGCTCAAATTCTATCACATGCTTGTAATCCGATTTGTAAGGACGTAGCACTGAAACGTGAAATATATGATGTATTCGCTCTAAGTCTAGAGGTAACGCTACCCTATAAGCTACCTCACCTACCCGTTCTAATACCTCAAAAGGTCCTATAAACCTTGGGCTTAGTTTTCCTTTCTTTCCAAAGTGTATCTATCCTTTCCAAGGAGATACCTTTAGAAATACGTACGAGCCTACCTCAAACTCTCTATTCTCTCGATGTAAGTCTGCGTATTTCTTCTGTCTATCTTGAGCTGCTACGAGATGCATTCGAATCAACTTTACCACTTCCGTTGTTTGCTGCACCAATTCTGGTCCTAACATTCAGCGTTCTCCCACTTCATCCCAATACAATGGTGTTCTGCATTTTCTTCCATACAACACTTCATACGACGGTATACCAAGTTACATTAATTCATTTCATTAGGTTTTAATACATACATTCCCAATTTAAGTCCGCATGCGAATTATTGCATTTTCCATACTTGGATTATTATTACATAATCCCTCTTGCCTCGATATTATAACGTTACGCATTTTCCGGAAGTCCAAAAATAATTCCCGAGCGATAAACGGTGAATAGTGTTTTTCGTAAACTTTCTCGGAAAACTTTTATTTTCGTCTTGAAAATTCAAACACTTTAATTCATCCACATGGTTCAATTACTACGATGCTCAGACGTTTCAAGGTTATAGAACGACATACATCTTATTAACACATAATAATAACAAATAATATTATTTTATTCATTAATTAATTCTTTTAAATATTTTACAAAGTATCCGAATTTCTCGGTCGTTACAATATTAACAACCAGGTCGTTCCCAGGAAAGAGGGGGCTTTCCAATAAGGATTTCTCCCTATTGGCGCGCAAATAGGTGACCAAACCTCTCCTTGACAGAACTTCTAGACATCGTCAATATTGCAAGTAATAATATTAATAACTTTGTCGTCTCAATTATTGATATAATAATATAAAGTATCGACAATAATTGAATCAAATAACGTGAGATACTATGCAGCAATTACTGTAGCAATAATTGAACAAAACTGAGTGACTTCTCACGTAAGCATCAATAATCAATACCGTGTGCTACTATGCAACCATACGTATTACTGTACTTTTAACACCGGGTATTTCAACAGTTAATGGTAAAACTTTCGCCGTTATTTTTATAAAAAGATATTTTTGTCATTTTCTCATTTCGACAATAATTCTGTTATGGGGTCCACCAATGATAGTGCCATCGTAAGAATATTCCTTGTTAAAATGAATATTCCCTGACCAATCGAATATAATATAACAACTTGCGTACTTTGCAAAATTTATAAATATTACCCACAACTATAACATTATATCAAATCCACACCATAATTATTCAAAAATGATATTTATAGGAAAATTCATCTTTATTCATAAAAGTTGGGGTCTTAAAACCTCCCCTTCTTATGAAATTTTGCCCTCGAAATTAGGGTACATACCTGTATGATAAAGAGGTGAGGATACCTTGATCTCATTTCAGATTCTAACTCCCAGGTCATTTCCTCAACATCGTGGTTTCTCCACAAAACTTTGACTTGAGGTATAACCTTGGAGCGTAGAATATGCTCCTTCTTATCCAAGATTTTAACAGAAACCTCTTCATACGTTAACCTTGGAGTTGATGACCTCGTTTGGGTTCCTTTCTTTCTGGGAGGTCACAACAAACGCTCACCCTTGAACTACTGGTTTTGACTTGTCTGGGACGGCATTTGGTGTCACCGTTCCAACTGGACTTGGCTTCCCTGTACGACAAAATCTAGCTAGGTGACCTTCTCTTCCACAATTGTAACACATTTTGGACTGCTGCGAATAGTTTGGACTGATGTGTCCCTCCCCTCTACATTTGAAGCATATGATAGGTGGTCGTTCTCCTTCCTTAACAACGGGTGTTGGTGCTAACGTCTTTCCATCATTGTTGAATCTCCTCTTCTTGAAATGCCCACTTTTATTATCTTGGCCATGATTACCACCGAACTGGTTACCATTTCTGGCATGTTGATTCCCTTCACGTTTGTTGTCGCCGCTTCGATGACTGCAACCACTGGTATTATCATTTTGTCGGCTGCTCTCCCTTTATTGGGATGTCTCATTATTGTGCTCTAATAACTGAGCCCTATTTACTACATCTGAATACAAACACAGTTTGTGAGAGATAAGGTATTGACGTATCTCGGGTTTCAAACCTCTTAGAAACATCTGTGTCATTCTTTCCTCGTTATCAACTAAGTGAGACGCAAACCGGGACAAATCGAAAAACTTGGCTTCGTACTGCGACACGGTCATATTATTTTGCTCCATCTTGATGAACTCTATCTCTTTCATGTGACAAATACTTTCGGGAAAGTACTTGTCATTGAAAAGTTCTTGGAACTTCTCCCAAGACATTTTGAGTGCGGCAAGCTGGGTACGTTTACAGATTCCCACCAGTAATCTGCCTCTCCTCGCAACATGAAGGTGGAAAAGGGAACCTTTTGCTCCTCGGAGCATCCCAAGACATCAAATATCTTGGTGATATGCTTTATCCACATCTCCGCCTTAAGTGGTTTTGGCTCTCCAATAAACTCCGGTAGTCCCAGCTCCTTGAACTGCTTAGCGGTGACCGTCCGAGAGTTGCCAGTGTTTCCACCTGCATTTTGGATAGGAGCCGCTCTCGCCTGATGTTGCATGAATTGCATAAAATCTCTAAACATCTCATCGTTCATCATTTGATCGGTGTTATTGTTTACCTGAGGATTATTATCTTCCTGTTGCACATTATCCTGGGTATTGATCTGTGGTGACTCAACGGTCTCCTGTGCTCCATTTTTATTCTCAACATTCTCGGATGTCATTTTTAAATACTGTCACAAAATAATGGTTAATTGACACACCACATAATATCCCAATTCTGACCGACCAATTAAATAACAATTAAACGTAGGTAGGTCATACTAGCGAAGAAATTACACGTCTCTCCCCTCTTAGTTCTAGTCTCACATCTCAGCCAGGGATCATATCCCTAAGCTTTGATACCAACTGTGACTCCCCCAAAATAGGTATACATCACCCATTCTGAATCGCCAATACATGGTACAAAATTCAAATACAACTTAATAATACAACTGTCGTGTAAAATACGACAAAAAATAAACTGAGAGTTTTATTACGAATATTGTCTTCTAGACAGTTTTCAAACTCAAATGAAGTCCTCACTACATTTATTATCATACTATTTCATAGAACTGTGAGGACTACTAATGCAAACATCTGGACCGTCAGTTCGTTCCCCGACTAGCCCCGGCTATGTTCTCATTTCCTGAAGAGAACAATGAAAGCAAAAGGGTGAGCTCAACTAGTCCAGTAAGAAATATTATGACTAAGATAATGCAGAATAATTTATCGTTAGCCTTCAACAGTGTTAAACTGATAAAATATAACAAACATCAAGTTTAACTGCAGCGGAATAAGCAATCCATTAGAAGAGTCAAGTAGAGCATGATATCTACTCTCTTCTATGATTTAAAAGAATTTATCATCAATTTTATCATTAAGACTCAGCTTAATAAATAATCCACATCATCGAATCACCCCTGCACTATGGCCAAGGATATTCTTTAGTATCACGACCACAAATTATCCATGCACTACGGGCCAAGGATATTCCTGTATTCATCAATGGTCATGATCATGCCAACAACTGTCTATCAATGCACTACAGGCCAATGATGACTTTTACCACATCATTTGTAACATTACGGTCATGATTATACCGAATAATCCCTGGTCATAATCATACCAAGTCCATCTATGCATTACAGACCACAGATGACTTTCAACATAATATAAGCATGAGGATGATGACAATGATATAAGAATTCAATTAAAACAAAGCAAATGATAAATTTTTAAAGATTATAATTTAATTTATCCAGAATTCAATAATGTCCAAATTGTCAACATGATACTGCTTTGTGGAGTAAAATTCAAGAATAATATTGTACCAAAAATGATTTGGACCGAAAACGAATCAATTTTTATCATGAATAGTACCCCGAGTGAATAGTAATTGAGTGAATAGTACTCCGTGAGTAGTACTTTGTGAATAGTAACCCGTGAATAGTACTCCGACATGAAAAAGTTAAAACTTATCAAGAATGCTCAGAATAATATTTCCATGAAAAGATACTGGATGAAACGCAAATTTTAAGGATATTCTACTAATTTCATGGAGTATAGAAGCCAAAACTTTAACTAAATGAGTATAGAATTCAAAATCTGAAACGAAATAATATTACTTACATACTACACAGAGTAGTATGGAAGAAAATATTATTTTAAGCGAATATCGAACAAAAATAACATCCTTACCTTGAAAAAAAAGAGTATTTCAACCGGGTATAATCTGGATATTCTTGAAGAAAACTTTCACTATTTTCTACACTCAAAGCTTTCTAAAACTCGAAATAAATACGCTCAATATTATAGAAGAAGAATTCACTGATTCTAGTGTGATTTTTAATTCTAATTAAGCATTCTATTTATAGGAGTATGGAAGGGGTACTGTGAAGAAATCTCACGGACGAAACAATCAAAATTTCACGGGCGTCGAATTTCTGATTCACAAAACTTTACTGTGCACAGCATAGTAAAATACTATGCAATAAAATATAATATATTCTATTAATTTTTTCATAAAAAACAAAACTTTTTATAATATATATATATATATAATAGATTGTTTGCCTCCCCGTACAACTCCCCCACCCCACCCCACCCCACCCCACCCCACCCCACTTCACTTGAGATAATCTATATATATATAATATATAACATACATATATTATATATCATATAATAGATACATAATATAAAAACATATATATATATATATATATATATATATATATATATAATACTAATGATAACAACTCCTCTTGACTTGGTTTTCTCCCATCCCCCCCTCCCCCCCCCCTCCCCCCTCCCCCTCCGTGACAACACATTTCATTATTCTTTCAAATGTGGGCCCCACCTTTATTATATAAAAATATACTGAATAACCTTTTATCGATTATTTTGAAAAAATGGATAAATGGGGGTCCATAAATACTTCTTAAAAATCCCCTCAATATTTTTAACAACGTTTATTCATATTATTATAACTCGCAATATTAACAATTAGGTCGTTCCCAGGAAAGAGGGAGCTTTCCAATAAGGATTTCTCCCTATTGGCGCACAATTAGGTGACAAAACCTCTCATTCACAGAACTTCTAGACATCGTCAATATTGCAAGTAATAATATTAATAACTTTGTCATCTCAATTATTGATTTAATAATATAAAATATCGACAATAATTGAATCAAATAACTTGAGATACTATGCAGTAATTACTGTAATAATAATTGAACAAAACCGGTGACTTCTCACGTAAGCATCAATAATCAATACCGTAGCTACTATGCAACCACGCCAGACATCGCATTTCTTTAACAACGTGTTTTTCAACAGCTTATTCAGTAAAACTTTTCATAGTTATTTTTATAAAAAGATATTTTTGTCGCTTTTCTAATTCCAATAATAATTACATTGTGGGGTCCACTAAATGATTGTGCGATCATACGAATATTCCCTCGTTAAAATAAATATTCCCCACCAATCGAATATAATATAACAACTTGCATGTCTTTTGTAAAATTTATAAATATTACACACAACTATAACATTATATCAAATCCACACCATAATTATTCAAAAATGATATTTATAGGAAAATTTATCTTTATTTATAAAAGTTGGGGTCTTACATATATTAAGTTAATATTATATATATATATATATATATATATATATATATATATATATATGGGAAAATGGGTATGCACAGATGTGTAATTTTTTTTTTACATAGTCAGTCGAAAACGACTTCGTTTTGACTGAAACAAAAAAAAAACCCATCTCCTATTATTTCTTTCTCTATCCTGCTGCCTCTCTCCTGCTTTCCCCGCTGCCTCTTTCTTGCTCTTCCCATCTCCCAGCTCGCCCATCTCCTCGCTCGCCGACCATCTCCTCGCTCAGGCTTCCCATCTCCTCGCGACAAATCCTTCGATTCATTGCAAGGTAAGAAAATTAGATGTGGGTAGATGGATTTTCTTGCTTTTAGTGTTGAATTAGGCCTTTTGTTTTATATTTTGTGTTTTGGTTTTGAAAAATTGGAGGGCTAATATTTTTTGAGGGCTAAACCCTAGAATCTGCAGATTTGTTTGTGTTGATAGACAACTTTTTGATTTATGAATATTGTTATGGGTTATAGTGGGTGGTGTTAAAAATAGAAAGTAATATTATTCTTCTCCTCTGATTGCCTCGTTTCTTCTGTCTGTTCGCTGAATAATTTATTATGTACTAGCTTTTCGTTTGCTTTTATGTTAGTTTTGTTGATTTTTTTTTGTTATAAATTGTTTCAGAGATTGTTCAGTTGGTTTTGTTTGATAACGACTCTTTAAAATTGTGTGTTCATGGGTTTGACAACTTTTATGTACTACACAATACACATCTGCCTATTAAGGTGCATATGCATCTTTCCGAGCTTTTGGCCAATGTTGTCAGTTTTGCAGATCTATATAGGATATACTAGGGTGTATTGAGTTTGATTATGTAGGCCATTTTGATTATGCTTATTAGATTTAACAGTAATGATGCTAACAGTTCTCCTCAACTTAAGAGAGGTTTCTGAAAAAAATAATATTTTCAGGTCAGTAACAATATTAGAAAGTTGCCACTAATTTTTATTGGCATTCCACATTTTATACGAAGGAGACGAGTATTCTTAAATTGCTTGGTATTTTAACTATTAATGTGAGACATTATTGTCAAAGTGTATTTCTGAGTGTCAATATCATCATTCTTTTCTGAGGGAGGGAGACAATATATGGGATGGAAGTGCTATCCATTTCCTAGCATAACAAAAGCCCATACACAGATGAAGATCCTAGTAAATGGGTAATATGACCATACACAGATGAAGGTTAATTACACAAAAAGAATTTGTTTGTAATTTATTTATTTTTAAAAAATATTTTAAAAATACCGTCTAGAATTGGTTTAGTGGTTTTGAAGGGCCAATACCTTCTAGCATTTCTGTCTTGAGCAATTTAACTCAAGTATAAGCTCTCTGATTGGTGTTTTTGTTTCCTTCTTAAGTATAAGCTCTGTTTTATTTATTGGCAGAGACCTTAGCTTTAACAAGCTGGAAGGGGAGATACCAAATGATCTTGAAAGCCTATCAAATTTGGAGACTATGTAAGCAATCAAAATTAAGGAAGATCTTTTTAACTTGTGTAGGAATTCTTTCTAGTTGTTTGATATACATTTGTCACAATGTATCCAAGTGTGATGTCACACATGAATGTCACACATAATGTATCCAATTTTTTGTTGGCCTGTAAGTTCTTTTCGCTGTATTTGTTGATTTGCTATTTCCCAACTTTTCAAATTTGTTCTTCTATTTAATGTGCAAGCCCTGAGTTTTTTTTTAAAAATCTAAAAGCAAATTCATTTTATTGGCCCATCTCTGTTCCATGGTTATTTTGGGGAAAACCTTTTAGAGATTTTTGTTTTGTTTATAATGGACTTTGTGCTGTTTGTAGGCCAACTATTGGTGGTGCTCCGCTTTATGCGCCAGCCAAGGCATGAATTTTGTGCTAAGGATTGTCAAATACAAACTCTGGTTACCTTTAAAAAAAGTTCAAGAAAGCTCTATTTGAAGACCAATATTGCACTTGTAGGAATTGTATTCTTCCTTAGAAAAGGCCTTATTTTTGCAGTTGTAATTGATTCTTTGAAGGATGAAATAAAGCAAATTCTTCCATCAAAGTTGCAAAGATATGTGAAACATAAGCACAACTAAAAGTACTATGTTTACCCATTTACTGATTTCAAATTGTCAAACAAACTGCTGAATTAAGTACCTTAGTAAATTATCCTTAACACGTGATACAAAGACTAGAACAAAATAGAGATGATTTTATCAACCATAATGGAAAATTCTGCATCTTATCGAAAAACGATCTTCAACCAAAATTGGGGGTAAAAATAATTAAACAAAGGGGATTAAGGGTATATTAAATTGTTCATAGAAAATTTAGTAAGACAATAAAATACCAGACCCATGATGATTCATCTCCTGTTCTTGAAGAAAAAAGATCATTTTTCTAACAAAATAATAAAACCCAAAAGGTAACAGCCTTTACTAAGCTAGAATCTTGAAGGTATAACCTTTTAGCTTGAAATTCACAAAGGCAAACAGAGCATCTTTCTCAAAGGCAAACAAAGGCAAACAGAGCTTGAAATTCACAAAGGCAAATAGAGCACCTTTTAGTTTTGTTTTGCATATTATTTGGAAGACTGCAATCAAACATATGGGTATGCTAACAGAGTTCGGAACTCCATTAATGCTATGAAACTCAAATGCCAAGGAATACTTCTTATTAAGAATAGGGAATTGAAAATCATAAACCAAAATTTGCATTGCCACATAAAAGTATTCCAAATAAAATAAAGAATTATATCAGTTTTTTCTTGTCCCAAAAAAAAACGAAGAGAAATACAACAGAGTGAATGGATTTTTCTCGTGATGATTACTTTTAATATAGGGTATATGGTATCAAATAAAACCCTTGCAAATACATGCCGAACTTCTTGCAAACTACCTAAAGTTAACAATTCATTATCAATCTTACTAGCTTGCTTCGCTATAAATTTTTCTCTCTGTCCCTCTTCAAGGCATTCAAATATCTTGCACACCCTCAAATACAGTTCAAGTGGGATAAAGACCTGCCAAAAACGAAAGCAGACAATGATCAAGCTGAGACATACACACTTGCTACTGAAATTTATACTAGGGAATAACTATTACAATTAGCCATTCATTTGAATACAGACTACAAGGAATGAAGCAGTTACCAGACATATAATAGCTATTACCAGACATATAGGTACAAGGAATAATATGAAGCAACATCAAACAAATAGTCAGAATAAGAAGAAAGTACCTTTGGTGGTTTTGTCTTTTCCTTTATTCCCTTTCTCATTATTGTTGTCTTTGTTATGTTGATTTGCTATTAATAAACAACAATAAAAATAAAAATTAAATATTTATAATAATAAAAAAAAACATAACAAATTGAACTGTTTGTACCTAGTTTTGGACAAGTAGTCCTATAATGGTTGGCTCTCCACACTCTCCATGTTACAACATCAACATCAAGGAGCAATGACCCTCCCTATTCAGAGAATTAAATCTTGAATATTTTTGTTTTCACAATAACAGTATGCAATCAACAAGTGCTAATAAATAACCAACTCTCAAAAGACCAAAATCTCATCATATTGCCACCATATGTATCATTACTGCAATGAGCAAAACTGAATTGACACTAAATATGTAAATTGGCCATATTACTTTCTATTTTTAACACCACCCACTATAACCCAAAATAATATTCATAGATCAAAAAGTTGTCTATCAACACAAACAAATCTGCAAATTCTAGGGTTTGGCCCTCAAAAAATATTAGCCCTCCAATTTTTCAAAACCAAAACACAAAATATAAAACAAAAGGCCTAATTCAACACTAAAAGCAAGAAAATCCATCTACCCACATCTAATTTTGTTACCTTACAATGAATCTAAGGATTTGTCGCAAGGAGATGGGAAGCCTGAGCGAGGAGATGGCCGGCGAGCGAGGAGATGGGCGAGCTGGGAGATGGGAAGAACAAGAAAGAGGCAGCGGGGAGAGCAGGAGAGAGGCAACAGGAGAGAGAAGAAATAAGAGGCATATGGGTTCTTTGCTATCAGCCTTTAGAGAAGCCACGTTTTTTTTGTTTCAGTCAAAACGACGTCGTTTTTGACTGACTGTATAAAATATTTTTTTACACAACTGTGCATACTCATTTTTTCTTATATATATAATCATACTCCTTTTGCAGGATGCATGTGCTTCAATATTAAAAGGACAAATGTTAAGTAATTCTCCTGGAAGCTATTACATATAATATATATATTATATGATAACTTTTCGTGATCCGTGACTTAAGGGAGGCTTACATATATATATATACACGCGAACTTTTACAGGACATTCAAGGAATTCACATATAATATATACATCACAGTACCAACGATATAAAAAAAAAATTCGGGATTACCGATTTTTTATTTTTAAATAAATTTTATACAATAAAATTATGCCCAATTAAATTGTTCTAAACACACACACACACACACACACACACACACACACATATATATATATATATATATATATATATATATATATATATATATCAAATTAAAACAATTAATAATTCGTATAAATATTTGGCTCTGATACTACTGTTAGGTTTGTAATATTCATGAACGCAATCAAATTGCACAAAATAAGCGAAAGCGTGGTAAAAAGAGTTTTAAAATTTTACAAATAATATACCCAGATCATCCTTTATGCACAATTAGTAATTAAACGAAAAGATAAAGAACAAGAATCATACCCTTGTAGATTCGAGCTTCCTCAGGTACAAGTTCACCTCCAAATCTTTTTCGTGTTCAACTTGAATCCACCGGGTTTAGTTCATTCCTTTGATCAATGTTAGCCACCCAAGTGTTTGGCCTCTAGAGGTGATCCACCAACGAAGAAGAAAGATTCAAGAAGATGAGTATTTGACAAAACTCTAATTTTTCTATCTCTCATAGAAAATGGTGTACTCTCAACTTTTGTAATTACGTTTCACGTGTTTTGTGAAAGTGTCAACCTCTATCACCCATAATAAGACTCCTCTTATTTATAGACGTGGGCAACCCTCCTTAACAATTAAGGAATTAGGTTTTATTTAAATTAATTAAACTCTTTTAATTAATTAGGCTCCCAATCTTATTAGGAATAATTAATTAAACTCTTTTAATTAATTAGTCTCCTAATCTTATTAGGATATATGAGAGTACTTTTATTAATTAATTCCCAAACTCATTTAGGAATTAAATAATAATAATAGTAATAATAATAATAATAATAATAATAATAATAATAATAATAATAATAATAAGACTCCTCTTATTAATTTATTTAATATTTTCAAAATATTAAATAATAAATATTAAGCTATTTAATTTATTCTATCACCATAGATTAAATTAAATATACTTAATTTATTATTACGATTATGCTATTAACTTCTTAAATAATTATTCTTCCTTTTATGGTGTGACCTTTTAGGTTCTCCATATTAAACTGGTTGTGAATAAATCAATTAGAATAATTCTAATCTTATTTAAATAAATAAATTAAACTATTAATTTATTTAAATAAATAATATTTATTCTACAATAGGGATAAACCTCCCTAACGATTAATGACTTTTCAGATAATATAGATTTCAACATTAATCATAAAATAATCTTTAAGTAAATAGTTACCGTACAATTCAATCTTTCCACCATACAATGTCCCAATTAAATATAAGATATGGAATTACTGTCAAGTCTTATTTTATTTAAGTATATGTATTTCGACTCTTAAATGCACAACTCCAAAGACTACTGAGTTGTTATTTATCGAATCACATAAGACATTTATCTTCTTTTACTAGAAGCGGTAGATTCTTTATTGATCATACATTATCTCCATGTACAACTTATTATACCCAAGCATACCCTTTGATATACCCTAAGGGTCTTAAGGAATAAGTCAAAGTATAACTCATCATACACAAGATACTATGATGATCTCAAGTCTAATGATCACTTGTACTACTATCACTACAGAAATTCCTATTGACATGCAAGTAAAACTCCATTAGGTATTCCTTAGCGAGCCACGTTCAGTGAACTTATTCTCTAATAAGCACCTACATACTTATTTTAGTGTCTCCACACAAATGATCATGAGATCAATCATCCTCATCCAATGAGCAAGCAATGTATGTACCAATCTATCAGGATTCAATAATTTCCAATTTAATAATCCAATGATTGAGAACTATTTTAGTTTTAAGCTTTCTATGAATTTATATCCCCTTTAGAATGATCATCATCATTATTTTAAAAACATTGCTTAAAACTATGGGTTTATCACATATTATAAAACAACATCATGTAGATAATTAAAAGCCTTTAATAAATTAATACTTTTTATTAATAAATGAATAATATTGTTATAAAGTATATATTTTATCATCAAACATGATTGACTTGTGTGCATACTACTTTCAGAAGCATGATTAGTATCCTGAATCATGATTCAAAGCCACTGTAACGTAATACATATATTCATCAAAAAACCATACCGTTTTGTCTTTTTTTTAAAAAAATAAATTTTATACAATAAAATTATGCCCAATTAAATTATTCTAAACAAATATCAATATGCATATCAAATTAAAACAATTAATAATTCGCATAAAGGTTTGGCTCTGATGCCACTGTTAGGTTTGTAATATTCATGAACGTAATTAAATTGCACAAATTAAGTGGAAGCATGAAAAATCTGAGTTTTAATATTTTACAAACCATATACCCGGATCATCCTTTATGCTCAATTATTAATTAAACGAAAAGATAAAGAACAAGAATCATACCCTTGAAGATTCGAGCTTCCTCAAGTACAAGTTCACCTTCAAATGTTTTTCGCGTTCAACTTGAATTCAACGGGTTTGGTTCCTTCCTTTAATCCACGTTAGCCACCCAAGTGTTTGGCCTCTAGAGGTGATCCACCAAGAAAGAAGAAAAATTCAAGAAGATGGGTATTTGACAAAACCCTAATTTTTCTATCTCTCATAGAAAAGGGTGTACTCTCCCAACTATTAAAATTACGTTTGTTGTGAAAAAGTCAACAACCACCGTCACCCATAACAAGACTCCTCTTATTTATAGATGTGGGCAACTCTCCTTAATAATTAAGGAATTGGATTTTATTTTAATTAATTAAATTCTTTTAATTAATTATGCTCCTAATATTATTAGGAATAATTAATTAAATCTTTTAATTAATTTTTCTCCTAATCTTATTAGGAATATATGAGAGTACTTTTATTAATTAATTCCCAAACTCCTTTAGGAATTAAATAATAATAATAGTAATAATAATAATAAGAATTTAGATCTCATTAGAATGATCATCATCACTATTCTAAAAGCATTGCTTAAAACTATGGATTTATCACATATTATAAAATATCATCATGTAAATAATTAAAATCAATTAATAAATTAATAATTTTTATTAATAAATAAACAAGATTGTTACAAAGTATATGCTTCACCATCAAACATGATTGGCTTGTGTGCATAATACTTTCAATCTCCCACTTGCATTAAAGCCAATCGCCATGGTATCTCATGTAAGACCCCAACTTTTTATAAATAAAATTGAGTTTCCTCTAATTATTATTTTGAACAATAAAGTGTTAATTTGATATAATATTTTGGTCATGGGTGAAATGTGCAAATTTTGCAAAATAAGCAAGTGGTTATAAAATATTAATCATTGTTGTCGGGGAATATTCGTTTGGTCGTGGAATATTCTTGCTGTCGGGGAATATTCGTATGATGGCGCAACCATTTGTGGGCCCCATAACAGAAAACGGTCGGATGAAGAAAATGACAGTTTGAGTTTTTATAAATAACGGCATAGTTATTACTGTTAACATCATTGGAATACCCTATGGTTAAAATACAAGATGTCTGCGTGGTTAGCCAAAGATGCACGATATTGTATAGTATTTTTGAATTATTAATTCTTACATAAAAAGGCTATAGACACTTGAAATTTCGTTTTCTTGTTACTAACTATAAAGGAGGGCAAAAACATCTTTTTCACTGTCCAGAGGTAACCCTGGAGGACCACAACATCAATTCCAACCTTAGAGATAACCTTGAGGATATTTAGAGTCAACAACATGACAACCTCATAGATAACCCTGAGAAAAGACTGCTACAACTGCGCAAAAATCGGAGATAATCTCGAGAGGGGTAAAATGATCATTTTGCCAACTCAACTTCAACTCACACCAAATACACACATTTCAAATCAAAATACTTCAATAGAAGTCCCACAAGAACCATATCTTAACTTTCGAGCGCAAACTACGCAAAACGGCTCAACGGACTACCTGACGAAAATCCAGAAATGCCATTTTGGTCATGGACCCATCTTCTTAGAATCAAAAAAGGACAAATCCTATGTCATCATGTAGCTCTCGGAAAGAGCTTTTCGGAATGGTATGGCACGCTTCCATCGGACTCCCGGATTGAAAGTTATGAAGGTTCGAGCGAACATCGCGTTGTCCGAGTGCACGAACGTCGAGACAGCGGGACCCACACTGCCCGGGGAAACCCGGGCAGCCGCAGATATAACTATTGCTAGCCATAGGTACACCTGCGGCTCCCCCTCTATAAATAGAAGGCTTGGGGTGGCCATATTTGCAAGAGAAACGACGAGGAAGCCTTGTCCAATTTGTTCTGTACACGCTATAAACCGAGTGCTTTCTCATTTTAAACACTTGTGAGCTTATATTTTGTCATATTTGTACCGACGGGAGCCGAGTGTTCATCCATTTAAAGTTATAGAAGCCTTCTTCGGCAGCCCACTGTAAACCTTCTTACACACTTTAAAGCCTTTCTCTTTATCTTTGCACACAATATTCTTCACGTTGAGAGTCGTGTTGCGTGTGTTTGCCCGAACTTCGATCCGTGGTTTCATTTCAGTTTTTATATATATATACTCATATATATATATTTATATATATGGACTAACATTATCGAGTTATGCCTCGATTGAGCCTAGACTTCGGTCTGGGGCGTTTATTTACTTTCGTATATATATATATAAACCGTGTGTCGAACTCTGATCAATCAGCTTAGACTTATGTCTGGAGCGTTTATTTACTTTATATATATATATATACTTATATATATAAACTGTGTATCAAACTTTGTTCGATGAGCCTGAATTTTATATCCGGACCGTTTACTGTTTTAATATATATATATATATATATATATATATATATATATATATTATATATATATCAACTGTGTGTCGGACTTTGTTCGATGAGCCTGGATTTTACATCCGGAGCGTTTATCGCTTATATATATATATATATTTACATTTAATCCTGCCTGGAGTTTACTTCATTGCGGTTGATCGTCTTTACAGCTTTCTTTACTTTTCGTCCTTCCTGAAGTTTACTTCGTGGCGGTTGATTGCTTTTACAGCTTTATTTACATTTCTGATCCCCCATGGAGGTGATTCGTGGTGGCTGATCATGTCTGTATATATATATTTACAGCTTTTATATATACCTGCTTACTGCTTTCTTATCAATTGCGGCATCATGTGAGCCTAGGAATCATGTGATCACAGATTCAGTCTACTGGATCTAGATTCGGTTCCCGTGATCGACATTTTTAGCTGTAAGTAGCTTGTAAATTATTCACGGTGTTTGGATTTCCTCAGATGGTTTTCATGCCCACGAGGAGTTCGACACTATTTTGTATATTATTTTCTCGAAGATGCTTCGCATCTCGAAATTAAAAACAATCAAGCCGAACACTTAATAAAAATGGGAGTGTAAAAGGTCTCAATTACTATTGAGCATATGGGTTTCAAAAAACCTCTTCTCTAAAACATCACTGCCATATCTTGTTCAAAACTAAATTTTTACACAAATTCAAACCCTGTGTATATAGGTGTAAACGAGGCCTCGCACTACTTCCAAATAATTGCACATTGATCCACACACACACACACACACACACACATTCGTATAATAGTTTCTTGAAAAGAGGTGGTCACCGTGGTAAAACGAATGTCGTGGGGTGCCTAACACCTTCCCTCCGCATAATCAAGCCCCCGAACCCTAATGAATCTCGGTTTCACAGACCCGTTTAGCAATGGCACATCACTGGGTCAATGTGCAAACCTTTTCTCTGTTGTGTTGGTACAACCATATAAAAACCAACTAGCGACTCTTAACAGTCCATCGTCGACATGATACATGTCGGACCTTTTTAAATTATTTTTTCAAACAAATCTCACCTAATATGAGAACACCAAAGAACAAGTAACGAAAAAGGACAAATAAAAATCCCTACGTCGACATGTGGCGACTCTGTTGGGGACTCCTGTAAGAGGACTTAAGCCGCTATTACAATCTTTTCAAAACTGTTATATGCTTGTGTGGATATTGCATTTACATTGGAATGAATGTGTACGAATGCATTTACTTATTACACTTAGTGCTTCGCACCATATCTGCTTGTGATGTTAGTGCTTCGCACATGTCATCATTTTCATACGGAGAGACACGTTGTATGTGAATGTATGTTGTGTGGTTCCTCCACCAGGAGGCTATCCTATCGGTGTTTAATTACTAGACTTGCAGGAAGACTAATTCCAACGAGGCTTAGGAAAGGCACCACCCAAATTCGCTCCAGTTGAAAGACCGGATTAATATCCTATCAAGTAAATTGTAATGATTTGGGAACCTTCATGTCGAAAAAATGTGAGAGTAACCTAAGATAGGCCAGCCTCTGATAAACCAAACGTGGAGCAAAGTCTCTTCATACTTTCACATTTCAATTACTTGTAAATTCAATTCCATGTAAATCTCAATGTAATGGAAAATATGAAGGAATATGTGTACATGCCTTCCCTTTATATCAAAACCTGACATGCTATCTTGTCAAACTGACATCCGTTTCGCAGGACGATACTCCTAAACGGACACATTATGTAATATTGTTACATTCCATTAAGACTAAACTACATAAGTCTTTTTTGTAGGGATATAATTGATCCAGTAACCCGGTCAAAATCCAAAAAGGCCACGAGCCTACAACCAGTTATGTCTTTATCTGACCAGACTGATCTTAATCCAGTTTCTCGCGAAGAATTCGATGAATTAAGTAAACAAATCACAGATTTGGCTGTTCTGCTTAAAGAACTACACCAATCTACTCAGGGTACAAGGATACCCGTACATGCTGAATCCTCCGCACAAGGAAAAACCCAAGGTCCGGATACTTCTAGTTCCAGTCGCAGGAATCCTCATAAACACAGACAGATTCCTTTAGCTTCAACCACACGACGATTATCTCCACCTACAGTTCCTGAGCCTGTACGGTCTCCGGTAAAGGTGCCTGCCCATGTAATGACTATATTATTTCCTAAACTGATACCTATGAAGGAGAAAGAAATCCTAGTTCCAGATCCCGCAATGGAAGAAGAGGAACGAAGAATTAAACAAGACATCGTCAGAATGATGTCCAACGTACGCATCATTGTCCATGATGAACACACAAACTGATACACCCTAGACGATGATTGCCTAGACATAATGGTCATCATTCGGGAAAAGGAGGACGATGACAGCCGCTCCATCACTGTAGTCCACCAAGACTTTGCCCTCGATAATTAGAGCAACACTCCTTGCATTGGTCGACAAGGGTAAAACGGGCAGAAACTCATTCTGCCCTGTAGATAGCAATAATTGCTTACTTTTTATGTATGATATTAGCAGTTACTTTTGTCATTACATGCTAACACTTTGTGTGATTGAACAGTTTCATATATTAAGTGAGAGCATGTTGGTTCAGGACTCTAAAGTTAGATGTGCCTAGACTTGCTGATGAGGTACCTATTCTCCACAAGGACTGTAACTTTGATGTAAAGTTGGACTCAGACTTGATGGAAGTACAAGAGGACTATGAGATACCTAAGGAGATCAAAGAATGGATCGAAGAAAAACCCAAGCCAAATCTTGATCAAACCACCTCTTTTAAACCTCAGAACCTTAGAAAACCCCAAACAAATCCAGATTGGTATAGACCTCACTTCAAACCAAAGGAATGACATGGTTACTCTATTGACCCTATTCCAGGATGTGTTTGCATGGTCTCATGAAGACATGGTCGGTTTATCCACGGACATTATCATTCATCGCCTTCCCATCAAAGGAGGATTCAAGCCAGTCAGGTAGAAGCTCAGGCGATTAAAACCTGAGTGGAGGTTAAAAGTTAAAGAAGAAATTGTGAAACAATTTCAAATCGGCATCATCATGGTGTCAACATACCCTGAATGGCTATCCAACATAGTCCCCATACCTAAACCTGGAGGAAAGGTGCGAGTTTGCGTGGATTATCGGGATCTGAATAAAGCTTGTCTTAAGGATGGCTTTCTCATGCCATTTATCCACATTCTCATTGATAATACTGCTCAATACGACATGTACTCCTTTGCGGATTGCTTTGCAGGGTACCATCAAATCATGGTTACTGAAAAGGATCGTGAGAAAATTGCATTCATCATTCCTTGGGGAGCCCTTTGCTACAGACGATTGTCATCCGGCCTCATCAATGCCGGAGCTACCTATCAGTGAGCCATATGGCTCTTTTTCATGATCTAATGCATAGAAAAAAAAAAGAAGAAAAAAGAGAAGAAAAAAGAAAAAAAAAAGCTCTTCAACAGGTTATACATTTGCTGCCTTACCATCGACAGGTTCTACAAATGGCTTCGGATTTCGAAGAAATCTCCTTTCTACACATTCCTCGTAATAGGAATGACTTTGCAGACGTGTTAACAACTTTGGCCTCCTTGACTCACATGCCTGACAAGGAACACATGCCAAGCGTCACATTTTTCCTGCACAAGGCAGTATCCTATGTGAACTATGTTGGAGAAGTATTGGATGAGCTACCTCCCATCCAGCATCCTTGGTATCAGCATATCAAGGAGTACCTACGAGATGGATCTATACTCGTTGAGGTGAGCACGATTGAGAAAAGGCGGATCCATCGACTGGCTATGAAATTCTACCTGAGCGGAGATGCACTCTACAAAAGAGATGCAGGACTAGGTCTCCTCAGATGTATGGACAAGGACCAAGCTCAGAGGCTCATGGATGAAATCTATGGGGGAGTATGTGGCCCACACATGAGTGGCCCTCTACTTGTAAAGAAGATCCTACAACAGAAAAGTCTGACTACGGCAGTTCAAACAACATGACTTGATTTTGAAAAAGATCATTGATAACCAAACTCAGTCTAAAGGAAAATTCTCCCCGAACTGGGAAGGCCCATTTATTGTCAAGGAGGTATTGACAGGAAGCGCTTTCAGATTACAGGAAATGGACGACGATGAATTTCCGTAACTCATCAATTCGAACACCGTGAAACGGTACTATGTTTGAGGTTACCATCAAGCAAACATACTAGTTTTGGATCATCAGATCACTAGTCATTCCGGTTCTTTAACCCTTTATTACATATAACTTCGCTTCGCACTCATCTGCCCCATTAGGGACAAACACTTTTCTAACCAGCAGCTTAGTTTTGGATCACCAGATCCTTCATTCCCCGCAGGTTTTTGAAACCTTTCACACTTTCAGTTTATCCCACCAGGGATTAAATCTTTCACACCTTCAATTTATCTTGTGCATGGGATTAAAATTTTCATCTGCAATCCGCCATATACCTGGGTCGAACTACGCTGACCTGATCTCCTCAATACACATGAGTACGTAGGCAGCCATGTTATATGGTCAGGTCTCACCACAGAAAAAACAAAAACAAACACACTCCTATCCATAACCATATATATAAACCAATCCCTGCCATAAATAATACTGTTTGATATATACAATGTGTCATGTACATGACAAAAATGGCTAAGCTAGTCTATGCAGGAAAATTAAAGCTAATCTACAAACCACTGGATAAGCGAGCCACAAAATCAAACGTGGCATCCCTCTCGGAAGAAGGAGGTAACGCTGTGATCTCCTGCCCAAGAGATTCTACACGAGCCAACAAATCCACTGCCCAAGGGATTCTACATGAAATTTACGTACGTACCTGATATTCAAAGAGATGAGAATACCTTGCTTTCTTTTCAGATTGTACCTTCCCGGTAATTTCCTCGCTATCATGATTTTCCCATTTCTCATCTCCTGTATTTCAGATACCATTCTAGAATATAGCTTCAAAACAAAGGTTAATTGACATATCATAATTTGTCAACTTATCAAGTGAACAATTTCAAACTTAGGTAAGTCACACAGCTAATAAGTATATAACTTCGCTCTCCCCTCCTAGTTCTAGACTCTTATCTCTGCCAGCTACCATATCCCTAAGCTTTGATACCAAATGTGACACCCCCAAAATTAGGTATACATCACCCATTCTGAGTCGTCAGATACATGGTACAAAATTCAAATACAACTTCATTTATACAACTGTTGAGCTGTCGTATAGAATACGACCATAGTTAAATATGAGTTTTAATACAAATGTATGTAACTCTCATGGTACCTCGACCACAACTTTACAATGGTACTTTACATAAAAGTACAGTAAAAAACTGTTTTAGAAACTAAAATCTTTGGGAAGTGCTTAAGGAAACCTTCGTACATGGGAGGCCATGTGTCCAGGTTATGATAGATATCATATGACCACAGAATTATCCTTGATTGACCCAAATGTCCCCAAAGAAAAACAAGAAGATTACTATCATCTTCTTTCCAATGGTGAGTCTTCTCTTGACATATAATAAACTCTGTTGTCTCCAAGTGAAAATTATATTTCAAATATACTCCAAGATCATATAGGTAGTGCTCGTAGATATACTCAGCAAGTGGATGTGCACAATCACAATCATTAGACATCTTGTATGATAGTGGCAAGAACACCCTTCCAACATTGGGTTCGCCTCACCCTATTTGATTCACCAAATATAACTACTAAATGATGTATAGAATACAACACACTTTTCTATACTGTTTAGGGAGAACCTCCACAGCTAGAGACCACCGTTCTAATCCTCTTAATACCCCCGCTCGACCCAGCGACACTCTTATTACCTGAAAGGAATTGTGAAGCAGAAGGGTGAGCACAACTAGCCCAGTAAAGAATATCATGACTAAAGATAATTAAATTATCAATAGTTTTCATCAATAATAAATTAGATATTTAGAACATATAACATATAATAAAACTTTTTAACCATAATTGCAGCGGAACGAGCAATCCATTAGAAGAGTCAAATAGACCATAAGGTCTATTATCTTCTCTATGTTAAAAGTCCACCAATCTTTGCTTTTATCCGCCTAACATCAATCAACAATTCCGTCCCACGATCATGTGAATAACTCATAATCACAATTGTGATTCTAAATTAAATCTTCGCACCTAGGACAAAGATAATTTTCATCACCAAAACATCAAAAATCATGGGTATACCAAATCACAATTCACCGTCAGAATCATTAAATCATCTTTTACCTTCTCTACCAAAGATATTCATTATTATCACATCCATGAATTAATATTTCATTGCTGAGACTCATCTCAATAATTAACCCACATCATCAAATCATCCATGCAGTACAGGCCAATGATATTCTTTAGTATCACGACCACAAATTATCCATGCACTACGACAAAAGATAATCGTGTTTTCATCAACGGTCCTGATCATGCCATAAAACAATTCATCTTTGCACTACGGCTAAAGAGAATCCATAGCCATAATCATACCAAAAACTGTCCATCAATGCACTACAGGCCAATGAGGACTTTTTCCACATCATTTGTAACATTACGGTTATGATTATACCAGATAATCCCTAGTCATAATCATACCAAGTCCATCTATCCACTACAGGCCACATATGACTTTCAACATAATATAAGCATGAGGATGATGACAATATTATAAGCATTAGTCAAACTAAATCAAGGATAAATATTAAAGACTTTAAATTTATCCAAACATTATCAATCACTTAATAAAATCATAATATAATATTGTTAATATTATAACAATATTTTAATCACTCCTTAAACTTATAAACAATTTAATTTAATTGTTTACACTTTTCCTAATAATGCATTTAATCATTCAAAATGTCATACTCATAAGATTTTATCACCAATAATCAAATTACTCATCAAAAATATGCATATACCTTATATAGGATTTTCAAGCCATAAAATCCTATTTACCAATTTTTCAACTTCACATAACATATTTAATTCATATGTTCGTAACTAAATCCTTTTCATGAAAAATACCAAATCAGTCCCAAAAATTATTATTTTCTGGGATTAAGCAGAATATAGTCCCATATTGAACAAATATTTTTCTCGAAATTTTTAAAATTCATTTACTATTTTTCAAAAATCAATTTCTAATTAATTCCTTAAGAAATTAGCTACCTCAAGGTTAACTCCAGAAATTCCCAAATCTTGGCAGGATCTTACACATGTTAACGTGAACTTCCAGTTTAAATTTTATGGTCATCGGAGTTATAGAACTCCGGTTATAGCGTTTTCTGTCGGAAAAACCTAAATATTGAAATGGTCATAACTTGCTCATTTTAAGTCAGAATGAACTCATTTTTGGACAGGAGGTACTTTATACCATATATTTTCATGTCCCAAAAGGCCGGAATTTATTTCACAAGCTAAGTGGCCGAAAATGCCCTTTTAAAATTTTGGACAGTAGCCTTTTTGGAAATTTCAGTTTTTGACTCCTTTGCTAAAATTAATCCACACGAAAATCTACAACACTTTTTTTAGTGATTCCACTTGGATCAGTTAGAAAAATCATAGATCTAACTTTAGAACTTGACCACACTCAAAAATTCTAATTATAATAGGAGATATGGTCAATTGAATTTCATACTCTATTTTTACCAAAATTTGATTTTCAACCCTTTGTGATTTCTAAGAAACTTTCATGTTTTCACATAATAACTAACATAACTCATCATGACAATGACATAATAATTCAATAAAACAAGTTCAAGAATAAGTTTTAAAGATTTATAAGTTAATTTATCCTGAACTCAATAATGTCAAAATTGTCAACATGATACTACTTTGTGGAGTAAAAATCAAGAATGCTCAAAAGAATATTTCCATGAAAACATACTGGATGAAGCGGAAATATCAAGGATATTCCACTAATTTCATGGAGTATAGAAGTTAAAGTTTTAACCAATTGAGTATAATAAAGAATGGAATAACAAAAGAAATCACCAGGCATGCGATAGACCTCACAGGCAGGTTATTCCAACAGAATAATAAATAACGGAACCAGGTCTGGTGTAAAATGCACTAACAGGATATTCCAACAGAATAATAAAGAATGAAATAACAGAAGAATTTCCCCAAGTATAGGGTAGCCCGCGTATACAGGTTATTCCAACAGAATAATAAATAATTAATGGAATAACAGAAGTTCTCTTCATGAATACAAAAGAAATAATACCCTTACGAGTACAACAAATAATATCTCTTACCATAAAAGAAACTGAATATAAGAGTAGGGAAGTATCAGAATACTTTTCTATAGTTTCTCTATAATTTTTCTCTAGAGTTTCAGTGAATTCGTAAGAAATAATGAAGGAATGAGCTTCTATTTATAGAAGAATGGACTGCATAGTAACTAATTCATGAACGGTCCAGATTGATTCACTTTTAAACGGACGGTCCATAATGGTTTACTATTAAAACTTAAAGTAACAGTCCATACTGATTTACTATTAAAACTTTAAACCAGTGATCCATATTAATTTACTATTATAACTATCCACCAGCGGTCATAATGATTTACTATTATATCTTCAACCAACGGTCTGAAAAATTAGCACATCTCCTCATGGACTAATATTATACCCAAAAATAATTTGGACCGAAAAGAAATATATTTTACGGGTGAATAGTACTCCGTGAATATTACTCGTGAATAGTAACTCGTGAATAATAACTCACGAATAGTAACTCGTGAATAGTAACTCATGAATAGTAACTTATGAATAGTACTCCGACACGAAAAGTGTCCCGAATACCCGATTGAACAATACTGAGTGACTTCTCACATAAGCATCAATAATCAATACTGTGTACTACTATGCAACCACGCGTATTACTGTACTTTTAACACCAGGTGTTTCAACAGTTAACGGTAAAACTTCCGCCGTTATTTTCATAAAGTATTTTTGTCATTTTCTCCATCCACCAATGATTGTACCGTCGTACGAATATTCCCCGACAAAAAGAATATTCCCCAACTAATCGAATATTTTCCGACAAAACGAATATTTTATATCAACTTGCTTACTTTGCAAAAAAAAAAAAATTCACATATTACCCTTAACTTTAAACTTTTATCAATTTAACTATTTACCAAAATAGAAAAATTGAATACTTTTATTTCATAAAATTTGGGGTCTCACAATCACCCCTCCTTATGAAATTTTGCCCTCAAAATTTACGTACGTACCTGATATTCGAAGAGATGAGAATACCTTGCTTTCTTTTCAGATTGTACCTTCCCGGTAATTTCCTCGCTATCATGATTTTCCCATTTCTCATCTCCTGTATTTCAGATACCATTCTAGAATATAGCTTCAAAACAAAGGTTAATTGACATATCATAATTTGTCAACTTATCAAGTGAACAATTTCAGCTTAGGTAAGTCACACACTAGCGAAGTATATAACTCGTCTCTCCCCTCCTAGTTCTAGACTCTTATCTCTGCCAGCTACCATATCCCTAAGCTTTGATACCAAATGTGACACCCCCAAAATTAGGTATACATCACCCATTCTGAGTCGTCAGATACATGGTACAAAATTCAAATACAACTTCATTTATACAACTATTGATCTCTCGTATAGAATACCGACCATAGTTAAATATGAGTTTTAATACAAATGTATGTAACTCTCATGGTACCTCGACCACAACTTTACAATGGTACTTTACATAAAAGTACAGAAAAAATAGCTTTAGAAACTAAAATCTTTGGGAAGTGCTCAAGGAAACCTTCGTACATGGGAGGCCATGCGTCTAGGTTATGATAGATATCATATGTCCACAGAATTATCCTTGGTTGACCCAAAAGTCCCCAAAGAAAAACAAGAAGATTACTATCATCTTCTTTCCAATGGCGAGTCTTCTCTTTACATATAATAAACTCCGTTGTCTCCAAGTGAAAATTATATTTCAAATATACTCCAAGATCATATAGGTAGTGCTCGTAGATATACTCAGCAAGTGGATGTACAAAATTATGTCTTATGATAATACAAGGTTGTATGTCATTAGACATCTTGTATGATAGTGGCAAAAACACCCTTCCAACGTTGGGTTCGCCTCACCTTATTTGATTCACCAAATATAACTACTAAATGATGTATAGAATACAACACACTTTTCTATACTATTTAGGGAGAATCTCCATAGCTAAAGACCATCGTTCTAATCCTCTTAATACCCCCGCTCGACCCAGCGACACTCTTATTACCTGAAAGGAATTGTGAAGCAGAAGTGTGAGCACACCTAGCCCAGTAAAGAATATCATAACTAAAGATAATTAAATTATCAATAGCTTTCATCAATAATAAATCAGAGATTTAGAACATATGACAGATAATAAAACTTTTCAACCATAGTTGCAGCGGAACGAGCAATTCATTAGAAGAGTCAAATAGATCATAAGGTCTATTATCTTCTCTATGTTAAAAGTCCACCAATAATGTTTTATCCGTGTAACATCAATCAACAATTCCCGTCCACGATCATGTGAATAACTCATAATCACAATTGTGATTCTAAATTCCTCTTCGCATAACATATTTAATTCATATGTTCGTAACTAAATCATTTTCATGAAAAATACCAAATCAGTCCCAAAAATTATTCGTTTCTGGGATTAAGCAGAATATAGTCCCATTTTGAACATATATTTTTGTCGGAATTTTTAAAATTCATTTACTATTTTTTAAAAATTAATTTCTAATTAATTCCTTAAGAAATTAGCTACCTCAAGGTTAACTCCAAAAATTCCCAAATCTTGGCGGGGATCTTACGCGTGTTAACGTGAACATCCAGTTTAAATTTCATGGTCATCTGAGTTATAGAACTTTCAAGTTATAGCGTTCAAAATCGAAAAAACTTAAATATTGAAATGGTCATAACTTGCTCATTTTAAGTCAGAATGAACTCATTTTTGGACATGAGGTACTTTATACCATATATTTTCATGTCCCAAAAGGTCGGAATTTATTTCACAAGCTAAGTATCCGAAAATGCCCTTTTAAAATTTTGAATAGTAGCCTTTTTGGAAATTTCGGTTTTTGACTCATTTGCTAAAATTAGTCCACACGAAAATCTTCAACACCATTTTTAGTGATTCCACTTGGATAAGTTAGTAAACTCATAGATCTAACTTTAGAACTTGACCACACTCAAAAATTCTAATTATAATAGGAGATATGGTCAATTTAATTTCATACTCTATTTTTTACCAAAATCTGATTTTCAACCCTTTGTGATTTCTAAGAAACTTTCATGTTTTCACATAATAACTAACATAACTCATCATGACAATGACATAATAATTCAATAAAACAAGTTCAAGAATAAGTTTTAAAGATTTATAAGTTAATTTATCCTGAACTCAATAATGTCAAAATTGTCAACATGATACTACTTTGTGGAGTAAAAATCAAGAATGCTCAAAAGAATATTTCCATGAAAAGAAACTGGATGACGCGCAAATATCAAGGATATTCCACTAATTTCATGGAGTATAGAAGTTAAAGTTTTAACCAATTGAGTATAATAAAGAATGGAATAACAAAAGAAATCACCAGGCATGCGATAGACCTCACAGACAGGTTATTCCAACATAATAATAAATAACGGAACCAGGTCCGGCGTAAAATGCACTAACAGGATATTCCAACAGAATAATAAAGAATGAAATAACAGAAGAATTTCACCAAGTATAGGGTAGCCCGCGTATACAGGTTATTCCAACAGAATAATAAATAATTAATGGAATAACAGAAGTTCTCTTCATGAATACAAAAGAAATAATACCCTTACGAGTACAACAAATAATATCTCTTACCGTAAAAGAAACTGAATATAAGAGTAGGGAAGTAGCAGAATACTTTTCTATAGTTTCTCTATAATTTCTCTCTAGAGTTTCAGTGAATTCGTAAGAAATAATGAAGGAATAAGCTTCTATTTATAGAAGAATGACTGCATAGTAACTAATTCATGAACGGTCTAGATTGATTTACTTTTAAACGGACGGTCCATATTGGTTTACTATTAAAACTTAAATTAACGGTCCATACTGATTTACTATTAAAACTTTAAACCATCGATCCATATTGATTTACTATTATATCTTCAACCAACGGTCTGAAAAATTAGCACATCTTCTCATGGACTAATATTGTACCCAAAAATAATTTGGAATGAAAAAGAAATATATTTTACTATTGAATAGTACTCGTGAATATTACTCGTGAATAGTAACTCGTGAATACTAACTCATGAATAGTAACTCGTGAATAATAACTCATGAATAGTAACTCATAAATAGTAACTCGTGAATAAACTTCGTGAATAGTAAGTTATGAATAGTACTCGACGACACAAAAAGTGTCCCGAATACCCGATTGAACAATCTTTGGGTGACTTCTCACATAAGCATCAATAATCAATACTGTACTACTATGCAACCACGCCAGACATCTTTGTGCTTTTAACACCGGGTGTTTCAACAGTTAACGGTAAAACTTCCTACCGTTATTTTCATAAAAAGTATTTTTGTCGTTTTCCATCCGACAATAATTACATTTGTGGGGTCCACTAATGATTGTGTAAATCGCATTTAAATATTCCCCGAAAAAAAGAATATTCCCCAACTAATCGAATATTTCCCGAGAAAACAAATATTTTATATCTACTTGTTTACTTTGCAAAAAAAAAAAAATTCACATATTACCCTTAACTTTATACTTTTATCAATTTAACTATTTACCAAAATTGAAAAATTGAATACTTTTATTTCATTAAATTCGGTCTCACAATCACCCTCCTTATGAAATTTAAGCCTCTCGAAATTTACGTCGTATTCTGATATTCAAGAGATGAGAATACCTTGCTTTCTTTTCGGATTGTACCTTCCCGGTAATTTCCTCGCTATCATGATTTTTTCATTTCTCATCTCCTGTATTTCAGATATCATTTTAGAATATAGCTTCAAAACAAAGGTTAATTGACATATCATAATTTGTTAACTTATCAAGTGAACAATTTCAGCTTAGGTAATTCATACACTAGCGAAGTATATAACTCGTCTCTCCCCTCCTAGTTCTAGACTCTTATCTCCGCCAGCGACCATATCCCTAAGCTCTGATACCAAATGTGACGCCCCCAAAATTAGGTATACATCACGCATTCTAAGTCGTCAGATACATGGTACAAAATTCAAATACAACTTCATTTATACAAATTGTTGAGTCATGGTATAGAATACGACCATAGTTAAATATGAGTTTTAATACAAATGTATGTAACTCTCATGGTACCTCGACCACAACTTTACAATGGTACTTTACATAAAAGTACAGTAAAAAACAGCTTTAGAAACTAAAATCTTTGGGAAGTGCTCAAGGAAACCTTCGTACATGGGAGGCTATGCGTCCAGGTTATGATAGATGTCATATGTCCACAGAATTATCCTTGGTTGACCCAAAAGTCCCCAAAGAAAAACAAGAAGATTACTATCATCTTCTTTCCAATGGTGAGTCTTCTCTTGACATATAATAAACTCCGTTGTCTCCAAGTGAAAATTATATTTCAAATATACTCCAAGATCATATAGGTAGTGCTCGTAGATATACTCAGCAAGTGGATGTGCAAAATTATGTCTTATGATAATACAAGGTTGTATGTCATTAGACATCTTGTATGATAGTGGCAAAAACACCCTTCCAACGTTGGGTTCGCCTCACCCTATTTGATTCACCAAATATAACTACTAAATGATGTATAGAATACAACACACTTTTCTATACTGTTTAGGGAGAATCTCCACAGCTAAAGACCGCCGTTTTAATCCTCTTAATACCCCCGCTCGACCCAACGACACTCTTATTACCTGAAAGGAATTGTGAAGCAGAAGTGTGAGCACACCTAGCCCAGTAAAGAATATCATAACTAAAGATAATTAAATTATCAATAGCTTTCATCAATAATAAATCAGAGATTTAGAACATATGATAGATAATAAAACTTTTCAACCATAGTTGCAGTGGAACGAGCAATTCATTAGAAGAGTCAAATAGATCATAAGGTCTATTATCTTCTCTATGTTAAAAGTCCACCAATAATGTTTTATCCGTGTAACATCAATCAACAATTCCCGTCCACGATCATGTGAATAACTCATAATCACAATTGTGATTCTAAATTCCTCTTCGCACCTAGGACGAAGATAATTTTCATCACCTAAAATATCAAAAATCATGGTTATACCAAATCACAATTCCTGCTCGTAATCACTAAATCATCTTTGCATTACGGCCAAAGATATTCATTATTATCACATCCATGAATTAATATTTCATTGCTGAGACTCATCTCAATAATTAAGCCACATCATCGAATCATCCATGCACTATAGGCCAAGGATATTCTTTAGTATCACGACCACGAATTATCCATGCACTACGGCCAAAGATAATCGTGTTTTCATCAACGGTGCTTACTACAGCCAAAGAGAATCCATAGTCATAATCATACCAAAAACTGTCCATCAATGTACTACGGGCCAATGAGGACTTTTTGCACATCATTTGTAACATTACGGTCATGATTATACCGGATAATCCCTGGTCATAATCATACCAAGTCCATCTATGCACTATAGGCCATAGATGACTTTCAACATAATATAAGCATGAGGATGATGACAATATTATAAGCATTAGTCAAACTAAATCAAGGATATATATTAAAGACTTTAAATTTATCCAAACATTATCAATCACTTAATAAAATCATAATCTAATATTGTTAATATTATAACAATATTTTAATCACTCCTTAAACTTAAAATCAATTTAATTTAATTGTTTACACTTTTCCTAATAATGCATTTAATCATTCAAAATGCCATACTCATAAGATTTCATCACCAATAATCAAATTACTCATAAAAAATCAGCATATACCTTATATAGGATTTTCAAGCCATAAAATCTTATTTACCAATTTTTCAACTTCACATAACATATTTAATTCATATATTCGTAACTAAATCATTTTCATGAAAAATACCAAATCAGTCCCAAAAATTATTCTTTTCTGGGATTAAGCAGAATATAGTCCCATTTTGAACATATATTTTTGTCGGAATTTTTAAAATTCATTTACTATTTTTTAAAAATTAATTTCTAATTAATTCCTTAAGAAATTAGTTACCTCAAGGTTAACTCCAGAAATTCCCAAATCTTGGCAGGATCTTACGCATGTTAACGTGAACATCCAGTTTAAATTTCATGGTCATCGGAGTTATAGAACTCCGGTTATAGCGTTTTCCGTCGGAAAAACTTAAATATTGAAATGGTCATAACTTGCTCATTTTAAGTCAGAATGAACTCATTTTTGGACAGGAGGTACTTTATACCATATATTTTCATGTCCCAAAAGGTCGGAATTTATTTCACAAGCTAAGTATCCGAAAATGCCCTTTTAAAATTTTGAACAGTAGCCTTTTTGGAAATTTCAGTTTTTGACTCCTTTGCTAAAATTAGTCCACACGAAAATCTTCAACACCATTTTTAGTGATTCCACTTGGATAAGTTAGAAAACTCATAGATCTAACTTTAGAACTTGACCACACTCAAAAATTCTAATTATAATAGGAGATATGGTCAATTTAATTTCATGCTCTATTTTTTACCAAAATCTGATTTTCAACCCTTTGTGATTTCTAAGAAACTTTCATGTTTTCACATAATAACTAACATAACTCATCATGACAATGACATAATAATTCAATAAAACAAGTTCAAGAATAAGTTTTAAAGATTTATAAGTTAATTTATCTTGAACTCAATAATGTCAAAATTGTCAACATGATACTACTTTGTGGAGTAAAAATCAAGAATGCTCAAAAGAATATTTCCATGAAAAGATACTGGATGAAGCGCAAATATCAAGGATATTCCACTAATTTCATGGAGTATAGAAGTTAAAGTTTTAACCAATTGAGTATAATAAAGAATGGAATAACAAAAGAAATCACCAGGCATGCGATAGACCTCACAGGCAGGTTATTCCAACAGAATAATAAATAACGGAACCAGGTCTGGCGTAAAATGCACTAACAGGATATTCCAACAGAATAATAAAGAATGAAATAACAGAAGAATTTCACCAAGTATAGGGTAGCCCGCGTATACAGGTTATTCCAATAGAATAATAAATAATTAATGGAATAACAGAAGTTCTCTTCATGAATACAAAAGAAATAATACCCTTACGAGTACAACAAATAATATCTCTTACCGTAAAAGAAACTGAATATAAGAGTAGGGAAGTAGCAGAATACTTTTCTATAGTTTCTCTATAATTTTTCTCTAGAGTTTCAGTGAATTCGTAAGAAATAATGAAGGAATGAGCTTCTATTTATAGAAGAATGGACTGCATAGTAACTAATTAATGAACGGTCCAGATTGATTTACTTTTCAACGGACGGTCCATATTGGTTTACTATTAAAGCTTAAAGTAACGGTCCATACTGATTTACTATTAAAACTTTAAACCATCGATCCATATTGATTTACTATTATATTTTCAACCAACGGTCTAAAAAATTAGCACATCTCCTCATGGACTAATATTGTACCCAAAAATAATTTGGACCGAAAAGAAATATATTTTACGGGTGAATAGTACTACGTGAATATTACTCGTGAATAGTAACTCGTGAATAGTAACTCATGAATAGTAAATCATGAATAGTAACTCATGAATAGTAATTCGTGAATAGTAACTCATAAATAGTAACTCGTGAATAGTAACTCATGAATAGTAACTTGTGAATAGTGCTCCGACACGAAAAGTGTCCCGAATACCCGATTGAACAATCTTGGTGACTTCTCACATAAGCATCAATAATCAATCACGTACTACTATGCAACCACGCGTATTCTTCAGTACTTTTAACACCGGTGTTTCAACAATTAACGGTAAAACTTCCGCCGTTATTTTCATAAAGTATTTTTGTCGTTTTCTCCATCCGACAATAATTCTGTTGTGGGGTCCACCAATGATTGTACCGTCGTACGAATATTCCCCGACAAAAAGAATATTCCCCAACTAATCGAATATTTTTCGACAAAACGAATATTTTATATCAACTTGCTTACTTTGCAAAAAAAAAAAAAAATTCACATATTACCCTTAACTTTAAACTTTTATCAATTTAACTATTTAGCAAAATAGAAAAATTGAATACTTTTATTTCATAAAATTCGGGGTCTCACAATCACCCCTCCTTATGAAATTTTGCCCTCAAAATTTACGTACGTACCTGATATTCGAAGAGATGAGAATACCTTGCTTTCTTTTCAGATTGTACCTTCCCGGTAATTTCCTCGCTATCATGATTTTCCCATTTCTCATCTCCTGTATTTCAGATATCATTCTAGAATATAGCTTCAAAACAAAGGTTAATTGACATATCATAATTTGTCAACTTATCAAGTGAACAATTTCAGCTTAGGTAAGTCACACACTAGCGAAGTATATAACTCGTCTCTCCCCTCCTAGTTCTAGACTCTTATCTCTGCCAGCTACCATATCCCTAAGCTTTGATACCAAATGTGACGCCCCCAAAATTAGGTATACATCACTCATTCCGAAGTAAATCGATACATGGTACAAAATTCAAATACAACTTCATTTATACAATAATTGTTGAGTCGTCATAGAATAATACGACCATAGTTAAATATGAGTTTTAATACAAATGTATGTAACTCTCATGGTACCTCGAATTACAACTTTACAATGGTACTTTACATAAAAGGTACATAAAAAATAGCTTTAGAAACTAAAATCTTTGGGAAGTGCTCAAGAAACCTTCGTACATGGGAAGGCCATGCGTCTAGGTTATGATAGATATCATATGTCCACGAATTATCCTTGGTTGACCCAAAGTCCCCAAAGAAAAACAAGAAGATTACTATCATCTTCTTTCCAATGGTGAGTCTTCTCTTGACATATAATAAACTCCGTTGTCTCCAAGTGAAAATTATATTTCAAATATACTCCAAGATCATATAGGTAGTGCTGCTCGTAGATATACTCAAAGAAGTGGATGTGCATAATCATGTCTTATGATAATACAAGGTTGTATGTCATTAGACATCTTGTATGATAGTGGCAAAAACACCCTTCCAACGTTGGGTTCGCCTCACCCTATTTGATTCACCAAATATAACTACTAAATGATGTATAGAATACAACACACTTTTCTATACTGTTTAGGGAGAATCTCCATAGCTAAAGACCACCGTTCTAATCCTCTTAATACCCCCGCTCGACCCAGCGACACTCTTATTACCTGAAAGGAATTTTGAAGCAGAAGTGTGAGCACACCTAGCCCAGTAAAGAATATCATAACTAAAGATAATTAAATTATCAATAGCTTTCATCAATAATAAATCAGAGATTTAGAACATATGACAGATAATAAAACTTTTCAACCATAGTTGCAGCGGAACGAGCAATTCATTAGAAGAGTCAAATAGATCATAAGGTCTATTATCTTCTCTATGTTAAAAGTCCACCAATAATGTTTTATCCGTATAACATCAATCAACAATTCCGAGTCACGATCATGTGAATAACTCATAATCACAATTGTGATTCTAAATTCCTCTTCGCATAACATATTTAATTCATATGTTCGTAACTAAATCATTTTCATGAAAAATACCAAATCAGTCCCAAAAATTATTATTTTCTGGGATTAAGCAGAATATAGTCCCATATTGAACAAATATTTTTCTCGAAATTTTTAAAATTCATTTACTATTTTTCAAAAATCAATTTTAATTAATTCCTTAAGAAATTAGCTACCTCAAGGTTAACTCCGAAATTCCCAAATCTTGGCGGGGATCTTACACATGTTAACGTGAACTTCCAGCTTTAAATTTTATGGTCATCTGAGTTATAGAACTCCTAAGGTTATAGCGTTTTACATTTAAAAACCTAAATATTGAAATGGTCATAACTTGCTCATTTTAAGTCGAAATGAACTCATTTTTGGACAGAGAGGTACTTTCACAAGATAAGTGGCCAAAAATGCCCTTTTAAAATTTTTGGACAAGAGCCTTTTTGGAAATTTCTGTTTTTGACTCCTTTGCTAAAAATTAATCCACACGAAAAATCTACAACACCTTTTTAGTGATTCTACTTGGATCGCTTAGAAAACTCATAGATCTAACTTTAGAACTTGACCACACTCAAAATTCAATTATAATAGGAGATATGGTCAATTGAATTTCATACTCTATTTTTACCAAAATTTGATTTTCAACCCTTTGTGATTTCTAAGAAACTTTCATATTTTCACATAATAACCAACATAACTCATCATGACAATGACATAATAATTCAATAAAACAAGTTCAAGAATAAGTTTTAAAGATTTATAAGTTAATTTATCCTGAACTCAATAATGTCAAAATTGTCAACATGATACTACTTTGTGGAGTAAAAATCAAGAATGCTCAAAAGAATATTTCCATAAAAAGATATTGGATGAAGCGCAAATATCAAGGATATTCCACTAATTTCATGGAGTATAGAAGTTAAAGTTTTAACCAATTGAGTATAATAAAGAATGGAATAATAAAAGAAATCACCAGGCATGCGATAGACCTCACAGGCAGGTTATTCCAACAGAATAATAAATAACGGAACCTGGTCCGGCGTAAAATGCACTAATGGGATATTCCAATGTAATAATAAAGAATGAAATAACGTAAGAATTTCACCAAGTATAGGGTAGCTCACATTATACAAAGTTATTCCAATGTAATAATAAATAATTAATGGAATAATGTAAGTTCTCTTCATGAATACAAAAGAAATAATACCCTTACGAGTACAACAAATAATATCTCTTACCGTAAAAGAAACTGAATATAAGAGTAGGGAAGTAACAGAATACTTTTCTATAGTTTCTCTATAATTTCTCTCTAGAGTTTCAGTGAATTCGTAAGAAATAATGAAGGAATAAGCTTCTATTTATAGAAGAATGGACTGCATAGTAACTAATTCATGAACGGTCCAGATTGATTTACTTTTAAACGGACGATCCATATTGGTTTACTATTAAAACTTAAAGTAACAGTCCATACTGATTTACTATTAAAACTTTAAACCATCGATCCATATTGATTTACTATTATATCTTCAACCAACGGTCTGAAAAATTAGCACATCTCCTCATGGACTAATATTGTACCCAAAAATAATTTGGACCGAAAAGAAATATATTTTACGGGTGAATAGTACTCCGTGAATATTACTCGTGAATAGTAACTCGTGAATACTAACTCATGAATAGTAACTCGTGAATAATAACTCATGAATAGTAACTCATAAATAGTAACTCGTGAATAGTAACTCCGTGAATAGTAAGTTATGAATAGTACTCTGACACAAAAAGTGTCCCGAATACCCGATTGAACAATACTGGGTGACTTCTCACATAAGCATCAATAATCAATACCGTGTACTACTATGCAACCACGCCAGACATCGCGGCTTTTAACAACTCGGGTGTTTCAACAGCTTACGGTAAAACTTCCGCCGTTATTTTCATAAAAAAGTATTTTGTCGCTTTTCCATCCGACAATAATTACATTGTAGGGTCCACCAATGATTGTCTTAGTCATACGAATATTCCCCGACAAAAAGAATATTCCCCAACTAATCGAATATTTCCCGACAAAACAAATATTTTATATCAACTTGTTTACTTTGCAAAAAAAAAATATTCACATATTACCCTTAAACTTTATACTTTTATCAATTTAACTATTTACCAAAATTAAAAAATTGAATACTTTTATTTCATAAAATTCGGGGTCTCACAATCACCCTCCTTATGAAATTTAAGCCCTCGAAATTTACGTGACGTATTGATATTCGAAGAGATGAGAATACCTTGCTTTCTTTTCGGATTGTACCTTCCCGGTAATTTCCTCACTATCATGATTTTTTCATTTCTCATCTCCTGTATTTCAGATATCATTTTAGAATATAGCTTCAAAACAAAGGTTAATTGACATATCATAATTTGTCAACTTATCAAGTGAACAATTTCACTTTAGGTAAGTCATACACTAGCTTAATTATATAACTCGCCTCTCCTCCTAGTTCTAGACTCTTATCTCCGCCAGCGACCATATCCCTAAGCTCTGATACCAAATGTGACGCCCCCAAAATAAGGTATACATCACCCATTCTAAGTCGTCAGATACATGGTACAAAATTCAAATACAACTTCATTTATACAACTGTTGAGCTGTCGTATAGAATACGACAATAGTTAAATATGAGTTTTAATACAGATGTATGTAACTCTCATGGTACCTCGACCACAACTTTACAATGGTACTTTACATAAAAGTACAGTAAAAAACTATTTTTGTGACGCCCCCAAAATAGGTATACAACACCCATTCTGAGTCGCCAAATACATGGTACAGAAAGCAAACTACAACTTCAATAATACAATTATCGTGCAAAATACGACAACACATACATGTGAGTTTAAATACAAATATTGTCTTCTGCATAATATCCACACTCAAATAAGTCCTCGTTACAATTATTCAAACACTATTTTACAGAAATAGTGAGGACTGCTAAAACATCTTTCTAGAACCATCACTCCATACCCCGACTAGTTCCTGCTATGTTCTCACCTCCTGAGAAAAATGGAACAATGATTGTACTCTGACACAAAAAGTGTCCCGAATACCCGATTGAACAATACTGGGTGACTTCTCACATAAGCATCAATAATCAATACCGTATACTACTATGCAACCACGCCAGACATCATGTTTTTTTAACACCGGTGTTTTTAACAAAGCTTAACGGTAAAACTTCCGCCGTTATTTTCATAAAGTATTTTTGTCGTTTTCTCCATCCGACAATAATTCTGTTGTGGGGTCCACCAATGATTGTACCGTCGTACGAATATTCCCCGACAAAAAGAATATTCCCCAACTAATCGAATATTTCCCGACAAAACAAATATTTTATATCAACTTGTTTACTTTGCAAAAAAAAAAATATTCACATATTACCCTTAACTTTATACTTTTATCAATTTAACTATTTACCAAAATTGAAAAATTGAATACTTTTTTTTCATAAAATTCGGGGTCTCACAATCACCCCTCCTTATGAAATTTCGCCCTCGAAATTTACGTGCACGCACTCGATATTCAAGAGATGAGAATACCTTGCTTTTTTTTTCAGATTGTACCTTCCCTGCATTTCCTCGCTATCATGATTTTTTCATTTCTCATCTCCTGTATTTCAGATATCATTTTAGAATATAGCTTCAAAACAAAGGTTAATTGACATATCATAATTTGTCAACTTATCAAGTGAACAATTTCAGCTTAGGTAAGTCATACACTAGCGAAGTATATAACTCGTCTCTCCCCTCCTAGTTCTAGACTCTTATCTCCGCCAAATAATTATATCCCTAAGCTCTGATACCAAATGTGACGCCCCCAAAATAAGGTATACATCACCCATTCTAAGTCGTCAGATACATGGTACAAAATTCAAATACAACTTCATTTATACAAATCATGAGTCATACGATATAGAATTTACAATAGTTAAATATGAGTTTTAATACAGATGTATGTAACTCTCATGGTACCTCGACCACAACTTTACAATGGTACTTTACATAAAAGTACAGTAAAAAACTATTTTTGTGACGCCCCCAAAATAGGTATACAACACCCATTCTGAGTCGCCAAATACATGGTACAGAAAGCAAACTACAACTTCAATAATACAATTATCGTGCAAAATACGACAACACATACTGTGAGTTTAAATACAAATATTGTCTTCTAGACAATATCCACACTCAAATAAGTCCTCGTTACAATTATTCAAACACTATTTTACAGAAATAGTGAGGACTGCTAAAACATCTTTCTAGAACCATCACTCCATACCCCAACTAGTTCCTGCTATGTTCTCACCTCCTGAGAAAAATGGAACAAAAAGGAAAAGGGTGAGCTCAACTAGCCCAGTAAAGAATATTATGACTAAGATAATATATAACAAATTATCGTTAGTCTTCAACAGGGAAAAATCTGATAAAATATAATAGCCAACAAGTTTTAGATCAACAACTGTAGCGGAAACAACAATCCATTAGAAGAGTCAAGTAGAGAATGAGTTCTACTATCTTCTAAGATTTAAAAGTCCATCATCAATATTTTATCCTCAGAATAACAATCAATATACATCTTTAATCAAATATTCATCTTTGCACCACAGCCAAAGATATTCATTTGTATCACCAGGTTGGTCATGTTCATCTCAACACTGTTAATCTTTTACACTACGGGCCAAAGATATTCATCGATTAATCATTTATCTTTTGCTACAGTCAAAGATATTTAGTAATATTATCATTTAGGACTGATGATGATGAAAAATATTTTAAAGAAAACGAATCCAGTGAAACGGAAGGACAAATAGTAAGGATTCGTATAACAGTTTATCCAAGATCAATAATACTTTATAAATACCAATTTTGAAGCAGAATTCAAGAATAAAGATCAAAACATGGATACAATCAAAGATAGTAACCATAATAGACATCTTGGACAAAAAGAAGAAAATTTCATTTTTCGGTGAATAGTGCCATATTCGTGAATAGTACCGTATACGTGAATAGTGCCGTATACATGAATAGTAACCCCGACACAAAAAGTTCTAAATTTGATAAAAAGTTCATACCAATATTTCGGTATAATGATATTGAAGAAAATATCATTTTAAGAAGAATATAACACCCCTTACCTCAAAAAATATCGATTTTACGATCGAAATATCGGTATATAAGGTCAAGGAAACTTGCAATCGATGAATAAAACTCACAAAGTATCTAAATACTCACAAAATACACTCAATAATCTAGAGAGAGAGAGAGAAAAAACTTTACGGTGTGATTTTCAATTCTAACTTAGCCCTCTATTTATAGGAAAATGTTAGCAGACATGACCTGCAACCTGATGGTTTTACCTGCTACTATTCCCACCCACCACATTTAAAATAAATTCAGCACATTTCTTCACCAACCACAAGTGGGGCCCACTCAATTCTACAATTTTCCACCAAAATCATTTATAAACCTAATTTACAATCACCACCTCTTAAAATTCATAACAAATCATACGTACATTTTTAACGGTTCAAAATTTATGGACATATACTCAACTTATATATGTATAACATATCCAAAAATTACAACGATCCAACGGTCGGATTAAAAATTATAACTCACACAATATATCTCAAAAATACTGGTTTAATTTTTAATACCTTCATCCCGACAAAAATACTGATAAAACACCTCAACATTAACTCCTTCATTTTTAACCATAATAAATATATCCAACATTTATATCCACATAAAATAAATATTTCCTTATCATATGAATCAATAATTAATTATTCACAAATAATATTACAGAATCACATTTATGACAACCAGGCCGTTCCCAGGAAAGAGGGGGCTTTCCAATAAGAATTTCTCCTTACTGGCGCGCAATTAGGTGACCAAACCTCTCTTTGACAGAAATTTCTAGACATTGCCAATAATGATATCTAATAATATTATTCAAATAATATGAATTATTGATCTGATAATGGGAAATACTGTGCAGTGACAATTATTGAAACAACAATAATATAAAATATCAACGCAGCAATTATTGAATCAATAAAATAAAATATTGAACGAAGAACTCATCGTAACAATTATTGAGTAGTGCCTTCACGTAAGGATCAATAATTTATCAATCACATGCATCCATGCGACATCGTATTTTAACCACCGGGTATTCCAACAATGTTAATAATAAAGAATAACTACGCCGTTATTTATAAAAACTCAAACTTGTCGCTTTCTTCATCCGACAGTTATTACATTATAGGGGACCACAAATGACCGCTACTGGCCGCATTTAATATTCCCACAACAAGAATATTCCACGACCAAACGAATATTCCCCGACAACAATGATTATTTTATAACCACTTGCATATTTTGCAAAATTTGCACATTTCACCCATAACCAGAGAATTATGTCAAATTAATACCTTATTATTCACAATAATAATTAGAGGAAATTTGATTTTATTTATAATAAGTTGGGGTCTTACAACCTCCCCTCCTTATGAAATTTCGTCCTCGAAATTGACATATGTACCTGGTGTTTCGAAAAGGTGAGGATACCTCGCTTTCATTTCTGATTCTAACTCCTAGGTCATCTCTTCAATAGCATGGTTTCTCCACAAAACCTTAACTTATGGTATAACCTTGGTGCTTAGGACATGCTCTTTCCTATCCAAGATCTTAACAGGTACTTCTTCGTACGTTAAATCTTCGGCTATCTCGTCTGGTTCTAACGCAATAATATGGTTTGGGTCTTTCACATATTTACGAAGCATGGATATGTGAAAAACATTATAAACACGAGACATACTTGGAGGTAATGCAAGTCTATATGCCACATTTCCTATTCGGTCAAGAATCTCAAATGGACCAACAAATCGTGGATTGAGCTTTCCTCTCTTCCCAAATCTTGTAACTCCCTTCCATGGTGCAACACGTAACAATACATGATCCCCAATATTAAATTCCACGTCTTTTCGATGAATATCCGCATAACTCTTTTGTCGATCTTGTGAGGTTTGAATACGTTGTCGAATCATTTGGATCTTTTCTGTAGTCATGCGTACTAATTCTGGTCTCAACAACGTTGCTTCTCCCACCTCGTCCCAGCATACTGGAGAACGACACTTTCGTCCATACAACGCCTCAAATGGAGCCATGCCTATACTTGCTTGATAACTGTTGTTGTAGGAGAATTCCACCAGTGGAAAGTACTTATCCCAACTTCCTTTAAAATCTAGGACACAAATTCTTAATAGATCTTCAAGGGTTTGAATAGTCCTCTCTAATTGTCCATCCGTTTGAGGATGGTATACCGAACTGAATCATAAATCCGTGCCCATATCTTTCTGCAAGCTAACCCAAAATCGTGAAGTGAATCTTGGGTCACGATCCGAAACTAAGGATACTAGCATGCCATGCAATCTCACAATCTCATTCACGTACATACTAGCAAGACGTTCAAGGGAATAAATCTCACGTATTGACAAGAAATGGGCAGACTTGGTTAATCTATCAACAATAACCCAAATCGCGTCTATGCCTTGAGAAACTTTGGGAAGACCTGTAACGAAATCCATAGTAATGTGTTCCCACTTCCATTTTGGAATCTCAAGTGGTTGTAATGGATCCTTTGGCACTTGATGCTCCGCCTTTACACGTTGACAAGTTAAACACCTCGAGATAAACTCCGCGATCTCTCTCTTCATATTGTTCCACCAAAATGTATGTCGAATATCATGATACATTTTGGTACTCCCATGATGGATTGCAAAACGGGTGTCAGTGTGCCTCCATCATGATTCTATGCTTCAAGTCAGAATTGTTAGGAACACAAAGTCTGGAGTTGAATCTAAGTATTCCTTCTTCATCGATTCTCGCTTCTAGAATAGCTCCTTCTGGCACTTTCTTCTTCATACGTAATAGCTCCAGGTCCGTAGCTTGAGCAGCTTTAACTTTATCGATTAAAGTCGGTTCTACTCGTATATTTGCTATCATCATGTGGGTCCCTGGAGTCTTTAATTCTATCTCCATCCTTTGCAAGTCATACAGAATGGGCCTTTGCATTGACAATATCACACTCGTACTCGCATATGATCTTCTACTCAATACGTCAACTACTACGTTCGCTTTTCCAGGATGATATTGAATAGTGTGATCGTAATCTTTCAATAGTTCAAGCCAACATCGTTGCCGCATCTTGAGTTCTTTTTGGGTGAAGAAATATTTGAGGCTTTTATGGTCCGTATAAATCTCCACTTTCTCCCCATACAAGTAGTATCTCCAAATTTTCAACGCGAATACGACTGCTGTCAACTCTAGATCATGAGTAAGATAATTCCTCTCATATTCTTTGAGTTGTTGTGAGGCATAGGATATGACTTTCCCATGTTGCATGAGAATGCATCCTAACCCTTTGCCTGAAGCATCGCTGTATATAACAAATCCATCCGGACCAAAAGGTATTGCCAGAACAGGTGCCGAAATGAGTCTCCTCTTGAGCTCTTGGAAACTCTTCTCGCATTCCTCGCTCCATACAAATTTTGTATCTTTTTGAGTCAACTGAGTTAACGGAGTAGCGATTCGAGAAAATCCTTCCACGAATCTCCGATAATAACCAGCTAAGCCCAGAAAGCTACGCACTTCGATCACAGACTTTGGTTGCTCCCAACTTTGTACTGCTTCAATCTTCACCGGGTCGATAGATACTCCATGTTTTGACACCACGTGCCCAAGGAATACTACTTCCTCAAGCCAGAACTCGTATTTCTTCAGCTTGGCATAAAGTTTGTTTTCATGAAGCCTTTCAAGTATCAGCTTCAAATGGTGCTCATGATCTTCACGGTTTTTGGAATAGATGAGGATGTCATCAATAAAGACAACAACAAATTAATCCAAATATTCCTTGAATACACGGTTCATCATATCCATGAAAGCAGCAGGAGCATTAGTCAATCCAAAAGACATGACTAAGAATTCATAATGCCCGTACCGAGTTCTGAAGGCAGTTTTTGGAATATCCTCAGTTTTAATCTTCAGCTGATGATATCCAGAACGAAGATCGATCTTTGAAAAGAATTGTGCTCCTTGCAACTGGTCGAACAGGTCATCAATGCGAGGTAGCGGATACCTATTCTTGATGGTGACATGGTTTAATTCTCAGTAGTCAATACAAAGTCGCATACTCCCATCTTTCTTCTTTATGAATAAAACAGGAGCACCCCAAGGAGATGTACTAGGATGAATGAAACCTATGTCTAATAATTCACAGTAGTTGGACTTTTAACTCCCAAGTTCAATAGGAGCCATTCGATATGGGGTTTTAGAAATGGGTTTTGTACCTGCTTCAAGGTCAATAAAGAATTCAACATCACGCTCGGGGTAGACCGGGAAGTTCTTGAGAAATACATCAAAAATTCTCTAACAATGTAAATATTATTCAAATCGACTTGTCTTTGTTCAAATCCATAACATGGGCTAAGAAAGCTTGACATCCGTTTTTCAATAAACAAATAGCTTTATGGCTTGATATGATAGTGACTGATTTTAGTGGTTTAGTTGTTTGAATTCGTATGACAGGTTGGTTAGGAATATGAAAACTAACAACCTTACAAAAACAATCAATTTTGGCATGATGAGTGGTTAACCAATCAATTCTTAAAATCACATCAAAAGCAAGCATCTTTAAAGATATAAGATCAACAGGTAATGTGATAGTGCCAACTTGGATCATGCAAGATTTATAAACTATAGATCTAACGAAGGTTTCACCCAACAGAGTTTCAACAGATAAGTCAAAGTCCAATTTCTCCGAAGTCAAGTTTAAACGTTGAGCACAAGCAGGAGAGATAAAAGAATGGGTAGAACCGGTATCTAGTAAGGTATAAACTTCACAAGAGTTCAATATTAGCTTACCCATAATCACCTCGTTCGGGTTCCTCGCGTTTTGGCCAGTCACGACAAACGCTCTTCCAGGAACCGCTGATTTCGACTTATCCGGGACAGCCCTTGGAGTCACCATCCCCGTTGAACTTAGTTTTGCTACAGAACAATCCCGAGCTATGTGGCCTTCCTTTCCACAGTTGTAACATACCTTGGATTGTTGTGGATGATTTAATGATATGTCCCTCTTTCCGCATTTGTAACATCTAACTGGCGGTCGTTCTCCTCCCCTAGAATTTGTTGTTGGTACTGCTGTAGATGTCTTCCCGTCATTGTTGAATCTCCTCTTTCTAAAATTTCCACTTGACTCACCTCTCCTATTATCATGGCCACGATGACCACCCGAGTGGTTACCGCCTTAGTTCGTATTTTCTCTCTCGTCGTTGGTTATCATCGCTCGATGATCAAGTATCATCACCGTATGACCACTCGTTGTGGTCCTCGATTGAACATACTCATTATCTCGCTCTAATAATTGAGCCCTGCTTACAACATCTGAATATAAAGAAAATTTATGAGATATAAGATATTACCAATCTCTAAGGCTTTAGACCTCTCGAAACATCCTTGTCATTCGCTCCTCATTTTCGACCAAATGAGGTGCAAACTTGATAACTCGCAAACTTCGCCTCATCTTGATACCGGGATACCGCTCATGTTGTTTTGTTCCGATCGATAAACTCCACCTCCTTCATATGACGAATACTTTCGTGAAAGTACTTGTCATTGAATAGTTTCAAACGCTTCCCATGACATCGAAAGTGCGGTGGTTGGTACGCTTCACGAGATCTCACCAAGAGTTTGCCTCACCGCGGAACATAAAGATGGCGAATGGAATCTTCTGTTCCTCCGTGTATCCCAAGACATCGAATATCTTGGTAATTTGCTTGACCCACGTTTCGGTCATGATCGGATCCGACTTTCCCTTAAATTCTGGTGGTCCCAACTCCTTGAACTGCTTGGCTGTGACAAGCCGCGCATTGCTATCATTTCCACACATATTTTGTGCACGAGTCTCCCTCGTCTGGTTTTTCATGAACTTCAAAAAGCTCCTAAACATTCCATCATTCATCGTTTGCTCGGTAGTGTTGTTTACAGGAGGAATATTGCCTTCCTGTTGTACGTTCTCCTGGTTTGTAACTAAAGGTTGTTCCATAGTCTCATACACTCCATTGTTAATGTTCTCAGCGGCCATTCTTAAATACTGCCATAAAACAAGGGTTAATTAAACAAATTAACATATCACATAATATCCCTATATTATGACTGACCAACAAATAAGCTTAGATAAGACACACTAGCGAAGGATTTACTCATCTCTCCCCTCCTAGTTCTATTCCCCGATCTCCGCCAGAGACCATATCCCTAAGCTCTGATACCAACTGTGACGCCCCCAAAATAGGTATATAACACCCATTCTGAGTCGCCAAATACATGGTACAGAAAGCAAACTACAACTTCAATAGTACAATTGTCGTGCAAAATATGACAACACATACTGTGAGTTTAAATACAAATATTGTCTTCTAGACAATATCCACACTCAAATAAATCCTCGTTACAATTATTCAAACACTATTTTACAGAAATAGTGAGGATTGCTAAAACATCTTTCTAGAACCATCACTCCGTACCCCGACTAGTTCCTGCTATGTTCTCACCTCCTGAGAAAAATGGAACAAAAGGAAAAGGTGAGCTCAACTAGCCCAATAAAAGAATATTATGACTAAGATAATATACAACAAATTATCGTTAGTCTTCAACAGAGAAAAATCTGATAAAATATAATAGCCAACAAGTTTTAGATAAACAATCGCAATGGAAAATAAAGAATCCATTAGAAGAGTCAAGTAGAGAATGAGTTCTACTATCTTCTAAGATTTAAAAGTCCATCATCAATATTTTATCCTGTAACAACAATCAATATACATCTTTAATCAAATATTCATCTTTGCACTACAGAGCCAAAGATATTCATTTGTATCACCAAAAATCATGTTCATCTCAACACTGTTAATCTTTTGCACTACTGGCCAAAGATATTCATCGATTAATCATTTATCTTTGCACTTTCAGGTAGAAGATATTTAGTAATATTATCATTTAGGACCGAGGATGATGAAAAATATTTTAAAGAAAACGAATCCAAAGTGAAACGGAAGGACAAATAGTAGGATTCAGTATAACAGCTTTATCCAAGATCAATAATACTTCATAAATACCAATTTTGAAGCAAAATTCAAGAATAAAGATCAAAACATGGATACAATCAAATATAGTAACCATAATAGGCATCTTGGACAAAAAGAAGAAAATTTCATTTTTCTTGAATCGTGTCAGATTCGTGAATAGTCCGTATCGTGAATAGTCTTAGTATACATGAATAGTAACCTCGAAACAAAAAGTTCCAAATTTGATAAAAAGTTCATACCAACATTTCGGTATAATGATATTGAAGAAAATATCATTTTAAGAAGAATATAACACCCCTTACCTCAAAATATAAGTACTTCTGATCGAAATATTGGTATAAGGCTGAAGGAAACTTGCACTGATGAATAGAAACTCACAAAGTATCTAAATACTCACAAAATACACTCAATAATCTAGAGAGAGAAAGAGAGAAAACTTGTTTCTGGTGTGATTTTCAATTCTAACTTAGTCCTCTATTTATAGGAAAATGTTAGCAGACTTGACCTGCAACCTGATGGCTTTACCAGCTACTATTCTCACCCACCACATTTAAAATAAATTCAGCACATTTCTTAACCAACCACAAGTGGGGCCCACTCAATTCTAGAATTTTCCACCAAAATCATTTATAAACCTAATTTACAATCACCACCTCTTAAAATTCATAACAAATCATACGTTCATTTTAATCGGTTCAAAATTGGTGGACATATACTCAACTTATATATGTATAACATATCCAAAAATTACAATGATCCAACGGTCGGATTAAAAATTATAACTCACACAATATATCTCAAAAATACTGGTTTAATTTTTAATACCTTCATCCCGACAAAAATACTGATAAAACACCTCAACATTAACTCCTTCATTTTTAACCACAATAAATATATCCAACATTTATATCCACATAAAATAAATATTTTCTTATCATATGAATCAATAATTAATTATTCACAAATAATATTACGTAATCACATTTATGACAACCAGTAGCCTCCGTGAAAGAGGGGCTTTCAATAAGAATTTCTCCTCTTCAAGCCGCAATTAGGTGACCAAACCTCTCTTTGATGTAACTTTCTAGACATTGCCAATAATAATATCTAATAATATTATTCAAATAATATGAATTATTGATCCGATAATGGGAAATATCAGCGGTGACAATTATTGAAACAACAATAATATAAAATATCAACGCAAACAATTATTGAATCAATAAATAAAATATTGAACAAGAATTCACTGTAATAATTATTGAGTAGTGCCTTCTACGTAAAGATCAATAATTCATCAATACCGTGCATCCACGCGTATTACTATATTTTAACCAATTTGGTATTCCAACAAAGTTAATCTGTAATAACTACTGTTATTATTTATAAAACTCAAACTTGTCGTTTTCTTCATCCGGACAGCTTATTTTGTTATGGGGCCCACAAATGATCGCGCACGTCGCATTTAATAGTCCCCTCAACAAGAATATTCCACGACCAAACGAATATTCCCAACAACAATGATTATTTTATAACCACTTGCATATATTTTGCAAAATTTGCACATTTCACCCATAACCAGAGAATTATGTCAAATTAATACCTTATTATTCACAATAATAATTAGAGGAAATTTGATTTTATTTATAATAAGTTGGGGTCTTACAATTTTAGAAACTAAAATCTTTTGGAAGTGCTCAAGGAAACTTCGTACATGGGAGGCCATGCGTCCAGGTTATGATAGATATCATATGTCCACATAATTATCCTTGGTTGACCCAAAAGTCCCGAAATAAAAACAAGAAGATTAATATCATCTTCTTTCCAATGGTGAGTCTTCTCTTGACATATAATAAACTCCGTTGTCTCCAAGTGAAAATTATATTTCAAATATACTCCAAGATCATATAGGTAGTGCTCGTAGATATACTCAGCAAGTGGATGTGCACAACCATGTCTTATGATAATACGAGGTTGTATGTAATTAGACATCTTGTATGATAGTGGCAAAAACAGCCTTCCAACGTTGGGTTCGCCTCACCCTATTTGATTCACCAAATATAACTACTAAATGATGTATAGAATACAACACACTTTTCTACACTATTTAGGGAGAACCTCCACAGCTAGAGACCACCGTTCTAATCCTCTTAATACCCCTGCTCGACCCAGCTACACTCTTATTACCTGAAAGGAATTGTGAAGTAGAAGGGTGAGCACAACTAGCCCAGTAAAGAATATCATGACTAAAGATAATTAAATTATCAATATCTTTCATCAATAATAAATCAGAGATTTAGAACATATGATAGATAATAAAACTTTTCAACCATAATTACAGCGGAATGAGCAATCCATTAGAAGAGTCAAATAGACCATAAGGTGTATTATCTTCTCTATGTTAAAAGTCCACCAATAATGTTTTATCCGTGTAACATCAATCAACAATTCCCATCCACGATCATGTGAATAACTCATAATCACAATTGTGATTCTAAATTCCTCTTCGCACCTAGGACGAAGATAATTTTCATCAGAATACTTTTCTATAGTTTCTCTATAATTTCTCTCTAGAGTTTCAGTGAATTTGTAAGAAATAATGAAGGAAGGAATGAGATTCTATTTATAGAAGAATGGACTGCATAGTAACTAATTCATGAACGGTCCAGATTGATTTACTTTTAAATGGACGGTCCATATTGGTTTACTATTAAAACTTAAAGTAACGGTCCATACTGATTTACTATTAAAACTTTAAACCAGCGATCCATATTAATTTACTATTATAACTATCCACCAAATGGTCCATATTGATTTACTATTATATCTTCAACCAACTATTCAAAAATTAGCACATCTCCTCATGGACAAATATTGTTGTACCAAAAATAATTTGGATGAAAAGAAATATATTTTACTGGGTGAATAGTACTCAAAGTGAATATTACTCGTGAATAGTAACTCGTGAATAGTAACTTATGAATAGTAACTCGTGAATAGTAACTCATGAATAGTAACTCATGAATAGTAACTTCGTAAATAGTAACTCGTGAATAGTAACTCATGAATAGTAACTTATGAATAGTACTCGACCTAAAAAGTGTCCTGAATATCCGATTGAACAATCTTGAGTGACTTCTCACATAAGCATCAATAATCAATACCGTACTACTATGCAACCACAGCGACATTCTTTTTTTTAACACCGGGTGTTTCAACGATTAATCGGTAAAACTTCCGCCGTTATTTTCATAAAGTATTTTTGTTGTTTTCTCCATTCGACAATAATTCTGTTGTGGGGTCCACCAATGATTGTACCGTCGTACGAATATTTCCCGACTAATCGAATATTTCTCGACAAAACGAATATTTTATATCAACTTGCATACTTTGCAAAAAAAAATATTCACATATTACCCTTAACTTTAAACTTTTATCAATTTAACTATTTACCAAAATAGAAAAATTGAATACTTTTATTTCATAAAATTCGGGGTCTCACAATATCCCTATGAGTTAGAGCATCATCTCTCTAACAAAGCGACATCTCTACCAGAAAGTGCTGTCAACAGCAAAGACCACATCCACTACCTGTTCACCAGATTGTACAAAAGTAAAAGCCTCTTGCGATCTCGGCGTCTTATCAGCTAATCTGTCAAAGAAACTATCCCAGACAACAAGCAATGCTGGGGCAATTTCAAAATTGACGACAACCGGATATTGGGTCCCTTACAACAAGATTGGGGCAATCTTGGAAGTAGTGACTTCTCAACACTGGGGCATTTATCAACCATCCTAAAGTGGAAAATGCACCAGTCAGCGCCATCAGCATGGTCCATCATCATCTCAATGGTGATTCAGATATTATTCACTCGCGATTTGATCAACAAAGAGAGTTCCTCATATGAATCCCCGACAACAACATGCGATAGGACAGGGGAATTTTCCGATTCCCGAAAAAGGAAGGAGTTTAAAGCAAGATAAAGCCTCTCATCAAAAGAAGGGGAAATTTTTTAAGAAATAAGACCAATGATGAAAGGTCTAGCGAATGAAATCTACACCATCAACTTGCATTAAGTCCTCGCAAGTTGAGGCCTCTATATCGAAGTTCAAATCTAGGCAGCGAAAGAACGAATTACACCCTCCAAGGATGTCAACGGCATTCAAGTCATCAGTTCAGCCGGGTTGCGAATCAAATGCTCAAGGAAATGGGGCACCTGCCCCCAACAACGAAAGGAAACTCCAAATCACCTCAGAAGGGGTGAGCGAAGGTATCGAAAGATCCGGTATTCTAAAACCATTGGTATCAATTCAGCGCAACATCAAGACAGTTCATCAATGAAAGCTTCATATACCACCGTTCAAGTGGGAACCAAAATAAGTTGGCGATCAGTAGGGTAGACACCGTTGCAAACTACCAGCGTATACATCGCGGAGGTCCAGTGATTTCATAACGTCATCCCCATCAGAGATGTGGAAAACATCTCAACTTATCTTCATCAAACAAGCATTAGCGATTAAAATCCAAACCATTAGATTCAACACCAGCATAGGCATCAACAATGATCGATAAATGTAAACCTATTTGCAAAAACATTTTAACATTCATCATAACATTCATTACATTGCAATTTGCGATATGCGATGTGCGATTTGCGATATGCGATGTGCGAATTGCGATGTACGAGTTACGAAGTGTGATTGGCCAAATACAAAATGCGAAGTGCGAAATGCGATGTGCGATTTGCGAACTATAATTTGCGAAAACATTTTGACATTCATCATAAACATTCATTACATTGCGATTTGCATCATTAGAAATACCTTGTCATATTTCAAATGTCTACTAATCTTTATCATGTCCATTCCATTTCATTGCATGAACATGATAAAGAGGGGCATCTGTAGACACTCGAAATTTCATTTTCCTGTTACTAACTATGTAGGAGGGCAAAATCATCTTTTTCACACTCCAGAGGTAACCCTGGAGGACCACAACATAAATTCCAACCTCAGAGATAACCCTGAGGATATTCAGAGTCAACAACATGATAACCTCAGAGATAACCTTAAGAAAAGACTGCTACAACTGCGCAAAAATCGGAGATAACCCCGGGAGGGGTAAAATGGTCATTTTGCCAACTTAACTTCAACTCACATCAAATACATACATTTCAACTCAAAATACTTCAATATAAGTCCCATACAAACTATATCTTAACTTTTGAGCTCAAACTACGCAAAACGGCTCAACGAACTGCCTAACATAAACCCAAAAATGCCATTTCGGTCATGGACCCATCTTCCTAGAATCAAAAAAGGGCAAATCCTATGTCATCACGTAGCTCTTGGAAAGAACTTTCTGGAATGGCATGGCACGCTTCCATCAGACTCCCGGATTAAAAGTTATGAAGGTTCAAGCGAATAGTACGTTGTCTAAGTGCACGAACACCGAGACAGCGGGACCCACACTGCCCGAGGCACCCCGGGTAGCCACAGATACACCTACTGCTAGATGCAGGTACATTTGCGGCTCCCCCCCTCTATAAATAGAGGGCTTGGGGTGGCCATATTTGCAAGAGAAACGACGAGGAAGCCCTGTCTAATTTGTTCTGTACACGCTATAAACCGAGTGCTTTCTCATTTTAAACACTTGTGAGCTTATATTTTGTCATATTTATACTGGTGGGAGCCAAGTGTTCATCCATTTAAAGTTATAGAAGTCTTCTTCGGCAGCCCACTGTAAGCCTTCTTACACACTTTGAAGCCTTTCTCTTCATCTTTGCACACACTATTCTTCATGTTGAGAGTCGTGTTGCGTGTGTTTGCCCGGACTTCGATCCGTGGTTTCATTTCAGTTTATATATATATATATTTATATATATGGACTAACATTATCGAGTTATGCCTCGATTGAGCCTAGACTTCGGTCTGGAGCGTTTATTTACTTTTGTATATATATATTTTTATATATTTATATATATGAACTTTTTGTCGAACTCTGTTTGATGAGCCTAGACTTATGTCTGGAGCGTTTATTTGCTTATATATATATATATATATATATATATATATATATATATATATATATATAAGCGTGTGTCGAACTTTGTTCGATGAGCCTGGATTTTATATCCGGAGTGTTTACTGTTTTAATATATATATATATATATCAACTGTGTGTCGGACTTTGTTCGATGAGCCTGGATTTTACATCCGGTGCGTTTACCGCTTTAATATATATATATATATATATATATATATATATACATCTAATCCCGCCTGGAGTTTACTTCGTGGCGGTTGATCGTCTTTACAGCTTTCTTTACTTTTTGTCCTGCCTGGAGTTTACTTCATGGCGGTTGATTGCTTTTAAAGCTTTATTTACATTTCTGATACCCCATGGAGGTTCTTCATGGTGGCTGATCATGTATGTATATATATATTTACAGCTTTTATATATACCTGCTTACTGCTTTCTTATAAATTGCGGAATCATGTGAGCCTAGGAATCATGTGATCACAGATTTAGTCTACTGGATCTAGATTCGGTTCCCGTGATGGACATTTTCAGCTGTAAGCAGCTTGTAAATTATTCACGGTGTTTTGATTTCCTCATATGGTTTTCATGCCCACGAGGAGTTCGACACTATTTTGTATATTATTTTCTCGAATTAAAAACAATCAAGCCGAGCACTTAATAAAAATGGGAGTGTAAAATGTCTCAATTACTATTGAGCATATAAGTTTGAAAAAACAACTTCTCTAAAACATCTGTAACACCTCCTTTCCGAAATAGAAAGAGAGGTTTCTTAAAACATAACAAAACTGATGAATTTAATAGCAAGGCTCTAATCCACAAAAGAATAGTCTTAAACTAATTAAATGTCTTAAGACAAACCATAATAAATGCCACACTTGCTCAAACCACAATCTGAAATAATTATTACAATTCCAAGTAAACTAACACATCAAGTCTAAACAGAATATTTCTAAATCATTGGAATAAATGGAGCTCTCATCACACTTGCCCTTGATTCCCCTGGTTACCTGCCGAAAGAAAACACAGCATGAGCCAAACGCCCAGTACGAATATAGAATACAAATAATGGACCGAAATAACTAACTCAATTAAATGAAAAGAGACGAACTGAAATGAAACGATCAAAACTAACGCAATTAAATGATAGGTTTGAATCAAATGGTCAAAAGTTATTTCATCCGAGCTCAAAATAAATAATAATATACTTTGCCACACAGTCAAGTCAAATAATGCCACACAGACAAATCACACACATTGGACCGCGAATCCAATGTATGTAAAATCGGAAGGCGTGTTTGGCACAAACATCACCAATCCGTAAGCAGAGCGAGCAGAAAACTAGGGTCGACCCATACGCCTCCCACAACAAAACACCAAATGGCCAACTCCCAACGGAGCACAAAACGGAGACGCCGTGGACTGATCACACCGCCACGGAAGGTGTCATGCCTCGGTGCCAAGAGGACATGCCTGTGGTACCCCCACAGGTGGTTATAGCTCAGGTATACCCTACGGTATTCTAACAAAATATAATGTCACAACACATGCGACACAACAAAGGGGTTCTAACATGTACATGTTAAACTGAAACGAAATATCAACACAAAGTCTCCAAATATATTAACATGTACTTTCTACAAAGATCGAAATAAATATTAACCATGACACACTAGACCAACGAGTACAAATACTAATGCCAAAATGAAACATTCTCACAAATTTAAAAAGGAACAATTATGAGAGACAAACTAAATTTTGAAACAAATAACGAAACGAACAAATTAAAAATAAAAGAGTCTCGCTGAAAGGGTACGGAATCCGTACCTGGATTAAGCAATGTAATATCCAAAATTTAAATAAGATTATGCTAATCTCCTTCAAGTCGATCTAATAAAATAAAATAAACTTTATTACAAATCTAATCATTAATAAAATGATACCGGTAAATTTATTATTAATTAACTGTTATAACTTTTAATAGCAAAATGATTCAATCTGATTTAATATATAAAATAATAATCTCAAAACAGTTTATAAGTTTAATCATTAATTAATTACTAAAATATTATACATATAACTTTACCGACCATTAACTTGACTTTTTTTTTTTTTTGCATCCCAGTTATTAATAACTCAAGTCTTCATGTTTTTGCCTATGATTACATTTAATATAAAGTATGCATATTTTATTAATAAATAACAATATAAATTTTAATTCATATAACATATATAAAACCTTAAACAATTTCAGCAAAGCCAATACTTCTACTATTTGTAATCCAACAATAGCAATAATAAGGTTTGGTGAAAAATAATAATAATATAATAATCATATATAGGTGCACAAAATTCAAAGCTATACCCTTCCTTTAATTGTACTGATCTATGTTTACATATCTTACATAGCAAACAAACAAACAAAAAAAATATATCCAACAGATCCTACTCATAATCTATATGATTGGCAAAATCAATAAAAGGTTTAATTAATTTACCTATTGAAACAAAACTTCACTTTTCTTTTTCCTTCTAGTACTGTGGTCGCCGCTTCTCTCTTCCTCTCTATTTCTTTTATCAAACTAATCAAGTAGCGTACAACGTATAGGGTTTTAAATTATTATTTTTTATTTTATTTTATTTTATTATTATTATTATTATATTTTATTTATTTATTTATTTTTATTTTTTTTTCAAATTTTAATAAGATTAGATATTACTCACATATAAATTAAACCCAATCAAATTTTAAGGCCCAATTTAATGAAATCTCTTACTTATTTTTAGTCCACATAAATTAAAACAATGTTTTACCCAAACATAAGAAAGCCCAAATTAAAATATTAAAAAATGAAATTGAAGGCCATTTATTTATTTATTATTTTACTGGGTATTACAACATCACTGCCATATCTTGTTCAAAATTGAATTTTTACACAAATTCAAACCCTGTGTATATAGGTGCGAACGAGGCCTCACACTACTTCCAAATAATTGTACATTGATCCACACACACACACACACACATTCATATAACAGTTTTTTTAAAAAGTGGCGGTCACCGTGGTAACACGGATATCGGGGGGTGCCTAACACCTTCCCTCCGCATAATCAATCCCCCGAACCCTAATGAATCTCGGTTTCACAGACCCGTTTAGCAGTGTCACATCAGTGGGTTAATGTGCAAACCTTTTCTCGGTTGTGTTGGTACAACTATATAAAAACCAACTGGCGACTCTTAACAGTCCATCGTCGACATGATATATGTCAGACCTTTTTCACTTGTTTTTTCAAACAAATCTCACCTAACATGAGAACACCAAAGAACAAGTAACGAAAAGGGACAAATAAAAATCCCGACGTTGACAAAGGCACTACTCAGTAATTGTTTCAGTAATTACTGTTTAATATTTTATTTTATTGATTCAATAATTGTCACTGCATAGTATCTCCATTATCAGATCAATAATTCATATTATTTGAATAATATTATTAGATAGCATTATTGACAATGTCTAAGGAAGTTCTGTCTAGGAAAGGGATTTGGTCACCTAATTGCGCGCTAATAAGGAGAAATCCTTGTCGGAAAGCCCCCTCTTTCCTGGGAACGACCTGGTTGTCATAATTGTGATTCTATAATATTATTTATGAATAATTAATTATTGATTTATATGATAATGAAATATTTATTCTACGTGGATGGATAGAGAAATATTTATTTTGTGTGGATATAAATAAAGGGATTAATGCTGAGGTATTTTATCAGTATTTTGTCGGTATGGACGTATTAAAAATCATCCGTATGTGGATTTCAGATATTTTGTGTTTGGAATTTGGAAAAATTTGAATATACAAAGTTGTAAAGAATTTAATTTTCTATGGAATGAACATAAAATTCATATTTTTCTGATAAAATGGCTATTTATTATGAATTATTTAAGTTGTGGAAATAAATATTTTTATTAAAATTATGGATGGGACCCACTTTGGTCCTTTGTTGATAAAATGTGCAGAATTAATTTTTCAAATGTGGTGGGCTGGTTATGTGGCGTGCTTCAAATTTGTTAGGGAATATTATTATTTTATTAATTTAGTCTGCTTTGGCATTATAGTATTTTCCTATAAATAGGGTGCTTAGTTAGAATTGAAATCACACCAGAAATAAGTTTTTTTTTTCTCTCTCTATCTCTATATTATCTAGCGTATTTTATGAGTATTTAGATACTTTGAGAGTTGCTATTCAGTGCAAGTTTTCTTCAGCATTACATCCGATATTCCAGTCAAAAGTACTGTTCTTCAGAGGTAAGGGATGTTATTTTTTTCTTAAATGATTTCGTTCAATATCATTATGCCGAAATATTGGTATAAATTGTATTATGAAATTTTTACCTTTTTATGTCGATGTTACTATTCACGTATACGACACTATTCACGTATACGTCACTATTCACGAATACGATACTATTCACGAGTACTATTCACGAATTATGATTTTTCTTGTGGAATTCCTACCTTTTTGTGTCGGGGTTACTATTCACGTATACGACACTATTCATGTATATGGTACTATTCACGAATACAACACTATTCACAGAAAAATGAAATTTTCTCTTCTTTGTCAAAGATGTCGATTTTGGTTACTATATTTGATTGTATCCATGTTTTGATTTTTATTTTTGAATTTTACTCCACTATGGTTATTATGGAGCGTTTTTTAACTTGGATTATCTAAAGTACGAATCCCTAATATTTGTCTTTTTTGTCTCACTGGATTCGTTTTCTTTAAAATATTTTTCATCATTCTCAGTCCTAAATAATGATATTACTGAATATCTTTGGCCGGTAGTGCAAAGATGAATGATTAACTGATGAATATCTTTGGTCCGTAGTGCAAAGATGAACATGTGTTGAGATGAACATGACCAACTGGTGATACAAATGAATATCTTTGGCATGTAGTGCAAAGATGAATATTTGATTCAAGATGTATATTGATTGATGTTACAGAGATAAAATATTGATTATGGACTTTTAAATCTTAGAAGATAGTAGAATTCATTCCTAACTTGACTCTTTTAATGGATTGATGTTTTTGCTGCAGTTTTTGATCTAAAACTTGTTGTATATTATATTCTATCAGATTTTTCCCTGTTGAAGACTAATGATAATTTGTTGTATATCATCTTAGTCTTAATATTCTTTACTGGGCTAGTTGAGCTCACCCTTTTTCTTTTTGTTCCATTTTTCTTCTCAAGAGGAGAGAATATAGCGGGAACTAGTCGGGGTATGGAATGATGGATCAAGATAGTTGTTTAGAAGTCCTCACTATTTTGTAAAATAGTGTATCAATAATTGTAATGAAGACTTATTTGAGTTTGAATACTGTCTAGAAGACAATATATGTATTTAAACTCACAGTATATGTGTTGTCGTATCTTGCACGATAATTATAATAATGAAGTTGTAGTTGTTTCTGTACCATGTATTTGGGGACTCATAATGGGTGATGTATACCTATTTTGGGGGCGTCACAGTTGGTATCAAAGCTTAGGGATATGGTCTCTAGCGGAGATCGGGGAATAAAACTAGGAGGGGAGAGACGAGTAATCCTTCGCTAGTGTGTCATACCTAAGCTTATTTGGTTTGTCAGTCGGAGTATATGGTTAATATTTGATATGTTAATTTGTTAATTAACCCTTGTTTTGTGGCAGTATTTGAAAATGACAGCTGGAAATATTCACAATGGAGTGAATGAGACCGTGGAGACGCCTTTAATCACCACCTAGGGGAACGTGCAACAGGAAGGCAATATTCCTCATGTAAACAACACTACCGAACAAATGATGAATGATGGGATGTTTAGAACCTTTTTGTAGTACATGCAAAATCAGACGAGGGAGACTCGTGTACAAAATTCGAGTGGAAATGATAGCAATGCGCGGCTTGTCACAGCCAAGCAATTCAAAGAGTTGGGACCACCAGAATTGGTGGAAAAGCCGAATCCAATCAAGGCGAAAACGTGGGTTAAGTAAATTACCAAGATATTTAATGTCTTGGGATGCACGGAGGAACATAAGGTTCCATTCGCCACCTTTATGTTCCGTGGTGAGGCAGATTACTGGTGGAAATCTGGGAAGCGTACCCAGCCTGCCGCACTCAATATGTCTTGGGAAACGTTTCAGAAACTGTTTAATGACAATTAATTTCCTGAAAGTATTCGTCATATGAAGGAGGTAGAGTTTATTAGACTATAAAAAAACATGTTTAGATCCAAGATGAGACCTAGGAACTATTCCTAGTTCTGTAATGAACTTTACATCTAAACAATCAACTTACAGCTTCATTTACATCTATATACTCTGTCTTTATCACTAAACCAGCAACTCTTTGCTGTTTGGAACCTTTGTAATTCACTGCACCACCGTTCAAGGTAACACCTTACCCTAAAATGGATTTGTTGTTGTCTTGGTCAGTCTAAAAAACTTGAGTGTGTTAAGCCCTCTAGTTTTAATTCAGACCCACCATTAATATGATCACATCCTTAGTACCGATTAAGTACTTTAAGATGTTTTCACTGTCTTACAGTGATCTTCTCTAGAATATGACCGATCAACATCAGGTCTCGTATATTTCATTGTATACATGATTGTCACTCATGCGATCTCTCTTTTAGGAGTCTATGGGGATTATTAAGAGAGATACACTCCATGGCTCATCAACATGAGACAACTCTTGGAGTTTGCCATGCTAAACGACTTTAGCATCAAATGAATATACGTTCCTTGGATTAAGTCGAGCATCCTCTAAAATCTATTTATATAGATTTGTATCCCCAATTTAGATACTCTTCCCAAGTCATTCATGGTGGAATGTTTAGATAACTTTATCTTTACTGATTGTAGCATTGGTATGTTATTCCTTATCCGTAGTATATCAATATATAATACTAGGAATGTCACGACGCTCCCACTGACACTTTTGTACACACTAGGTTCATTCTTGTTTTTGATAAAATCAAGCTCTTTTGATTGTTTCATCAAAACGAATGTTCCATTTTTGAGAAGCTTGCTTCAATCCATTTCTCTGACTATCTACAACTCTTACCTCATCGTATGTAACTGGATCATCATCTTCTATGATGCATACCTCATCATCATCCATGATGAATCCATACCTCCCAGGTATTTCAGTACTATTCCAGATTTACGATTCGGTTGTGGTACAATATGTCTATCTACAAGTTCCTCTTATTTGACTTATAGTATTTTTTGGTTCTTGAACTCTTCAAGATTCTATTATCCTCCCACTAGCCCCTTCATTGATAAACACCTTTATCTTAGAAGGTAGCGTGTTTCGTAACAAATACCTTTTGCTAAGTAGGATTATAGAACATATACCCTAAACTTACTTTAGGATTTCCCACAAATTTGTACTTGTCAAATCTTGTCCCAAGATTATCCTTTGAAACCTTTTCACATAAGCTGGACAATCCCTTTACCTTAACATACTTAAAATTAGGAATCCATCCTATCCATAACTTTTATGGAGTCTTGTGGCCGGATTTTGAGGTTACCTTTTTGTAGATATGCAACCATTTCTAGGACATTACCCCAGAAGAATACTGGAATGTCTGTAAAATCATTATGGACCGCACCATGTCCAACAAGGTACATTTTTTTCTTTCAGATACATCAATCATTTATTGCGTATCAGGAGGCGTCCATTGTGAGAAAACCATTTAAGATGATCTAGAAACTTATTGCACAAGATTTCCTCCTTGATCCGATCAAAGAATCCTAATACTTTGCCAATTTGTTTCATTTTTGAATTCTTTGAACCTTTCAAATAATTCACAATTGTATTTCAGAAAATACACACATTCAACTTTTTAAACGATCATCTCCTTTTCTTATACTAGTTTGTTCAATTTAAAAAATAATTTTACGTAAGTCAAGTACACAAAATCCATTAAGTAATATTTCATTTCTATACAAAACATTATTATTATTATTATAAATAGAACACCAATTGTTCTTAAATATAATACCAAAGATTTCATTGTCCAACAATAAAATGGAAATAATGTTTCCAACGAGAACTGGAATACAATAACAACTTATTGACTTAATAGACTTGCCCATAGGCTGTGCTAAACTATAAGTTCCTATGGCTGATGCAGCAACCTTTGCTTTATTTCTACACATAGGATTACTTATCTCTTGTTTAGCTTTCTTCTTGTGCTTGGTCCCTTCATAAATCTATATTTATGATAACCAAAGCCGGTATCCTATACCCAAGTAGAACCTTGACTTAAAGAATTTTTTTTATTTCAATCGTGAACAAAAAATTATATTTGTAACCGAAGCTTCACTAAGCTTCTTTGGTTAGCCTCTGCAAGATGCTTCTCGCAGTTTCCTTTCGGTGTCCAGGCTTATTGCAGTGGAAGCAAACTCCTTTGCTATCCGAATCAGTTTTGTTTTTATTATCCTTTGTTTTTGCCTTTTCTATTTACCTTCTTAGAATTGTTCTTCTTTTTAGAAGATCATTTGGCCCTTACCAGTAAGACTTGGTCTTTCTTGGTTGGAAAGTGACTCTCAACTATTTTTCAACATGTGAAGCAAATCAGCAAAGCTGATATCTAGCTTGTTCATATGAAAAATTCACACCAATTGTGAAAGGAGTCCAGGAGTGAGTGCAAGATCAAATCTTGGCTCAAATCTCCATCCATGACAAAACCCGTTGTCCTAATTGTTCAATTAAATTGATTATATTAAGGACTTTTGTCTGTATTGTAGTGTAATCAGTCATTCTAGATCGAAAGAGCTCCTTAGATATCTGATATCTATCAGTCCTACTTTCCTCACCATCAACTACTTGATGTGTAAGAATATAGTAAGAGCATCCATAGTTTCATGCTGACGCTGAAGCACGTTACTCATGGATGCGAGAATGATGCATTGAGCCAACTGTGCATCATCTTGCCACTTTCTAAAAGTAGCAATCTCTTCCTCGAGGCATTGTCTCGCAACCATTGCGAGGATAGGCGATAAGAAGAATATAAGATAGTTTTTCAAATTGTGAGAACTATTCTCAATTTCCTTAACCAATCCGCTTAATTAATTCCCTAGGTTAATTTAGCATCTAATATGCTACGCAGTGATAATAATTTTAGACATTGTAAAATTCTATAAATGAATTTATAATTAACAACATTTTAGCATACATTCTTTTGTTAATTACCAAAATAATTTAGGTCTTGTTTTAAATTGGTATCTCCCACTATTTTCATCAAACTATATTACCCTCACTTATATAGTTTGGCAAAATCTAATTAAAGATATGCTAGTGAGAATAAGGATCCCATTTCAAATGTATATAGCCTTGTGGTGACACAACAAACTATATATAAATAAATAGGTAGACAACTCTTGTCAATTACATCAATTATGCAACTCCTTGTATTTTGCCTCTTAGATTATTTTGATCAAGTGGTGGCACATCCAAATCAAAATTATCCAAGTTAAGTCCAACCTAGCACTCCACATATTCAAAAAAGAAAAGCATTGTCCTTGTGGTGACACAACAAAACAACATTGTTCAATTTTTTTTATAAGCATCAAATGTGATAAAATTAACATTTAAAAGAATTAAGATAAGTCTTGTGGTGACACAACAAACTTATACTAATTAATTGATACTCTATTATTTTTATCATGCTAGAAGGCGACATTCGATGCTCCAAATATTTTTGAAAGCTTATGACTTAATATAAAAATTTGAAGGGTTTGTTATTAATTTGGCTCATCTTGTTTAGCGCACATGCACACACACACACACACACACACACACACACACACATATATATATATATATATATATATATATAAAATACATGTCATATTAATTAACATGTGAAGCATGTTTGCATAATATATAGTATAAGCATGCACATATAGAATACTATATTCTACCTGGATTGGTTATGGACTTTATTCTAGTTTGATTCACTAGAGCCACCAAGTGAACCAAAAGGTCAAACCCTAGGGGTGCAAGAATTAATATTTAAATATAACTATTACATTTAAACCCGGGCTCCATTACAAACGGGTCTTCAAGCGCTCCTTGCTCCTTGATCTCCAATTCTTCAAAATAATTCTAACTATTCCTATTACAAAACTATTTAAAATAAATAGAAACCTTGATCATCAGTCAATGGGAAGTACATAGGAGGATGATATAATTTATATTAAAAAAAATTAGAGAAGACGAGGTACGCAGACCCCATTTAATAAAACTCATACATTCATGCATCCAACTAAAATAAAATCCAATCACATTAGTCAATAGTCCATAATCAATCCCATTTAATATCATACACATCACTATATGCATCAATAAATAACATTCATCTCATGAATAATAAACATTCAATATATATATATATTGATATCATTTAATGGGCAAATTTAGTTAGTATAAAATCTAAATTTTGAATAAAAATAAACTCCTTTATTTTAATCCAATTTTAAATCAAAATAAATTTCTTTTATTTTAATTTATCCTATTTTGAATAAAATAAATTATTTTATTTTAATCAAAATCTTTAATCAAAATAAATTCATTTATTTTAATTAATTATGGAATCTAATTCCAAGTCAAAATAAACTCTTTTATTTTAGATAATATGAAATCTTATTACATATCTAAATAAACTCTTTATTTAAGGAAACACTGATTTTCTTTTCTATTCACAAATAAACTCCTTTATTTTGAATAATATGAAATCTTATTACATATCTAAATAAACTATTTATTTAAGGAAACACAGATTTTCTCTCCTATTCACAAATAAACTCCTTTATTTTGAATAATATGAAATCTTATTCCATATCTAAATAAACTCCTTTATTTAAGGAAACACAGATTCTCTTTCCTATTCACAAATAAACTTCTTTATTTTGAATAATATGAAATCTTATTCCATATCTAAATAAGCTCCTTTATTTAAGGAAACATGGAATCCAATTTCAACTCAAATTAGTTATCATGAAATCTAATTCTAACTCTAATTAGTTAGCATGAAATCTAATTTTTAAGATTAAAATAAACTTTTTATTTTAATTATAAAATAATTAAGAATATTAACTGTATATATATATATATATATATATATATATATATATATATCATATATATAGTTACAGTATATATATGTTACTATATATAGTTACAGTTTATAGTTACTATATATATGTTGTAACCTTATATATATATATAAAACTTGTAGCATGATTAGTATCCTGAATCATGATTCAAAGCCACTGTAACGTAATACACATATTCATCGAAAAACCGTACAGTTTAGTCTTTTTTAAAAAAAATAAATTTTATACAATAAAATTATGCCCAATCATATTATTCTAAACACATATCAATATACATATCAAATTAAAACAATTAATAATTCACATAAAGGTTTGGCTCTGATGCCACTGTTAGGTTTGTAATATTCATGAACGCAATCAAATTGCATAAATTAAGCATAAGCATGGAAAATCTGAGTTTTAATATTTTACAAACCATATACCCGGATCATCCTTTATGCGCAATTATTAATTAAATGAACAGATAAAGAACAAGAATCATACCCTTGAATATTCGAGTTTCCTTAGGTACAAGTTCACCTCCAAATCTTTTTCGCGTTCAACTTGAATCCACCGGGTTTGGTTCCTTCCTTTAATTAACGTTAGCCACCCAAGTGTTTGGCCTCTAAAGGTGATCCACCAAGGAAGAAGAAAAATTCAAGAAGATGGTATTTGGCAAAACCTTAATTTTTCTATCTCTCATAGAAAAGGTGTACTCTCCCAACTATTAGAATTACGTCTGTTATGAAAAAAATCAACAACCACCCTCACCTATAACAAGACTCCTCTTATTTATAGATGTGGGCGACTCTCCTTAATAATTAAGGAATTGGATTTTATTTTAATTAATTAAATTTCTTTAATTAATTATGCTCCCAATCTTATTAGGAATAATTACTTAAATCTTTTAATTAATTTTCCTCCGAATCTTATTAGGAATATATGAGAGTTCTTTTATTAATTAATTCCCAAACTCCTTTAGGAATTAAATAATAATAATAATAATAATAATAATAATAATAATAATAATAATAATAATAATAAGACTCTCTTATTAATTTTTATTTAATATTTCCAAAATATTAAATAATAAATATTAAGCTATTTAATTAATTCTATCACCATAGATTAAATTAAATATACTTAATTTATTATTACGATTATGTCATTAACTTCTTAAATAATTATTCTTTCTTTTATGGTGTGACCCTTTAGGTTCTCCATATTAAACCAGTTGTGAATAAATCAATTAGAATAATTATAATCTTATTTAAATAAATAAATTAAACTATTAATTTATTTAAATAAACAATATTTATTCTACAACATGGATAAGCCTCCCTAGCGATCAACTACTTTTCAGATAATATAGATTTCAACATTAATCATAAAAGAACATTTGAGTAAATAGTTACCGTACAATTCAATCCTTCCACCGTTCAATGTCCCAATTAAATATAAGACATGAAATTACCATCAAGTCTTATTTTATTTAATTATATATTTTTCAATTCTTAAATGCACAACACCAAATAATACAAATTAGAAACTATTTTCTAATTTCATTCTGCCTTGGCGGACTACTGGGTTGTCATTTATCGAATCACATAGGACATTTCTCTTCTTTTACTAGAAGTGGTAGATTCTTTATTGATTATATATTATCTCCATGTACAAATTATTATACCCAAGCATACCCTTTGATATACCCTAAGGGTCTTAAGGAATAAGTCAAAGTATAACTCATAATACACAAGATACTATGATGATCTCAAGTCCAAGGATCACTTGTACTACTATCACTACAGGAATTTCTATTGACAGACAAGTAAAACTCCGTTAGGTAATACTTAGCGAGCCACATTCAGTGAACTAATTCTCTAATAAGCACCTACATACTTACTTTAGTGTCTCTACACAAATGATCATGAGGTCAATCATACTCATCCAATGAGTAAACAACGTATGTATCAATCTATCCTGATTCACTAATCCCCAATTTAGTAATCCAACAATTGAGAACTATTTTAGTTTTAAGCTTTCTAAGAATTTAGATCTTATTAGAATGATCATCATCATTATTCTAAAAGCATTGCTTAAAACTATGAGTTTATCACATATTATAAAGCAACATCATGTAGATAATTAAAAGCCTTTAATAAATTAATACTTTTTATTAATAAATAAACAAGATTATTACAAAGTATATGCATTATCATCAAACACGATTGGCTTGTGTGCATACTACTTTCAGGAATATCCTCAGTTTTATTCTTCAGCTGATGATATCTAGAACGAAGATCGATCTTTGAAAAGAATTGTGCTCCTTGTAACTGGTCGAACAGGTCATCAATGCGAGGTAGCGGATACCTATTCTTGATGGTGACATGGTTCAATTACCGGTAGTCAATACAAAGTCGCATACTCCCATCTTTCTTCTTTATGAATAAAATAGGAGCACCCCAAGGAGATGTACTAGGACAAATGAAACCAATGTCTAACAACTCCTATAGTTGGACCTTTAACTCCTGAAAATCAATAGGAGCCATTCGATATAGGGATTTAGAAATGGGATTTGTACCAGGTTCAAGGTCAATAAAGAATTCAACTTCACGTTTTGGGGGTGGACCGAGAAGTTTTTCAAGAAATACGTCAGGAAATTCACTAACAACAGAAATATTATTCAAATCTGACGTATTTTTGTTCAAGTCCGTGACATGGGCTAAGAAAGCTTGACATCCGTTTTTCAATAAACGAATAGCTTTATGGCTTGATATGACAGTGATTGACTTTAGTGGGTTGGTTGCTTGAATTCGCATAACAGGTTGGTTAGGAATATGAAAACTAACAACCTTACAAAAATAATAAATTTTAGCATGATGAGTGGTTAACCAATCAATCCCTAAAATTACATCAAATTCAAGTATTTTCAAAGAAATAAGATCGACATGTAATGTGATGGTACCAACTTGGATCAAGCAAGATTTATAAATAGTTGATGTAACGAAAGTTTCTCCTAACGGAGTTTCAACAGATAAGTCAAAGTCTAATTTCTCCAGAGTCAAGTTCAAACGTTGAGCACAAGCAGGAAAAATAAAAGAATTTGTAGAACCGGTATCTAATAAGGTATAAACTTCGCAAGAGTTTATGATTAGCTTACTTGTGATCACCTCGTTCGGGTTCCTCGTATTTTGGGCAGTCACGAAAAACGCTCTTCCAGGAACCATCGACTTTGACTTGTCTGGGATAGCCTTTGGAGTCACCATCCCCGTTGGACTTGGTTTTGCAACAAGACAATCTCTAGCTTTATGACCTTCCTTTCCACATTAATAACACACCTTGGATTATTGTGGACAGTTTGGGCAGATGTGTCACTCTTTCCGGCATTTATAACAAACGACCGGTGATCGTTTTCCTCCCCTTGAAACAATTGATGTTTGTACTGACGTCTTCACGTTATCATTGTTGTACCTTTCCTTTTTAAAATCTCCCCCCGACTCACTTTTTCTACCATAATGGCCACGATTACCACCAGAGTGGTTACCGCTTTTGTCCGATTATTTTCCTCCCTGCTGGTTGTCATTGCTCTGATGACTGCTGCCACCGGTATGACCCTGGTTGTGGTCCCTCAGTTGAACATGCTCATTATCTCGCTCTAATAATTGAGCCCTTTTTACAACATCTGAATATAAAAAAAATTTATGAGAGATAAGATATTGCCGAATCTCGGGTTTTAGACCTTTCAGAAACATCCGCGTCATTCGTTCCTCATTCTCTACCAAATAAGGTGCAAACCTGGATAACTCTGCGAACTTCGCCTCGTACTAGGACACCGTCATGTTGTTTTGTTCTAGTCTAATAAACTCTACCTCCTTCATATGCTGAATACTTTCAGGAAAGTACTTGTTATTAAACAGTTTCTGAAACGTTTCCCAAGACATAATGAGTGCGGCAGGCTGGGTACGCTTCACAGATTTCCACCAGTAATCTGCCTCACCACGGAACATAAAGGTGGCAAATGGAACCTTCTGTTCCTCTGTGCATCCAAATACATCAAATTTCTTGGTATTTTTCTTAACCCACGTTTTCGCCTTGATCTGATCCGACTTTCCCATAAATTCTGGTTGTGCCAACTTTTTGAACTGCTTGGCTGTGACAAGTCGCGCATTGCTATCATTTCCACCCGTATTCTGTAAATGAGTCTCCCTCGTCTGATTTTGCATGAATTGCAAAAAGCTTCTAAACATCCCATCATTCATTATTTGTTCGGTAGTGTTGTTTACAGGAAGAATATTGCCTTCCTGTTGCACGTTCCCCTGGGTGGTGATTAAAGGTGTCTCCACGGTCTCATTCACCATTGTTAATATTTCTAGCTGCCATTCTCAAATACTGCCACAAAACAAGGGTTAATTAACAAATTAACATATCACATATTAACCATATGCTTTGACTGACCAACCAAATAAGCTTAGGTAGTGTCGATGTCGGGATTTTTAGATGTCCTTTTTCGTTACTTGTTCTTTGGTGTTCTCATTTTAGGTGAGATTTATTTGAAAAAACAAGTGAAAAAGATCCGACATGTATAATGTCAAAGATGGGACTGTTAAGAGTCGCCAGTTGGTTTTTTAAATGGTTATACCAACACAACCGAGAAAAGGTTTGCACATTGACCCAGTGATGTGGCACTGCTAAACGGGTCAGTGAAACCGAGATTCATTAGGGTCCAGGGACTTGGTTATGCGGAGGGAAGGTGTTAGGCACCCCCCCGACATCCGTGTTACCATGGTGACCACCTCTTTTCAGGTCAATGTGCTGTTATTTGGAAGTAGTGCGAGGCCTCGTTCGCACCTATATACACAGGATTTGAATTTATGTAAAAATTTAATTTTAAGCAAGATATAACAATGATGTTTTATAAAAAAGGTTTTTCAAACCCTGATGCTCAATAGTAATTGAGACCTTTTACACTCCCATTTTATGAAGTGTTTGGCTGGATTGATTTTATTTTACGAATGCGAGGCATCCGTACGAAAATAATGTACAAAATAATGCCGACTTCCTTGTGGGTATTAGAACCATCTGAGGAAGTTCAGACATCGCAGAATAATTTACAAGCTGCTTACAGCTGAAAATATCCATTACAGGAACCGAATCTAGATCCAATGGGCTGAATCTGTGAACACATGATTCCTAGGCGCACAAAATACTGCAATTTGTATGAAAGTAGTAAGCATATATATATATATATATATATATAAAAAGTATATATATATATATATATATATATATATATATATATATATATATATATATATATATATATATATATATATATATATATATATATATATATATGATCACCAACTACGAAACACCTCCATGGAGGATCAAAATATAAATAAAGTCAGTAAAGCTATCAACCGCCACGGAGGAAATTCGAGTAAGGACAAAAAGTAAATAAAGTCAGAATATATCAACCGCCATGAAGGAAACTTCAAAGGGACAAAATATAAAGAAAGTCAGTACAAAGCGATCAACTCGCCACGAAATAAACTCGAGGCGGAGACAAAGCGTAAAAGAAAGTCAGAATAACGATCAACCACCACGAGTGAACTCCAGTGGGATTTAAAATGTATATATATATATATATATACACACATATACATAAGCAATAAATGCACCGGATGTAAAATTCAGGCTCATCGAACAGAGTTCGACAACAGTTCATATATATATATATATATATATAAAAGCGATAAACGCTCGGATATAAAATCGAAAGCTCATCGAATGCAGTCAGACACACGCTTAATATATATAAATATATATATATATATATATATATATATATATATATATATATATATATATATATATATATATTAAAAGCAATAAACGCACTGGGCAAGTCTAGGCTCATCGAACAAAGTTTGACACACGCTTTATATATATATATATATATATATATATATATATATATATATTGACTAACATTATCGTTTATTTGCTTTTCTATATATATATATATATATATATATATATATATATATATATATATTACACAAGCTGAAACAAAACCGCGGACTAAAGTCCGGGCAAATGCGTGCAACACGACTCTCAACGTGAAGAAGGGTGTGTGCAGAGATGAAGAGAAAGACTCTAAAGTGTGTGAGAAGGCTTACAGTTGACTACCAAAGAAGACTTCTATATCTTTAGAGTGGGTAAACACTGGCTTTTATAGGTACAAAAGAGGCTATATATGAGCTCACAGGTGTTTAAAATGAGAAAGTACACTACATGGGGTGAGTGCAGAGCAAATTGGGCAGGGCTTCCTCGCTGTTTTCTCTTTTTAAAATGGGCAGCCCAAGCCCTCTATTTATAGACGATTTAGCCGCAGGTGTACCTGTGGCTGAGCCGCAGGTGTACAAGAGGCAACCTAGGTGGGCCCGAGTTTTTCGGGTCGGGTCAAGTCGTCTCGAAGTACATGCACTCGGGCATTGTAATGTCCACTCGAACTTTCAGAAGTGCAATCCGGGCATCGTTTGAGGTATACGGGACCTATTTCGGACCGCCATTGTCCAGAGTTATACGATGGCATGGGATTAGAGTTTGTACGAAGTCATTGAAGATGGGACGATGCCCTCCGGTCTTCAAACTTCAACTTCCATCCGTTACCCCGCACAATAGTAACTCGGGATTGGTTAGTCGTGTGGGACATCGTTGCGTAGAGATGTTTGAGATAACGTGGCATTGCATCGTGTTGGCTAGATGGAGATGTTCCCCCTCACCGGTGTTATCGCTGGATTGGGCTGATAAAACAGATGTTGCTCAGGCTTCGCTGAGATTGGACTGCTGCATTTGTTGAAGGACCTCATTGTCATCTTTGAGGTGTGCCTGTCTTCCCGATGTTATCGCCGGGTTGGTACAGTGTATCTTGTTGTGAGCGCCGAGATTGAAGCTGGTCGCATTTGAAACAAGCATCTCTGGGGTTATCGCCGAAACTGCATTCCTTGGGGTTATCACCAAGGTTGGTGGCTATTCCCATGGTTGGGACTGAGACTGAATACCTCGGGGTTATCTCCGAGATTAATCGGTCTTCTCCAGTGTGTGTTCCGGTATTGGATCTGCACGCCTCGGGGTTATATTCGAGGTTGGATTTGTTATTCCCAGAGTGATCTGGGGTTGATGTTGAACTGCTGATAGTATCTAGTATGGATATGGATTGTCTTTCAGGGTTCCCTCTTAAAAGACGAATTTGTCCTCCTATAATGCTAGTGACAAGTGTACAAAAAATTTCTAGTGTCTACAGATGCCCCTATTTATCATACTCATGCATGACGATGCATGGGTATGATAAAGAATCCTAGACATTTGAAACACAACAAGACAAACATAGTACTATGGGTAGCAACATGATGCAACTGTATGATGCATGTGTACGGGGTTGTAGCCCAACATGCTGGGGATGATTGCTGGCTCCCTGTTGCTTCAACTGGGGATTGGCAATGATGACCAGATTTGATGTGTAATCCAAATCTATTAGAATGTTGGAGTTATCACCAAATCCCTGTGTTCTTGGTAATGACTTGATCCTAAAGATGTACCTCTTATGTGTAAGAGATCTATGGGGATAAAGCTTGGTCTATTTGAGGATGTGTATAAAATATTCCATCATCGATCCTCTTTGATAACATTGACCTTTCCTGGTTGGTATCGCCAGGACATGTCAAGATTTTGTTGATTTATCGCCAATCGCAAATCTTTGTCAGAATGCGACCTTCGTTGACGTGTACTTCAATCGACATTTGAATCAACTACCGAAAAATCCCGTGGGATATCTTTATCAAGTACAACTTGACCATCGTTGTCGTGTAGATCAATGGAACACTGCGTTGTAACCCCCACCGGGGATCCGCTGGGGAAATATGAGTAGTCGAGCATGAAATCCTCGAATAGCTCTAGAGCTCTGATAGGTTTAATCGCTATCGGCTGAGATAACGTCAAGGCTGCTTGACCTTCATTGATATGTGTGTCAACAGATGAACATGCGTTGTAACCCCCATCGGGGATCTACGTTGAGATCATCGATGATGTGTGTAGCAGCGGCTGGTCATTGGATGGCTTTCGATGCTCTGTTGGGCTTTCTTTCCACGGTTATAATGATGTCAAGGCTGTTTGACCTTCGCTGATTTGTGTGTCAACGGATAAGCATGCGTTGTAACCCCCGTAGGGGACATACGTTGTAACCCCCGTCAGGGATCATGTTGATCTTTTAGGGTAATGACCCAGAGTTGGCGACTTCATTTGATCCTTCCAGCTCAGGCGCTGGCCCCTCAGATGACCCATTCGGTTTTGTTGGCACAAATCCTCTTCCATATAGGCCTGACATCCCTGTTGATAGAGATCCAGTGACTCAGGAGGAGTTACATCAGGTGGACAGGATTGATGATGTGGACATCGACACCTTGGTCTTCTTCTGATGTGTATTCTCGTTATATCTTTTGATAGGCCTCTGTTAGTAGTAGGGCGTCTGTGCCCTATTTCCCTGTATTTGATAGGCCTCTGTTAGTAGTAGGGCGTATGTGCCCCATTTCCCTGTATTTATAGTTGTACAGAGATGATGTATTAGATGATGATATACTTAGGAATGTATGCACAGTTTTTCCATTCCCTATATCATATTGCCATCTATTATCTGTTATGCACGTATCATATTATGCATATGTATGTATGTCCAGAGATATTCACCATTGACCCCTGGATGGTCTTATGACACGGCCCGCACAGATGTCTTCTTCGACAGTTAGCCGTATAGATCATACCCCACCATCATTGGTGGCATTGGGTATGCGATCATGGTATGATAGCATGTCACCACCAAACAGGGTGACTATAGATCATTTGCTGCAGCATACCATGACATTATTGATGTTTCAGGTTCCCGCAGGGTTTTGTGGACAGGATGCTAGAGCATTGGATAACGAATAGGCAGGTTTTCTGATTCGGGACCCATGAGTTGACTCCTACTCTGGAGGAGTATGCATGATTGACGATGCTGCCTTTAGACAGACCTTGCGTGCATCTGGCTTTGGGAGACATGAGTAGACGATTCATGACTCTCACTGGATTGCGGCGTAGAGTGGTACAAGATGAGCTGACATCTAGCCACGTGATATCCCAGCATTTTCTGTATGACAGATTTGGCTCTGAGGATAGCTATTCATGATATTCTGGGGATTTCACCGCATCGGAGGATCACTGGCGTTTGGCAAGGGTTGATTTACTACTGCTTTGCATACTATCTTATGTCTTTATGCCACAATACATGGATGAAATAGACATCGGTGTCATCATGGCCGTGAGAGCTCTTAGGGAGGGTCGTACCATTGTACCTATTATTGTAGTAGAGACCCTGCAGTCAGTATCCTACTGCTGCACTTATCCGACAAGAGTGTTCACTGGGAGTTCGGTCATGCTGTATGTGTGGTTTATGTCACACTTGAGACCGATTGGTACATTTAGACGGCATGGATATTGTTTCACCCATGATATAGCTATGTCATACTCCTTTCAGCCATCGGAGTGTATAGATGCTCTGTCCTGGTCCATATTTTTGGCAGATATCAGAGATCCGTTTAGCATATTGTCGTGTTCGGGGCTTAGCTCACCATACAGCTTCATTACTCATGCTCCGGGCATGGATTACCTCCCTCTGGCTGGTTTGAGGGGTGTGACTACTTATCACCCACTGGCCGTGATGTCACAGTTTGACCAGTTTCAAGATTTTAATCCTTTCGAGGGGGCGATAGGTCATCGTTCAGCTTCTCGATATCTTTTAGTAGAGGACCGATCCCGTGTGTATGCTTGTTGGGATTAACGTGAGATAGCTGCTTTTTCTGTGAGCCATCCAGGTTGTTCTACAGAGTATTCCGCCTGGATGGAGACAGAGATTTTATCGGCTGCTGCAGTATCTACAGTACTGGATATCGAGTCAGATGATATAGAGCCCATGGAGGACATTGATTCCCACCTCGAGGAGGAGCCCGCTGCTGGGTTGCCAGTATTTCTTCCAGATTCTCCCAGTACCAGTACTGTTGTGATTCAGCACTCAGCACAATACTTTGAACAGAGTCTTCATCTGATGACCTTCGATAGAGATCAGGCTCGATATATGATGTTGACTGCCCTTGATGGGAGAGATGCAACTCTATTAGAGAGAGAAGAGGCATTTGCTCGCAGAGATGACGCTGTTGTTGAGCGGGACGAGGCCAAATCAGCCAGAGACGCAATGATAGTTGAGCGGGACAGTGCCATATCTGCTCGGGATGTAGCCGCCACAGATAGTACTGCAGTGAGGTCCCTTACCACTGGCATGATCGCAGAAATGAGCGCATATATTGATGATCATATGGTCACCATACAGATGGCTGCAGATCTGTTGGGTCGTGTGGATATTCTTATACAAGAGACCACAGCTTCACCTCCATCTTCTGAGAGGGATGCCATGTTGGGCTTGTTAGCTCGCATATACCCTGACTTGTAGATGAGCTTGTATTTTCCTGCACAGACTAGCTTAGCCACTTTGTCATGTACAGTTTACATTGTATATATCAAATAGCATTATATATATGACAGGGAAATATATTTTTGGATCACTTCCCTTTTAGATATGCTTTGCTACTTGCTTGATATTTTGCTTGCTGCTCCAGGGCTTGTGGTCTTGATGTATTCTGAATTCCTCCTGGGTGGATGGACATTGAGATGTCTCTAGATAGTTCAGAATGGATCATCGATCTGTATGTATCCCTACCATCTATGGTGTCTTGGGATTGGTTTCTATATGGAAATGTAGAGAGGAGTGTGGCATTCTTCTCTGAGTTTGACCGCACCACAATTGGTCGCTAGTACTTCTATTTAGGAGAAGCCTAGTTAATTCCATCTCTTATGGATTGGTGTTGCTCTTCAAGGTATGACCACATCTTAGATGGTCGCCGAATCTCCTATTTGGGAGGAGTTCAGGTAATTCCATCCCTTTGGTCTGAAGCCAATGGAATGTAGTGGATTGAAGGGTGATCCCAGTACCAACTGACAAGGGTTTGTGTTTTGGTAGGGGGTGAGACCGAACCATGAATGGCTGCCTACGTACTCTTATTGAAGAGGAGATCAGGTCTGCTTAGTTCGAACCTGGTGTAAGAGGTTCAACGCTGTATGTGGCTGAAATGGTGTAGGAATGTTTTTGTTGTTTTTGTTTTATCGAGGAGAAGAGGGAAGAAATGTTTTTGTTGTTTTTGTTTTATTTCGGAGAAGAGGGTAGAAATGTTTTTGTTGTTTTTGTTTTATTGCGACCGGGCCATATGAAATGGTTGCCTATGTACTCCTATTGAAGAGGAGATCAGGTCAACGTAGTTTGCTCCTTAGGGCGAGTGGAAAAGCGTAATCCCATGTGCATGTCAGAGTACGGGGAGGAGAAAGTTTAATCCTAGGTTGAGGATAAACTGTAGATATGGGAAGTTTGATCCCATGTATGGGTAACCAAACTGCAAACGCAAGAGGTTTAATCCGCGGTGGGATGACCTAAGTCGTAGAAACGCAAAGGAGAGCCAGACTGCTGGCTTGAAAAGTATGTTTCCGTGAGGGGCAAAATGTAGAAGAGTTGTATGTGGTAAAGGGTTAAAGAACCGGAATGACTGGTGATCTGATGGTTCCGCACCAGGGTATTTGCGAATTACTTCAGACATAGTACCGTTTCACGGCGTCTGAGTTGATGAGTTGTGGAAATTCATCGCCGTCCATTTCTTACAATCTGAGAGCGCCTCCTGTCAATATTTCCTTGAAAATAAACGGGCCTTCCCAGTTAGGAACGAATTTTCCCTTAGACTGATCTTGGTTGTCGAGGATATTCTTCAAAACCAAGTCATGTTGTTTAAACTGCCGTAGCCAGACTTTTTTGTTGTAGGATCTGGCGATCCTTTGTTGATATAACTAACCATGGAAGATAGTCGCGGTTCACCTTTCTTCTATTAGAGACAATTGGTGATACATGTCTTGTACCCATTGGTCTTCATCCAGCTGAGCGTCTATTAATACTCTTAGGGATTCGATTTCAACTTCTATGGGGAGCACTACTTCCATCCCATAGGCTAATGCGTAGGGGGTTGCCCCAGTGGAAGTGCACATTGAGGTTCTGTAGGCTAACAGAGTAAGAGGCAATAGGTCAGGCCAATCTTTGTGGTTGGCAGACATTTTTTGCATAATCTTCTTGATGTTTTTGTTAGCCGCTTTAACAACACCGTTCATCTTTGGACGATAGATGACCGAGTTAAGATGTTTGATGTGGAATTTACTGCATAATTCCTCCATCATTTTGTTGTTGAGGTTCTTGGCATTGTCTGACACAATCACCTCTGGTTGTCCATATCGACAAACGACATTGTTTCTGATGAAAGCAATGATGACTTCTTTAGTAACCCTAGGGAAGGAGGCTGCTTCTACCCACTTGGTGAAGTAGTAGATCATGGTGAAGATAAACCAGTGTCCATTACTGGCTTTAGGCTCAGTGGGCCCAATCACGTCCATTCCCCACATTGCGAAGGGCCAAGGCGAACTCATATTGTGGAGTTCCCGTGGAGGGGCGTGGATAGCATTCCCATGAATCTGGCACTGATAACATCTCCTGATGTGGTCATTGCAATCAGCTTTGAGAGATAGCCAATAATATCCCATCCTGAGGACTTTCTTGACAAGGAGGGGGCTACTCATGTGGGGGCCACAGACTCCGCCATGGATTTCATCCATAAGCCTTTGGGCTTGATCTTTGTCTAAACATCTGAGGAGACCTAGTCCTGCATCTCTTTTGTAGAGCGCATCTCCACTAAGGTAGAATTTCATAGTAAGTCGATGGATCCGCCTTTTCTCAGTCGGGCTCGCTTCCGCGGGTGTAGATCCATCTCGTAGATATTCCTTGATATGATGATACCAAGGATGTTGGATGGGAGGTAACTCATCCGATACTTCTCCAACATAATTCCCATAGGCTGGGGCCTTGTGCAAGGAAATTGGGATGCTTGGCAAATGTTCCTTATCTGATATGTGAATCAAGGATGCCAAAGTTGCTAACGCGTCCGCAAAGTCATTCCTATTATGAGGAATGTGTAGAAAGGAGATTTCTTCGAACTCCAAAGCCATCATCAAAACCTGCCGATGGTAAGGCAGCAAATGTAGTTCCTTGGTTTGATAGATTCCGGTGGATTGCTTGATTACCAACTCTGAATCTCCAAAGACAAGTTAACACCGATGCCCATGGAGCGGGCAAGTTTTAGCCCCATGAGGCGACCTTCATACTCGGTCGTATTGTTGGTGCCGACAAACCGTAATTTGACTGACAACGAGATCTTCGCTCCCGCACTGGGATATTAGAAGCGCTCTAGCTCGAACCTTCCATATTAATAGCTCCATCAAAATACATCTTCCATGATTGGCCGCGTATCGTCTTGATGGTGTTCTTTGCCTTTGTCATTACTCCTTCATCGGGAAATATGTTTCCAAGGGTTTGAAATCCCCCGAAGGTGCGGCGACCAGGTTGATCCGCAATTCCTTGACCTTTGATGGACTTTTGAGTCACATATACGATGTCAAATTGTTGTAGGATCAACTGCCATCTGGACAGCCAGAAATTTAACATGGGTTTGTTGAACACGTATTTGAGAGGATCCACGTGGGATATGAGATGGGTTGTGTGACCATGGTGGTAATGTTGTAACCTCATGGAAGCCCATGCTAAAGCACAACACGTCTTTTTGATCAGAGTGTACTCGTGTTCACTGCTGTCGAACCTTTTGCTGAGGTAATAGATAGCTCGTTCTTGGCCTCTATCGTCCTTCTGTCCTAGCATGCAGCCCATGGAATTGTCACTTATGGACAGGTACATGAACAGGGGAACATCATCCCTGAGTGGTACCAACACGGGAGCTTTGACTAGCTATTTCTTGATTGTGAGGAAGGCCTTTTGACACTCATCATTCCATTTTATGGAGGAGTTCTTCCTTAATAGCTTGAAGATTGGCTCACAGGTTGCTGTGAGTTGGGAGATAAACTTGCTAATGAAGTTGATTCTTCCCAAAAATCCCCGTATTTCCTTCTTTATCTGAGGAATGGGCATTTTCGTGATGGCTTGGATTTTGGCAGGATCCAGCTCAATCCCTTTGTGGCTGACTAGAAATCCTAGCAACTTGCCTGATTTAATACCAAAGGCGCACTTAGCTGGATTCAACTTCAAGTTGTACTTACGCAACCTGTTGAACAACTTTTTGAGATGGTCTAGATGGTCATCCTCCTTCCGGGACTTGACAATGATGTCATCCACATAGATCTCGATCTCTTTATGCATTAGGTCGTGAAAAAGAGCCATCATAGCTCGTTGATAGGTGGCTCCGGCATTGACGAGGCCGAATGACAACCGCCTATAGCAAAAGGTTCCCCAAGGCATGATGAAAGCAGTTTTCTCATGATCTTCCTCAGCAACCATAATCTGATGGTACCCTGCGAAGCAATCAGCAAAGGAGTACATGTTATATTGCGTAGTATTGTCAATGAGAATGTGGATAAATGGCACGGGAAAGCTATCTTTTAAGCAAGCTTTGTTCAACTCCCGATAATCCATGCAAACTCGCACCTTCCCTCCAGGTTTAGGTACGGGCACGATGTTGGATATCCACTCAGGATATGTAGACACCATGATGATGCCAGCTTGAAATTATTTCACAATTTCTTCTATCACCTTTAAACTCCACTCAAGTTTCAATCGCCTGAGCTTTTGCTTAACTGGCTTAAATCCCTCTTTAATGGAAAGGCGATGAAGGGCAATGTCAGTGGACAAACCCACCATGTCTTCACGAGACCATGCAAACACATCCTGGAACTGGGTTAATAGTGTAACCATATCTTCCGTTGGTTTGGGGTAAGGTCCGAACCAATCTAGTTTAACTTAGGGCTTTCTAAGGTTCCGAGATTGAAAGAAGTGGTTTGATTAAGGTTGGGTTTGGGTTTATCTTTGACCCATTCTTAAATTTCTGGAGGCACCTCAATTTCATCCTGTATATCCATCAAGGCTGAATTCATCTCTACATCAAATGTACAATCCTTGTGGAGATGAGGCACCGTATCAGCAAGTACATGCACTTCTAAATTCAGAGTCCTGAAACAAAATATGCTTTCACTTAGTATATATGAAATGTGTTGATCATACACAGTGTTAGCATATACTGGCAAAATAAACTGCTAATACTGTACAAAAAGTAAGTAGTTATTATATCTACAGGGCAGAAAGAGTTCTGCCCGTTTTACCCTTGTCGACCAATGCAGGGAATTCTGTTCTAATTGGCAAGGGCAAAGTCCGGGTAGACCGCAGTGATGGAGGGATTGTCATCATCCTCCTTGTCCCGAATGATAGCCATTATGTCTGGGCAATCATCGTCTGGGGTGTATCTATTGGTATGCTCATCATGAACGATGATGTGTATGCCTGTCATCATTTGGATGATGTCTTGCTTGATTCTTCGTTCCTATTCTTCCACTGCGGGATTTGGAACAACGACTTCTTTCTCCTTCACCGGTACCAGCTTGGGAAATAACATAGCCATTACATTAGCCAAGCCAAGACCGTTAGGAGGTGTCTTGGACTCGAGTTTGAAGGCGAAGATAAACGCCGCATGGTTGAAGCTAAAGGAATTTGCTGATGCTTATGAAGATTCTTGTGACTAGAACTGGCAGAATAGCCTAGTCCAGCTGTTCAAGTTTGCTTGGTTAATCGAATTGGGTACTTGATACCCTGGCAATTTTTACCCAGCCCTTGTCCCGGTTTATGACCTAACGACATCATTTCTTGAGTAGCCGACATTACCTCGGTAAAAATCTTTGGTTCGGGCAATGGCATTCCTATAGCATGGTATTGGGTATTGCTTACTTCCAAAGCATGAAAACTGACTAGTTCAACGTCTGCATTGGCATTGATGAATGGCATGTCTCTGTGCTGAGGAATCTCTGGTTCAGCGTTGACCGTGACCAGGCTATTGTTGATAATGTATTTCAACTGTTGGTAAAGAGTGGAGGGGACTGCCCCTGCCATATGAATCCATGGTCTTCCCAAGAGCAGGTTGTATCCTAAATCTATCTTGAGCACATGGAAGAATCTATCCTAAATCTATTTGTATTTAAACTCACAACATATGTGTTGTCGTATTTTACATGACAATTATAATAATAAAGTTGTAGCTGTTTTCTGTATCATGTATTTGGCGACTCAGAATAGGTGATGTATACCTATTTTGGGGGCGTCATATAAGCCGTCGCTGAAACTTATAACGACGATCTTTTCTCTTATAGTGACGGTCGAACCGTCGGCAGAAAACATCACAAAAACGCGCATGGAGCTTTATACCGATGGTCGGAGAATAGATATAGCGACGGTCACGGTCGTCGCTATAGAATATTTTGGCGCAAATGGTTGAGGTCTACATGCTATAGAAGTTTTTGGTGCCAATGATTGAGGTCTGTAGCGACGGGCCTGACCGTCGCTATATCTTTTTCAGATTTTTAAAAAAAATGATGTTATTATACAATATTTCTTATTTATTTTACCTGTTAAGAAGCATAATTACATTCAAACCATACCATCCAATCTGAATATAACATTTATAACTAAAAGAACAAAACAAATAAATTCTATTATTTAAAATTACAAATTAATGTATTATATCATCTAAATATACATAACCATCCAAAATACTGTTACTATGTATCAAAACAATACATAACCAGTAGCACATTTAACATATTTTCAGTAGTACATCTAATAAGTTATCATCCAAAACAGTGTTACATCTAACATAGTTCCACCAACACATGTAACATATCTCTAGCAGCACGAGACATGTCACAGGTCCTCTATAGGATTATTTGATCCACTAATATCACCATAATCTCCTTCTGTGGATCGATCATACAAATTAATTATCAAGTGAACTTATTAATCCATACAAACAGAGTGATAGATCAAAATTATTAAGTATAAGTGGTGTGAGAGAGCAACACCTGATTGTTGGAATGAGCATTTGGAACTGACGATTTCTTCATAAATTCTGTCATGATTGATAATATTTCATCCACTTTCCTTGTAGTGTCGTCTCCTTTTTCCCGCACCATTTTCAACTCAGCTTTCAATTTTTGATTCTCACGTTGTACCTCATTATTTGTGTCACGAGGCCCCCAAGTGTTGGTATCTGTGGCACCAACTCTACCTTGTCGAAGTCTACCATGTCGCTTCGGTCCAAGCACTTGTGCAAGTATATCATTTCGTCCTGTATTACTTCTTTCAGTAGTCGATTCCTGAGTCTTCTTTAACTCAATAATTTTTTCCTGTGAAAATATACAAGACAAAATATACATAACTTAAATATGAAAATATCAGCAACAACCGTTTGAGGTCAAACAAAGCAATAAGTAAACTTGAATCAATGAGCAGTAGTTATTTTCTTGGGAAATGAAAAGTACTTGTCACAAAACTTAATGAATGAGCACATGTTCCACACAGACACATACACATGCATCAACAGGAATAAAAGCCTCTCTTTTTCCCCAATGATTTTTGCTAGTGACTTCATCCTTCAATTTGTGCTAGTGACTTAAATTAGAATAACCATATCAAAAGGACCAAATAAAATACTGAGTTTACTGACCATTGTCTCACAATCTGATGCAAACATTATATAACTCAACATACTCATTAAGTCAATATATAACAAAATAAAAACATAAAACACTTTCGTTATAATAATAACAGGACAAACAAATAATCAACATACACATACACTTCTAAAATTTTGAGATGGTATTAAAAATCTCTTTGAAAACTTTCATCAACTTGGCAAACAAAGGCTAAGAGTTGTTTTGACAATTAAAGGGGAAAAAGAAAAATTAAAGGAATACCTAAATTTGGATATTCTCTCCCATATAATCTCAAACCCCATAAATCCCTCCAAAACTAAAAATAATCCAAAATGCTTTGTTTCACTCTTTACTCTCACTTCCCTCTATTTCTGCTTTCTTGGCCTCATTATTGGAGGTATTACCATGATGTATACTTATGGCCTCTGTTATCTTCCTGTCTCTACTCTCATTTGCGCCACACAATTAGCCTTTAACACAGTCTTCTCCTTTATAAACTCACAAAAGTTCGCCACCTTACCACCTTGGCCTTGATACTAAACTCAGTCAATACATCAGATCCTAAAAGAGTTCCGACAATGGGAAGTTTATGGTGGGATTCCTTTTCACAATTTGGGGATGTGCTAGTTATGCTTTGGTGTTATCCATCACTCAACACTTGCTCCAAAAGGTACTAAAAACGGTGACACTTGTTTCGATTCTTGAACGGATGATATTTCAGTCAATGGCTACAACTTGTATTTGTGCAGTTGGCCTTTTTGCCAGTGGGGAATGGAAGAATATGGGGAGGGAAATGGAAGGATATGGACTTGGAAAGGTGTCTTATGTGATGATAAGATGAATGGGGTGAAGAAGGTGGCAATGTTGTTGCCTGTTTGGGGCTTTGTTTTTTATATATCTATCAACACTATCTTGATAGGAATGGGCGATGCTAGGCTAGGGCATGATGAGGCCAAGACTGAGTAGGTTGAACCTTCTTGCCAACTGCTGCTGCTGCCGCCAATAGGCAATAGCTGCACCCTTGCCAACTGATGCTGCTAACAGGCAGCAGCCCTATCCTTGCTTTGCCCAGTTTAAACCCCATACATTAATGATCCATTTGCATTATGTTTTGGACATTACAAAACTGGTATTTACACTTATTATAGAGCAATACTAGTTGGGTTATCTTAGAATTTTAAAAGTACAGACTAAAGACCCAAGAAAGGCCACAACTGATTCCAATTATAAACACTGCTGGAGTTATATCTGTATCATCAATCACTCTATGGAGGCATGTAGTGAAGGAATAAGACATTTGAGGATTGATAAATACGTACCACATTCGAGGATGCTCCCAGTAAAATTGAGTTATCACTTCGAGTGTGGGACTGTATATACATATTGGCTCGATCAATCTCTTTTTTATTTATTTGGAACTACAAATAAAACAAAAAATAGTACATAATTCAAGAAATACTCTATTCATAGAAGTCTAATACATGATTAACGATAAAAAATATTGAAATAACATCAAATATTACCAATTCATGCTTCTTTTTTGGAATTGATTTAGTGTCCAACGTATGACCTACCAATAAATTTTTTCAATTTTCACAATTTTTTGTTGCTATATCATGCATTGCATGTAGTTATAAATTAATAATAATATATAACAATAACTAAGAATTGATAATACATTAAATTAGAATAAACACAACCTGTGCATCATCAGTTAGCCAATAATCAACCAACGCAGCCCATTGATTAGGATTTATTTGATCATTATTGATAGTATTCGCTATAAATTTGGCACGACCACAAGTATTAAAGATGTTAGTGCATGATGATGAATGGATGATCATGACAATGCAAGTATATGTGTAGATGGTACCTTCAACATTCTCATGAATACTTTCCTCCTCTGCACGAGGTTCATAGGTATGGATCTCATTATCTTCATTTTCATTAATTTTTGGGCCATTGAAACAGTTAACACGAGATCTAGACATTCTATTAGAAGCCATTAAAGTAACCTTAGAAATAAAAAAATGAATTCAGAACAGTAAAGAATATGAATTCGCAATTGATAGATCAGTTTTTAGAGGTTAGCATTAATAAAGAATAGTAAAGACATTTATATCTAATATTAAATGAGGGTTGGGTCTGATTCAATTATTAAGAACCTCACCTCATTTGTTAACATAAGCTATAGATGGTTCTTATAATTGGGCTGACAAGATGAACACGATGACTAGACTGCCTTTAAACCATTACGAACCAAGAAAGTAAAGATAATATTAACATTCAATATTTCCTATCAAATATGTTAGTCTATGTTAATATTGTGTACAATTTGACATAAATATAAATAAATGAAAAGTTGAAAACTATACTTTATATTACTTAAATGAATTATGTAAGACCCCAAAATTATGAATAAAAATTTAATTTTCTCAAAATATTTTTTTGAATATTATGGTGTGGATTTGAGATAATGTTATAGTTGTGGGTAATATTTATAAATTTTGCAAAGTAAGCAAGTTGTTATATAATATTCGATTGGTCGGAGAATATTCGTTTTAACAGGGAATATTCGTACAACGGCGAAATCATTGGTGGACCCCACTGTAATATCTGAGATTTTCTATGTAATTTAATAATTATCAATAAACGAACTTATGTGAAACTCTTGTGTGATTTCATTTATTAGATGTATATGTGTTATGTTAGGCTATGTGATGAGATGTATTTAAATGGTTGGTTTAGTTTTATTTAACTATTTAAATTGATTAAGTAAGGAATTATTCTATTTATTACGTGGGATGGTATTAAATCATGAGCTAGAGTTGAGAGCGGAATTTAGAGACGCGGACTGCGTATTCGAGTCCGGAACGTCAAAATTAGTCAGAATAGACTGTAATCACGAAAAAGTGTCACAGTTGACTTTTTGGTCAAAGTGTCAACTATGAATTTTAGAGATGAATTTGACTAAACGAATAGTCCCATGACATCCGGAACGTTGACTTTAGTAAGAATCGATATAAGTTTCGCAACGTTCGGCTACGAAGGGCAAGATGATCAAAGTAATTTATTAATTTATTAATTGATTATTAAAATATTTTATTTAAACAAGTCAGCAGTTGGTGGAAGCCTTGTGACTCACGAATTGGGACAAGGGAGGGAGTATACATATATTACATAATAGCTAAGGTGGGAGTACTTTATTTTATTCCTTCAAACCAAAATCTTTTTACTTTCTCTAATTCCCAAATTCTTCATATTAATCAACTAAATTATTGTATTATTAAGTATTGTGAGTAACTAATAATTAGAGTTGGGGGTTATGGGAATCAAAAGACTCCAACAAGCTATACACGTATACACATCACTAAAACACACTTTTCTTTTAAGAAAATTCCACCAAGTGAGTAAATATGGAGAGAAATTGAGAGTGATAGATAGTGTGGTAGTATTCTAGAGTTTTGGGGAGTCTAAACAAGCAAGTGAGGAGGATTTTTAGAAGCTAAACAAGAAAAAATTCACATCAAGTAAGCAACTCTTGAACCTTTATATGTTTTCAAGGGAAATAGCTAGAAAATGCCTCTTAGTTGCTAATTTATTCAAATCATGCTAATTTAGTGAGTTTGTTTGTTGTAACATGTTCATATATGTTGGTAGAAGTGATCTGGACAGTAGGAGTCAAGCCCATGCATGCTAGAATCGAAATCACTAAATTTTTCAAAGTTGGTTGAATGTGAAATCTATGATTTTTGGGTTTTTCGGAGCCTCAGAATCATGGTTTATATGACTCGATTAGCGTATGTAATAATTTTATAAAATAGCATGTAGTATGAAGTCTAATCTGGCCAAAATTTCGTTTGAATTGGAGTTATAATGATCAAGTTATGAAAATCGTAAGCAAGCATGTTCATAACAAAATCTGCAGAAAATCTGGAATTTCCAGATTTTTTCTAAGTATAGAACCAGTACTGGCACGTTTTTCTATGCACTTGGTTTGTGGTCTTAGTATGATAGTTTCATGAATGTTATATTTTTGTAAAATACCTTGATGTATGAAGTTTATTGTGTCCAAGTATCATGGTCATATCATATGTAGATTAGTGGGAATAAAATCGCAAACGTGGCTGCAAGAAACAAAAAGATTGATGTCTTTCTTGGAACTGTTTGGATCAGTCTGTTTCGGGGGCATTTTCGTCCATTGTTTTGTACTTTAAAAATTCTGGAAAAATTTAGAGTATTACTATAAAAAGATATGAAGGTCCTATAAACATTTGAGAATTTTTGGCCATACGGTTTGAGAGTTATGAATTTTACGGTTAAGGACACTATTTGAAAAGATACCCGAATAACTCTCTGTGTATAAGTCCAAAAATTACAAAAGTTTTACTGAAAGTACATATGTATTACAAGAGTTAACCCTGAAAATTTCAGAATTGTAGGAGCTAATCTCGATTTATGAAAAATATGAGAATATTTTGCTATTATGGACTATATAAAAATAGTAGATGGATTTTAAAAATTCCGAAAAAAATATATGTTCAATGTGGGACTATATTCTACAAAATCCCAGAAAAGAAATATTTTTGAGACTGATTTGATATTTTTCATATAAATGATGTTATATGGATAAATGAATTTAATTATATATGTGATGTCATAATTATGGAAAATGAGATTTTCCGACTTGAGACCCTTAAGCATATTTTATGCATGTTTTTTGGTAGAGTTTTGGTCCGAAAAATGTCACAAATTTATGTTTCCCGCTTCTTTTTATTTACCCGTGGCCTATTCATAGCAACATGTTAGGTAATTGAATTGTATAAATAATACGTGTGAGTTTAATCTTTTATTAAAATAAAGGGAACCATTACACTTCAAAGTGGTGTTCGAGAACCAAATTACTTAACGTGACACGTGTGAATAGGTCACGTGAAGGGCTAATGAATAGCGATAATTGTAGAAGACGTAATGAAAAGTTTCTTACCCTATTTTTCATTATGAATTAATTCAACTCTTATTCAGTTGATTGCGTGATGGTAAGTTTGGGCTTGTGATTAATTAATCATTCGTCAAGCTCCTTTATTGTAAAGTTTTATAACTTCCATCGTGATGCAAAACGTTATCATTGATTATTCGGTTCTATTATTGAATCTTTATACTTTAAAGTTCGTATTCCTTGATGAACTATATTCAAGCATGCTTTCTAGTTTTCGTTCCAGCTAGATGTTATTGATGCAAACATAGTATATTGTTTGAACAATTCAAATCCTTTGAAGCTATTTAATGTTTACTAATCCAAATTGCTTTAGTGAGGTCCCGCATGAATACTAAGATAAACAACCCGAATAATCGGGCAAACTGATGTCGGGCATATAGTCCCATTTATGCTTATGCGTTTAAACTTTATACTTGTGCACAATATAGGGTACGATAGGCTGATCACCTGGAGTACTTGCAGAGACCGTTTATAATGTATTTGATTGTTAAACCGTCTAATGGTTTTTGATGAAACAAAGTAATGTTCAGGGTATCTAACACCCCTTAGTATGCTATTGAGAACTCCAGAACTCTTATCTTGATATTCCAGCTTGTCTCTTGATATTTATTTCAACTGTTGAGGAATATTCATACTAATGCTTTTACTTCTGATGTATGTTCTCAAACTACTTTATATACTTGCTGGGCAATTTGTTCTCATTCTTGCTTAAACCTTTCAGTTAAGGCTGATAACGATGAGGGCTCGGGCAAGGACAAGGGAAAGTCTAAGATGAAATGATGAGAGTTATTTATGTAATAATTATATTTCCGTATATGATGTAATGTAGCGATAAATACTAAGTTTAAGTTTTAGTTTATTAAAGGTTGTAAAGACTTGGGACTTTATTTTAAATATGTAATAGTTAATAATATTATTATTATTATTAGAGTTACTCAGATAGATGATGGTGTATGTTATATCGTGAGCACCATGTCCTGTAATCGATGTTACACGGATTTGGGGGCGTCACACCCACAACGGAATTACTGTCAGAATGAGAAAATGACAGAAATATCTTTTTATAAAAATAATGGCAGAAGTTTTACTGTTTAACTATTGAAATACCCGGTGGTAAAAGTACAGTAATACGTGTGGTTGCATAGTAGCACACGGTATTGATTATTGATGCTTACATGAGAAGTCACTGTGACGCCCCCAAAATAGGTCCATTCCACCCAACCCATTCTGAGTCGCCAAATATATGGTACAAAAACAAATACAACTTCAGTAATACGACAACACGTATACTGTGAGTTTAAATACAACTATTGTCTAATAGACAGTATAAAAACTCAAAAGGGGTCCTCATTACAATTATTGATATGCTATTTCACAGAATAGTGAGGACTACTAATGCAACCATCTGATAGTCAATCCATTCCCCGACTAGTCCCAAATTATATTCTTATTTCACGAAGAAATGAAAGAAAGAAAGGGTGAGCTCAACTAGCCCAGTAAGAAATATTATGACTAAGATAATATACAACAAATTATCATTAGTCTTCAACAGTATAACAACCGATAGAATATAATAGACAACAAGTTTTAAATCAACAATTGCAGCGGAATAAACAATCCATTAGAAGAGTCAAGTAAATTCTAAATTCTACTATCGTTTATGATTTAAAAAGTTTTTCATAATCGTTATCATTTGAGACTTCGGCTTAAAAATAATCCACATCATTAAATCATCCACCTTTTTACGGGCCGAGGATATTCTTTAGTATCACGACCACGAATTATCCATGCACTACGGGCCAAGGATATTCGTGTATTCATCAATGGTCCTAATCATGCCATAAAACAATTCATCTTTGCACTACGGCTAAAGAGAATCCATAGCCATAATCATACCAAAAACTGTCCATCAATGCTCTACGGGCCAATGAAGACTTTAACCACATTATTTGTAGCATTACAGTCATGATTATAATGAATAATCCCTGGTCATAATCATACCAAGTCCATCTATGCACTACAGGCCACAGATGACTTTCAACGATTAGTCATGTTCATCTCAACACTGTTCATCTTTTTACTACTACGGGCGAAAGATATTCATCGATAATCATTCATCTCTTTGCACTACAAGCCAAAGATACTCATCGATTAATCATTCATCTAGGGTGAGGATGATGAAAAACATTTTAGAAACGAATCCAATGAAGATAAAAGATCAAATATTAAGGATTAAGTATTACGGTTTATCCAAGTTCAATAATACTCCAAAATAACTAATTTTGAAGAAGAATTCAAAATAATGATCAAAACATGGATATAATCAAAGATATTAACCATAATAGACAACTTGGACAAAAAGAAGAAAATTTCATTTTTCTATTGAATAGTGTCGTATTAAATGAATAGTCTTAGTATCGTGAATAGTAACTCAACACCAAAAGATAGAAATTCCACAAGAAAAATCATCATGCTTCGTGAATAGTACTACGTGAATAGTAACTCATGAATAGTAACCCCAGACATGAAAAGTTCTAAATTTGATAAAATTTTGGATCAATATTTCAAAGATAATGATATTGAAAGAAAATATCATTTTGAAGAAAATAACACCCTTACGAATATTAAACAAAAATAATATTCCTTCTGAATATTGAATCGAATATAATATTCCTTACGAATATTAAATGAAAATAATATTTCTTCTTAATATTGAGCGAAATAATATTCATAGTCATACGAATACTGAAAAATAATATCTCTTGAGAATATGAAATAAATAATACCCTTACCTCAAAAAGATAGTACGTTAAACTAGAATCTTTGGATATAGTCTTTGAAGGAACTTGCAATAGTATAGCAACACTCAAAGTATCAAAATACTCACAAGAATACACTCGATAATATATAGAGAAAAGAGAAAACTTGTTTACGGTATGATTTTCAATTCTAACTTAGCCTCTATTTATAGGAAAATGTTAGCCTGGCAAAGCGAGACTTAACTCAGTAACTTTGATGGCTTTACCTCGCTACTATTCCCACCCACCACATTTGAAAATTCAATTGAGCACATTTCTCACCAACCAAAAGTGGGGCTCACCAATTCTAGAATTTTCCACCAAAATGATAAATTTGGATACTTCAACAATTTCTAACCAGGTCACCTCTTAAAATTCATAAAAAATCATACGTTCATTTTAACGGTTCAAAATTTGTGGACATATACTCAACTTATATATGTATAACATATCCAAAAATCACAACGATCCAACGGTCGATTAAAATTATAACTCACATAATAGAGCTTTAAGAACACCGATTTGATCTTTTAATACCTCGAATCCGACAAAATCTTGATAAAACACCTCAACATTTATTCCTTCAATTATAACCACATAAATAAATCCATCATTTATATCCACATAAAATAAATATTTTCTTATCATATGAATCAATAATTAATTATTCACAAATAATATTACGAAATCATAATTATAATGACCGGTAGTTCCCCTGTGAAAGAGAGGGGATTTTTCGATAAGGATTTCTCCTTCTTCTTGGCGCACAATTAGGTGACCAAACCTCTCTCTTGTGAACTTTCTAGACATTATCAATAATGCTATCTAATAATATTATTCAAATAATATGAATTATTAATCGATAATGGAGATCTTGTGCAGTTGACAATTATTGAACAACAATAATATAAAATATCAACGCAACAATTATTGAATCAATAAAATAAAATATTGAGCAATAGAATTCATGTGACAATTAGTGAGTAGTGCCTTCTTACGTAAGGATCAATAATTCAACAATCTTGTGCAATACCGGGTGCTATTTATTCCACGCGTATTCATCGTATTTTAACCACCGGGTATTCCAACGGTCTTAACGGTAACAACTAAATCGTTATTTATAACAACCCAAACTTTGTCGTTTTTCTTCATCCGAAGCGATTTATCCGTTATAGGGCCCACAAATGGTCTGCACAGGTAAATGCGAATATTCCAAGCCAGAAAAGAATATTCCACGACCAAACGAATATTCCCAAACAACAATGAATATTATATAACAACTTGCATACTTTGCAAAATTTATAAATACTACCCACAACTAGAACATTATCTCAAATCCACACTATAATATTCAAAAAAATTATTTTGAGAAAATTAAATATTTATTCATAAAATCTGGGCTCTCACAATCTCCCCTCTTTATGGAATTTCGCCCTCGAAATTTACGTACGTACCTGGTATGCCGAACAGCTGAGGATACCTTGACTTTACTTCAAATTCTAACTCTTGAGGTATAACCTTTGAGTATCGAATGTGATCCTTCTTATCCAAGATTTTAACACGTATTTCCTCATACGTTAAACCTTCTGCTATCTCGTCTAATTCCAATTCAATAATGTGGTTCGGGTCGTCCACATATTTATGTAACATCAATACGTGAAAAACTTTATGAACACGCGACATACTTAGTGTTAAGGCGAGTCTATAGGCCACAGTTCCTACTCGATCGAGGATTTCAAATGGGCCAATAAAATCGAGGGTTGAGAATTTCCTCTCTTCATCGACTCTTGCTTATAGAATAACGCCTTCTTGAACCTTCTTCTTCACATTCATCAGCTTCGGGTCTATAGCTTGAGAAACTTTAACTTTATCGTCGGTTCTAATCGTATATTTATTATCCTCACGTATGTTCGTATATTCACACTTGTAAACGCATACGATCTCCTGCTCAATGCATCAGCTATCACGTTCGCTTTTTCCACGATGGTATTGAATGGTATAATCGTAATCTTTAACAGCTCGAGCCAATGTCTTCAGCGCATAATACGTTCATTTTAGGTGAAGAAATATTTGAGAGTTTTAGAAATGGGTTTTGTACTGGGGTCAATACAAAATTTGATTTCACGCTCTAGGGGTAGGCTAAGAAGTCCCTCGAGAATACGTCAGGAGATTTATTAACAATAGAAATATCATTCACAACTGTGACTCCCATCCAAGACTTGGATAACACATGTAATGAAGGTTTCTCCTAACGGAGTTTCAACCGATAAGTCAAAGTCTAATTTCTCCGGAGTCAAATTTAAACGTTGAGCGCAAGCAAGAGAGATAAAAGAATGGGTAGAACCGGTATCTAATAAGGTATAGACTTCGCAAAAATTTATAATTAACTAACCCGTGATAACTTCGTTCGATTCCTCGTCAGGGTAATTCAAAATTCGATGCTGGATTCTCCCAATTACTATCGAAAAAGAGAAATACATATCATCTATTTTAGCTTTCTTGGATCGGACTTCTCTTTCCACCATATCAGCGCGTCGTGCGGATTTTACCCATGCATCTTTCATTCTCACTCGTTCAGTTACTTCTTCTTTCAGCTGCTCCTTGACGTTTAAATTCTCAGATTCCAGCTTTAATATCGTATACTCTGCCAAAGAGTGCTTCTGTTCAACCATCGCACATCGGGTAATACAATTTTGAATTATTGTATCCCTTTGTTCTACGACCGTCTGCCGTTCTTCAACATGCTCTTCTAACTCATGAATACGATTTTGCAATTCTACATTTTGATCAATAATTTCTTCTAATAAATCATCCTCAGGTTCCTCTTCTTCCTCACTCTCAGTTGCTACCTTTGCGACTAGCTTGAGTGCAACTTTTAATTCCTCAATCACCACATGGATATCTCTAATCACATTAACTTTGGTTGGTGATTAGAGGTGTCTCCATGATCTCATTTACACCATTGTTAATATTTTCAATTTGCCATTTTAAACATCGCCACAAAACAAGGGTTAATTGACATGCAACATATTATCCCTATACTCGTGAGACCAATTAAATACCAAATAAACTTAGGGAGGTCATACTAACGAAAAGAATTCCCGTCTCTCTCGCCTCCTAGTTCTTGTCTCACATCTCGGCCGGGATCATATCCTAAGCTTTGATACCAAGCAGACTCTAGACACCAACTTGTGTCGAACCTCACAATAATACCTGTCGACTTGCCACTTAGAAGATGGCGTCCCCTCTGAGAGAGTCGGCTTTGTGCATTCCCCATCAACAGGAAGTCACTGCGAGAGGCTCGGGGCTCTTCACACTTATGGCTCGATATTAACCATGGCGCCCCCAAAATAGGTCCATTCCACCCAACCCATTCTGAGTCGCCAAATACATGGTACAAAAACAAATACAACTTCAGTAATACGACAACACATATACTGTGAGTTTAAATACAACTATTGTCTAATAGATAGTATAAAAACTCAAAAGGGGTCCTCATTACAATTATTGATACGCTATTTCACAGAATAGTGAGGACTACTAATGCAACCATCTGGACCGTCAATCCATTCCCCGACTAGTCCCAACTATATTCTCATTTCCTGAAGAGAACAGTGAAAGAAAGGGTGAGCTCAACTAGCCCAGTAAGAAATATTATGACTAAGATAATATACAACAAATTATCATTAGTCTTCAACAGTATAACAACCGATAGAATATAATAGATAACAAGTTTTAAATCAACAATTGCAGTAAAATAAATAATCCATTAGAAGAGTCAAGTAAATTATAAAAACTTCAATCTTCTATGATATAAAAAGTTTTTCATAATCTTTATCGCTGAGACTCAGCTAAAAAAATAATCCACATCATTAAATCATCCCTGCACTACAGGCCAAGGATATTCTTTAGTATCACGACCACGAATTATGCACTACGGGCCAAAGATATTCGTGTATTCATCAACGGTCATGATCATGCCATAAAACAATTCATCTTTGCACTACGGCTAAAGAGAATCCATAGCCATAATCATACAAAAAACTGTCCATCAATGCTCTACGGGCCAATGAAGACTTTTACCACATTATTTGTAGCATTACGGTCATGATTATAATGAATAATCCCTGGTCATAATCATACCAAGTCCATCTATGCACTACAGGCCACAGATGACTTTCAACAGTTAGTCATGTTCATCTCAACACCTGTTCATCTTTGCACTACGGGCCAAAGATATTCATCAAGTAATCATTCATCTTTGCACTACAAGCCAAAGATACTCATCAGTTAATCATTCATCTAGGACTGAGGATGATGAAAAACATTTTAGAGAACGAATCCAGTAAGATAAAAGATCAAATATTAAGGATTCGTATTACAGTTTATCCAAGTTCAATAATACTCCAAAATAACTAGTTTTGAAGAAGAATTCAAAAATAATGATCAAAACATGGATATAATCAAAGATATTAACCATAATAGACAATTTGGACAAAAAGAAGAAAATTTCATTTTTCTTGAATAGTCTTAATGATAAGTGAATAGTCTTGTATCGTGAATAGTAACTCCGACACCAAAAGATAGAAATTCCACAAGAAAAATCATCATGCTTTGTGAATAGTACTCGTGAATAGTAACTCGTGAATAGTAACTCATGAATAGTAACCCACATGCATGAAAAGTTCCAAATTTGATAAAATTTCGGATCGATATTTCAACATAATGATATTGAAAGAAAATATCATTTCATGAAGAAAATAACACCCCTTACGAATATTAAACAAAAATAATATTCCTTTCGAATATTGAACGAATATAATATTCCTTACGAATATTAAATGAAAATAATATTTCTTGCGAATATTGAACGAAATAATATTCATAGTCATACAAATACGAAAAATAATATCTATTCAGAATATGAAATAAACAATACCCCTTACCTCAAAAAGATAGTACTTCTGACTAGAATACTGGATATAGTGCTGAAGGAACTTGCACCGTATAGAAGAACTCAAAGTATCAAAATACTCACAAGAATACGCTCGATAATATATAGAGAGAAAGAGAGAAAACTTGTTTTACGGTGTGATTTTCAATTCTAACTTAGCCCTCTATTTATAGGAAAATGTTAGCACTGGCAAAGCGGACTTAACTTTTAAACTTTGATGGCTTTACTCCTTTACTATTCCCACCCACCACATTTGAAAATTTAATTGAGCACATTTCTCACCAACCAAAAGTGGGGCTCACCAATTCTAGAATTTTCCACCAAAATGATAAATTTGGATACTTCAACAATTTCTGAACCAGTCACCTCTTAAAATTCATAACAAATTATCGTTCATTTTAACGGTTCAAAATTTGTGGACATATACTCAACTTATATATGTATAACATATCCAAAAATCACAACGATCCAATGGTCGGATTAAAAATTATAACTCACCTTGATAGAGCTTTAAGAACACTTAGATTTGATCTTTTAATACCTCCAATCGACAAAATCTTGATAAAACACCTCAACATTTATTCCTTCAATTATAACCACATAAATAAATCCATCATTTATATCCACATAAAATAAATATTTCATTATCATATGAATCAATAATTAATTATTCACAAATAATATTTCAGAATCACAATTATGACAACCAGGCCGTTCTCAGGAAAGAGGGGGCTTTCCGATAAGGATTTCTCCTTACTGGCGCGCAATTAGGTGACCAAACCTCTCCTTGACAGAACTTTCTAGATATTGTCAATAATGCTATCTAATAATATTATTAAAATAATATGAATTATTGATCTGATAATGGAGATACTGTGCAGTGACAATTATTGAACAACAATAATATAAAATATCAACGCAGCAATTATTAAATTAATAAAATAAAATATTCAACAGTAACTACTGTGACAATTATTGACTAGTGCCTTCTTATGTAAGGATCAATAATTCAACAATACTGTGCAATACTGGTGTCTTCTTTGTGCGTGACCACGCGCGTATTCGTATTTTAACCACCGGGTATTCCAATAGTCTTAACGGTAACAACTACGTTGTTATTTATAACAACCCAAACTTTGTCATTTTCTTCATCCGACAGTTATCCGTTATGGGGCCCACAAATGGTTTTTACTTGTCGCATTTAATATTCTCCGACAGAAAGAATATTCCACGACCAAACGAATATTCCCCGACAACAATGAATATTATATAACAACTTGCATACTTTGCAAAATTTATAAATACTACGCACAACTAGAACATTATCTCAAATCCACACTATAATATTCAAAAAAAATTATTTTGAGAAAATTAAATATTTATTCATAAAATCTGGGGTCTCACAGTCACTCAGTTTTGTTCAATTATTACTACAGTAATTGCTGCATAGTATCTCACGTTATTTGATTCAATTATTGTCGATATTTTATATATTATTAAATCAATAATTTAGACTATACAGTTATTCATATTATTATTTACAATATTGACGATGTCTAGAAAGTTCTGTCGAGGAGAGATTTGGTCACCTAATTGCGCGCCAATAGGGTGAAATCCTTATTAGAAAGCCCCCCTCTTTCTTGGGAACGATCTGGTTGTTAAATATTGCGAATAATAATAATGATGAATAAATGTTGTTAAAAATATTGAAGGGATTTTTATGAAGTATATGATATAAATTTTGCTTATTTTATGGACCCTCATTTACCCATTTTTCAAAATAATCGGTAGAGATTTATTCTTTATAATAAAGGTGGAGGCCACATATAGGTCCCACGTGTGGAAGAAATGATTTTGGAAATGGGGGGGGGGGGGAAAGAGTTTACGTATAGGGGAGGGAATATATATATATATATATATATATATATATATATATATATATATATATATATATGTGTGTGTGTGTGTGTGTGTGTGTGTGTGTGTGTGTGTGTGTGTGTGTGTAGTATGGTGGTGGGAGAAAAGGATAGGTGCTAGTGAAATGTATGAGAGTGATGTGTATTAAAGTGACATGTTGGTGGAAAAGTGAATGTGTGTATAGGGTGGGATAAGAAAAGGGGTGGAGTGATAATGCCTTGTAAGAGAGGGAATTGGTGTGTATATGTGTGAATTTATATGGTGTGTGAATTAGAAAGGGGAGGGAGTGGATGCCTTGAAAGAAAGGGATATATATATATATATATATATATATATATATATATATATATATATATATATATATATATACTCCCTCTTCTACAATTAATTCACGCCATGCACACACCAGACACATATCATATATATATATATATATATATTATATTATTTTTAAAGTTTTTTGTTTTATTAGAATATTTTATTGCACAATAATGCATAGTAAAATCAAAATTTTCAGAAATCAGCCGATTCGGTGCGCCCGTGAGAAATTTACTGTGCGTCAGTGGTTTTATAATTCAAATAGTATCCTTTCCATTCTTCTTCTATAATATTGAGCGTATTTCTTTCTAGTTTTAGAAAGCTTTGAGCGTAGAAAACAGTGAAAGTTTTCTTCAAGAATATCCCCGCTCTACCAGTTGGAATACTCTTCTTTTTGAGGAAAAAGGGTATTATTTATTTCATATTATGAAGAGATATTATTTTCCGTATTAGTATGAATATTATTTCGTCCAATATTCGCAAGAAATATTATTTTCATTTAATATTCGTAAGGAATATTATATTCGTTCAATATTCGAAAGGAATATTATTTTCGTTTAATATTTGTAAGTGATGTTATTTTTGTTCAATATTCGCTTGAAATAAGATTTTCTTCCATACTCTGTAGTATGTAAGTAATATTATTTCGTTTCAGATTCCGAATTCTATACTCATTTTGTTAAAGTTTTGACTTCTATACTCCATGAAATTAGTAGAATATCCTTGATATTTATGCTTCATCTAATATCTTTTATGAAAATATTATTATGAGCATTCTTGATAAGTTTTAACTTTTTTATGTCGGAGTACTATTCACGGGGTTACTATTCATGGGGTACTATTCACTCGATTACTATTCACCCGATGTACTATTCATGACAAAAATTGATTTCTTTTCGGTCCAAATCATTTTTGATACAATATTATTCTTGAATTTTACTCCACAAAGAAGTATCATGTTGACAATTTGAACGTTATTGAATTCTGGATAAATTAAATTATAAATCTTTAAAATTTATCCTTGAACTTGTTTTATTGAATTATTGTATCATTGTCATCATCCTCATGCTTATATTGTTATGAAAGTCATCTTTGGTCGTAGTGCATAGATGGACTTGGTATGATTATGACCAGGGATTATTCGGTATAATCATGACCGTAATGTTACAAATGATATGGTAAAAGTCCTCATTGGCCCGTAGTGCATTGATGGACAGTTTTTGGTATGATCATGGCCATGGGTTCTCTTCGGCCAAGGGTGCAAAGATGAATTGTTTTATGGCATGATCATGACCATTGATGAAAACACAATTATCCTTGGCTCGTAGTGCATGGATAATTCGTGGTCGTGATACTAAAGAATATCCTTGGCCCGTAGTGCAAGGATGATTCGATGATGTGGATTATTTATTAAGTTGAGTCTCATCGATAAAATTGATGATGAACTTTTTAAATCATAGAAGATGGTAGATATTATGCTCTACTTTACTCTTCTAATGGATTGCTTATTCTGCTGCAGTTGTTGATCTAAAACTTGTTGTCTATTATATTCTATCAGTTGTTATACTGTTGAAGGCTAAGGATAATTTATTTTGCATTATCTTAGTCATAATATTTCTTACTGGGCTAGTTGATCTCACCCTTTGCTTTCATTGTTCTCTTTAGGAAATGATAATATAGCTGGGACTAGTCGGGGGACGGAGTGACGGTCCTGATGTTTGCATTAGTAGTCCTCACTATTCTGCGAAATAGTGTGATAATAAATGTATTGAGGACTTATTTTGAGTTTGAATACTGTCTAGAAGATAATATTTGTAATAAAACTCACAGCTCATGTTGTATATTTAAGTTTGTATTTGTATTCTGTACCATGTATTTGGCGACTCAGAATGGGTGATGTATACCTATTTTGGGGGTGTCACAAATTATACAATAATTTTAAAAAGGATAAAATGTGTGGTTTATATAGGTTTGCATGTTCAACATGTATATTATAATAATATGAAGATGAAAATCTAACTTGCGTAAAATGAAACAAATGTTGTAGTAATATAGGAGGTGAGGTGAACATAATCGAACACACAATTATAGTGGTAAATAATCAAAGCATCTTAATGATCAAGTAATGAACAACGCTAATTTTATACCGGAAGCTTCAAATTCTATTGTTTTTACTTCCCACAAAAGAGTACAAAAATAGTTACATAGCTAGAGAAAAAATATGTTCAATCATTCGTCTTCGTCTTCGTTTCCTCACTATCACTCTCCTCTTCATCTTCGGGACCCTCCTCTTCTCCTTCGTCTTCGTCTTCAGCTCCATTCTCATCTTCATTTTCATCAATAATATGGTCAATTATTCATCTTTTGAAAAGAGATGTATTAATTTGAGATCATGTCTTTCGCCTACTTTTAAGCCTTTTTCGTCCATTTTCAACTAATTCAGCATCAACGTCATTCTTAACCCAATTTATGTTTTCAATATCAACTTCTACAACTGGAGTGATGAATTCTTCATTGGTATTGGGTAACTCATCACTATCAGAATCAACTTCAGCATCTTCAATTAAATCTCTCGGCTTTGTTCGTATAACCACACACATATTGTTATCCCTTTGATCATCAACATAAAGTATTTGTTAAACCTGAGAAGGCATTACAAAGGGCTCATTGGTTGAACCAAACTTTTGATAATTTACAAGCGTCCCCTCTATCACGTGCTAAATTGTCATACCACTTACACTTGAATAGAACAACCTTGTTAGATCTATAATAATCTAATTCAACATCTTCCAAAATACCACAGTATTCAACTACATCTTCCCTAGGATTTTGGTCACTAGCAGAGGAATATCCATAAGTAGTTGCTACCACATATACCTCACTATTCTGCGTTCTCCTCTTACTCTCACAACTTGTAGAATGGAATCGATACATATTTACCAAATAACCATCTCCTCTGCTGCCTATCAAATTTGGGCCAAATGCAAGAGCTTGAATTTCCTTTGAAGCATCATTATTCATAGTTGCCATCTACAAAATAATAGCGATATAAGAAAATTCCATCCATTTATTATTAATAACCATTACAAAGTTTTGTATAAAATTACGTTCACAGAATGTAGTACTTATATAATTTTTAAACCATTCAGGAAATTCCTTTTTCTTAGCATTGTCAATTTCCCTTGGCGTCAGTTTTTGCTTACGCTTTCAACGTCGTAACATATATGAATCTTGCCAAATACTATAAACAAATTTAGAATTTTTTTTTTTGTCATAGCTGGCTAACAAAAGTAATTAATATTTTGAACAATAAATGTCATTCTTTATTTGCTCACATTAGATATGACTCAACCTCTGTACAATTGAATAACACATATAGGTGTGCACTATGGACATCATCGCCATATAGAGTACAAACTTTTGGGACATTAAGAAATTGACCTATGTTTCTAAATACAAAAAAACTTGATTCACCTTATTCGTATCCAGCTTCATTTCTTCCAACTCGTTTCCATGCAGCATTATTTTGATTCAAATATCTTGAGCAAAATGTAACACATTCTTCAGCAATTTACCTTTCTACAATTGACCCTTCTGGACGACTTCTGTTGCGAATATACCTTTTTAACTTGCCCATGTATCTTTTAAAAGCCCACATTTATCAATATTTCACATTTCTAGTTATCTTCGCCTCTTCAGCAAGGTGGACACACAAATGTACCATTATATCAAATAAAGCAGGAGGAAACAACATCTCAAGCTTGTTATAGTGGAACATAATGTCTAGGCAAGTTGGTACATCGTATTGCTATTGGAAGTAATTGTTACATTAATATATGGCAGTCGTGACTTTTAAGACCTGAGATCTTGCCCCCCTTCAAATTGATGCAACGTGAAATATTTGAAGCATATCCATCAGGTACCTTAACATTTTTCAACACTTACAAGAAATCATGTCTTTCTTTCTTAGACACTAACTAGCTTACAGCCGACAAAAGGTACTTTGAATTGCTTGCTTGCACGTGTATTGGATGGAGCTCTCTTCTTATACCCATTTTTATCAAGTCCAATCGTGCTTTTAAATTATCTTTTATCTTTCCTTGCACACTCAATAATGTCCCAATCAGGCTATCACAAATGTGTTTTGGCAATGTGCATTCCATCTAGATTGTGGCGCAACAAAAGTATCCGCCAATATGGCAATTAAAAGAAAATAGGTTTCTTCCTCCAATTATGTTTTGAGTCATGGGGAATGGTCTTCGTGCTAGTGGGTGCCTTTCCAAAAGTGACATTAATAGCATTAACTTGTTCAAGAATATCAAATCCTGATGGCACCACCAAAGCTTCATTATGGTCACATTCTCCGTTAAATCTTCGTGTATCAAACCTATAACTATGACCTGACTCCAGAAAATAACGATGCCTGATATAACATTCCTTACTTTGCAATCTACAAGAACGAGTGTTCATTTGACATAATGGACAAGCCAACTTACCTTTAGTGCTCCAACCAGACAACATAGCAAGAGCTGGAAAATAACTAATTGTCCACAACAGTGCAGCACACATTTGGAACTTTGTACCGGTAGATGCATTATACGTTTCAACCCCATTATTCCATAGTATCTTCAACTCCTCAATTAAAGGTTGAATATACACGTCAATATCATTACATGGAGAGTTTGGACTAGGTATTAACAATGGCATGATAAAATACTCCAGCTTCATACACATCCATGGTGGTAAGTTATAAACAACAAGTGTTACTGGCCATATACTATACGGTGACCCATGGGTAAAGGGACTCATGCCATCAGTGGACAATTCGAGTCTTACATTTCGATGTTCTTGAGAGAATGTAGGGTACATTGTATCCAAATACTTCCAAGATGCAGAGTCAGCTGGATGACGATTCACTCCATCTTTTCGTCACTTTACATGATGCCACATCATGTATTTTGCAGTTTCAAAAGACATAAATAGCCTCTGCAATCTCAGAATTAAGGCTAAATAACATAATTTCTTCACAGCTACTTTGCTCCTCTTAGCATTTGTATCTATTTGTGCCTTCTCTGGTACAACCATCTCAGTCTGCTTCCATCTCAATTATTTGCAAACTGTACAAGACTCTAATTTTTCATTCTCCCTCCAAAAGAGCATACAATCATTCTCGCATGCATCAATCTTCTCATAACCAAACCCTAAATTTCCAACCATTTTCTTCATTTCATAAAAATTATCAGGCAAGTTTGAAAATGCTGGAAATGATGACTTGAACTTACGGAGCAAACCATCAACGGACACATCAGTCCATTTGCTAACATTTTTATGATTGAAAATCCATATATTGAATGAAAGGACAGTCTCAATTTCACATCCAGGATATAAAGGTTGATTGGCCTCTAACATATACTTTTGGTATTTTGTAGCTTTAGCCGATGATTCCACACCGTGATCCCTAAATATATCATTTACCATCTTAGGCATATGATGATCATCTTCGGATTGTGATGGTTCGTCGTGAACATCATCATTGCTCACATCCCTGACAATCTCATCTTCCCTTTGATGCACCCAATTCATGTAGCCAAACATAAAATCCATCATAAATCAAATGTTCACGAATAGTTGTTCGAATCTGGTATCTTCCATTCACGCAATTCTTACATGGACAAGGAATTCTTCTCGTGACCATGCCCACTTTTTTGAAACCAAAGTTCAGAAATCTTTCTAGGTCTGCAAGATACTCTCTAGAATATCTAGGTAATTCCATCCACCCCTTATCCATGATATTGTGTCCCTAATTCAAATTGAAAAACCATCCAATGTTAGGTACCAAACAAGAAGCATCAAGAAAGCATTTGGTAGGGACAAAGAGAAATTGATGGCAAAAAAATATGATGAAAGGAATGGATATGGACAAGGAAAATTGCTGGAGGTCAACATTGAACGAAGTTGTAGGCTTAAAATGTGGTCTGAACATCTCTTGTTAATCTAAAAATATAATTCCTCTTAGTATTGTTGTACTGCTATTTCTATGTCAGTTATAGTGATCATAGCTAGTAAGACCATTAAAATTTACAAGGCCCCAATGTATGATGTTGCTTAAGTCATATCCATTTAGCTTATCTCATTGGACCTCGTTCCCTCCTACTTTTTTCTTTAGCTTCTTTTATTTGGAAGACTAAGAATTCAGCTAGAATCAAAGTTATTATGTCGTCATCAACTCTCGAAAAAATCAACGTGAATGATTTATACCATAAGCAGTATATTGAACAGATCCTTGTCCCATGATTTTATTTGGAATATATATTTTCGGATTTGTTGAAGACTTGGATTTGCACCTCATACTAGGGGAGCATTCTACCTTACCAGGTTTTTGGGTTTAAAAAGGTATAATATGGGCAAGATTTTGAGGCAGTGTGATGTTTTGCGATTCTATGGGGCTTATGGACAGAAAGAAATGTCAACTATAGGACATATTTCAAGCATTAGATCTTTTCGAGGGAGGTGTCTCCATTTTAGTCTCCTATATAGATTCTAGATGAGTAGGGCCTTTATCAGGGATTTCCATATATGATGTCCATAGGGACTGGCAGACCACCCCTTACTAAGGGGGAAGGTGGTGTTTCTCCCTTTTTTTGCAGCAGTAGGGAACTTCATCTTCATGTCCTCCTTGTACTCACCTTCTCCCATTTCTAATAAAATCTTTTTTTTATTAAAGTATACTATATATTATAGCTACTGACATATAATGTTTACTATTGCTAAAATTTCAATGTTACAATCTAAGCAACTGAGTCAGTGTTCAAAAGTTGACATTACTAACTTTACGGAAAGTTTTGGTCTTCTACTAGTTAATTCCAAAAAAATTTAAATATAGCTCAATCTATAGCCTAAAATGTATCAGCTCATAGTTCAATAATTAGCAATGATATAGAAACAAAAAAACACAGCCAAATAGCACTAAATAATACTATATCAAAGCACTAAAATTTCAAACATATACAGTTATGAACAAAAATTTAAACACCTCTGTCTTTCAAAACATTCCTCCACATTTTAAACAAAAGGCAAAACCCAAATTTGTATCTCTCAAAAACATCTCAAAACCATTTAAGCAATTATCTTTTCTTTACACCCAGCACTATCAACTCAACAAAACTTCATAAAACTAATCATTCTGCCTAACTAAAGGCATTAATCTACTCTCAAGTTGGTAACACGAATTCAACCAAATATAAAACAATGGAATTGAATTTTAAGACTCAAAATAGCATCAGCTGCTAAAAGCAGCTATCTAATCCACCATAAAGAACAAAACCTATTTAGTTAGTCATGCTAAACCATTAACATGTACTAATAACAACACATTTATCCTGTAAGAAATAGACATACATACACACTGACACACATACAAACAGCAAGAGAAATAACTCCGTTAATAAGATCACGAACTGGGTATTCAAAATCCTGACAAAATATTGTACGATTTAGATCGGAGAACACACGATGGCCTACTACCGAAGGACCTCTTGTTGGCGGCGCCAATCGATCGAGTGAGAAATGGTGAGAGAGGAGAGAGAAAGGGTTAGAGATAAGAGATAGATGGTCGATCGACTGAGTGAGTTTGGGGAAAAATGTTTTACTGATTTGGGGGAAAAAAAGGAGGGATTTGTATGCGCCCAAATTAATTAGTTAAAGCCTATTATCTACGCCCGCTAATGACCCTCAGCCCAAAAAACCTCCCTACGCCGACGACCAGCTAGTGACCATCGCTATATTTTCCCTATAGCCACGCTTCCGCCCCGACCGTCGCTATATGTCGTCGCTATTTGTTGAATTTCTAGTAGTGATAGTTTAATTTATTTATTTAAATAAGATTAGAATTATTCTAATTGATTTATTAACAACCAGTTTAATATGGAGAACCTAAAGGGTCACACCATAAAAGGAAGAATAATTATTTAAGAAGTAAATGGCATAATTGTAATAATATGTTAAGTATATTTAATTTAATCTATGGTGATAGAGTAAATTAAATAGCTTAATATACTAGAAATATTAAATATAAATTAATAAGAGGAGTATTATTAATATTATTACAATTATTATTAATTTTAATTTCTAAAAGAGTTTAGAAATTAATTTAATATAAATACTCTCATTTATTCCTAATAGGATTAGGAGGCAAAGTTAGTTAAAGGAGTTTAATTAATTATCCCTAATAAGATTAGGGAGCCCAATTAATTAAATGAGTTTAATTAAATAAATAATATCTTATTTTAATTAAATAGGGTTACCTGATATCATTATAAGAGGAGTCTTATATCAGATATCAGAAATACGTAATTCCAAAAGTTGGAGAGTACGCCCTCTTTTTCTATAGAGATAGGAAAAACTAGGGTTTGAGACAATACACAATTTTTCTTGAAAATTCTTCTTCCTTGGTGGATCACCTGTAGAGGCCATAAACTTGAGTGTCTAACATTGATCAAATGAAGGAATCTACCCGGAGATTCAAGGAGATCACGGAGAAATAGGAGTTGAACTCGTACCTGTGGAAGCTCGCATCTACAAGGGTATGATTCCATAACTTCTTGTTCTTCGTTTTAATTAATAATATGCATAAATGATGATCCGGGTAATTGGTTTGTGAAAAATTTTAAAATCTAATTTTACTGTGCTTCTGCTAATTTTTGAAATTTGATTGCGTCTTTGATTTTCACGAAACTTTACAGTGGTATCAGTGCCAAACTTTATGTGAATTATTAATTGTTTTGATTCCATATATGTATGGGTATGTATTTAGAATAATTTATTGGGCATAATTTATTGTATAAAATTATTATTTTATGAAGAAAAAAAATGGTACTGTGATTCGCTGAGTTGATGGAATTTTTTTAATCAATTGTGAGCATTGATTTCGTTATCAAAACAAGGACCATGAGATTCTTCTACAATATATATATATATATATATATATATATATATATATATATATATATATATATATATATATATATATATATATATATATATATATATATATGGATGCATGTGAATTACTAGGTATAGAACATATGATCAAGTGATCTATATATATATGATTACCGAACATTCTTCAGTCTTCCCACGTGGTTAAAATTATTTTAATCTTGAAATTGGATTTCATGCAACTTAAAATTCCCATTAAATAATATTCATATATATATGGAATGATTATATTCATGAGATGAATGTTTTATTTATTGATACATATGATGATATGTATGATAATAAATAGGGTTGATTATAGACTATTGACCAATGTGATTGAATTTATTTTTGTTGGATGCTTGAATGAATGAGTTTTGTTAAATGGGGTCTGCGTACCTCGTCTTTTTTGATTTTATTCTTGATGTAAATTCTATCTCTCTCCTATGTACTTCCACGTGACTGTTGATCAATGTTTCTATTTAAATTAAATAATTTAATGTAATAGGATTAGTTAGAATTTTTTTTGAAGAATCGGAGATCAAGGAGCAAGGAGCGCTTGAAGACCCGTTTGTAATGGAGCCTGGGATTAAATATAATAGTTATATTTAAATGTTTATTCTTGCACCCTAGGGTTTGACCTTTTGGTTCACTTGGTGGCTCTAGTGAACCAAACTAGAATAAAAGTCCATAATCAATCCGGGTAGAATATAGTATTCTATAATATGCATGCTAGTGTTATATATATATATATATATATATATATATATATATATATATATATAATGCAAACATGTTTCGCATATTTAATAATATAACGTGTATTTTATATATATATGTGCATGCGCGTTAAACAAGATGAGACAAATAATAACAAATCCCTCAAAGTTTTTATATATTAAGTCTTACGCGTTCAAAGATATTTAGAATATCGAACGTTGCCTTCTAGCATGATAAAATTAATAGAGTATTAAATATTTAATATGAGTTTGTTGTGTCACCACAAGAAAAATATTAAGTATTTAAGATGTTAATTTATCACATTTGATGCTTATAAAGAAAATTGAACAATATTGTTTTGTTGTGTCACCACAAGGACACTATTTTTCTTTTTTGAATATATGGAAGTGCTAGGTTAGACTTAACTTAGATAATTTTGATTCGGATGTGCCACCACTTGATCAAAATAATCAAAGAGGCAAAATAAGGAGTTACATGATGATGTAATTGACAAAGAGTTGTCTACCTATTTATTTATATATAGTTTGTTGTGTCACCACAAGGTTATATACTTTTGAAATGAGATCCTTATTCTCACTAGCAAAAAATTTAATTAGATTTTGCTGAACTATATAGATGAGGGTAATATAGTTTGAAGAAAATAGTGGGAGATACCAATATAAAATAAAACCTAATTTATTTTTGGTAAAATAAATTAATTAAATGAATGTTTGCTAAAATGTTGTCTTTTTACATGCATAATTTGAATATGTCACGTTCACTAATTTCACTTCGTAGCATACTTGATGCTAACAAACTGACCAGACCGAATTACACGGACTGGTTAAGGAATCTGAGAATTGTTCTCACTGCTGAAAAGATTTCTTATGTCCTGAATTCGCCCATACCTGCAAAAGTTGCAGAGATAACCTATGAGGAAGAGATTGCTACTTTTAAACAGTGGTAAGATGATGCATATGTGGCTCAAGACATCATGCTCGCATCCATGAGTAACGAGCTTTAGCGTCAACATGAAACCATGGATGCTCCTACTATGCTGCTGCATGTATGGTGAGCAAAGTAGGACTACTAGATATGAAATATCTAAGGAGCTCTTCCGATCTCGGATGACTGAGGGAACTACTGTTGAGACTCATGTCCTAAAGATGATTAATTTGATTGAACGTATTGGATAACTTGAGTTCGTCGTGGATGGGGAGTTGAGTCAAGATTTGATCTTGCAGTCACTCCCTAACACCTTCTCACAATTTGTTGTGAATTTTCACATGAATAAGTTGGACGTCAGCTTGCCTGAGTTACTTAACATGTTGAAAACTGCTGAAAGTTACTTCCCATCCAAGAAGAACGATGTCTTACTGGTGGATGATTCTTCCAAGAAAAGGAAGAGGCCCAAGGTATCTTTTGAAAAGAAAAAATCCAAGAAGGTTAAGGGAAAGGCAAAAGTGAAGGATCAAAAGAAACCTAATCTAGCAAGCAAAGGAATTTGCTTCCATTGTAACAAGCCGGGTCACTAGAAGAGTAACTGCAATGATTATATTGTAGAGCAAAAGCAGAAGAAGCTTGGAGAAGCTTCGAATCCTAATCAAGGTTTGTTTATGATTGAAATTAATTTTTTTGGAAGTCAATGTTCTACTTGGGTATTGAATACATGCTGTGGTTCTCACATATGTAGTAATATGCAGGGACTAGTCAGAAGTAGAAAGCTGAACAAGGATGAGGTCGTTCTACGAGTGGGAAATGGAGCAAAGGTTGATGCATTAGGTATAAGGACTTAATGTTTAGCACTGCCTACGGGTAAGTTCATTAATTTAAATAATTGTTATTTTGTTCTGAATATCATTAGAAACATTATTTCAATTTCTTTATTGGAAATGAATGGTTTTGACATTATAATAAAGAACAACAGTTGTTCTATTTATAATGATAATGTTTTATATGGTGTTGGTAATTTGCAAAATGAACTTTATATACTTGACTTGCATGAAAATATACTTCAAATTGAACAAACTAAGAAAAGGAAAAGAGATGATATTAATTATACCTATATGTGGCACTGTAGACTTGGTCATATTAATGAAACACGATTATTCAAGTTGTATAAAGATGGGCTCCTAGAGCTATCGGATTATGAATTATATCCAACTTGTGAATCTTGTCTCATGGGAAAAATGACTAAATCTCCTTTTAGTGGAAAAGGAGAAAGAGTAACAGAGTTGTTAGCGTTGGTACACACAAATGTTTGTGGACCTATGACAACGACTGCACGAGGAGGGTATTCTTATTTTATTACATTCACTGACGATCACAAACATGTGATCGAGAATGAACCGTTGCAGTTCAGTAAAGATTTGTCTTATGAAGAGGTTCCTATCCAGATAGTTGATAGTAAAGAACAAGTGCTCAGGAATAAGGTGATACATTCTGTGAAGATGATATGGAGAAACCACAATGTTGAAGAGGCTACGTGGGAACTCGAAGATGAAATGATGAAGAACTACCTTGAGTTATTTGTTTAATCTGTGTCTTCAATTCTGAGGACAGAATGTTTATAAGGAGGGAAGAATGTGACGAATGAAACTGTTTGAGTTGTGATTCTGGGGACAGAATCCTTGTAAGGAGTGTTGACATCGGGATTTTTATTTGTCCCTTTCCGTTTCTTATTTTTTTGTGTTCTCATGTTAGGTGAGATTTGTTTGAAAAAAAAAGTGAAAAAAGTCCGACATGTATAATGTCAACGATGGATTGCTAAGAGTCGCCAGTTGGTTTTTTATATGGTTGTACCAACACAACCGAGAAAAGGTTTGCACATTGACCCAGTGATGTGACACTGCTAAACGGGTCTATGAAACTGAGATTCTTTAGGGTCCGGGGACTTGGTTATGCAGAGGGAAGGTGTTAGGCACCCCCCCGACATCCGTGTTGCCACGGTGACCACCACTTTTTAAAAAACTGTTATATGAATGTGTGTGTGTGTATGTGGGTCAATGTGCTGTTATTTGGAAGTAGTGATATGCCTCGTTTGCACCTATACACAAAGAGTTTGAATTTGTGTAAAAATTTAGTTTTAAACAAGATATAGCAGTAGTAATTGAGGCCTTTGATACTTCTATTTTATTAAATGTTCGACTTAATTGCTTTTATTTTTGAGATATGAAGCATCTTCGAGAAAATAATGTACAAAGCGGTGCCGAACTCCTCATGGGTATGGAAACCATCTGAGGAAATCCACACACCGTGAATAAATTTACAAGCTGCTTACAGCTGAAAATGTCCATCATGGGAACCGAATCTAGATTCAGTAGACTGAATCTGTGATCACATGATTCCTAGGGTCACATGATGCCGCAATTTGTATGAAAGCAGTAAGCATGTATATATATAAAAGTTGTAAATATATATATATATATACAAACATGATCAGCCACCACGAAGCACCTCCATGGGGGATCAAAAATGTAAATAAAGCTGTAAAAACAATCAATCGCCACGGAGTAAACTCCATGTGGGACGAAATGTAAAGAAAGCTGTAAAAGTGATCAACCATCATGAAGTAAACTTCAGGCGGGACGAAAAGTATATATATATGTATATAAAAGCAATAAACACATCGGATATAAAATTTAGGCTCATCGAACAAGGTTTGACCACAGTTGATATATATAAGTATGTATATTAAAGCAAGTAAACGCTCCGGATGTAAAATCCAGGCTTATCGAACAGATTTCAACACTCAGTTCATATATATAAGTATATATATATATATATATATATATATATAAAAGCAAATAAACGCTACAATCGTAAGTCTAGGCTCATCGAATAGAGTTCGACACACAGTTCATATATATATATACAAAAGCAAATAAACGCTCCAGACATAAGTCTAGGCTCAATCGAGGCATAACTCGATAATGTTAGTCCATATATATATATATATATATATATATATATACAAACTGAAATGAAACCACGGACCGAAGTCCAGGCAAACACACACAATACGACTCTCAATGTGAAGAATGGTGTGTGCAAAGATGAAGAGAAAGGCTTTAAAGTTTGTAAGAAGGCTTACAGTGGGCTGCCAAAGAAGACTTCTATAACTTGAAGTGGATGAACGCTCGCCTCCCGCCGGTACAAATAAAAGCTATATGTGAGCTCACAAGTGTTTAAAATGAGAAAACACTCAGTTTAGGGTGAGTACAGAGATAATTTGACAGGGCTTCCTCACCTTTTTTCTTATGAAAATGGCCATCCCAAGCCCTCTATTTATAGAGGGGGGCGCAGATATACCTTCGGCTGCCTGGGTTGCCCCGGGTTTTGTAGGTATTGTCGTCTCAAAGTACGTGCACATATGCACTGTGATGTCTGCTCAACCTTTTAGAATTGCAATCCGGGCATCTGACTGAGGTATGTAAGACCTATTTTGGACCGCCGTTGTCGAGAGTTACGCAATGACATGGGATTAGAGGTTGTACGAAGTGAGGAAGATGGAACCATGCCCTCCGGTCTTCAAGCTTCAAATTCTATCCGTTATCCTGTATAATAGTCACTCGGGATTGGTCTTCCTTGGTTCTTATGGGACATTGTTGCATAGAAATGTATGTATAAAATGTTGAGACGGCGCGATGTGGCATCAAGGTTGCAAGATGATGACTTTTTCCCCTCACCGGGGTTATCTCCGGTTTGGGCTGATAAAGCAGACGTTGCTCAGGGTTATCTCTGAGATTGGACTGCTACAAGTGTTGAAGGTCCTCTGTGTCATCTCTGAGGTGTGCCTATCTTCCCGATGTTATCTCCAGGTCTTGTACTGAGTGCCTCGGTATGAGTGCCGAGGTTGAAGCTGATGGCATGCATTTGAAACAAGCATTTTCGGGGTTATCTCCGAAACAACAACTGCACTCCTTGGGGTTATCTCTAAGGTTGGTAGCTGCTACTCCCAGTGTTGGGACTGAGACTGAATATCTCGGGGTTATCTCCGAGATGAATCGGCCTTCTTCGGTGGAATTTTCGTTATTGGAACTACATGTCTCGGGGTTATCTCTGAGGTTAGAACTGATACTCCCGGTGTGTGTTCTGGAGTTGGGATTGAACTTCCGGTAGTATCCGGACTGGATATGAGTTGTCTTCTAGGGTTATCTCTCAAAGACAAATCTGCCCTCCTGCAATGTCAGTAATAGGTGTGCAGAAAATTTCGAGTGTCTACAGATGCCCCTCTTTATCATATTCATGTAACGCAATGGCATGGATATGATAAAGAATCCTAGACACTTGAAATGCAACAAGATAAACATGATGCTATGTGCAGCAACATGATGCAAATGTATGATGCATATGGATTGTTTTCCCACATGCTAGGGATGATTGCCGGCTCCCTGTTATTTCTACTAGGGATTGGCAACGATGACAAACTTGGACGTGCGATCAAAATCTTTTAGGATGTTGACGTTAGGGTTATCACCAAAGTCCTTAATCCTTGATACATACTTTATTTCAAAGATGTGCCTCTCGTGTATAAGAGTTCTGTGGGGATAAAACTTTGTCTACTTGAGGATGTGTATAACATATTCCATAATCGATCCTCCTCGATGATTTTGATCTTTTCTGGTTTGTATCACCAGGTCATATCAATGTCCTGTTGGGTTTACTACCAACAACATGTGTTGTCAGGGCTGCCTAACCTTCGCTGATGTGTACATCACCGGATAAAACCCCTGTTGGGCAAGCTATCAAGGTTTTTTAACCTTTGCTGACGTGAATCAACGGAATAAACCCCTGTTGGGCAAACTATGAAGGCTGCTTGACCTTCGCTGACGTGTATGTCACCGGATAAACACTTTGTTGGGTAGATTGTCAAGGCTGCTTGACCTTCGCTGACGTGTGAATCAACGAAAAAAACCACCCCTGTTGGGAAAACTATCAAGGTTGCTTGACCTTCGCTGACGTGTGAATCAACAGACAAAACCCCTATTGGATAAACTATCAAAGCTGCTTGACCTTCGCTGACATGTGAATCAATGGACAACCATGCGTTGTAACCCCCGCCGGGGATCCCTTGATCCTCGTTGATGTGTGCATCCACGACTAAAATCATCGGATGGCTTCCGACGCTTTGTTGGATTTACTTGCCAACAGTTACAGTGATGTCAAGACTGCTTGACCTTCGTTGATATGTGCATCAATGAATGACAATGCGTGATACCCCCGCTGGGGATATGTACTTCGACATATAAAAATGCGTGATGCCCCCACCGGGGATCTCTTCTTTAGAATGTGTGATGCCCCCGTCGGGGATTGAAATTTAGAATGCGTGATGCTCCCGTCGGGGTTTGATCTTTGGAATGCGTGATGCCCCTGTGGGGGTGCTGATTGAAAATTAGGGTGACGACCCTGAATTGGCGGCATTGGACCTGCGTATGGTATTGTCGAATGTGACTTGTAACATTTGATATCGTCGACATAGTGTACCCTGTGCTCTGGCGAATACCAATGAGTGATGTGCAGACCCACGGTTCAGTCTAAGAAAACCAGGATTATAAGCTATTCTGCTCAATCGCGTAGCATGTTTATTCCTGATTTAACCTTTTCAGCTTGTGATAACTCCTTTGCAATTCGAACTGGACCGAGCCGGAGGGGTGGGACCCACGTAGGGGTGCCACAGGTACACCTGCAACAGCCGTAGGTGGACATGCGGCCAGCCGTGGCTACTAAAGACTTGCAGGTTGCTTTTATAAGTTATTTTCAAGTTGCGTCGCGAAGGAAATTCGTGAGCTCTTCTTCAGATCTCTTTGAGTTCTGCAACTTTCTCAGAATTTCATCACCGCATAAGTGTTCTACCTTCGTCTTGGTAATGTATGCATGTCTTCTTTTCCAGTTTTTATCTGTTGGAAAATGAATTATCACATAAAATGCATCTAAACACATAGTAGTGAATATGCATGCTCAAATGACTTGCTAAAAAATATTCAACATAGTAAATGTTAGTATTAAATCATGCTGAATATAATGATGTGAAAAAATTTGACTTTTGAGACAGTCAAATTGGCACCTTTTTTCTGCTATTTCTTATCCTATTTGAGGACAAATGAGCAAAAGGTAAAAATGCAAAGTAATCCTGGTAATTAAGCTACCCTTACGGATTGATGACTTTGATTTTTTAATGCATATAGTATGTATATGACTGTGGGCACGTGTGCTACTGAATGGCCACCTAGTCATGCCTATGTCCATGTGGATAGTCCTATTTACAAAGGAGACTATGGCAAAATTTTCCAAAATGTTGGCATTGAATAGTCATGCATTTTTAACTCTACTATAGACGTATGTTAAAGTAATGCATGCATGCATGTAGTCACAAAATGCATTTTGAAAAGCTCCAGGTTAGAAAATACCACACCCTTTTTGAGGTCATTTGGAGACTTGTTGTCTAGATATTATGGATCCGAATCAGCCGAGTAGTTCCCGTAGGACCACTTCTGGTGTACGGAGGAGGGCTTCTGAAGTGCCTCGACCTCGTTCCGTTAGACAGTCTCATTGGTTGGTGGAGGCAGTGATACGTCTAGTCCAGGTTGATGTGCCGGATGTCGAGGACGAAGAGGAGGATGTTCCAGTTACAGACTCTACTCCTGCTGCGCATGTTCCCCATAGGGACCTCCCGAGTATTCAGGTGGCAAACCCAGAGCTTCTTGGTGATTTGAGTTAATATCCCTCGATGTATTTGCATGCCAACGAGGTATCTAATTAGATCTTTAATCTTCCTTCTTTCCTATTGATGAGGAGAAAGGATTTTGATGTCGATCTGTATTTTATGTAGGTTCCCGGCTTTACCCAACCTTGAGGGAACTGGTTCAGCATCCACTTCATGTACCAGGCTCTGCATCCTGACTATAGAGCGATTGTGCATGACTGGGGATTTGGGGTGTTCTTTTTCATCCTTCCTCGCCGTTGTCCCTGGGGTTACCTCAGGACATTGTCTGAGCGCTGGTTTCACCAGACTCAGTCACTCCATTTATTGGACTATGAGGTGATGATGACGCCGATGGATTGGCGGTTTTTCACAGGTATGGACTTTGAAGGGGCACCAGTGCCTTGCATAGCGGATATTATCCCTACTACCGTTAGATCCTTGTTAGGAGTTTCGGTAGAGGCGCTCAAGGACAGGACTGTCCGTACGGGTCCTTTGAGCATAGATGCTATGGGTGGGCTATTGAGTGAGCCCATACCAACTAATGTCAGAGTCAGGGATCACATTTTTTAGCGATTGTTCCTGATGATCATTAGGGGCGGGTTCATAGCAGATAATTCCTCTACGGTGTCGTTCGCTTTGATCAGCACCACACGACATGTGGACCGTTTAGGAGAGTATGATTGGGGTTCCTACACCTTTGCTTATTTCCTTAGGGGCATGCATATGCGTTCGCAGGGCTTGACCGAGGCTTGGTTAGGATTCTACCCATTTTTGCTGGTGAGTATTTCTCTTGTCATTTCCCATGTATAGGTTAAGAGTGTTTACTAACAGCAGATGTTTTGCCTTTATGTTGGCAGTTTTGGGCCAATGAGAGGCTTCCATGTTTGCGTCCTGTGAGTGTGTTAGGTTTAGATACCTATCCACGAGGACGACGATGGCATCATTACATACTGGCAGAGGTCCCTGTAGCTGAGGGTTTTACTCATTGCCGCCTACAGTTGGAGTTGTTTACAGCAGATGTCATCACATGGATTCCCTATTCTGGGGAGCACTTGGTCATTAGATTTGAGGATGGGTACCCGACTGGTGTCGAGTACGTGATTTCCACCCGTAAGGTTCCTCTCTTTACTGATGGAGGATGGGAGCTCTATTTAGGAAAGCGTGCTATTAGGAGCACTATAGGAGAGATCCGTATGACGATCTTTCCTCCTGCCAGGCGTTATTGGTTTGTGTCGCAGTCACCCGTCATTGATATCCCATTGTTGGGTCTTGACGGTTTTGCACTGTCAGAGGGTCCCTGCACTCAGGAGATATTTTAGCATTGGTGGTTCCCTCACACTATTGGAGCCCAGACCCGTGCCACTCAGTTCATGGGGGATATGGTTCTAGGACTCATGATGATGACGGATTAGCTAGCCTGTGTCCGAGATCTAACTCATTTGACACAGATTGACAGTTTGACCCAACGACTGGACCGGGCACATTTCTTTATTTGGCATTTGGGAAGAGATCCGGCAGAGGCAGATTCGTTTGATCCTTCCAACTCAAGTGCTGGCCCCTCGGATGACCCATTTGGCTTTGCCGGCGTAGATCCTCCTTTGTATAGGCCTGACATCTGTATCGATAGAGATCCAGTGACTCATGAGGAGTTACATCAGGTGGACAGGATTGATGATGTAGATATTGACACCATTGACTTCTTCTGATGTGTATTCTCGTTATCTCTTTTGATATGCCTCTGTTAGATATTAGATGGCTATGCCCCATTCTCGCAATATCTTTTGATAGGCCTCTGTTAGTAGTAGGGTGTCTGTGTCCCATTTTCTTGTATTTTTAGCTGTACAGAGATGATGTATGTAATTGATGATATACTTAGGAATGTATATACAGTTTTTCATTCCCTATATCATATTGCCATCTATTATCTGTAATGCATGTATCATGTTATGCATATGTATGTATATCCAGAGATATTCAACATTGACCCCTGAATGGTCTTATGATACGGCCTACACAGATGTCTTCTTCGACTGTCAGCCGCCTAGATCATACCCCACAAGTATTGGTGGTATCTCGTTTGATATCGCGGTATGATAATATGTCACCATCAAACATGACTGTAGATCAGCTGTTGCAGCATACTATGACCCTCTTGATGTTTCAGGTTCCCACAGGATTTGTGGAGGGCATGCTGGATCACTGGGTACCGGAGAGGCAGGTTTTCCGGTTTGGGACCCAAGAGTTGACTCTGACTCTGGAGGAGTATACACGTTTGACAATGCTGCCACTTGACAGACCTTGTGTGCATATGGCTATGGGGGACATGAGTCGACGGTTTATGACCCTCAATGGACTAAGGCATAGGGTTGTGCAAGACGAGATCATATCTGGCCATGTGATATCCCAGCGTTTTTTGATTGACAGATTTGGCTCTAAGGACAGCTATGCTCGGCATTCTGGGGATTTCACCATACCAGAGGATCAGTGGCATTTGTCCAGAGTGGATGCATTCTTGATGTGCATAGTGGCGTATATGTACATGCCATGATATATGGATGAGCTAGATATCAACGTTATCATGGCAGTGAGAGCTCTCAGGGAGGGTCGTACCATTATTTCGATGATCGTGACGGAGACGTTGAGATCGGCCATGTTTTGCAGCACTTACCCAGCAGGGGTATTCATATGTAGTTCGATCATGCTATACGTGTGGTTTATGTCACACTTAAGACCGATTGGGACCTTTAGCCGACATGGGTACTGCTTTACCCATGATATAGCCATGTCCTACTCCTTCTAGCCATCGGAGTGTATAGACGTTATGTCTTGGTTAGTATTTCTGACGGAGATCAGTGATCCGTTTGACACCCTGCAGTGTACAGGGCTCAGCTCACCTTATAGATTCATTACTCATGCTCCGGGCATGGATTATCTCCCTCTGGCTGGTTTGAGGGGTATAAATACCTACCACCCACTGGCCGTGAAGTCGCAGTTTGACCAGTTCCAGGACTTTCATCCTTTCGAGGGGGCGTTAGGTTAGCATTTAGCTTCTCGCTATCTTTTAGCAGAGGACCGATCCCGGGTGTATTTGTTGGGATCAACGTGAGATATCTGCTTTTTTTGTTAGCCATCTGGGCTATTCGCCAGAGTATTCTGCGTGGATGGAGATAGAGACTTCATCGGCTGTGGAAGTACCCACAGTGCCGAGTAGTGATTCAGACGATGGAGAGCCCATGGAGGACATTGATTCCCACATCGAGGAGGAGCCATTTACTGGGTTGCCAACATCTCCTTTAGATTCTTCCAGTACTAGTACTATTGTGATCCAGTATTCACCACAGTACTTTGAGTAGAGTATTCATCTGATGACCTTCGAGAGAGATTAGGCTAGAGCCTTGGTGTTGACAGCCCTTGATGGGAGAGACGCAACTCTGTTAGAGAGAGACGAGGCCTTAGCTCGTAGAGATGTCGCTGTTGTTGAGCGGGATGAGGCCAGATCAACCAGAGATACAGTGATAGTCGAGAGGGATAGTGCCATATCTACCCGGGATGTAGCCGTCACAGATAGTACTAGAGTGAGGTCCCTTACCACTGGCATGTTTGCAGAGATAAGCACGTACATTGATGCGCATAGAGTCACCATGCAGATGGATGTAGATCTGTTAGCTCGTGTGGATAACCTTGTATAGGAGACCACAACTTTACCTCTTTCTTTTGAGAGGGATGCCATGTTGGGCTTGATAGCTCACATATACACTGATTTGTAGATGGGCTTGTATTTTCCTGTATAGATTAGCTTAGCCATTTTGTCATGTACAGTTTATATTGTTTATATCAAACAACATTATATATAGCAGGGAAGTATATTTTTGATCACTTCCCTTTCAGATGTGCCTAGATACTTGCTTGATATTTTGCCTGCTTTCTTCATGGCTTGTGATCTTGATGTATTCTGAATTCCTCCTTAATGGATGGACATTGAGTTGTCTCTAGACAGTTCAGAATGGATCATTGATCTGTGTTTATCCCTACCATCTTTGGTGTCTTGGGACCAGTTTCTGTATGGAAATGTGTAGAGGAGTGTGACTTTCCTCTCTAAGATTGACCGCACCACAGATGGTCTCCAGTACTCCTATTTAGGAGGAGCCTAGTTAATTCCATCTCTTATGGATTGGTATTGCTCTTTGAGGTACAACCGCAGCTTAGATGGTCGCCGGATCTCCTATTTGTGAGGAGAGGTAAGGTAGTTCCATTCCTTTGGTCTGAAGCCAATGAAAATATGGTGGATTGAAGTTTAATCCCAATACCGTTGACAAGTATTTGTGTTTAGGTAGGGGGTGAGACCGAACCATAAATGGCTACCAACGTACTCCTATTGAAGAGGAGATCAGGTCTGCGTAGTTTGAACCTGGTGTAAGAGGTTCAACGCTGTTTGTGGTAGAAAGGGTGTAGGAATGTTTTTGTTGTTTTTGTTTTTGTAATGAGAAGGGTGTAGAAGTATTTTTGTTGTTTTTGTTTTATTATGACCGGGCCATGTAAAATGGTTGCCTACGTACTCCCGTGTATCAAGGAGATTAGGTCGACGTAGTTTGCCCCTCAGGACGAGTTAAAAAGCTTGATCCCATGTGCAGGTCAGACTGTGGGGGAAAAGAAAGTTTGATCCTAGGTTCAGGACAAACTGCAGGGGTGAAAAGTTTGATCCCATGTTTGGGGGACAAACTACAAATGTGAAAGGTTCAATCCTTAGTGGGATAACCGAAGTTGTATGAACTAAGTGAAGCCAGGCTGCTGGCTTGAAGAGTATGTTTCCCTGAGGGGCAAAGTGTGGAAAAGAGTTGTATGTGGTAAAAGGTTAAAGAACCAGAATGACTGGTGATCTAATGATCCAACACTAGGATGTTTGCTTGATGGTAAATTCAAACATAGTACCGTTTAACGGTGTCCGAGTTGATGAATTGTGGAAATTCATCGCCGTCCATTTCCTGCAATCTGAGAGCACCTCCCGTCAATACCTCCTTAACAACAAACGGGCCTTCCCAGTTAGGGGTGAATTTTCCTTTAGACTGATCTTGGTTGTCAATGATTTTCTTCAAAACTAAGTTATGTTGTTTAAACTGCCGTAGCTGAACTTTTCTGTTGTAGGATCTGGCGATCCTTTGTTGGTATAACTGACCATGGAAGATTGCCGCGGTTCGCCTTTCGTCTATTAGAGACAATTGGTGATACCTGTCTTATACCCATTGGTCTTCATCCAGCTGAGCGTCTTGATAAGTGGGTTTTATACCTACTTATTGAATATCAATTCACGAGAACTATGTCCATTTCAAGTACATTTTATTGCGTTTTTAGTTGCATTTCATGATAATCTGCATTGCATGTACTGAGAACACCTTTGGTGAAAAAGTGCAGGAAATGGCATGAGCTCGACATTGGTAGATGGCAGGTGATCAATGAAGGCACAACATGAGGATCGAGTGAATAAAAGAGCTAAGCAGTGGTGAGCAAAAGAGTAAAAGTTGCATGTTAAAGCATCGATGGCAAAGATGCCACGTAGCGTGAGAACACGAGAATTCAAATCGCAAAAGTCGCTACTGTGGCGTGGCTATACTGAGCTTCAACACGCCACGCACGCAAGCAACCGGACATAGCCTACTTTACACACGCGCGTCCGCGCGATGATTACAAAGGGGACTCGCGCGCCCGCGCACGACATTGATTGCAGCTGCTGACTTTATTTTATTTTGGAAATTGGAAGCGTAAGCCAGAGGGGAGGTTCAACTAGGGCTTATATATTAGACTTATATCAGTTGTAAAGGGATACCACCCTTTGGGAAATCAAGAAGTTATCATTATTTGCTTTCTTCTCTTTAATTTCGATATTAGATTAGAGTAGATTAGAGTAGTGATTTCTAGATTTGATGGGATTAAAGACTTAAAGCAATTGGGAAGCATCAGAGATTCTATCTTGGAGAAGGAGAACAGATTTGCACTTCACTTCTCTACTTTTATTCTCTCTTTGATTCTTATTTGCAATCTTATGATGTTTATTCAATATGTGAATGATAGATTTGATTCAACTATGATTTAAACTCTATTCTGAGATTGCAATGGATTCTATGGATTAGTTTATTCAGATATATTTCATTGTTGGCCTTATTGATTGTATCGAATTGTCTATTTAGATTCATGCTATTTGCTTAGTTGATTGGCCATCAATTACTGTGATAATCCATATGGACTTGAGAGACGATGTATGGGTTTGGATCTGATGATCTTAATAGTTTGTGATGATATATTCTATATTGTGATGGGATGTATGATTTGTGCTTAGGGTAGACATATACCGAAGCACTATTCATAGTCAATTGAGAACTTGGGCTTAAACCCTAATTATTTGTAAATCACATAGACATATAGTGGTTTAGGTAATGTGGGTGTTCATGTGTATTCTATCAACTGTGGATTACATGTGATTTGTGTATGGTACGTTGAGAGATGGCTATACTTTACTTTCGTGTTCTTGACTAACAATCCAGTATAATTAGTTTGGCTTAAAATGAAATGTGTGGATTTGAATGAGTCAATAGATGAAATTGTGATCTCAGGTCTTCATTATCTAGTCTCACTCTAGGAATAGTTAGGTTATTTAATTTCACAGTTTAAATATAAAATATCAAATCATTCGTTTAAATAAGACTGAAATGGTTATGGGCTAATGCTTGGTGAACTTTATTAGTTAATTCTCCGTGGGAACGATACTTTACTTACTCTTTATTACTTGTTGACCATGTATGTGACACCCCCAAAATAGGTATACATCACCCATCTTGAGTCGCCAAATACATGGTACAAAATTCAAATACAACTTAATTATACAACAGTTGTGTAAAATACGACTAAACATATGCTGTGAGTTTTAATACAAATATTGTCATCTAGACAACATACAAACTCAATGGAGTCCTCATTACATTTATTATCACACTATTTAATAGAATAGTGAGGACTACTAATGCACCATCTAGGACCATCACTGCTTATTGCCGACTAGTCCTCGCTACTTCTCATTTCCTGAAGAGAACAATGAAAGAAAAAGGGTGAGCTCAACTAGCCCAGTAAGAAATATTATGACTAAGATAATGCAGAATAATTTATCGTTAACCTTCAACGGTGTTAAACTGATAAAATATAATAAACATCAAGTTTAACTACAGCGAAACAAGCAATCCATTAGAAGAGTCAAGTAGAGAATAAAATCTATTATCTTCTATGATTTAAAAGGTTTTTCATCACATTTATCGCTGAGACTCAACTTAATAAATAATCCACATCATCAAACCATCCTTGCACTATAGGCCAAGGATATTCTTTAGTATCACGACCACAAATTATTCATGCACTACGGGCCAAAGATAATCGTGTTTTCATCAACGGTCCTGATCATGCCATAAAACAATTCATCTTTGCACCCTTGGCCGAAGAGAATCCATAGCCATAATCATACCAAAAACAATCCATCAATGCACTACGGGCCACTGAGGACTTTTTTTCACATCATTTGTAACATTACGGTCATGATTATATCGAATAATCCCTGGTCATAATCATACCTAGTCCATCTATGCACTACAGGCCACAGATGACTTTTAACATAATATAAACATGAGGATGATGACAATGATATAAGAATTCAATAAAACAAGTTTAAGAATTAATTTATCCAGGAACCAATAACGTCCAAATTGTCAACATGATACTGTTTTGTGGAGTAAAAATTCAAGAATGCTCAGAAGAATATTTCCATGAAAAATATTGGATGAAGCGCAAATATCAACGATATTCCACTAATTTCATGGAGTATAGAAGTTAAAACTTTAACCAACTGAGTATAATAAAGAATGGAATAACAAAAGAAATCACCAGGCATGCGATAGACCACACAGATAGGTTATTCCAACAGAATAATAAATAATCGGAACCAAAGTCATGCATAAAAAGCATGCATGTGGATGTTCCAATGTAGAATAATAATTAACGGAACCAGGTCATGCGTATAACACAAACAGGATGTTCCAACAGAATGATAAATAATGGAATCAGGTCATGCGTAAAGCACAGACAGGATGTTCCAACAGAATAATAAAAAATGGAATAACAGAAAAATTTCACCACGTATAGGGTAGCCCGCGTGTACAGGTTATTCCAACAGAATGATAAAGAATGGAATAACATAAGAATTTCACCATGTATGTGGTACTTCGCATAGACAGGTTATTCCAACATAATGATAGAGAATGGAATAACGAAAGAATTTCACCAAGTATAGGGTAGCAGCAGATATCTGAGTTATTCCAATGTAATAATAAAGAATAGAATAACATAAGTTCTCTTCATGAATACAAAAGAAATAATACCCCTTACGAGTACAACAAATAATATCCCTTACCTTTGAAAGAAGAGTATTTCGACTGGTAGGGCGAGGATATACTCGAAGAAAACTTGTACTACGCTCAAAGTTTTCTTAAACTCTTAAAGAAATGCACTCAAGATTATAGAAGAAGAACTCTCTCTATAGTTTCTCTCTCCAGAGTTTCAGTGAATTCGTAAGAAATAATGAAGGAATGAGCTGCTATTTATAGAAGAATGGACTGCATAGTAACTAATTCATGAACGGTCCAGATTGATTTACTTTTAATCGGACGGTCCATATTTAAAGAAAAATCTTTTAACTAAAATATAATATATTCTATTTATAATCTAATAAAATGAATAACTTTATAAAAGTATTCTGTTTTATATAAAATGATTTTACTATGCAAAACACTATGTAGGCACTATGCAATACTATGCATAATAAAAAATAATATATTCTATTTATAGAATAACTTTATAAAAGTATTCATTTTATATAAAAATATTTTACTATGCAAAATACTATGCATAATAGAATATAATATATTCTATTTAAATTATAGAATAACTTTATAAAAGTATTATATTTTATATAAAAGCTTTTCATTTTATTACATTAATAATACTAATAAAACAAAACCGAGTGACTTATCACGTAAACATCAATAATCAATACTTGTGTGCTTACTATGTGTAACCACGCCATTCATCGTACTTTTACTACCGAGTAGTTCAATAGTTTTAACGGTAAAACTTCTGTCGTTATTTTCATAAAATATTTTTGTCGTTTTCTCAATTCGACAATAATTCCGTTGTGGGGTCCACCAATAATTGTACCGTCGTACGGATATTCCCCGACAAAAAGAATATTCCTCGACCAATCGAATATTATACAACAACTTGCATACTTTTCAAAATTTATAAATACTACCCACAACTATAACACTATCTCAAATCCACACCATAATATTAAAAAAAATATTTCGAGAAAATTAAATCTTTATTCATAAAATTCGGGGTCTCACAATCTCCCTTCCTTATGAAATTTCGCCCTTAAAATTTACGTACGTACCTGGTATGCCGAACATGTGAGGATACCTTGACTTCACTTCAAATTCTAACTCTTGAGGTATAACCTTTGAGTGTCGAATATGATCTTTCTTATCCAAGATGTTAACACGTATCTCCTCATACGTTAAATCTTTTGTTATCTCGTCCGGTTCTAAATTAATAATGTGGTTTGGGTCGTCCACATATTTACGTAACATCGATACGTAAAAAAAACGTTCTGAACACGCAACATACTTGGCGATAAAATGAGTCTATAGGCCACAGTTCCTACTTCATCGAGGATTTCAAATGGGTTAATTAAATTGAGGGTTGAGATTTCCTCTCTTCGTTGATTCTTGCTTCTAGAATAACTCCCTCTTGAACCTTCTTCTTCACATTCATCAGCTCTGAGTATGTAGCTTGAGCGGCTTTAACTTTATCGATTAAAGTCAATTCTAATCGTATATTCGTTATCTTCACGTGGGTTCGTATATTCGCACTTGTAACCGCATACAATCTTCTACTCAACGCGTCAGCTACCACGTATGCACTTCCACGATGATATTACATGGTATGATCGTAATCTTCAACAGCTCGAGCCAACGTTTTGGTGCATGTTACATTCGTTTTAAGTAAAGAAATATTTAAGGTTTTTAGAAATGGGTTTTGTACTGGGGTCAATACAAAATTCGATTTCATGCTCTAGGGGTAGGCTAAGAAGTCTTCAAGAATACGTCAGGAAATTTATTAACAATAGAAATATCATTCAAAACTGTGACCCTCATCCAAGACTTGGATAGTACGTCACATTGATACCTATCAACTTGACATCATCATTCACGACGTCGCATACAGAAAGTCTGGCTTTGGTGCATTCCACACAAGAAAGTAAACAACGAAAGGACCGGGGCTCTTTACTTATTGCTTGATATGCAATGATCGACTTTAGTAGTTTGGTTGCTTGAATTCGCATAACAGGTTGGTTAGGAATATGAAAGCTAACAACCTTACGAAAAGCATGATGAGTAGTTAACCAATCAATTCCAAAAATCGCATCAAAGACAAGTATTTTCAAAGAGACAATATCGACACGTAACGTGAAAGTGTTGATTTGAACAAGATTTATAAATAGTGGAGGTAACGAAGGTTTCTCCCAACTGAGTTTAAATAGATATATCAAAGTCTAACTTCTCCGGAGTTAACTTCAAACATTGAACACAACTAGGTGAAATAAAAGAGTAAGTAGAACTGGTATCTAACACGGTATAGACTTCACAAGAGTTTATGACTAACATGCCCGTGATAATTTTATTCAAGTTCCTTGTCAAGAAAAAAAATGCTCTCCCTTAAACTACCAACTTTAGCTTGTCTAGGACATCCTTTGGCATCACTATCCCAGTTGGACTTGACTTCACCATACGATAAAATCGACCTAGGTGACCTTCTCTTCTGCAATTAAAACACATTTTGGATTGCTGCGTACAGTTTGGACGAATGTGTCCCTCCTGTCCGCATTTGAAACATACGACCGGTGGTTATTCTTCTTCATTTGAAACGGGTGCTGGTGTCGACATCTTCACGTCATTGTTGAACCTTCTCTTCTTGAAATGTCCATTCTTATTATTTTGACCATGATTACCACCGAAGTGGTTACCATTTCTGGCATGTTGATTCCCTCCATGCTTATTGTCACCACTTTGATGACTGTTATCACCGGTATTATCATTTTGCCGGCTGTTCTCTTTTGGTTGGGTTGACTCATTATCGCGCTCCAATAACTGAGCCCTATTAACAACATCTGAATACAAACACAGTTTATGAGAGATAAGATATTGACATATCTCAGGTTTTAAACCTCTTAGAAACATTCGCGTCATTCTCTCCTCATTATCAACCAAATGGGACACAAAGCGGGATAACTCGGTAAACTTGGCTTCGTATTGCGACACGGTCATGTTGTTTTGCTCTAACTTGATAAATTTTAACTCCTTCATGTGACGAATGCTTTCGGGAAAGTACTTGTCATTGAAAAGCTTTTGGAACTTCTCCCAAGACATCTTGAGTGCGTCCAGTCGGGTAATGCGTTTACGATTCCCACCAAAGGATCCGCCTCTTCACGCAACATAAAGGTGGCAAAGGGAACCTTTTTCTCCTCGAAGAATCCCAAGACATCAAATATCTTGGTGAACTGCTTTAACCATGTCTCCGCCTTAAGTGGTTCTGGCTTTCCCAAAAGGTTCGGTGGTCCCAGCTCCTTGAATTGCTTAGCGGTGACCAACCGTGGGTTGCCATTGTTAACTCCTGCATTATGAACAGGAGCCGCCTTCGCCTGATGTTGCATGAATTCTAAAAAGCTCCTAAACGCACCGTCGTTCATCAATTGATCAGTGTTGTTGTTTACAGGAGGATTATCGCCATCCTGTTGCATATTGTCCTGATTATTGATCAGTGGTGAATCAACGGTCTCCTGTGCTCCATTGCTTATCTCAACATTTTCAGATGCCATTTTCAAATACTGCTACAAAACAAGGGTTAATTAACATATCACATATTATCTCTATACTCTGACCAACCAATTAAATATCAAATAAACTTAGGTAGGTCATATTAGCGAAGGAATTCCCCGTCACTCCCCTCCTAGTTCTTGTCTCACATCTTAGCCAGGGATCATATCCCTAAGCTTTGATACCAACTGTGACGCCCCCAAAATAGGTATACATCACCCATCTTGAGTTGCCAAATACATGGTACAAAATTCAAATACAACTTAATTATACAACAATGTAAAAAAATACGACTAAACATATCTTTGTGAGTTTTAATACAAATATTGTCATCTAGACAATATACAAACTCAATGGAGTCCTCATTACATTTATTATCACACTATTTCACAGAATAGTGAGGACTACTAATACACCATCTAGGACCATCACTCTGTTCCCCGACTAGTCCTTGCTACGTTCTCAATTACTGAAGAGCACAATGAAAGCAAAAGGGTGAGCTTAACTAGCCCAGTAAGAAATATTATGACTAAGATAATGCAGAATAATTTATCGTTAACCTTCAATGGTGTTAAACTGATAAAATATAATAAACATCAAGTTTAATCTGCTATGAACAAGCAATCCATTAGAAGAGTCAAGTAGAGAATAAAATCTACTATCTTCTATGATTTAAAAGGTTTTTCATCACTTTTATCGCTGAGACTCAGCTTAATAAATAATCCACATCATCAAACCATCTTTGCACTATAGGCCAAGGTTATTCTTTAGTATCACGACCACAAATTATTCATGCACTACGGGCCAAAGATAATCGTGTTTTCATCAACGGTCCTGATCATGCCATAAAATAAATCATCTTTGCACCCTTGGCCGAAGAGAATCCATAGCCATAATCATACCAAAAACTATCCATCAATGCACTACGGGCCAATGAAGACTTTTTTTCACATCATTTGTAACATTACGGTCATGATTATATCGAATAATCCCTGGTCATAATCATACCTAGTCCATCTATGCACTACAGGCCACAGATGACTTTCAACATAATATAACACATGAGGATGATGACAATGATATAAGAATTCAATAAAACAAGTTTAAGAATTAATTTATCCAGGAACCAATAACGTCCAAATTGTCAACATGATACTGTTTTGTGGAGTAAAAATTCAAGAATGCTCAGAAGAATATTTCCATGAAAAGATACTGGATGAAGCGCAAATATCAAGGATCTTCAACTAATTTCATGGAGTATAGAAGTCAAAACTTTAACCAACTGAGTATAATAAAGAATGGAATAACAAAAGAAATCACCAGGCATGTGATAGACCGTACAGACAGGTTATTCCAATAGAATAATAAATAACGGAACCAGGTCATGCGTAAAGCACAAACAGGATGTTCCAACAGAATAATAATTAACGGAACCAGGTCATGCGTATAGCACAGACAGGATGTTCCAACAGAATGATAAATAATGGAACCAGGTCATCCGTAAAGCATAGACAGGATGTTCCAATAGAATAATAAAAAATGGAATAATAGAAGAATTTCACCAAGTATAGGGTAGCCCGTGTATACAGGTTATTCCAATAGAATGATAAAGAATGGAATAACAGAAGAATTTCACCAAGTATAGGGTAGCCCGTGTATACAGGTTATTCCAACAGAATAATAAAGAATGGAATAACAGAAGTTTTCTTCATGAATACGAAAGAAATAATATCCCTTACGAGTACAAAAAATAATATCCCTTACCTTTGAAAGAAGAGTATTCCGACTGGTAGGGTGAGGATATACTCGAAGAAAACTTGTACTACGCTCAAAGTTTTCTTAAACTCTTAAAGAAATACGCTCAAGATTATAGAAGAAGAACTCTCTCGATAGTTTCTTTCTCTAGAGTTTCAGTGAATTCGTAAGAAATAATGAAGGAATGAGCTTCTATTTATTGAAGAATGGACTGCATAGTAACTAATTCATGAATGGTCCAGATTGATTTACTTTTAATCGGACGATCCATATTTAAAGAAAAATCTTTTAACTAAAATATAATATATTCTATTTATAATCTAATAAAATGAATAACTTTATAAAAGTATTCTGTTTTATATAAAAAGATTTTACTATGCAAAACACTATGAAGGTACTATGCAACACTATGCATAATAAAAAATAATATATTCTATTTATAGAATAACTTTATAAAAGTATTTTGTTTTATATAAAAATATTTTACTATGCATAATAGAATATAATATATTCTATTTATAGAATAACTTTATAAAAATATTCTGCTTTTATATAAAATCTTTTCTGCTTTTATTACATTAATAATACTAATAAAACAAAACCGAGTGACTTATCACGTAAACATCAATAATCAATACCGTGTCTGCTACTATGTAACCACGCCAGACATCAGTACTTTTACTACCGAGTAGTTCAACAGTTTTAACGGTAAAACTTCCGCCGTTATTTTCATAAAATATTTTTGTCATTTTTTCAATCCGATAATAATTCCATTGCGGGGTCCACCAATGATTGTACCGGCGTACGGATATTTCCCAACAAAAAGAATATTCCCCGACCAATCGAATATTATACAACAACTTGCATACTTTTCAAAATTTATAAATACTACCCACAACTATAACACTATCTCAAATCCACACCATAATATTAAAAAAAATATTTCGAGAAAATTAAATCTTTATTCATAAAATCTGGGGTCTCACAGTGTATACTTGCACGCATATATTGATCGGTAAAACGACCAACAAGTTTTTGGCGCCGTTGCCGGGGAATTATTTTAATAATTTTTGCCAACATTAATTTCAATCAAATTAGTCTTAATTTAAACATTTTATTTTATTTTAATTATCTTCCTATATTTTTCTCTTTTCAGGTAACCATGGATGACTTTGCTTATCAATGGCCTTATGCAAATAGGATTCAACCAAGGGATACAAGAACTGAAGGACTCAATGTATTTTCTACGTTGTCAGCATAAATTGCAACACTTTCAGAGAGGTTGGATGTTTTTGCAGCCCAATGCACTCGAGAGATAGCAGTTACATGTGAATATTGTGCTTGCGAGCATCCGAGTTATCATTTCAACATCAGTTTTAGACAAGTACAGTTTGGGGGTGATTACCTCAACAACTATGTTTATCCCAATTATCATCAAGGTTGGGGGTATCACCCAGATTTTGAATGGAATTATAACTATCAAGACCCATACTGTGTCCCAAGTCCAAAACATCCATTGGATTTTTCATATCCACCTCCATCGCGACAAGAAGAAAATTCAGAGTTAAAGGAATTCATGTCTAAGAGCATAGTAGACCCGGAAGAGATGATAATGAGTCAGGAGTTATCAACCCAGAATCTTAATCGATAGATGGAACAACTCATTAACTCTTCAATGAATGGCCCTCAATACATGGATTTCGAAACTGAATAAGATAATTCAAGATTGGAGGATTTGTGGTGGAGAAGAGGATTGAGCAAGAGAGGTCAATTAGAAATCTTCAAACTCAGATGGATCAAATTCTCGAAGCCTTGAATAATCGCCCTCAAAACGATTGGTTCTATGTCATGGATGATGAAATTGATGGAGAACCAGAAGTATACATGCCACTGGATGAGCTCAAAGAAGTTGTTATTGAGGAGACAACTAGGGGTATGGAAAATGAAGATCATGAGTTGACTTGTATAATACCGCGAGTTCTTTCTCAGTTAGAGTTAAAAAATTCAGTGAACTTTTCACACTCATGTCCCCTGGTAGTCACATCCAAAGCAAGAATTTCTGCGATTATGAGGCCTCTTGTAAACCATGGTGGGCTGAGGAAGAGAAAATAGAAGAGGAAAAGACCGTTGTATCTGTCATGCCTCAATGCAAAAATTTATTCACAAATACAACGGACGAAGCACCTAGCTATGCAATAGAACCGGGGGCATCATGTACAGAAAATAGGCTAGGTTATTTCAATTCACAGACTCTCATGATGGGGAACCTACCAAAGCACAGCGGTTTTAATGGATGGAGGGTTCCTAACTTATCGTACAGGAATTGGATAGCGGTGTCAAGAAAAGAGTCCAGCTAACGGACTATAAATCGAGCGCTAGATGGGAGGCACCCCATCCAATCTTTCTCCCTCCTTGTTTAATTCTTATTTACATTTCCATATTTTGTAGATGTTAGATAGTGGTAAGTCTTCATAATAGTTTTATTGTTTCTCCTCTCAGGTTCAATCCAATTACTATAAGCATTCGTGGATCAAATGTAAGTCAAACAAAACCTGAAGTCGCTAGAGTATTGTGGTAAGTGGTAGCGCTTCAATTACAAGCCAAACACAAACACGGTATGCTTATATAGCTCAATCACTGTAAAAAAATTTGCTAAATTTTTAGAATTTCTTAGTCAAGCATTCAGACAGTTAGAAGCCCACACTCAGTTTCCAACTATAGAATATCTCAAACTTAGCCATCGTTTGATATACAATCGGATCATGAGGAGGAGAACGGATATGACATTCCCACTTAGGGGAGTATTCTTTCACTTTTAATTACAATAAGGGCATTGTTTATTTTAAGTTTGGGGGTATTGGGTTGTAGTGAGTAGTTGTTGCATATAGTTTGATTGTGACAACCCCAAAATAGGTCCATTCCATCCAACCCATTCTGAGTCGCCAAATACATGGTACAGAAAACAACTACAACTTTATTACAACAATTGTCGTGAAAAATACAACAACACATATGTTGTGAGTTTGGAAACAAATATATACCAACTGTGACACTCATCCCAACCTTGGATAGCACATCACAATGACACCTTACATAAAGGTATAGTCAAAAACTGTTTTAGAAATTAAAATCTTTGGGAAGTGCTCAAGGAAACCTTCGTATATGGGAGGCCATGTGTCTAGGTTATGATAGATATCATATGGCCACAGAATTATCCTTGGTTGACCCAATAGACCCAAAAGAAAAACGAGAAGATTACTATCATATTCTTTCCAATGGTGAGTCTTCTCTTGACATATTATTATCTCCACTATCTCTAATTGAGAATTATACTTCAAACAAACATCAAGATCATATAGGTAGTGCTCGTAGATATACTCAGCAAGTGGATGAGCACATCCCTGTCTTATGATGATACGAGGTTGTATGTCATTAGACATCTTGTATGATAGTGACAAAACACCCTTCCAACGTTGGGTTCACCTCACCCTCAACAGCTATAGACCACCATTCTATTCCCCTGTTATCCCCCACTCGACCCAGCTACACTTTTATTACCTGAAAGGAATTGTGAAGCAAAAGGGTGAGCACGACTAGCTCAGTAAAGAATATCATGACTAAAGATAATTAAATTATAAATAGCCTTCAACAGTAATAAATCAGAGATTTAGAACATATGGTAGATGATAAAAATTTCAACCATAGTTGCAGTGGAACGAGCAATCTATTAGAAGAGTCAAATAGACTATGAAGTCTATTATCTTCTCTATGTTAAAAATCCACCAACAATGTTTTATCCCTGTAACATCAATCAACAGTTCCTTTCCACAATTATATGAATAACTCATAATCATAATTGTAATTCTTAATTCCTCTTCGCATCCCGGATGAAGATAATTTTCATTACATGTCTTTACCTGAAACATCAAAGATCATGGTTATACCAAATCACAGTTCATGTTCATAATCATACTAATAACTTCATCTTTGCACTACGGCCAAATATATTCGTCAACAGCTCATCTTTGCACTACTGGCCAAAGATATTCAACAACAGGTCATCTTTGCACTACGGGCCAAAGATATTCCTCAACAGTTCATATTTGCACTACATGCCAAATATATTAATATCTCAAAGAAATATATAATCATTTCAGAATTTATATAAACAATAATTATAACCATGTTGATCAATTCACCTTTGCACCTAAGTTAAAGATATTCAATTGTAAATTCAATGGTCATGATTATACCAGTCAACAATTCAACTTTGCACTACTGGCCAAAGAGAACCCATAGTCACGATCATACCAATAATCTACCCATCTTTACACTCAAGTGAAAGAGAAATTCAACATCAGGGTTATAAAAATATTATATATGATAATAAAAATAATATATATGGTTTTAATCTCCAGAGTAATATTCATAAATCAACTATAATTTGGTTAGAAAAAGAAACCAATTTTGTCGTGAATAGTAACTCATGAATAGTAACTCATGAATAGTAATCCCGACACAAAAAGGTAGAAATTCCACAATAAAATCCATACCAATATTTCAGTATAATGATATTGAAAGAATAACATTTCTTAAACTTATAAACAATTTATTTTAATTGTTTACACTTTACTAAAATAATACATTTAATCATTCTAAAATGCCAAACTCATAAGATTTCATCACCAATAACCAAAACCCTCATCAAAAATCTGCATATACCACCACATATATGATTCTCAAGCCATAAAATCATATTTTCAAATTTTCTTCATTCACATAACATATTTAATTCCTTTCTTCATAACTAGACCATTTTCATGAAAATACCAAATCAGTTCCAAAAATATTTCTTTTCTGGGATTTAGCAGAATATAGTCCCATATTGAACATATATTTTTCTCAAAATTTTTAAAATTCATTTACTATTTTTCATATGGCCAAAATCGCCGAATATTTAGACATTTATCATAAATTGTACTTTTATCCAAAAATTCCGAAATTTACAGAGTGTACTTCTATCATATACATGTAATCCCAATAACAATTTCATCAATTTTGGAGTTAACCACAACGAGTTATAAGCGGTTTACTTTTAAAATAGTCTTTTCTCATAAAATTCATAACTCATAATCAATACATCCAAAAATCGCCATTTTTGGACACAATCAAGAAAACTCATCAAATTATCATTTCAAATTTTTACAAAATTTTTTTGAAGGTTAGAAAAATTACGAAACTGAAAAATATAACAACCCTTAAAATCCCTTATTATCCCTTACTATCCCTTACCTCAAAAGAGCAAAGACTTTTTAATTGGATATCGGATATGATGTTAAGAAAACTTGCAATTGATGAATATCAACTCACCAAGTATCTAAATACTCACAAAATACACTCAATAATCTAGAGAGAAAAGAGAAAAACTTATGAATTCTCGTGTGTTTTTCAATTCTAACTTAGCCCTCTATTTATAGGAAATGTTAGCCGCCAAGCAAGAGTTGACTGCTACTGATGGCTTTACTCGCTACTATTTCACCCACCAAAAATCAGCCATCTCCCCAACAACCAAGAGTGGGGTCCACTCAATTCTAGAATTTTCCACCAAAACCTAATTTAGAATCGATTACCTCTTAAAATTCATAACAAATTATACGCTCATTTTTAACGGTTCAAAATTTGTGGACATATACTCAACTTATATATGTATAACATATCCAAAAATTACAACGATCCAATGGTCGGATTAAAAATTATAACTCACACAATAAAGCTGTAAGAACACTGATTTGATCTTTTAATACCTCCAATCCGACAAAATACTGATAAAATACCTCAACATTAATTCCTTCATTTATAACCACATAAATAAATCCATCATTTATATCCACATCAAATAAATATTTCCTTATCATATAAATCAATAATTAATTATTCACAAATAATATTACGTAATCACAATAATGACAACCAGCAGCTTCTCGAAAGAGGGGCTTTAGATAAGGATTTCTCTCTCATGGCGCGCAATTAGGATACCAAACCTCTCATTGATGAACTTTCTAGACATTGCCAATAATTCTATCTAATAATATTATTCAATAATATGAATTATTGATCCGATAATGGGAAATATCGTGCGAAGACAATTATTAAAACAACAATAATATAAAATATCAACGCAGCAATTATTGAACCAATAAAATAAAATATTGAACAGTAATTACTGTAACAATTATTGAGTAGTGCCTTCTCACGTAAGAATCAATAATTGAAAAAATACGGCAATACCGTGTGCTACTTGCTCAATAACGCCAGACATCAGATTTTAAACCACCGGGTATTCCAACAATTAACAGCAGTAACAACTACACCGTTATTTATAAAAACTCAATTTTTGTCGTTTTCTTCATCCGATAGTTATTCGTTATGGGGCCCACAAATGGCTGCGCCGTCATACGAATATTCCCCGACAGAAAGAATATTCCACGACTAAACGAATATTCCCTGACAACAATGAATATTTTATAACCACTTGTGTATTTTGAAAAAATTCATATATCACCCTTAACTTTAACCTTTTATCAATTTAACCATTTACTGAATCGTAATTATAATAAAAATTGAATACTTTTATTTTATAAAATTCGGGGTCTTACATTGATTGCATGTTTAAGTTGCATAGTAGGGGTATTTTAGTATCGATCCACTTAACGTTAGTTTTGTTTTTAGTTTTCTTTTGTCTTGTTTACTTAGTATGTGTTTAGTTGCATAACATTGCATAATCCCAGGCTTTTAGTTAGTTGAATTCTAATTTGGCCAATGATGAAATAGAAATGTGATAGATTTTTGAACTCTGTTGATAACTTAAACTTAGTTATAATTTCATACATGATGTAATCTATGCTTGTTGTTTAGATTTTACAGGGTAGCACGACAATGTTCATATTTGCTTGTTGGTTAAGATTAGCATGCTTGTCTGCTGAGAGGAAAATGTTGTTTTTAATAATAGAATTGTGTAAGAAGTGACTGAAACTCAAGTTTTGGGAACACATGCGTATGCTTGCTTTATAAAAAGAAAAAAAAAGATAAGAACAAAAAAAGAAAAAAATAAGAGAAAAAAAATATTGAATAATTACTATGGCTAGTCTTGTTTCGGGGCTTTTGTTACTTGAGTAAGTACGCCCGAGGGGATTGTCTCTATACCTAGCGCCCTAAGGTCTTAATGGTCTGGGAGTCATTGGTGGAAAGCTCGCTAAGGGGTAGCACTGTTAGCCTAATGGAATGAGACATTGCACAGTCATGGAAAATATATATATATAAAAAAAATTAATAAACACCGCGGGAAAGTGCGAAAATCACCCTCGTGAGTAAAAATAAAGCAGAATAAACCCATTGTTGAACCTTAATTTGTATTGATGTGTTGAAGTAGTTGATGTCTAATCAGTATATGCAGTTCTTGATTTAAACTTCAATTTTCTGTCTTAAGCAATTTAGCATGTGGTATCTTCATCTTTGTCAAGCTTATATGTGAACACATCACACACACACAACATCTTTATAGCAGGTTAGGATTATCTGATTGTATGTCATTATGCCTTTAACTTAGTTTGATGCTTTGTTCTTGGATCTTGATATTTCTATGGGGCATATCGTATTAGAATTCTTAACATGGTTGGAAATCTGGGGATTCATTTTCATAGTAGCGTAGCTTACATAGCATGTAGATTGCATTATGTTGTGTTGCTTATACTCATTTTTGTTTTCATTTGCATTGCTTGAGGGCAAACAATAGTTCAAGTTTGGGGGTATTTGATAAGTGGGTTTTATACCTACTTATTGAATATCAATTCACGAGAACTATGCCCATCTCAAGTACATTTTATTGCGTTTTTAGTTGCATTTCATGATAATCTGCATTGCATGTACTGAGAACTCTTTTGGTGCAAAAGTGCAGGAAATGGCATGAGCTCGGCATTGGTAGATGGCAGGTGATCAATGAAGGCACAACATGAGGATCAAGTGAATAAAAGAGCTAAACAGTGGTGAGCAAAAGAGTAAAAGTTGCATGTTAAAGCATCAGTAGCAGCATGCCACAGAAGCAGCAGCAGCAGCAGCAGAACCTGAGAATTCAAACTGCAGAAGTCGCGCGGCCGCATGGCTATACAGGCTTCAACACGCGCGCCCACGCAAGCAATCGGACAGAGCCTACTTTATACACGCCCGTCCGCGCGATGATTACAAAGGGACTCATACATACCGCACATTGATCGATTGCAATTACTTGACTTTTATTTTATTTTAGAAATTGGAAGCGTAAGCCAGAGGGGAGGTTCAACTAGGGCTTATATATTAGACTTATATCAGTTGTAAAGGGATACCACCCTTTGGGGGATCAAGAAGTTATCATTATTTGCTTTCTTCTCTTTAATTTCGATATTAGATTAGAGTAGATTAGAGTAGTGATTTCTACATTTGATGGGATTAAAGACTTAAAGCAATTGGGAAGCATCAGAGATTCTATCTTGGAGAAGGAGAACAGATTTGCACTTCACTTCTCTACTTTTATTCTCTCTTTGATTCTTATTTGCAATCTTATGATGTTTATTCAATATGTGAATGATAGATTTGATTCAACTATGATTTAAACTCTATTCTGAGATTGCAATGGATTCTATGGATTAGTTTATTCAGATATATTTCATTGTTAGCCTTATTGATTGATATAGGATTGTCTATTTAGATTCATGTTATTTGCTTAGTTGATTGGCCATCAATTACTGTGATAATCCATATGGACTTGAGAGACGATGTATGTGTTTGGATCTGATGATCTTAATAGTTTATGATGATATATTCTATATTGTGATGGGATGTATGATGTGTGCTTAGGATAGACATATACCGAAGCACCATTCATAGTCAATGGAGAACTTGGGCTTAAACCCTAATTATTTGTAAATCACATAGACATATAGTGGTTTAGGTAATGTGGGTGTTCATGTGTATTCTATCAATTATGGATTACATGTGATTTGTGTACGGTACGTTGAGAGATGGTTATACTTTACTTTCGTGTTCTTGACTAACAATCCGGTACAATTAGTTTGGCTTAACATGAAATGTGTGGATTTAAATGAGTCAATAGATGAAATTGTGATCTCAGGTCTTCATTATCTAGTCTTATTCTAGGAATAGTTAGGTTATTTAATTTCACAGTTTAAATATAAAATATCAAATCATTCGTTTAAATAAGACTGAAATGGTTATGGGCTAATGCTTGGTGAACTTTATTAGTAAATTCTCCGTGGGAACGATACTTTATTTACTCTTTATTACTTGTTGACCGTGTATACTTGCACGCATATATTGATCGATAAAACGACCAACAAGTTTTTGGCGGCCGTTCCGGGGAATTATTTTAATAATTTTTGCCAACATTAATTTCAATCAAATTAGTCTTAATTTAAACATTTTATTTTATTTTAATTATCTTCCTATATTTTTCTCTTTTCAGGTACCATGGATGACTTTGCTTATCAATGGCCTTATACAAATAGGATTCAACCAAGGGATACAAGAACTGAAGGGACTCAATGTACTTTCTACATTGTCAGCACAAATTGTAACACTTTCGGAGAGGTTGGATGTTTTTGCAGCCCAACACACTCAAGAGATAGCAGTTACATGTGAATATTGTGCTGGCGAGCATCCGAGTTATCATTGCAACATCAGTGTTGGACAAGTACAGTTTGGGGTTGATTACCTCAACAACTATGTTTATCCCAATTATCATCAAGGTTGGGGGTATCACCTGGATTTTGAATGTAGTTATAACTATCAAGACCCATACTGTGTCCCAAGTCCAACACATCCATTGGATTTCTAATATCCACCTTCATCGCGACAAGAAGAAAATTCAGAGTTAAAGGAATTCATGTCTAAGAGCATAGTAGACCAGGAAGAGATGATAATGAGTCAAGAGTTATCGACCCAGAATCTTAATCGATAGATGGAACAACTCATTAACTCTTCAATGAATGGCCCTCAATACATGGATTTCGAAACTGAACAAGATAATTCAAGATTGGAGGATTTGTGGTTCAAATTTGTAGCATCAACTGAGGAGAAGATGATTGAGCAAGAGAGGTCAATTAGAAATCTTCAAACTCAGATGGATCAAATTCTCGAAGCCTTGAATAATCGCCCTCAAAACTATTGGTTCTATGTCATGGATGATGAAACTGATGGAGAACCAGAAGTATACATGCCACTGGATGAGCTCAAAGAAGTTGTTATTGAGGAGACAACTAGGGGTATGGAAAATGAAGATCATGAGCTGACTTATATAATACCGCGAGTTCTTTCTCAGTTAGAGTTAAAAAATTCAATGAACTTTGCACACCCATGTCCCCTTGGTAGTCACATCCAAAGCAAGAATTTCTGCGATTATGAGGCCTCTTGTAAACCATGGTGGGCTGAGGAAGAGAAAATAGAAGAGGAAAAGACCGTTGTATCTGTCATGCCTCAATGCAAAAATTTATTCACAAATACAACGGACGAAGCACCTAGCTATGCAATAGAACCGGGGGCATCATGTACAAGAAATAGGCTAGGTTATTTCAATTCACAGACTCTCATGATGGGGAACCTACCAAAGCACATAGCGGTTTTAATGGATGGAGGGTTCCTAATTTATCGTACAGGAATTGGATAGCGGTGTCAAGAAAAGAGTCCAGCTAATGGACTATAAATTGAGCGCTAGATGGGAGGCACCCCATCCAATCTTTCTCCCTCCTTGTTTAATTCTTATTTACATTTCCATATTTAGTAGATGTTAGATAGTGGTAAGTCTTAATAATAGTTTTATTGTTTCTCCTCTCAAGTTCAATCCAATTGCTATAAACATTCAGGATCAAACAGAAGTCAAACAAAACTGAAGCTGCCAGAGTACATGGTAGTGCGCCCACACCCAATTACAAGCCAAACACAGTTGTACGTAGCCATATAGCTCGATCCACGTAAAAAAAATATGCAAAATTTTTAGAATTTCTTACTCAAGCATTCAGACAGTTAGAAGCCCACACTCAGTTTCCAACTATAGAATATCTCAAACTTAGCCATCGCCTGATATACCATCGGATCATGAGGAGGCGAAGGGAGATGACATTGCCACTTAGGGGAGTATTCTTTCACTTTTAATTACAATGAGGGCATTGTTTATTTTAAGTTTGGGGGTATTGGGTTGTAGTGAGTAGTTTTTGCATATAGTTAGTTGAATATAGTTTGATTGCATGTTTAAGTTGCATAGTAAGGGTATTTTAGTATCGATCCACTTAACGTTATTTTTGTTTTTAGTTTTCTTTTGTCTTGTTTACTTAGTATGTGTTTAGTTGCATAACATTTCATAATCTCAGGCTTTTAGTTAGTTGAATTCTAATTTGGCCAATGCTGAAATAGAAATGTGATAGATTTTTGAACTCTGTTGATAACTTAAACTTAGTAATAATTTCATACATGATGTAATCTATGCCTTTTGTTTAGATGTTACCGGTCCAGACATATGAGGAGACCTAATCCTGCATCTCTTTTTTAGAGTGCATCTTCGCTCAGGTAGAATTTCATAGCAAGTCGATGGATCCGCCTTTTCTCAGTCAGGCTCGCCTCTGCGGGTGTAGATCCATCTCGTAGGTACTCCTTGATATGCTGATACCAAGGATGCTGGATGGGAGGTAGCTCATCTAATACTTCTCCAACGTAGTTCCCATAGGTTGCTGCCTTGTGCAGGGTAAATATGATTCTTGGCATGTGTTCCTTGTCAGGCATGTGAATCAAGGAGGCCAAAGTTGCTAACGCGTCTTTAACGCCCGAGAATTTCGGATCTTGAATGAATTAAATTTTTACTTAATTATGTGGATTAAATGAATCTAATTGATTAATTATGTAAGTAAGATATTTGAAGGTCGTTCTATGACCTAGAATGTGTGGATGTGGTTAGTATTCTGTCTATGTGTTAGGATTAATTATTTTGAATTATCAAGACAAAAATAAAGGTTTTCCAAGAATTTTTTTTCCGTAAAAACACTATTCATCTGATTTCACTTGGAGATTAGGTTTGAAATTCTGAGAAACGCGTAATGATATAATATGAAGATATAATGGAATATCCAATAATATTTCAGTTATGGCAAACGAAGTTTTCACCTACGGACTTAAAACCTAAGGGTTGGTAAAAGTGATTTCTGAAAGGGAAATGTAATGCGTATAATCATTTCGATTATTATACGTATGATGTACGAGTATAGTATGAATAACGGTACGACGTATGATACAAATATCGTATGAATATTAAATGAAGAGAATACGTGAGTTATACGCGTAGGATACGATTAGTTCTTATTGGATTTTGAGTTAAGGATTTTGTATAATCCAATTAGACTTGGATTAATAGCAAGCCCAATGAATTATATAATCAAGCCCAAGTCAAGGCCCAATGTTAAGTTAAGACAAGCCCAATCTAAGAAATCGAACCGCGGATCGAACCAGCGGGTCACGGGATGGGTAAAACCCATGGGGCAACCCATGGGAAGACCCATGAAGGTGTGGGCCGGCCACTTGGCCACCAAGTAAAGTGATTACTTAGTGGCTAAGTTGTTGAGGAGGTGGGAAATAGTAAAGAGGTGGACTTGGACCATTTTGCCCTCCATTTGAAATCCTATAAATAAGAAGCTTGGCTAGTGTATTTGGTAGTTTTGAAAATATTAGTCCACTTATATTGAGAAAGAGAAAGAGCTAGAAACACATAATCAAGCTACTTCCAAGCAAAACATAAGAATTTTACCAAGAATGCGAAGAACGACAAAGGTAATATTTTCGTAAACATTAGTCCTCATCTTTTTTGATTTCTTTCTCGTAGAGAATCGTGAATTGGTGGAGCATGTTTAGTGAGGAGGAATAAGGATGACTATTAATAATGAAAACATTGATAAGTCATGATCAAATAGAAATCATAAGTGTTTATGTAAGTTAAAACCGTTGAAAGTGATGAACGTTAACTTAGTTGTGAATGGACGATTTGAAAACCACCATAGCTAGGGTATATGCATATTATTTGGTTAAGATGTAGATGATGAATCAATGGAGTGTTCCATTTGATTTGGCTTATAGAACACGAGTAACGAAGTTATGGCAAATTTTGTGAAAATAGACGTTAAACATCGAAAACATAAAAATCTCGGATTAAGGGTCAAAAGTTGTCGTGTGACTTGGAAACTTCGGTTTTCAATGTTAACATGTGAGATAAGGTATTCAAGAGTCGTGGACTCGAGAATCATCGAATTCCGACTTATAACGAAGAAAATGAGTATTAAACGCTCGAAAATGATAAACGAACACTCAAAATGAACCAAAAGGTGAATTCCAAGTTAACGGATTCAAAAATGTAAAATTCTTATATGAAAACGTAGAGTATGTAATTTGTGAGTTGTGGGCTTTTGAATGAGCTAATTTGGTTGTAAAACGAATAAGTTATGAGGCCGGGAATTTCGTTGGAAAAACCAACTGTCAAAACTAAGCGATGCATTGTGGTGGCGCCATCAAACCACACATGAAGAAATTTAAGATGGCATGTGGCAGGCAAAACTTCGATCCACCATTTCTTTGGCCTCGAAATACAAAGGTAAGGTATACTAAGAGTCTAAGCATGCAATGTCAGTAGGTGAGTGTGGAATAGTTGACCAAGTTAGGGTTTTTATTCCATTTGAATGTAAACTAATAATAAGACATGAATGTACTTAATGTAGATAATAAGGCTGACTTTAAATCATTTACAAAGTGATAACGTTAGAAGATTAGATAGGTTTAATAGGAATTAAACGAAGAATGCAAGAGTGTAATAAGTAAACCGTGAATGATGTTCAATGTTGATACTTCACCAATGATGATCGAATGTCGGTTAATAACGTAAGAACGTTAACGAGCCGTAATGAAGCATAGTAAGTCGAATTGACATTATTAAATGGAATGAATTCAAATAAGGCATAGAAGAGAAAGAAGTTAGTTAAAACCCTAAATTGAGTTTGTTTGGTAGCTAATTACAGTGTGCTATGTGAATATATCATGCAGAACCTGTAAAGGCTGAGAATTGTTGAATATTATATTTGAAGACGCTTGAAGGTAAGTTTTCTTAACGCTTGTCTAACCTCAGTGTTAGTCAAGTTTTCTATGATTCATGTTCTGAAATGCATAAATGGTTTTAAAGAAAGAGTCGATACGTGTTTTAAATCGGCTAGACTAGTCTTGAAGAGTGGATTGATTTGTTTACAAGTCTTTTGATATAGAACTGTTAACGCTATCCTATGCCAAGTATTTAGTACGGATGTAAAGGTAAGTTTGTCTATGAACAAACAAAAGTATTTTCATCGATTATTCGATGGGCACACGAGGTTGCCAAAACTTAAACGTAAATACGTTTAACGATGAGTGTTGATCAACATAGAGTACTATAGGCTGATCACCTAGAAGTGCTCGTAAGTAATGTCGGATGGATGGCCTTAGTGGCGGATGTCCTTTTCAAATATGAAAACGGAAAGAGTATGTTCATGGTCTTTTGACCGGTTCAGAATTCCTAAGCTATAATATATACTTTGGAATCATTGTTATGAAATGAGAAGTACTAGTCAAATGTTTCATAGTGCTTCATAGCTATTTGTTCAGTTATGGAAGATAATCATATAATTCTCGATGTGATATTCATATGATCCTTTGTTAGACTTGCTAAGCTAGTTATGCTCACTTCTTGCTTGAATTATATGATTACAGCTAAAGCCGAACGAACTGAGAGTTCTAACAACGATAATGGCAAGGCTACGATGGATAGTTAATTATCCTGTAATAGACTAGTGTATTTGAATATAAGATACTTATGAAGAACAAAGAATGTATTCGGTTTATGAACCTGAAAAAGGATTTGGTATTATTATAATACGAAGATAGTAAATACAATCATTTTGCTGTTATTTCAATGAAATGACTGTATACATTGTAGTATCGTGTAGCACCATCTATCGGGTTGGAAGATACCCGGATTTGGGGGCATCACAGTTTCTGCAAAGTCATTCCTGTTATGGGGAATATGTAGAAAGGTGATCTCTTCGAACTCTGAAGCCATTTGTAAAACTTGCCGATGGTAAGGCAACAAATGTAGCTCTTTGGTTTGATAGATTCCCGTGGATTGTCTGACCACTAACTCCGAATCCCCAAAGACAGTTAACCCCCTGATGCCCATTGAACGGGCAAGTTTTAGCCCCATGATACAGCCTTCATACTCAGCTGTGTTGTTGGTGCCGATAAAGCGCAATTTGACGACGACGAGATCTCGCTCCCCTGCTGCACGATACTAGAACTACTCCAGCTCCGAACCTTCCATATTAACAGCTCCATCGAAATACATCTTCCATGTTTGGCGTGTATCGTACTGATGGTGTTGCTGAACTGTCATTACCCCTTCATCGGGGAATTAGGTTTCCAAGGGTTTGAAAACCCCTGAAGGTGCGGCGGCCAGTTGATCCACAATTCCTTGACCTTTGATAGACTTTTGCGTTAAGTAGACGATGTCAAATTATTGTAGGATCAACTGCCATCTGGACAATCGATAATTTAATATGGGTTTACTGAACACGTACTTTAGAGGATCCACGTGGGATATGAGATGGGTTGTGTGACCACGGAGGTAATGCTGTAACCCCATGGAAGCCCATGCTATAGCACAACAAGCTTTTTCAATCAGAGTGTACTTGTGTTCACTGCTGCGGAATCTCTTGCTGAGGTAATAGATAGCTCATTCTTGGCCTCTCTCGTCTTTCTATCCCAGCATGCAGCCCATGGCATTGTCACTTATGGACATGTACATGAATAGGGGAACATCATCCCTGGGTGGTACCAAAATGGGAGCTTTGACTAGCTGCTCTTTGATTGTAAGGAAGGCCTTCTGGCACTCATCATTCCACTTCATGGACGAGTTCTTCCTTAACAGCTTGAAGATAGGCTCACAGGTTGCTGTGAGTTGAGAAATGAAATTGCTAATGAAGTTGGTTCTTCCCAAAAATCCCCATATTTCCTTCTCTGTCTGAGGAATGCGCATTTCCGTGATGGACTGGATTTTGGTGGGATCTAGCTCAATCCCTTTATGGCTGACTAGGAATCCTAGAAACTTGCATGATTTAACTCTAAAGGCGCACTTAGCTGGATTCAACTTTAAGTTGTACTTGCGCAACCTGTTGAATAGCTTTCTAAGATGGTTTAAGTGGTCTTTCTCCCTTCGGGACTTGAAAATAATGTCATCCACATAAATCTCTATCTCTTTATGCATTAAGTCATGGAAAAAAGCCATCATAGCTCGATGATAGGTGGCTCCGGCATTAATGAGGCCGAAGGACAACTGCCTATAACAAAAGGTTCCCTATGACGTGATGAATGCAGTTTTCTCACGATCCTCCTCAACAACCATAACCTGATGGTACCCCGCAAAGTAATCAGCGAAGGAGTACATATCGTATTGAGTAGTATTATCAATGAGAATATGGATAAATGGCACGGGAAAGCTATCTTTAAGGCAAGCTTTGTTCAGATCTCGAATATCCACGCAAACTCGCACCTTTCCTCTAGGTTTAGGTATGGGAACGATGTTGGATATCCATTCAGGATATGTGGACACCATGATAATACCGACTTGAAATTGTTTCACAATTTCTTCTTTCACCTTTAAACTCCACTCAGGTTTCAATCGCTTTGAGCTTACGCTGAATGGCTTGAATCCCTCTTTAATGGGAAGGCGATGAAGGACAATGTCAGTGGACAAACCCACCATGTCTTCATGAGACCATGCAAACACATCCTGGAATTGGGTTAATAGCGTAACCATGTCATTCCTCTAGTTTGGGGTAAGGTTAAACCAATCTGGATTAACTTAGGGGTTTCTAAGGTTCCAAGATTGAAGGAAGTGGTTTGATCAAGGTTGGGTTTAGGTTTGTCTTCGACCCATTCTTTAATCTCCGGAGGCACCTCAATGTCCTTTTATATTTCCATCAATTCAGAGTCCAACTTTTCATCAAAGTTACAATCCTTGTGGAGAAGAGGCATCTTATCAGCAAGTGTGACAACCCCAAAAAAGGGCCATTCCATCCAACCCATTCTGAGTCGCCAAATACGTGGTACAGAAAACAACTACAACTTTATTACAACAATTATCGTAAAAAATACAACAACACATATGCTGTGAGTTTGGATACAAATATATACCAACTGTGACCATCCCAACCTTGAATAGCACGTCACAATGACACCTTACATAAAGGTATAGTCAAAAACTGTTTTAGAAATTAGAATCTTTGGGAAGTGCACAAGGAAAACTTTGTACATGGGAGGCCATGCGTCTAGGTTATAATAGATATCATATGGCCACATAATTATCCTTGGTTGACCCTATAGATCCCAAAGAAAAATGAGAAGATTACTATCATATTCTTTCCAATGGTGAGTCTTCTCTTGACATATCATTATCTCCACTATCTCTAATTGAGAATTATACTTCAAACAAACACCAAGATCATATAGGTAGTGCGCGTAGATATACTCAGTAAGTGGATGTGCACAACCCTATCTTATGATGACACGAGGTTGTATGTCTTTAGACATCATGTATGATAGTGGCAAAACACCCTTCCAACATTGGGTTCGCCTCACCCTATTTGATTCACGAAATATAACTACTAAATGATGACCACCGTTCTATTCCCCTATTACCCCCGCTCGACCCAGCTACACTCTTATTACCTGAAAGGAATTGTGAAGCAAAAGGGTGAGCACGACTAGCTCAGTAAAGAATATCATGACTAAAGATAATTAAATTATAAATAGCCTTCATCAATAATAAATCAGAGATTTAGAACATGTGGTAGATGATAAAAATTCCTAGCAACTTGCAAGATTTAATGCTAAAGGCGCACTTGGCTGGATTCAACTTTAAGTTGTACTTGCGCAACCTCATAAGATTTCATCACCAATAACCAAAAGCCTCATCAAAAATCTGCATATACCTCATATATGATTCTCAAGCATAAAATCATATTTTCCAATTTTCTTCCTTCACCTAACATATTTAATTCATTACTCATAACTAGTCCATTTTCATGAAAAATACCAAATAAGTCCCAAAAATATTTTTTTTCTGGGATTTAGCAGAATATAGTCTCATATTGAACATATATTTTTCCTGGAATTTTTAAAATTCATTTACTATTTTTTATATGGCCAAAACCGCCGAATATTTAGACATTTATCATAAATTGTACTTTTATCCAAAAATTCCAAAATTCACAGAGTATACTAATATTATATAGATATACTTCCAATAAAAATGTCATAAATTTTGGAGTTAATCACAAGGAGTTATAAGCGATTACTTTTAATATAGTATACTCTTAATCTATACATCCAAAAATCGCCATTTTTGGACACAATCAATAAAACTCATCAAAATATTATTTCAAAATTTTCCAGAATTTTTTGAAGGACGGAAAAAGTACGAACTGAAAAACATAATAACCCTTAAAATCCCTTACCTCAAAATAACGGTACTTTTGATCGGAATATCAGATAGAAAGCCGAAGGAAACTTCTACTAAATAGCAACTCTCAAAGTATCTAAATACTCTAAAAAATATGCTTGATAATATAGAGAGAATGAAAACTTGTTTCTGGTGTGATTTTCAATTCTAACATAAGCACCTATTTATAGGAAAATGCTAGAACGCCAAAGGAGACTAAAATAATAAATTATTATTTTCTTTCTTTCTTTTCTCCATGCACACCTCAATTGAAATGCTTGGGCATCCAACTTGGAAGATATAGCAGCCCATGTGTTATTCAACACCAACCCAAAAGTGGGTCCCACCCATAAATTAATTAAAATCATTTTATTTTCTGAAACTTCAACAATTCATAGAAAATAGCCCGTTTATTAGAAAAATACGAATTTTATGTCCATTCTGCCTGAAATCAAATTCTCTACAACTTTGTAGAAGAAAGTTTTTTCAAATTCCAGACCAAAAATATCCGAAATCCACAAACGGATGATTTTAAACACCGTTTCAACACCTTTTAAAATTCTTAACAAATCATGCGTTAATTTTTAACGGTTCAAAATTTGTGGACATATACTCAACTTATATATGTATAACATATCCAAAAATCACAACGATCCAACGGTCGGATTTAAATTATAACTCACGCAGTAAAGCTTTAAGAACGCCGATTTGAGTTTTTAATACCTCCAATCCGACAAAATACTGATAAAATACCTCAACATTAATTCCTTCATTTATAACCACATAAATAAATCCATCATCTATATCCACATCAAAAAAATATTTCATTATCATATAAATCAATAATTAATTATTCATAAATAATATTACAGAATCACAATAATGACAACTAGGTGGTTCCCAGGAAAAAAAGGGCTTTCCAATAAGGATATCTCTTTACTGGTGCGCAATTAGGTGACCAAACCTCTCCTTGACAGAAATTTCTAGACATTGCCAATAATGTTATCTCATAATATTATTCAACTAATATGAATTATTGATCCGATAATGGCAAATACTGTGCATTGATAATTATTGAAACAACAATAATATAAAATATCAACGCAACAATTATTGAATCAATAAAATAAAATATTGAACAGTAATTACTGTTACAATTATTGAGTAGTGCCTTCTTACGTAAGGATCAATAATTCAACAATCTTGTACCAATACGATTGTAAAGCTTGTCTGACAACGCGTATTATTATTATTTTAACCACCGTAAATCCAACAAGAAGTTAATTGATGAATATTTCACGCCGTTATTTATAAAAATTCAAACTTGTCGTTTTATTCATCCGACAGTTATCCGTTATGGGCCCCACAACTGGTGGCGATGTCGTACGAATATTCCCCGACAACAAGAATATTCCACGACCAAACAAATATTCCCTGACAACAATGAGTATTTTATAACTACTTGCGTATTTAAAATAATTACATATATCACCCTTAACTTTAACTTTTATCAATTTAACTATTTACTAAATAGAAAAATTGAATAATTTTATTTCATAAAATTTGGGGTCTTACAATCTCCCCTCCTTATGAAATTTCGTCCCCGAAATTTACGTACCTGATATTTCAAAGAGTTGAGAATACCTTGCTTTCATTTCAGATTCCATCTTCCCTGTCCTCATGATTTCTCCATTGCTCATCTCCTATATTTCAGATATCATTCTAGAATACAGCTTCAAAACAAAGGTTAATTGAACAAATTAACATATCACATAATATCCCGATATTATGACTGACCAACAAATAAGCTTAGGTAGGACACACTAGCGAAGGATTTACTCATCTCCCCCTCCTAGTTCTATTCCCCGATCTCCGCCAGAGACCATATCCCTAACCTCTGATACCAACTGTGACTCGTCCCAACCGTGGACAACACCTCACAGTGGTACCTATCAGTTTGCCACCGCAGAATCCAAGCATCCCCACGGAGAGTCCGGCTTTTTGCATCCCCATCAACAGGAAGTCACTAGCAAGAGGCTCGGGGCTCTTTACTTATAGCTCTGATACCAACTGTGACAACCCCAAAACAGGTCCATTCCATCCAACCCATTCTGAGTCGCTAAATACATGGTACAGAAAACAACTACAACTTTATTACAATATTTGTTGTGCAAAATACAACAACACATATGCTGTGAGTTTGGATACAAATATATACCAACTGTGACTCTCATCCCAACCTTGGATAGCACGTCACAATGACACCTTACATGAAGGTATAGTCAAAAACTGTTTTAGAAATTAGAATCTTTGGGAAGTGCACAAGGAAACCTTCGTACATGGGAGGCCATGCGTCTAGGTTCTAATAGATATCATATGGCCACAGAATTATCCTTGGTTGACCCAATAGACCCCAAAGAAAAACGAGAAGATTACTATCATATTCTTTCCAATGGTGAGTCTTCTCTTGACATATCATTATCTCCATTGTCTCTAACTGAGAATTATACTTCAAACAAACACAAAGATCGTATAGGTAGTGCGCGTAGATATACTCAATAAGTGGATGTGCATAACCCTGTCTTATGATGATACGAGGTTGTATGTCTTTAGACATCTTGTATGATAGTGGCAAAACACCCTTCCAACGTTGGGTTCGCCTCACCCTATTTGATTCACCAAATATAACTACTAAATGATGACCACCGCTCTATTCCCTCATACCCCGCATACGCCTGGCTAGCTACACTCTTATTACACGAAAGGAATTGTGAAGCAAAAGGTGAAAGCACAACTAGCTCAGTAAAGAATATCATGACTAAAGATAATTAAATTATCAATAGCCTTCATCAATAATAAATCAGAGATTTAGAACATATGGTAGATGATAAAAAATTTAACCATAGTTGCAGCGGAACGAGCAATCCATTAGAAGAGTCAAATAGACTATGAAGTCTATTATCTTCTCCATGTTAAAAATCCACCAACAATGTTTTGTCCCTGTAACATCAATCTACAATTCTGGTCCACAATCATATGAATAACTCATAATCATAATTGTAGTTCTAAATTCCTCTTCTCATCCATGACGAAGATAATTTTCATCACCTATCTTTACCTGAAACATCAAAGATTATGGTTACACCAAATCACATTTCCTGTTCATAATCATACTAATAACTTCATCTTTGCACTACGGCCAAAGATATTCATTTGTATCACTTGTTGGTCATGTTCATCTCAACACCTGTTCATCTTTGCACTACTGGCCCAAGATATTCAACAACATGTCATCTTTGCACTACGGGCCAAAGATATTCATCAACAATTCATCTTTGCACTACACGCCAAAGATATTTCTCAACAGTTCATATTTGCACTACATGCCAAATATATTCATCAACAGTTCATATTTGCACTACATGCCAAATATATTATTATCTCAAAGAAATATATAATCATTTCAGAATTTATATAAATAATTATAACCATGTTGATCATTTCACCTTTGCACTTAAGCTAAAGATATTCAATTATAAATTCAATAGTCATGATCATACCAGTCACCAATTCAACTTTGCACTACTGGCCAAAGAGAACCCATAGTCATGATCATACCAAAAATCTACCCATCCTTACACTCAAGTCAAAGAGAAATATCATCATTAGGGTTATAAAAATGTTATATATGATAATAAAAATAATATGATCAACATATAGTTTTAATCTCAAGAGTAATATTCATAATTCAACTATAATTTGGTTAGAAAAAGAAACCAATTTTATCATGAATAGTAACTCGTGAATAGTAACCCATGAATAGTAAATTCGTGAATAGTAACTCATGAATAGTAACTCGTGAATAGTAATTTATGAAGAGTAAACCCGACACAAAAAGGTAAAAATTCCACAATAAAATCCATACCAATATTTCGGTATAATGATATTGAAATAACATTTCTTAAACTTATAAATAATTTATTTTAATTGTTTACACTTTACTAAATAATGCATTTAATCATTCTAAAATGCCAACCTCATAAGATTTCATCACCAATAACCAAAACCCTCATCAAAAATCTGCATATACCTCATGTATGATTCTCAAGCATAAAATCATATTTTCCAATTTTCTTCCTTCACCTAACATATTTAATTCATTTACTCATAACTAGTCCATTTTCATGAAAAATACCAAATCAGTCCCAAAAATATTTCTTTTCTGGAATTTAGCAGAATATAGTCCCATATTGAACATATATTTTTTCCAAAATTTTTAAAATTCATTTGCTATTTTTTATTTGGCCAAAACCGCCGAATATTTAGACATTTATCATAAATTGTACTTTTATCCAAAAATTCTGAAATTCACAGAGTATACTGATAATATATAGATATACTTCCAATAAAAATTTCATTAATTTTGGAGTTAACTACAAGGAGTTATAAGCTGTTACTTTTAAAATAGTATTTTCTCGTAAAATTCATAACTCTTAATCTATACATCCAAAAATCGCCATTTTTGGACACAATCAATAAAACTCATCAAAATATTATTTCAAAATTTTCCAGAATTTTTTGAAGGACGGAAAAAGTACGAACTGAAAAACATAATAACCCTTAAAATCCCTTACCTCAAAATAACGGTACTTTTGATCGGAATATCAGATAGAAAGCCGAAGGAAACTTCTACTAAATAGCAACTCTCAAAGTATCTAAATACTCTAAAAAATATGCTTGATAATATAGAGAGAAAAAAACTTGTTTCGTGTGATTTTCAATTCTAACATAAGCACCTATTTATAGGAAAATGCTTTAGAACGCCATGAAAGGAGACTAAAATAATAAATTATTATTTTCTTTCTTTCTTTTCTCCATGCACACCTCAATTGAAATGATTGGGCATCCAACTTGGAAGATATAGCAGCCCATGTGTTATTCAACACCAACCCAAAAGTGGGTCCCACCCATAAATTAATTAAAATCATTTTATTTTTTGAAACTTCAACAATTCATAGAAAATAGCCCATTTATTAGAAAAATACGAATTTTATGTCCATTCTGCCTAAAATCAAATTCTCTACAACTTTGTAGAAGAAAGTTTTTCCAAATTCCAGACCAAAAATATCCGAAATCCACAAACGGATGATTTTAAACACCGTTTCAACACCTTTTAAAATTCTTAACAAATCATGCGTTAATTTTTAACGGTTCAAAATTTGTGGACATATACTCAACTTATATATGTATAACATATCCAAAAATCACAACGATCCAACGGTCGGATTTAAATTATAACTCACGCAGTAAAGCTTTAAGAACGCCGATTTGAGTTTTAATACCTCAAATCAAAAAATCTTGATAAAATACCTCAACATTAATTCCTTCATTTATAACCACATAAATAAATCCATCATCTATATCCACATCAAAAAAATATTTCATTACCATATAAATCAATAATTAATTATTCATAAATAATATTACAGAATCACAATAATGACAACTAGGTGGTTCCCAGGAAAAAAAGGGCTTTCCAATAAGGATATCTCTTTACTGGTGCGCAATTAGGTGATCAAACCTCTCCTTGACAGAAATTTCTAGACATTGCCAATAATGTTATCTCATAATATTATTCAAATAATATGAATTATTGATCCGATAATGGCAAATACTGTGCATTGATAATTATTGAAACAACAATAATATAAAATATCAACGCAACAATTATTGAATCAATAAAATAAAATATTGAGCGAGAATTATTTATTACAATTATTGAGTAGTGCCTTCTTTCACGTAAGGATCAATAATTCAACAATCTTTGTGCAATACGGTGTCTTCTTGTCTGAACAACGCGTATTATTGTATTTTAACCACCGGGTAATCCAACAAGTTGTTAATTAGCAGAATATTTCTGTACGCCGTTATTTATAAAATTCAAACTTGTCGTTTTATTCATCCGAAGCGCTTATCCGTTATGGGCCCCACAATAATGGTGGCGATGTCGCATTTAATATTCCCAACAACAAGAATATTCCACGACCAAACAAATATTCCCTGACAACAATGAGTATTTTATAACTACTTGCGTATTTAAAATAATTACATATATCACCCTTAACTTTAACTTTTATCAATTTAACTATTTACTAAATAGAAAAATTGAATAATTTTATTTCATAAAATTTGGGGTCTTACAACAAGTACATGCACATCTAAGTTCAGAGTCCTGAAACAAAATATGCTTTCACTTAGTATATATGAAGTTGTTTAATCATACAAAGTGTTAGCATGTACTGACAAAACAACTGCTAATACTGTACAGAAAAGTAAGCAGTTATGATATCTACAGGGCAGAAAGAGTTCCTGCCCGTTTTACCCTCATCGACCAATGCAAGGAGTGCTGCTCCAATTGTCGAGGGCAAAGTCCTGGTGGACTACAATGATGGAGGGGCTATCATCGTCCTCCTTTTCCCGAATGATGACCATTATGTCTAGGCAATCATCGTCTGGGGTGTATCTATTTGAATGTTTGTCATGGACAATGATGCGTATGCCTGACATCATTCTGACGATATCTTGCTTAATTCTTCGTTCCTCTTCTTCCACTGCGGGATCTGGAACAAAGACTTTTTTCTCCTTTACCGGTATCGGCTTGGGGAATAACATAGTCATTACGTTAGCTGACACCTTTACGGGAGGTTGTGCGGACTCAGGATTTGCAGGTGAAGATAATCGTCGTGTAGTTGAAGCAGAAGGAATCTGCTGATGCTTATGAGGATTCCTGTGACTAAAATTGGCAGAATAGCCTAGTCCAACTGTCCCAGTTTGACTGATCACTTGAATTGGGTGCTTAATACCCTGGTGATCTTTACCCAGCCCTTGTCCCGGCTAATGACCCAATGACATCATATCTTGAGTAGTCGACATTACTTTGGTAGAAATCTTGGGTGCGGGAAATGGTGTTCCAATAGCATGGTATTGAGTATTGCTCACTTCCAAGGCATGAAAACTGACCGGCTCAACATCTGTATTGATGTTGATGAATGGTATGTCACCATGTTGAGGACATTCCGGTTCAGTGTTGACCGTGACCAGGCTGTCATTAATGATGTACTTCAGTTGCTGATGAAGAGTGGAGGGGACGACCCCAGCCATATGAATCCATGGTCTTCCTAAGAGCAGGTTGTATCCTGAGTCTATCTTTAGCACGTGAAAAGATACGCAGAATGTGTGGGGACCAATTTTAATTGGTAGTTCAATCTCTCTGACTGAATTTCGGCAGGCTCTGTCAAAAGCTTTAATGACCATATGGCTGCTCCGGATCCGTTTGAGATTGACGTTTATCTTTACCAAAGTAGCATAAGGACAGATATTTAGAGACGAACCTCCATCTATCAAGACTCCAGCTAGCATGTACCCGGAGGACAAAACCACGATGTGCAACGACTTGCAATGACCGGTCCCTTCAGGCGATATGTCATCATCAGTGAACGATATCACATTGTTGTTAAAAATGTGATCAACCAAGTGTTAAAATTTTTCAACATCCACTGATTTCGGCAAGTAGGCTTCTTCCAAAACCTTCAATAAGATCTTCTTGTGATCCTCGGAAGTTAAAACCAATTCCAGTATTGAAATTTGATGTGGATCTTCTATTAAGCTTAAAACCACCTTGGCTTTGTTATGACCCATAGTGTGGAGGAACTTTTCAATCTTCTCCATGGGAATCTTCCCCTTTGATTTGATGGCATGCTTCATCAGCCATTGGGGAAGATACAATGGATTTTCCTTCGACACTGTAGTAGTTATATGAGAGGTGGATCCTTCAGCTTCTCCATAATTCCATGGAACTTTTTGTAAGATGATAACAGGATATTGTGGTCTTAATGGTAAACTGATTAGCTCTGGAGCAGCCCCTTTCAAAGGATTTTCAATTCCTTTGAGTTGAATTACTTGTATCGTGAATGGTTTGATAGTCTCATCAGCCTTAGCGGATATAACTGCTACCAATCCCTTCCATTTAGTAGGACATGTATTCTCACTCTCAAACAACACATTATCATCGTCTGCTAGTTGTAGGACACCGTTGTCAATTAGATTCTGAATAAGGTGGCGGAGTGCCCAGCATTCTTCCGTGATGTGACCGCGAGAATCTGACTGATATTGACACACTCCATCAGAGTTGAACCATCCTGAATGAGGATTAATTGGAGGTAGAAGGGAAGTGATCCTTCCTTCATTGATCAGCATTTGAAGGATTTCCTCCATAGGTTGGCCCAGGTATGTAAATTCCCTTCTATGGCAAAATCTCGACGAACTTTTGCATTTGCTCTCTTTGTCACTTTGGCCTCCAATGTTTCATTTTCTGAAGGTGATGATGGAGTATTCATAACAAAAGAGAGAAGACTACCATGCTCCTGGCTGACTAATTGGCGTGTGACTTGATGCTGATATGTCACCAGTTCTGCCAATTGCTCAATCTGCTTACATAGAGCTTTCATCTTTCGTTCCATCACAAACTGGAACTTTTCATAATCCCATTTGTCAACACCGTCTTTGATAGTATGGGAAGATTCACCGTTAAAATTGGAACTCTGTCCATTTCTCCAATTAATTATGTTGACCTCCTCCTCTTTGTGTTGAGGAAGAGGGTTGTCTTGTACATGAGGTTGATCTGGTTTGGTGACCACGATCTCCCCGTTGTCTATCAAATCTTGGATCTTGTGTTTTAAGGCCCAAAAATCTTGAGTATCATGTCCAGGTGCCCCGATATGATAAGCACATTTCCGAGCAGCATTGGAACCCCTTCCATTAAGGTTGGTTGGTTAGTGGAAGAAGATGCGTGATTTTCTTCTGATTCGTCAGAAGAGTGAGAATGTTCTCGAGTGAGTCCCCTAAAGGTGTTAACACTCGAGGGCATTTAACTTCTCCACCTTTAGGTAATGGAGGATTTGAAGACTGTGCTTGAAAGGGAGTGTAATTTCTCATTTGGATGGGCATATTCTGATTGCCTTTCTGACCTTGTAGTATCAAGGAAACATCATCATCTTTCTTTTTATGGACCCTCCGGGGGTTGTTTCCATAATTTCTTGATTGGATGTGTTCGACAACAGCTTTAAGGGCAGCTAGGTCTTGAATCTTTCCAGACTTCAATCCCATCTCAGCCATCTCCCCGTGTTTAATCATTTCAGAAAATGGTTTACCAATGCCAACTAAGACTCTTTCATAGAAAGAAGCTTCTTGTATGTCTATGAAGGTCATAACCATTTCTGATTCCGTCATAGAGGGAATAACTTGAGCTGTAAGGCGCCTCCACCTTTGAGCATACTCTTTGAAAGACTCATTAGACTATTTCTTGACCATGGTGATCTGGTACCGGTCAGGAGCCATCTGAGACTGGAAGTTGTATTGTGTGAGGAAGGCGTGAGCTAGCTCTTCCCAACTATGGATCTTTGAGTTGTCTAATCTGGTATACCACGAACGGGCTTCTCTAGTCAGACTTTTCTGGAACAGCTGCATTCTGAGCTTCTCGTCCTCTACATAAGATCCAAGTTCTCCAATGAACACCTTCAAATGTGTGTAAGGATCTCCTAACCCATCGTATTTTTTGAAGTCCGGAGTTTTGAAATTCTCTGGATAATGAACACTAGGGAATATACAAAGGTCAACATATGAGACACTCCCGTGTGCTCCAATTCCTTTGATAGAACGAAGGGTTTCTTCCATTTTAAGGACCTTTTTCTTGATGTCACCGGTGTCTGGATCTCCTTTGAAATGGGTGGCATCATGAATTTTGTTGGTCGTATCCAACTGAAGTTCAGGTACTATAATGGCTTTATCAGGACCTTGGGTTCCTCCTTGTGTAGAGGATTCTGCATGTATGAGTATCTTTGTACCCTGAGTAGACTGGTGTAGTTCTTTAAGCAGAACAACCAAATCTGTGATTTTTAATCCGTCAAATTCTTTGCGAGAAACTAGATTAAGATCAGTCTGGTCTGATGACGACATAATTGATTGTAGGCTCGTGGCCTTTTTGGACTTTGACCGGGTAATGGGTCCGATTGTTTCCCTGCAAAAGACTTTCATAGTTTAGTCTTAGGGAATGTGTAAATATTGACATGCTATGTGATGTATCCGCTTTAGGAATTTTATCCTGCAAAAACGGATGTTAGCTGTTTGTAATACAAGATAACATGTTAATTTAAATATGTATGTATACACATTTCTTCATACTTCTCATTACACGGAGATGAATATGGAATGAAATTACAAGTAATTGACTTTACGAGTAATTTGAAATGAGAAAGCATGAAGAGACTTTCCTCCGTGTTTGGTTTAACAGAGGCTGACCTATCTTAGGCTACTCTCGCGGCTTTTTGGCATGAAGATTCCCAAATCATCGCAATTTACTTGACGAGAAGTTAATCCGGTCTTTCAACTGGAGCGAATTTGGGTGGTGCCTTTCCTGAGCCTCATTGGAATTAGTCTTCCTACGAGTCCAATAATCAAACACCGACATGATAGCCTCATGGTGGAGGAACCACACAACATAGATTCACATACAACGTGTCTAACCGTTTATGAAAATGATGACATGTGCAAAGCACTAATATCACAGATAGATATATCGTAGTGCAGTAAAAAAATGCATTCATACACATTCATCATAAATGTAAATGCAACATAAACACACAAGCATATAACTGTTTTGAAAAGCTTGTAATAGCGGCTTAAGTCCTCTTATTGGAGTCCCCAACAGATTCGCCACCTGTCGATGTCAGGATTTTTATTTGTCCCTTTCTATATCTTTTTTTTGGTGTTCTCATGTTAGGTGAGATTTGTTTGAAAAAACAATTGAAAAATGTCCGACATGTATCATGTCGACGATGGACTGTTAAGAGTCACCAGTTGGTTTTTTATATGGTTGAACCAACACAACCAAGAAAAGGTTTGTACATTGACCCAGTGATGTGACACTGCTAAACGGGTCTGTGAAATTAAGATTCATTAGGGTCCGGGGACTTGCTTATGCGGAGGGAAGTTGTTAGGCACCCCCCGACATCCGTGTTGCCACGGTGACCGCCACTTTTCAAAAAACTGTTATATGAATGCGTGTGTGTCTGTGGGTCTATGTGTTATTATTTGGAAGTAGTGCTATGCCTCGTTTGCACCTATATACAAAGGGTTTGAATTTGTGTAAAAAATCAGTTTTAAACAAGATATAGCAGTGATGTTTTATAGAAGAGGTTTTTCAAACCCTTGTGCTCAATAGTAATTGAGGCCTTTGATACTTCAATTTTATTAAATGTTTGGCTTGATTTCTTTTATTTTCGAGATACGAAGCATCTTCGAGAAAATAATGTACAAAGCAGTGCCGAACTCCTCATGGGTATGGAAACCATCTGAGAAAATCCAAACACCGTGAATAAATTTACAAGCTTCTTACAGCTGAAAATGTCCATCACGGGAACCGAATCTAGATTCAGTAGACTGAATCTGTGATCACATGATTCCTAGGCTCACATGATGCTGTAATTTGTATGAAAGCAGTAAGCAGGTATATATATAAAAGTTGTAAATATATATATATACAAATATGATCAGCCACCACGAAACACCACTATGGGGTATCAGAAATGTAAATAAAGTTGTAAAAGCAATCAACCGCCACAGAGTAAACTCCAGGCGGGACAAAATGTAAAGAAATCTGTAAAAGCGATCAACCGCCACAAAGTAAACTCCAGGCGGGACAAAATGTATATAAAAGTGATAAACGCACCAGATATAAAATCCAAGCTCATCAAACAAGGTTTGACCACAGTTGATATATATAAGTATATATATAAATGCAATTAAACGCTCCAGATGTAAAATCCAGGCTCATCGAACAGAGTTCGACACACAGTTCATATATATAAGTATATATATATAAAAGCAAATAAATGTTCCAAACGTAAGTTTAGGCTCATCGAACGTAGTTCAACACACAATTCATATATATAAGTATATATATATATATATATATATATATATATATATATATATATATATATATATATATATATATATATAATAAAGCAAATAAACGCTCCGGACATAAGTCTCAGGCTCAATCGAGGCATAACTCGATAATGTTCGTCCATATATATAAAAATATATATATAAGTATATATATATGTATATATATATATATGTATATATACAAACTGAAATGAAACCATGGACCGAAGTCCGGGCAAACACACACAACACGACTCTCAATGTGAAGAAAAGTGTGTGAAAAGATGAAGAGAAAGGCTTTAAAGTGTGTAAGAAGGCTTACAGTGGGCTGCCAAAGAAGACTTCTATAACTTGAAGTGGATGAACACTCGACTCCTGCCGGTACAAATAAAAGCTATATGTGAGCTCACAAGTGTTTAAAATGAGAAAACACTCAGTTTGGGGTGAGTACAGAGAAAATTTGACAAGGCTTCCTCACAGTCGGCTGCGCCACAGATGTACTGCAGTACCCCAAGTTGCCCCGGGTTTTATGTCCTGCTGTCTCTCAAAGTACGTGCACGCATGCACTGTGATGTCCGCTCGAACTTTTAGAATTAAAATTCGGGCATCCGACTGAGGTATGTAAGACCTATTTCGGACCGCCATTGTCAAGAGTTACGCAATGACATAGGATTAGAGTTTGTACGAAGTGAGGAAGATGGAACCATGCCCTCCGGTTTCCAAGCTTCAAATTCTATCCGTTTTCCTGCGCAATAGTCACTCAGGATTGGTCTTCCTTGGTTCTTGTGGGACATTGTTGCGTAGAAATGTATGTATGAAATGTTGAGACGGCGCGATGTGGTGTCAAGGCAGCAAGATGACGACTTTTACCCCTCAACGGGGTTATCTCCGATTTGGGCTGATAAAGCAGACGTTGCTCAGGGTTATCTTTGAGATTGGACTACTGCAAGTGTTGAAGGTCCTTAGTGTCATCTTTGAGGTGTGCTTGTCTTCCCGATGTTATCTCTAGGTCTTGTACTGAGTGCCTCGGTATGAGTGCCGAGGTTGAAGCTGATGGCATGCATTTGAAACAAGCATGTAAAAAACATCAAAGTTATGACAATGGGAACATATTACAATGGACTTCGTGGTTGGCCTTCCGACGACTCAGAAAGGCTACGACGCAGTATGGTTTATCGTTAACCGACTGACGAAATCCGCACACTTCCTTCCGATAAAAATAAGATTTAACTTAGATCAGTTGGCGAGGCTATACGTAAAAGAGATTGTTTCGAGGCACGGAGTTCCGGTATCAATTGTTTCAGATAGGGATCCGCTCTTCATGTCAAATTTCTGGAAACGCCTTCAGGAATGCATGGGTACGCAATTGCAAATAAGTACAGCTTATCACCCTCAAACAGACGGATAGAGCGAATGAATAATTCAAACATTAGAAGATATGCTAAGAGCCTATGTGATGGACTTTAAAGGAAATTGGGATGATAACCTACCATTAGTAGAGTTCAGCTACAACAACAGTTACCACACTAGTATAGGCATGCTGCCTTACGAAGCGTTATACGGCAGAAAGTGCAGAACTCCACTTTATTGGGATGAAGTTGGCAAAAGATAATTTCTAGGGCTAGAATTGGTACAACAGATAACAAAAATAGTCAAAGTTATCCGAGCACGACTGGTAGCGGCTCAAGATCGACAGAAGAAATATGCTGATCCACATCATAAAAATATCGAGTTTGAATCAGGTAGTTATGTTTTCTTGAAGGTCTCTCCCTGGAAGGGGAAGATCAGGTTCGGAAAGAAAGGGAAATTGAGCCCAAGATTCATTGGACCCTTTGAAGTACTGAGAAGAATCGGAGAAGTTGCGTACGAGGTAGCCTTACCTCTAGCACTCGAGAATGTCCATAGCGTCTTTCATGTTTCTGTTTTACAACCCTACAAAGCCGATTACAAGCATGTAATTGAATACGAACCCCTGCATTTTGAACAAGACTTATCTTACGAAGAAATTCTTGTTCAAATTGTCGACAGAAAAGAACAAGTTCTCAGAAATAAAGTTATACCTTCTGTTAAGGTAATTTGGAGGAACCACAATGCTGAAGAAGCTACGTGGGAACTCGAAGAGAATATAATGAAGAATTACCCTCATTTATTTACTTAATTATGTGTGGCGATTACGGGGACGTAATCTTTGTAAGGGGGGGAGAATGTAATCTGTCGAATTTATTAAGTCGTGATTCTGGGGACAGAATCCTTTTAAGGGGGGAAAGATGTGATGAACGAGATTTTTGTAATTTAATTTTAATATTTATTGAATTAAATAAATAATTTTCGATGATTTAATTATTAGATTTAATAATTATTTGATGTAATTGTGGTAGATTAATTTAATTATATGTGTTACATTTATTAAATTAATGTAGAAATAATTATTATTCAAATATGTAATTATGTAAGCTTATTGAATTAAATGAAATATTTAATTAAGCATGATGTTATTTAATTAATTTAATTATTAATTAGAGAATTAATAATTTGACATTATTAATTAATGAGAACATTAAATATATGACTATGTGAATTTTTGAGAAGTTATTATATTTTATTTATATTAAATAAGATATTGATTTATTTTATGAAGGAGTGTGACATTAATTAAACTATATGAAAAAGTTTTATTAAAGTAAATGGTTTTTAAATCTATTTTGCTAGCCAAACAAGACCCTATGGGGAGTTGGAGCAGTTACCCATTATTGGGTTAACTGACCACTCAGTGCGTCAGTTCTCTTATTATATCATACGTCTTCTTTATTGCATTTTTCTAAGTCTAAAATATAGTCAGAGTGTATTTTAGGAATTCAAAGAGAAATTTATATCTGTTTAAGAGATTGTGAGTGTGTGTTTGAAGAAGAGTTAAGAAAGAATTCATCCCCTACAAATATACACTTTTTACTCTGGGTAAATTCTCAAACCCAATTTCTATTTTACGTCAGTTAGTTTTATGAAAATGGCTTTCATTCAAGTTCTGTGGAATTTCTGTAAATTGGGAAATTGGGTTAGGGATATATGTAATAATTCGAGTAGCATAACATGTTTTATATATATTTTATATGATTCCATATCATAAGTTTCAGTATAAGATGACTTGCTATTTCAAAAATTTACAGAGTTTGGGTTATGGCCATATGGCCTTATATGTGATTTTAGTATGTCAAATATAAATGTTTTCATAAAATTTACACTCGTATATTATTATGCATGTTGATGCGAAGAGACCAAACTTTAAACGATGGATTCGGTGTTATAACGAATCTGTAGTGTCAATTTTCATGTTTTATTTTCAAAACCTTCAAGAACATCAAAGTCAGTGAAATTCACATATTTTAGTTATGTGATTATGTGTTTTAATGGGTTAAAACCATTCTATAAATGTTGGGTTATGTTTATGCATGAATTATAACATGTGGGTATGATTAAATTCGTGTAGTGATAATTTAATTGGAATTTTTTGGTGTTACTCGCAATTTTATGCGAATTGCGAAACAGCTTTTTGTTCGACGCTGCCATGACTTGAATCAACGCTTAAAGGCTCAAGGCAACAAGAAGACTACACCATTACAGCAAATACCAGATATCCAAATTACATTATGCATACCATGAAATAAGCAGTGAAAGACTTAATACAAAAGTTAACTGCCAGCCATACTTCTCTGCAGAATGTCCAAAAATGAAATATTTTAATATTCAAGTCTAGAAACGTGATAGCAACTTGATTTAATGAACATAAAACTATGTTATAAGTATAATGAGATGTTAAAATAGATACTTAGCATGTAAATAACATAATTACATGTGGATTGAATTATTGAATACATAATTAGCTTGTTATTCATGATGTGTAAATTATGTGACAAAGTGGTAAATTAACTAAGTATAGTTAATAATCAAAGTAGACAAAGAGAATGAGTTTATGATGATTAGTTAAGTTATAATTAACTGGTATTGTAAATGTGAATGGTATGTAGGATTAAATCCAAAGAACGTGCTTAGTTAAAGTGTAATCTACGCACGAGGCAAGTTTCTTAACCCTACTTGTCATTATTGTTCAAGTTATTAGTTACTTCGAGTAAATTATAATTACTATTATTCAAGTTCAATTGTTATATTAAAGATTTATTATCTTTTCAAAGCATGATTCAGTTATATAATAATTGTCTTATTGTATACTTCTTGAGATTATTATTCAAATCTAATATCATTATTGTTAAACCTTATTAGACTAGTGAACTTTATTGATTCAACTAGTCCTTAGTTGATGAACGTTCTAAATTTCAGAACCCTTATTGAATTATCTAAACCAAACTTCCTTTGGTGCGGACTCGAATGTCAAACTGAGATGAATAACCTCGCAAAGGGATTTACTTATCGTTAAGCGTTAAGATATTGTGCCGCATGATAAGTACTAAGGGCCGATCCCCTAAGTACGAGAAGAAATGTCCATTGTCTTATGACTGTTAAAGGTTTCAAGTATAACCCTTGATAACCTAGGACATAGTTCAAGGTCTTATTATCCTCAGAATTCTTTTGATTCTTATTATTCATTCTTGATTCAAAAGTTGAGCTTTTATTCAGATGTCTTTGATTTACTCGCATGTTATTATACTGTTATTTCATTATTATACTTGTGGGCAATAGTGCTCACTCTTGCTTAATAATAACATTGCAGTTAAGAACGAAAGAATTGATGAACCTTCCACTAGTAAAGGCAAGGGCAAGGTTAACAAGTGATGAAGACTTGTTATTTCTATTAGATGATGTATTTATGCTTAAGACTTGAGTTAATGATGTTGTTTAAGAGTTATTTGTTTATGATTTCGCACAGATGTTTAAAGTTAGTTTAACCTGGGATTGTATTATTATTATTCGGATGTTGTAACCCTTAAGGGGAAGATTTTATTTCCATCTATTGTATGGCTTGCATTTATTATGGGTAGATAGATAGATGATATTTGTACAGTGAACACCAAATCCCGTGGAATTAAAGTACCCGAATTTGGGGGTGTCACAAGACCTTTGCACCTATTGCCATATTAGAAGCCATCAGAATATTCCTTGCCTTTGCTGCTCACATGAAATTCAAAGTCTTTTAAATGGATGTCAAAAGTGCATTCCTAAATGGCGAACTTCAAGAAGAAGTATAGGTAGAGCAACCTCCAGGTTTCATCAATCCATCTCTCTCTAATTATGTCTATAGATTAGACAAAGCCTTATATGGTCTTAAACAAGAATCTGGAGCATGGTATGAAACACTAACTAACTTTCTTATTTAAAATGGGTTCACTAGAGGTAGAGTAGATACAACATTATTTCTTAGAAAGCATAAAGACAAAGTTTTATTAGTTCAAATATATGTTGATGACATTATCTTTGGCTCTACTGATGAAAAATTATGTAAGAGATTTGCCAAGCTTATGCAGATCAAGTTTGAAATGAGCATTATGAGTGAGCTGAACTTCTTCCTTGGACCGTAAGTAAAGCAGACTGATGAAGGAATCTTCATAAACCAAGCCAAGTACATTAAAGACTTACTTCAAATATATGGCATGTAATTAGCCTCTCCCACGAAAACCCCAATAGCTCCAGCAACCAAGCTTGACAAAGATGAAAAAGGTAAAAGTATTGATATAACTCAATACAAAGGTATGATTGACTCTATTCTATATCTAACTTCTAGTAGACTAGACATAATGTTTGCAACCTGCATATGTGCTAGATTTCAAGCTAATCCTAAGGAGTTACACTTAATTGCAGTAAAAAGGATTTTCAAGTATCTCAAGGGTACACCTCAATTGGGACTTTGGTATCCCAAGGAGTCCTCCTTTGAACTAACAGGATATACAGATGCTGACTTTGCAGGTTGCAAAATAGACAAAAAAAAAGTACCAGTGGAACTTGTCAGTTGCTAGGAAACAAACTTGTGTCCTGGTTTAGCAAGAAGCAAAACTCAGTATCTACTTCAACTGCAGAAGCTGAATACATTGTCGCTGGCAGCTGTTGTGATCAAATCTTATGGATGAAAAATCAGCTAGCAGACTATGGGTTTGAATTCAAATCTATACATGTTCACTATGATAACACAAGTGCCATAGCAATAACACAATCCTGTCATGCATTCTAGGACTAAGAATATAGAAATAAGATATCATTTTATTAGGGATTATTTGCAAAATGGAACCATATCTTTACAATATATTTCTACTGAAAATCAACTTGCTGATGTCTTTACAAAGTCTCTAGATGAATCCAGATTTAATAAATTGATAAGTGAGTTAGGTATGTTAAATCTACAACCATAAAATCTATGCTTTAGTTTATGCTAACCATGCAGATATAAAGGCTATGTTCAAAATCGTAGAGATGACTAAAGAAATTCCACGATCGTAGAGTTGTCTAAACATGACAAAGAAGTATCATGTGATGAAAGCATCTTCAACAAATTCAAGCACTTTGTCTGTCAAGCCCCTCAGGGACAAACCTGATCCTTCTAAGAGATTGGCCCTTCCTGAGCTAACTTGATTCAGAAGAAATGCTCAGTCAAAATTTATCACAAGGACCAGGGAAGACAACGTTCGTAGAGCAAACTCAGCAGTGGACTCAATGATCGCAATACAGACTCAACGATCGTAAAGACCACCTAAACAACCGTAGTGCTCCCTTGACGATCGTAGTCCTCCTAAAGGATACATTAGCTCAGGAGGAGCTAAGGGAAAATCAATATATTCCACATCAGTTAAATACATGGAGCCAAGCAGAACTTGACACATACCCCACTTAGCAGATCGAGAGGAGGGAAGTTACAAGTACAACTTGAAAATATCTTTTTGAAATCAGAAGTTCAAAAAGCTCAATCAACCTCAATACAAAGAGATCAATGGCGGCTTTAAATGTTATCACTGGTTACAGACTGTGCTTTGACGAGTTCAAGATAGCTGACTCTCAATTCCATAAGATTCTGGCTCTATTGAAGAAAGCTGGTCTTGAAGAGGCTCAGGGTACCAGCGCGTGGATCTACCCTAAGCTGGTAAAAGAGTTCTATAGAAATGGAATGTTTGAGAACGATGTTATCACCACAAGGGTCAAGGATATGGAAATTAAGCTCAAAGCTGAGGATATAAACCTAGCCCTAGGTTTCAAATCGAAAGGATTTTCGTTTATGGAGGGCATCGATTGACATGAAAGACCGAAGAGAATGCATCACAAGAAGTTTCTGACTGTCAAAGGGTACAAAAAGAAAGAGTTCCCCCAAAGGTATGAGTTTTAGGCTGACATTGTTGGGAAATGGATATACTGCAAGAGCTCTGGCCATGACTCTGTGAATGAAATGCAACTTAAGCTCATGACAACAATCAGTTATGGGATTCAACTCAACTATGGAGCCCTACTCATCGACTGGATTGGGAAATGAAAACTCAGTTTGAAGAAGTCAAAGAGCTCTCGAAAGATGCTCTACGGGCGATTTATAAGCATCATCCTACAGTCAGTATTGGGAGATAAGATTGGGTATGATGAAGGAGAATCCATAAATCCAAACAGAAGGATGACCCAGCAGCTGTTTGAGAATTGGAAAAGAAATCCAGCAGAAAATGTCAGGATGATGTCTGAGTCCAGTGGAAGAACTGGTGATGCAAAGGAGACCGGGATTCCAGGGAATATGTCAGTTCTAAAGGAAATTGAAGAAGAAGAAGAAGAAGAAGAAATCAACAAGGAGGAACCCATTGCTTTGGTCATAAAAAGCAAGGTTCAAATGGCAGAGGAGCCTCAAGGTTCAACTACTGATGTACCTCAAGAGTGTTCTGGAACTGAAACTTTGAGGAACTTGAAAAAGGAAAGAACAACAGTCTGAGGAAGATGAAGACAGAGCTACCATCTCTCAGCTACTTAAGAAGAGAAAACGCAGTCATAAGTCAAAGAAGCCCTCTGTCTCTTCGATCGTAGAGTCTCTACCGATCGTAGAGACCAGAGATGAAGCTAAAGAAAGTGCTAAGGTTGTGGCTCAGCCTAGGAAGCCTAGAATAAAATTGGTTAAGAAGTACATCTTTGTCAATGAAGGAGTGCTAAAAGAAGAAGACAGAAAGATAGTTGCTGAGAAAGGATTACCCGAAGCTGAGAAGGGGCTATCCGAAGCAAGTCAGAAGAACACAGCTCAAGTTGAGGGGGAGCTGCCTGAAGTTCTTACTCTAGAGAATGCTCCAGCTGAGGGGGAGCTGTTTGAAATGCAAATGAATGATCAAGTTGAGGGGGAGCCTCATGAAGTCCCTATGTCAGAAGAAGCTGCACCTGAGGAGGAACTGCCAAGAGATCATCATGAATCTCCCTCAGTCCCTCAAGAGATTCTAGCTTCAGAAACTGCAGAAATGGAAAGAAGTGAAGCTATAGAGGATAAGAGAGCAGAAGAACAAAGAAGTCAAATGGAGATAATTGATGTGGTGGAAATTTCAAATGAAGACAAAGAAGAAGAAGAGGATGACGAAGTTGAGATCATTGCTATGGGCTATGATGGACATAGGAGAGCCAACTACAATCAACTGTTCTCTTATCTACCTATGATGCCATTTCATAAAGCCCAAATCCTCAACTCCTGGGATCACATGGTCTGGACCTTCAAAGCATATCTAGCAATCTCGGTGCTAGCTCATGGATTCCCAGGCAACCTCAATTTTTCTCGAAAGCTGATCACCAATGGCCCTTCTTTAGAAAATGAGCATGAGGTACAAACTATTCCCATCTCTTTCTGGGTTAACCATTGTCCACCATTATTTTTCAACCAATTCTATGAATTACCAAGAGGGTTAGAAGTTATTCTTCATCCACTCAATCAATTCCTAGTTACAGAATCCCAACATTTTGTAATTGATGAACCAAATGTGCCTAACTTTATTTTGATACAATCTCCTATCATCTCTTACTCTACGATTACTGATCCAAGCCCAATCGCAGAGTCACATGCTCAAGTCGTAGAGTCACCTCCTCTTGAAGCTCAACCCCACACACCAGCCCCTCCATCAGATATCCCATCCTCATCCACTGATGAGTATTTCAATCTCGACCTTGCTCTCTTCACTATGCAAAATAAATACAAAAGAGCCCCTCCTCCAAATAGTCCACAACTCCTTGAGCTCATATCAGATCTTCCCACCAAAATAGAGTTGTCTGAAGTATCCAAAAAGGTGACCAAGGACATACAAGAAGACCTTGAAGTTCACTTAGACCTTGTTCAACTAAGGCTGACTCATCTGATTGATGCTGCCAACACTCTCCCAAGCACCCTAAGTTCTGAGCTCACAAAGAAGCTTAGGGAGATCATAAAGGAGATGATTCAGAGCATAAATGAACAGGATTAAATCCACTTTCAAGCTGCTAAGAAGCACAGGGATGTTGTTCTTATTTTACAAAATACTCAGGAGTCCCAGAACAACCTTATGATGGAAAGTCTCACGAGTCTACGAACTGCAATGAAAGAATTCCAAGGATTCTCAATGGGCCAAATGAAATAAACAGAAAATGTCCTGGCCATTCTCCAAAAGAGGGAAGCTCGAACTGATTCTCTAATTAAAGAGAACCGTGAAGATATTACTCAATCCCAGAATCAGCTCCATGAGTTTGTCAAAGGCATGACTAGCCTATCTGAAGACATTCGAGCCCTTTATATTGACATAAAGGGGAGAATAAAGAAAAATGAGAAAAGGCAAGGCCCGGGCGGAGGCACATTCATCGCTTCGATAATAATCATGGCACAAATCTTGTAACAACCCAGAATTTTGGATTATCAAGAATTTAGGTTTAAAGAATTAGTTATTAATAAAAGGAATTTTTATTAATACTATTATGTGCTATGTGTTTATTAATCGTTTTATATAACCTAGGATGATTATAAGTCGGGAGGATTACAGCTACGAGCTAGATTTAACGAGTAAGAATTTTCAAGACGAAAAATGAATGTTTTAAGGAACAAAAATATTTTCGGGAAAAAAGACGAAATAGGCACTATTCACCCGTTTCTTCTCGGAGATTTATTTTGAAATTTCGAGAAGTTATTGATTACGTAAAATGTTGAGATGTGATGGAATATTCAATAATATTTCAGTTATGGCAAAAACGAAGTTTTCGCCTGCGGACTCAAAACCTAAGGGTTAGGAAAAGTGAGTTCACGAATGTAATGAGTACGTATAATAACTAGGGTTATTATGCGTGAGAAATACGAGTATGATCTGAGTTATTATCTGAGTATAGAAAGAAGAATAGTACGACGTATAATACGAATATCGTACGAGTTAAATACGAAGAGATTACGAGAATACGAGAAAAGAATGCATAGAATACGATTAGTCTTAATGGACTTTGTGTTCATGGACTTTGTAGAATCCAATTGGACTTGGATTATGTCAAGCCCAATGATTTGTGAAATCAAGCCCAAGTTAGGCCCAATAAGAATTCGGGTTAAGGCCCAAACCAAGAAAAGAAACCGCGGATCGAACCGATGGGTAAACGGATGGGTAAGAACCATTGGGGCAACCCATGGGGTGACCCATAGGCATGTGGGCCGGCCACTTAGCCACCAAGTAAGGGTGGTGGCCAAGTTAACTTGGTGGGTAAGATGTGGAGGAGGTGGAAATAGTAACTTTAGGGGAAAAATGACCATTTTGACCCTAGCTTTGAAAATCTATAAATAGAAAGCTAAATTTTCATTTTCTAGGATTTTGAAAATCCTATAACTGGAGAGAGAGAGAGAGAGAGAGAGAGAGAGAGAGAGAGATTTCGGATGAAGGAGAAGAGGAAAAGAAAGATGAAAAGCTTGCTCGTGAGCAAACTTTGTCCGACGGAATGAAATTAAAGAAGAAAGGTAATCCGAAAACCTAACTTCTAGATAATTTTTCTTTAAGTTTTTATGTTAAAAACATAGCTTAATGAGAATAAGGAGTAAAAGATGTTAGAAATGATTTCATATGGTTGAAATCATGAGAAAACAAGAGATTAGAAATTAGAAATTAGAAATTTAGTTAATAAATTTCTAACAAAGTATAAGATTCGTAAGGATTTTGAGTGATCCGAATGAATCTTATGAATGAGTAGGTCAAATAAGTAAGGAATGGTGTTCTATAACATCAAATTCCAAGAAAAAGTGAAATCGTAATCCAAAATATCGATTAAAATGAAGAACGAACGAAGAACACGAAGAACACAAACGAAGAATCACGAAGAACTACGTTGTTGATGGACAAATTTAAAACCATCGTAGTATAAATGTTGTTGATGGACAAGTTTAAAACCATCGCGTATAAGTTAGATGCTTATTTCTTGGTTAGGAACGTTAGAAACGTTCATGAAGAACGGATTAAAACTAAGCTATAACGAAGTTATGGCGAAAATTTCGTAAAAGAAGAACGAAAATTTAAAAGTTAGTAAATGAACCCGAACGAGTAGGGTTTCATAAGAATGTAAGAGAATGTATAAAATGTGAGTCGTGAACTCAAGAATGAATGAATTCCGAGTTCAGATGACCGAGTTACGGACGAACGAAGAACGTTAAAAACATTAAAATGAACAAAAAGCGAAGATTAAGCCAATTGAATGGCATGTTAACGGATTCAGAACGAATTTCTGTCTGTGGGTAATCAAAGTACGTAAGATAAGTAAGAGAATGGCTTTGGAACGACCTCATTCCGAGTTATAACGAAGAATTTATGAGATCGTAATGTACGCGTCTCAAACTTAATGAAAGACTTAGAAATTTTTCTAGGGTTTAGGCTCGGTCCATGGCACGCCATTGAGCTTTTGAGAAGTGGCGCCAGAGTGCGATCTCGGACCTCATTTCTTTATTAATTAGGCACCCAGCCGATACGAGAGATAACAAAGGACTTGGCATGCAGCCTTGACCGGAAGAGAGAGAGAGAAGTAGGTCAGCATCACAATGAGAGAGAGGAAAGGAAGAACACTGCAGCGCCATGCACACCGGTCTTGAGACAATGCCAGAAATGAGATTTTTATTTCTCAAATCTTTGGAGGATGTGAAAGAAAGAAGTATGAACATGTCGTTCAAGTAATGCAACACTTAAGTATGTGTGTTAAACCTTTAGTGAAGGTTGAACGGAAAGATTTAACGAGATTAAAAGATAGAGAATGTAAACGCTAGATTACGTAACCGATATCCGGGGACCGTATTCGTAATGAACAAACGTGAGGGATTGCTATGATTGTGATTCCTTAGACGTGGATTGATGAAGGTAATGAATAACATTTCGATGTTATGTCATGGTAATGGGAGATAAGTGTAAAGCGGATAGACGATGTGAATGCAACGTTGTTGCGATGAACGACCGATCTTAGCATACAATGATCTGTATGGCTTCGACATTAAGAAAGAATAATGAGCATGGGGTTCATGGGATGGATAACGATGAATGAAATTGAAACCTTGAGTAAAGGTTGAATGAGAGATTAAGAGACGAGCAACGTGAACGTTGAATACGTAAACGATCCTCGTAAATCGTATTCGCGTTGGACGAACGTGCTAAGTATACCCTAGTTGTATGACATAGACGTTGATGAAGGTAGTAAGTAAGATATGAATGGTATCGAGAAAGCCGTATCGAATGATAATAAGATTATTGAAAGCCAAATGCGTGTCGGATAAGAATGAGCCCTGAGGTATGGCAATTACTTGCCAGAAAGCCATAAGGAATAAGAAATTAACTTAACGAACATTGTATTTAATAGTTCGTATAAGTTAAGAGAAATTTAGGTTGTGGTACAATTGTAACCTTTGATGGTTGACATATGGAACCCAGGCTAAACAATTCCTTTTAGAGCGAAGGTATATACAAAACTGGCAACTGATCTAACTCACTGTGTGGGCAGTGTAGATGAGACGAGAACTTGTTTGTTGGTTGTTTGTGGGAAACCACTCAGAGTACCATATGGACTACAAGCAGAGAAGCGATGTGTGCTGAGTCCTAAAGAAGTTAGAAGAAGAAGATAAGAATGTTAATCATCAAAGAAGAAGAACGTTTTGAGTAAGACATCTCCAGTATGTCATGAAACCAAAAAACCAGAATGAAAGTTAGTCGCGTAAAAATTATATTGTAAAACGCGAACCTTAAGAAGTAAAGTTAAGTAAACCAATGCGTAAGTCAAGTATATGACTAATTGGTGTATTTGTTATTTCCTTATGTGTTATAGGGATTGGAATGAGCGATTCAACATAAGTTGTAGCTGTCGTAAAGGCAAGTTTCTAACTTCATTCATATTTTAAATGAATTCTAGTTTCTTAAACTTCTCAGATGTTGAACTTGAGAAGTTCTGTCTATGTGGGAATGTGCGATATTTGTACAAGGTGGTAGAATATATGAGGCCTTGTTCCACAATGTGAACACTTCGGTGTTTCTATGAGATGAATTGTTCTATGTTTGAACTGTTCAATAAAAAAATGTTATGTTTATACATGAACCGTTATTGTTAAGTATGTGCTATTGATTCTAGCCAGACAGAATGAGTATGAAAGATAGTAGAGAATGAAAGTATTTCAAAGTGAATGTGACTAATGTTTTAAAATGATAGGAATCGAGATTATTCCTATTATTCAAGTTGCTTCTTAACCTTTGTTCGGTTATCGAAGTTCCAAAGGAATGTTAAACTCTTGAAGTTGTATGTTCAACTGTTACTTGCTGGGCAATTGAATGCTCACACTTGCTTTAAATGAAAAACATTTTTAGCGAACGATGTTAGAAGAACTTAAGGATCCCGTATAGATCAAGCTGACAGTATCCAGATGAACTGCCATTCAGAAAGTGAATGAGCGAGAAGATCAAGTGAAGACTTGTAATGTAGAAAAATAAAAATTAAACTATAGACTAGTTTAATGAACGTATGTATCCTCCTTGGTGGCGGATAAAAAGTCACTCTTGTAAGATGAAAGGAATAATGTAATTATCATTATTTGTAATGAGGAAGGTTATAAGGTTTTAGAACCAGGAATTCGAGAATGTATGTTATTATATTTTGGTATATAATGATGTATGTTGGATGAATGATGTACTAAATGACGTCGGAATCCGGGTGTGAAGATAGACCGGATTTTGGGCTGCATGTCTGAAGTTAGTATCGAGGCGATAGGTTATAAACCTTAGGTATGAGTACCTAAGACTATAATCGTAAAGAGAAGGATAAGAAGATCACCACGTGATCATAGTAAATCGTAGTAACGATGAGTCATTAAACGATGAATGATTTATAGCTAATGCTATGAATGAATGATACTATGAAGTAATGCGGGAAGAAGAACTCAAATTGAGTTATAAAAGGATAGTATCTGAATTAAAGAAAATTCAGTATTAAGTAAAGAGAAAGTTAAAAGTTGTAAGATTTCAATTGAGGACTCATGTGATGGCTGAGTTGTATGAATCTTTGTATGGGCAAAGGTTTGTGCTTGGTGTAACAACCACTCAGTTTATTACAGTGATAATCATTGAAATTGGTCGCACTATCAAGATGTATATGACGAGAAGGTGAATCTTTTCTCATGTATATACTTGATAGGTAGAAAATGATAAGATAGGTGCGGGTTCTTGAAACTCATACTTATGAAAAGTTTGTGACTCATAGTTATATGCTATGTTTCTGAGCCCTAAGCATATGGATAGTCCTTGATTTGTTCTTGGATTACATATTGCGAAGATAAGTTCTTAAACACATATGGTTGTGGAAAGTTCCTAAACACATAAAGTGTGGTAAGTTGATGAACTATAATAAGGTATAGGAATGTTTAGACTGAAAGTAAGTATTTTCAGTAGACTTAGCATTGAAGGTGCTAGAGAAGATTAAGTATTATAGCAAGTAAGACAATGAAGGAAGATGGAGAACAGGATATTCCAAGTCATCTAGCTATGCTAGATTTCAAAATTTCTTGAAATCGTGCTGATATACGCATTTTGAAAATGAAAGAATTGGTTCAGCTTTTGGAAACAATGGATTTTAAAAGAACTATTCTTGGTATGTCTATGCTAATTGTTTCAGCTAGACAGAAATTGGTTTATAATATCAAAATGAATTTATATCATCAGTGCATTTGATGCAAAAGATGGTAAAAGGATGGAGTTATTAATGCAATTAAACTCGTGTTGGATTTGATCTTAGGATCAACAACTTTGCTATGGTATGATGTATAATGACGAAGTCATAAACCGATGAAGTCCTCAACGTCTTTGTGAAGAGTGCGGTATCATGACGTCATAAAAACGTTTTGATGTATTGCGAAAAATTTAAAGAAGTAGTCGATGTCAATTGATTTGACTAGAGAAATATTTCAAGAAATATCCAAAATTTTTGGTATTAAGTCCGAGGTGAACATACCCGAAATGGGGATATACGATAGAGGGTTGATCACCTACGTTATGGAAAGAGGTGGTTTACTTTCTTTGTGATTGTAAACTTACCGTGGAAAGAAGGGTTCTGACGAAATGTTGTTTAACCTAGTAAGAGTTCATGGTCAATTTGACCCCTCAGCAAAAGTATGAAATGTTTTAAAGGATATTTTATATTCCTCGCTATTCCTTCTACTTCATGATTCTGGATAGGTTATGGAGGTTAGGAATGATGGAAAGATAAGAAATTCTTTGAAGAGAAGTTGAGAAGAAGAGAAAGCTAAAAATTTCGAGGACGAAATTCTGTGAAGAAGGGAAGAATGTGATGACCCGGGTAAGGGTTGGTTTTAAGAAATTCCGATGACGGAATTTTTTATAAGGAGGGAAGAATGTAACAACAAGGAATTTTGGATTATCCAGAATTTAGGTTTAAAGAATTAGTTATTAATAAAAGGAATTTTTATTAATACTATTATGTGCTATGTGTTTATTAATCGTTCTATAACCTAGGATGATTATAAGTCGGGAGGATTCTGGCTACGAGCTAGATTTAACGAGTAAGAATTTTCAAGACGAAAATAAATGTTTTTCGGGAACAAAAAATATTTTCGGGGAAAAAGACGAAATAGGCACTATTCACCCGTTTCTGCTCGGAGATTTATTTTGAGATTCTGAGAAGTTATTGATTACGTAAAATGTTGAGACGTGATGGAATATTCAATAATATTTCAGTTATGGAAAAAACGAAGTTTTTTCTCTGGACTCAAAAACCTAAGGGTTAGGAAAAGTGAGTTCCGCGAATGTAATGAGTACGATATAATAACTAGGGTTATTATGGGTGAGAAATATGAGTATGATCTGAGTTATTATCTGAGTATAGAAAGAAGAATAGACGATATGACGTATAATCTGAATATCGTCTTTGAGTTAAATCTGAAGAGATTACGAGAATACGAGAAAAGAATGCGTAGAATACGATTAGTCTTAATGGACTTTGTGTTCATGGACTTTGTAGAATCCAATTGGACTTGGATTATGTCAAGCCCAATGATTTGTGAAATCAAGCCCAAGTTAGGCCCAATAAGAATTAGGGTTAAGGCCCAAACCAAGAAAAGAAACTGCGGATCGAACCGATGGGTAAACGGATGGGTAAGAACCATTGGGGCAACCCATGGGGTGACCCATGGGCATGTGGGCCGGCCACTTGGCCATCAAGTAAGGGTGGTGGCCAAGTTAACTTGGTGGCTAAGATGTGGAGGAGGTGGGAATAGTAACTTTAGGGACGAAATGACCATTTTGACCCTAGCTTTGAAAATCTATAAATAGAAAGCTAAATTTTCATTTTCTAGGATTTTGAAAATCCCATAACTTGAGAGAGAGAGAGAGAGAGAGAGAGAGAGAGATTTCAGATGAAGGAGAAGAGGAAAAGAAAGAGGAAAAGCTTGCTCATGAGCAAACTTTGTCCGACAGAATGAAATTAAAGAAGAAAGGTAATCCGAAAACCTAACTTCTAGATAATTTTTCTTTAAGTTTTTATGTTAAAAACATAGCTTAATGAGAATAAGGAGTAAAAGATGTTAGAAATGATTTCATATGGTTGAAATCATGAGAAAAGAAGAAATTAAAAATTAAAAATTAGAAATTAGAAATTTAGTTTATAAATTTCTTAACAAAGTATAAGATTTTCGTAAGGATTTTGAGCGATCCGAATGAATCTTATGAATGAGTAGGTCAAATAAGTAAGGAATGGTGTTCTATAACATCAAATTCCAAGAAAAAGTGAAATCGTAATCCAAAATATCGATTAAAATGAAGAACGAACGAAGAACACGAAGAACACGCGAAGAATACGAAGAACGTTGTTGATGGACAAATTTAAAACCATCGTAGTATAAATGTTGTTGATGGACAAGTTTAAAACCATCGCATATAAGTTAGATGCTTATTGCTTGGTTAGGAACGTTAGAAACGTTCATGAAGAACGGATTAAAACTAAGCTATAACGAAGTTATGGCGAAAATTTCGTAAAAGAAGAACGAAAATTTGAAAGTTAGTAAATGAACCCGAACGAGTAGGGTTTCATAAGAATGTAAGAGAATGTATAAAATGTGAGTCGTGGACTCAAGAACGAATGAATTCTGAGTTCGGATGACCGAATTACGGACGAACGAACGAAGAACGTTAAAAACGTTAAAATGAATGAAGAACGAAGATTAAGGCAATTGAATGGCATGTTAACGGATTCAGAATGAATTTTTGTCTGTGGGTAATCAAAGTACGTAAGATAAGTAAAAGAATGGCTTTCGAACGACCTCGTTTTGAGTTATAACAAAGAAGTTATGAGATCGTAATGTACGCGTCTCAAACTTAATGAAAGACTTAGAAATTTTTCTAGGGTTTAGGCTCAAAGCGTATAACGCACCACATTGAGCTTTGAGAAGTGGCGCCATGCATGCGATCTAGAGACCTCATTTAACATTAATTAATTAATTACATGAGAGAGAGATAACAAAGGACTTAGCCTATGGCCATGACCTTTGGAAGAGAGAGAGAGAGAGAGAAGTAGGTTATGCTACGATGCATGAGAGAGAAAGGAAGAGCACACAGTGCGCCATGTGCCGGTGCGAGACAATGCCCAGAAATGAGATTTTTATTTCTCAAGTACTGGAGGATGTGCAAGAAAGAAGTATGAACATGTCGTTCAAGTAATGTAACACTTAAGTAAGTGTGTTAAACCTTTAGTGAAGGTTGAACGGAAAGATTTAACGAGATTAAAAGATAGAGAATGTAAACGCTAGATTACGTAACTGATATCCGGGGACCGTAGTCGTAATGAACAAACGTGAGGGATTGCTATGATTGTGATTCCTTAGACGTGGATTGATGAAGGTAATGAATAACATTTCGATGTTATGTCATGGTAATGGGAGATAAGTATAAAGCGGATAGACGCTGTGAATGCAACGTTGTTGCGATGAACAACCGGTCTTAGCATACAATGATCTGTATGGCTTCGACATTAAGAAAGAATATTGAGCATGGGGTTCATGGGATGGATAAAGATGAATGAAATTGGAACCTTGAGTAAAGGTTGAATGAGAGATTAAGAGACGAGCAACGTGAACGTTGAATACGTAAACGATCCTTGTAAATCGTATTCACGTTGAATGAAGCGTGCTAAGTATACCCTAGTTGTATGACATAGAGCGTTGATGAAGGTAGTAAGTAAAATATGAATTACTGAGAAAGCCGTAACGAATGATAATAAGATTAATGAAAGCCGAATGTGATTCGGATAAGAATGAATCCTGAGGTATGGCATTTACTTGCCAGAAAGCCATAAGGAATAAGAAATTAACTTAACGAACATTGTATTTAATAGTTCGTATAAGTTAAGAGAAATTTAGGTTGTGGTACAATTGTAACCTTTGATGGTTGACATATGGGAACTGGGCTAAACAATTCCTTCAGAGAGCGAAGGTATATACAAAACTGGCAATGATCTAACTCACTGTGTGGGCAGTGTAGATGAGACGAAACTTGTTTGTTGGTTGTTTGTGGGAAACCACTCAGAGTACCATATGGACTACCAGCAGAGAAGCGATGTGTGCTGAGTCCTAAAGAAGTTAGAAGAAGAAGATAAGAATGTTAATCATCAAAGAAGAAGAACGTTTTGAGTAAGACATCTTCGTATGTCATGAAACCGTAAATCGGTAATGAAAGTTAGTCGCGTAAAATTATATTGTAAGAACGCGAACCTTAAGAAGTAAAGTTAAGTAATCCAATGCGTAAGTCAAGTATATGACTAATTGGTGTATTTGTTATTTCTTTATGTGTTATAGGGATTGGAATGAAGCGATTCAACAGTAAGTTATAAATACATCATGTAAGCAAGTTTCCTAACTTCATTCATATTTTAAATGAATGCTAGTTTCTTAAACTTCTCGGATGTTGAACTTGAAGTTAGTTACATATGTCTTGAATGTGCGATATTTGTACAAGGTGGTAGAATGTATGAGGCCTTGTGCCACAATGTGAACACTTGGTGTTTCTATGAGATGAATTGTTCTATGTTTGAACTGTTCGATAAAAGAATGTTCTGTTTATACATGAACCGTTATTGTTAAGTCTATGCTATTGATTTTAGCTAGACAGAATGAGTATGAAAGATAGTAGAGAATGAAAGTATTTCAAAGTGAATGTGACTAATGTTTTAAAATGATAGGAATCGAGATTATTCCTATTGTTCATGTTGCTTCATAACCTTTGTTCGATTATCGAAGTTCCAAAGGAATGTTAAACTCTTGAAGTTGTATGTTCAACTGTTATGACTTGTTGGGCAATTGAATGCTCACACTTGCTTTAAATGAAAAACATTTTCAGCGAACGATGTTAGATGAACTTAAGGATCCCATATAGATCAAGCTGACGGTATCCAGATGAAGTGCCATTCAGAAAGTGAATGAGCGAGAAGATCAAGTGAAGACTTGTAATGTAGAAAAATAAAAATTAAACTATAGACTAGTTTAATGAACTGTATGTATCCTGGGTGACGGATAAAAGTCACTCTTGTAAGATGAAAGGAATAATGTAATTATCATTATTTGTAATGAGGAAGGTTATAAGGTTTTATAACCTAGGAATTCAGAATGTATGTTATTATATTTCAGTATATAATGATGTATGTTGGATGAATGATGTACTCATGACGTACGGAATCCGGTTGTGAAGATAGGCCGAATTTTGGGTCGTTACAAATCTCCTTGGTTATGTCAACCTTAAATAGGGGGAGATTGTTGGGAGATTGCATGTTTAAATTTGATATTGCAAGTAAATATTCATGATTATATGTAAAGTCCTTCAAGGAATATATGTACAAGGACTTAGTGGTAGATCAAATCTGTTAGGTTGATCTAAACTTTTAATGTTTATCATTCTGTAAATGAATGTATAGATGAAAAGATCAAAGCTGTTAGGTTGATCTTTGTCTTGAGATGTAATAGATAGGCTTCAATAGAATTGTAGTCTATCAAGCTGATCAAGAGATTGCAGTAGCCAAGGCAGAATCGTAGAGCATTGAATCGTAGTGTGTATGCTTTGGAGGGCCTCTCCCGAAATTGTAGAGTGGTCCAAACGTTTGCCGAGAAAACTCAGAGATCGTAGTGTGCTCTCAGAAACATAGAGTTTGCAAGTCAAGCAAGTGAAGATCGTAGTGTGCCAGTACTTAAGAGAAATCGTAGTGTTCTCATTTGCTAGTATCGGATCAAGCACCAAGGTGGCTAGACAACACGATCAGAATCGTAGAGCATCATTTGTCTGTATCAGAAGCATCGAGCCTTGCCCATTTATTTAAGAATAAATCCCAACAAATATGGAATGGAATATAAACGTTGAAGTCCACGGCAGTCCCAATGACATAATAGTCATCCTTAGTATACAACAAAGAAGCGTATTGAAGAAGCTAAGGAAAGTACTATGGGTCAGCAGAAAACATCTTTTTAGGTGTTAGGTGAGACAACAGTCTGGTGTGTCAGTGAGCCAGACTGCAAATCAAAAGTTGTGCAAAAAGCCTCTATCAAAGCTCAAAAATGTCAAATGCATTTAATGCTTCAACGGATGTCTTCAATGGATACATTTCAAAGACCTCATATATGCAAAACATCAGTATATGATAAAACTAAGCAATCACTGAACAAAAATGTTGAAGAACACTCAACGCTTAACTCTACAATCCGAAGAGAGAATGCTTGCTCAGCTACTCAGTTCTTTCGAACAAGTTCTTAACGGCAACTGAGTAGCACCATTCAAGAACTCATCAACTACTATCAAGTGAAGTAAGAAGTTTCCAAGTCAGAAGGACTTGAAGAGTTCTAAGAGAACTGTGAAGAACCAAGTCTACTGGACTTGAAGAGTTCAAAAGTGAACTAAGAAGTTCCAAGATTGCTGGTCTTGAAGGAATCTGTGAGATTCAGTAAGTGTAAAGATATCCTTAGTGGATTTCCTACTCGAGGAGTAGAAGAGTGGACTAGGAGCTTTAAGTGCTCTGAACCACTTAAACACTGTATCTTTTATATTATTGTTATAACAGTCATAACTGCTATAACTGCTTATCTCTCATTAACTTGTTATATCTTAAAGGGGAAACAAACAACTCATAATTCCGTTGTGTGTAAGTCATTATCAAAACAAACAAGTATTTCAAAAAGAATTTTAAAATATCTATTCAACCCCCCTTCTAGATAACTATTGTGCTTCTGGGAACTAACAATTGGTATCAGAGCAGGTTCTATCAAATAGCGTAAAAAGCTTAAGTAGATCCAATGGCACATCTGATAAGCAAATCAAAGACTGGAGGAGGTAGAAAGCTTCCTATGTGCAACAAAGACAAATTCACCAACTGGAAAGTTCGCATACAAGCCTACATGGACTCAATAGATGAAGATCTATTTGAGACTGTTCAACAAGGATTGTTCAAGAAATTGAAGGTATTATTCAAACATTTTAATATATATATATATATATATGAATATTCTATATTCACGAGTTTTCAATTTTCTGTGAATTCAATTTTCCTTGAATGGTTGTTATAAATTGAATTATTGTATTTATATGTATTTGTGATGTTAGAACTAGCATTTAGACAAGAATTAGTGTGCTAATTACGTTTAAAAAAGGAAGAAAATTGTTTACAGTGTATGTTTATATATATGGCTTGTGAAAGTACCAAATTTGGTGGTTAATTTATAAACTAATAGGTAAATTGAGCTTTGAATGTATTAATTCAGTAGGTAACAAAGAGAACGTAGTTTGAATGAGTTTATTTGGTGTACAATGGTGATCAAAATGTTAATTTTGTCAAGGATGTCAAAAATGGAGTGTTGCAAAAATCTGGAATTCAAAATACATAATTTGATTGTAGTTGCTGTTTAATTGTTCTAAATCAGTATATATATGATGGGTAATGTTTATGTGAAATCTAGGTAAATTATACATGTTAAATTAGTTTCTAGAAACTAAGATTTAGGCCAAAGTGGCTTTGTTTGTGTTCTCATGGCCATTTTGGCCGAACTATACTTGTAAAGCCCAGTCGCTTCCTTCTCAGCTCAAACGCTGTGTCTTGCGCGACATCGCCTAGTTTATGCATGTGTCTCGCGCCGCAATGCCGTTCCCAATATAAATGAAGTACGCCAATTACAGGTTAAGAGCGATGTGGCTGAAAATTTGTTTTCATTATACAAAATATGTAATTGTTGATAAGGTGCAATGTTAGGATTGTTAAAATGTGATTTTTATATTGTGGTGTTATAGTACCAAGAGTGAGAATATTATTATCAATTAATGAGTTATATTATTGCATTACTAGTGGGACTTGACTATATGATTAAAACCAAGCCATACATGAAATAGATACCTAATTGTATGCAGAGTATATGTAGTAACTAATTATGTCATGATGACATGTGTATAGGATATTGAGAATCGTGTTATTACGATTTAGATTATATGCAAGGTAAGTTTTCTTTATCCTACCTTGTTTACAATTGAGCAAGTTTCCAAACTCTAACCTCTATTTGAGATTGTTCTATTTACCTTTATATTGAGCAAGTAATCTCTAATCCTATTTATACGATTTAATCATATTCATGCAAAGCTATTTAACCTAACTCTTACTTTGAGAAGGTTTCCTACTGTTAACTTGTTTCTTAGCATGAAAACTTCTAAATTCTGATACACTTATGTTGAACAAGTTTTATCGTTCAATTTGCTAATTATTATGCATGCTCAATAACTCAATTCTGTTACTAAACAAAATTCTAGCCTTAGCTTAACATTGTTCAAGCAAGGTATGTTATGTTATTCAATGCTTATGCTGTTAATTCATTTCTAAAGCATGATCTTAATATATTGTGATTCATTTATGACTTATTCCATAGCATATTGTTATTACATTTTATTCAACTAATCCTTAGTTGATGTTCGTTAAACTCTAAATTACCTTAAAACTTATCCAAACCAAACTTACTTTGGTGTGGACTTGTATTCTAAATACTGAGATGAACAACCCTATTACAAGGAATATTTTACGCAAAGCGTTTAGATGTTTGTGCACAAGAAGGGCTGATCCCCTTAAGTACGAGAAGTCCCTACAGTCTTATGACTGTTTAGGTTTAAGTTGAAAGAATACTTATAACTTTGAACATAGTTCGTGGTCTTGTGACCCTCAAATCCATATATTTCAAATTCTGTTTCTGATTATCATTGATAGAGAATATTACTTAGTTCAATTTGAGCCTATTCATTTGGTAGTTGTTATGATATTTTTATTCATTGTCACTTCAAGTGAGCATTTGTTTGCTCATTCATGCTTATATAACCATTACAGCTAAAGTTGAGAAGGTTGATGAACCTACCACCAGTAAAGGAAAAGGAAAGATGAACAAGTATTGAAGACTTGTAAACCTGTTTACTTTAATATTGTCAGACTGTATTTTAAATATTGTGATGTAGTTATTTAATTTTTCGCACTTGATGTTTATATTTAAAGGTTGGATAACCTGGGAGATTTTATTGAACTTATTGCTGTAATCCTTTAATGGGAAGGTTTATTGTTAAATTTCATTATATTTGGATAGTTAGACATTAATGTTTTTATCAAGTGAACACCAAATTTTGTGGGAATGAAGTACCTAGATTTTGGGGTGTCACAAGTTGGTATCAAAGCTTTAGGTTATGAGCCTTAAGTGTGAGAAAAGCCTTAGGAAGTAACCTTTGAAAAGATAGTGGTGATAAACTCTTATCGAGTTTTAAGGAAAAAGTAATAAAACACTTATGTGCTTATGTGATTGCAACCTATGTTCTCGTTAGTGTCGAGTAGTAATGATTAGTAATTAAAATTTAAAATTTTGCTGTCAGGATGGCTAATGTAGGAGAATCCAGTTAGGCTAGGGAGGAATGGCCCTAGATGCCTAGAGAGGAGGAGCCTCGTGATATTCAGGTGGTTTGGGAACAATTACTGCTACGTGAATCATCTCCGTTGGTCACAGTGGTTGAGCAGGAGGGTTTACCTGATGAGGTTGAGATAGACGAGGAGGACCCTGTTGAGCTGCCACAGTCGAATGAGGATGAGAAGGACGAGGAAGAAGAGTTTCCACTAAACTCGATCGCTGCCCGTATGCACGACGAAGTATACGACCACAATGTGGAACTTTAGGATAAAGTCGAGGAGTTGGAAGAGATAGTAGCTGAACATCATACCTCAATGGCGCAGAAAGATAACGAGATCCATGATCTAGATGAACGCCTGAGTAATGTCAAAGGGAAGCTGATCCACACTGAAGGAGCGAATACGCAAATGACAGAGGAGATCGTGGAATTGAAGAACAAACTGAAAGAAGAGTCTACTAAGAGGGCAAGAGCTGAAGATGCATACGAGGAAGCTTCTAAACGAGTCGGGGTAGCAGAGAGAGATGTACAAGTGAAGAAGATCAAGATGGAAGAGATGAATAGTATTTTTAACACTGTGATCAATCGAGCTCAAGATCGGGTCATCAGTTATCCGATTCAGTTCGAGACGCTGCCATCGTACATGTTAGATCGCCGAACAATGTTTCGTATTATGGAAGAGGAGCGTTGTAAGGCTACACAACATTTTAGTAGGTCATCATAAATGTAATTACTATATGATTAATGAATAAATAAGACGTAAATCCCGGGTATGATATAACCAATGGTATATGATGATGATGAAGTTATCCTGAAACTTTTGTAGTTCAAGAAAGTGATGTAGATAGTAAGAATGCTATCATTATTATGTTTTAAAAGATGATGAATGAATAAAAGTTATTATTTATTGAAGATATTATGTGTTATGTGAGGAATTTGTGATGTGCAAGTTAAATATACAATACCTAGAAGATTGAATAATAATCTAATGAGTATATTTTAATAGAAAATGGCTCCAAGACGTCAACCACGATAAAGAACCCCTTAGGGATCTACCAATAACAACAATGCTGAGGCTAACCCAGTTCAGTAGTTAGTGACGTTACTGAAGGGTGCATTACAGGGTCAACCGCAGAATCAAGCTGCGACATTTAAAAACTTCAGGGCGGTTGGGCCACCAGAATTCCGTGGGTCCATGAATCCAGTTGAGGCACAGACCTGGATCATGGAGATAGAGAAAGTTTTTGATGTTGCTAGAGTAGGTGAGAATCAGAAGACTGCTTTTACAATATTTATGTTGAAAGCAGAGGCTAGTTATTGGTGGCAATCCAATAAAACTCGAGGAGGTCAAGGGGTAATGACTTGGGATAGGTTTAAGGAGATATTTTTCGAGACTTATTTCCAAGAGAGTTTGAAGAATCAGATGGAGGTGCAGTTTCTAGAACTGAAGCAGGGATCAATGATGGTATCAGAGTATGCCGCAAAATTTAACGAGTTGGCGAGGTTTGTGCCATATCAAGTCAACACAGATGAGCACAAGGCTAAGAGGTTCGAACGGGGACTAAAACCCTGGTTGTATAGTAGGGTCTCTATGTTTCAGCTGAAGACATTTACAACGGTACTAGAGAAGGAAATTCTCACTGAGGGTGGAGGCAAGGCTGTAACGAAGTATAATCAAGAAGAAAGAAAGAAGAAGAATGAGGGCGAAGTTAAGAATGGTGGTGGTAGTGGTGGAAATGGTAATAATAACCTGAAGAGAAAATGGAATGCAAATGTGGATGTTGGAAACCAGTACTGTAACCAGCAGAAAAAGAAGATCGAAGCATGTGCTACATGCGGGAGGTTCCACACGGGCATGTGCTTAAGGGGGAAACGAGTATGCTTTAACTGTGGCCAAGAGAGTCGCATTGCCCCAAATTGCAATCAACCAAAGAAGAATGCTTGCTACACCTGCGGATTAAAGGGTCATTTTGCTTGCGAGTGCCCTAAGAAGAAAGCTAGAGAGACAACGGGAAGTAAGGGAGGTAGCAATGGAGGTACATTGACCATTGTTGGACCAACGTCATCAAACAGACCCACAGCTAGAACCTTCAACATGACGGTGCAGGACGCGGTGCAATCAAAAGATGTCGTGTCAGGTATTAACCCAATCAATGGTATAAATACATATATATTATTTGATTTGGGTGCTACTTGCTCTGTGACGCCCCCAAAATTAGGTACACATCACCCATTCTAAGTCGTCAGATACATGGTAAAAATTTAAATACAACTTCATTTATACAACTGTTGAGCTGTCGTATAGAATACGACCACAGTTAAATATGAGTTTTAATACAAATGTATGTAACTCTTATGGTACCTCGACCACAACCTTACAATGGTACTTTACATAAAAGTACAGTCAAAAACTATTTTAGAAACTAAAATCTTTGGGAAGTGCTCAAGGAAACCTTCGTACATGGGAGACCATGCGTCCAGGTTATGATAGATATCATATGTCCACAGAATTATCCTTGGTTGACCCAAAAGTCCCCAAAGAAAAAAAAGAAGATTACTATCATCTTCTTTCCAATGGTAAGTCTTCTCTTGACATATAATTATCTCCGTTGTCTCCAAATGAAAATTATATTTCAAAAATACTCCAAGATCATATAGGTAGTGCTCGTAGATATACTCAGCAAGTGGATGTGCACAACCATGTCTTATGATAACACGAGGTTGTATGTCATTAGACATCTTGTATGATAGTGGGAAAAACACCCTTCCAACGTTGGGTTCGCCTCACCCTATATGATTCACCAAATATAACTACTAAATGATGTATAGAATACACCACACTTTTCTATACTGTTTAGGGAGAACCTCCACAGCTAGAGACCACCGCTTCTAATCCTCTTAATACCCCACTCGACCCATTACACTCTTATTACACGAAAGGAATTGTGAAGCGTAGGATGAGCACAACTAGCCCAGTAAAGAATATCATGACTAAAGATAATTAAATTATCAATAACTTTCATCAATAATAAATCAGAGATTTAGAACATATAATAGATAATAAAACTTTTCAACCATAGTTGCAGCGGAACGAGCAATCCATTAGAAGAGTCAAATAGACCATAAGGTCTATTATCTTCTCTATGTTAAAAGTCCACCAATAATGTTTTATCCGTGTAACATCAATCAACAATTCCCGTCCACGATCATGTGAATAACTCATAATCACAATTGTGATTCTAAATTCCTCTTCGCACCTAGGACGAAGATAATTTTCATCACCTGAAACATCAAAAATCATGGTTATACCAAATCACAATTCCTGCTCGTAATCATTAAATCATCTTTGCACTATGGCCAAAGATATTCATTATTATCACATCCATGAATTAATATTTCATTGTTGAGACTCAGCTCAATAATTAATCCACATCATCGAATTATCTATGTACTACAGGCCAAGGATATTCTTTAGTATCACGACCACGAATTATCCATGCACTACGACCAAAGATAATCGTGTTTTCATCAACGGTCCTCATCATGCCATAAAATAATTCATCTTTGCACTATGGCCAAAGAGAATCCATAGCCATAATCATACCAAAAATTGTCCATCAATGCACTACGGGCCAATGAGGACTTTTTCCACATCATTTGTAACATTACGGTTATGATTATACCAAATAATCCCTGGTCATAATCATACCAAGTCCATCTATACACTCACGTGCCACGAGATGACTTTCAACATAATATAAGCATGAGGATGATGACAATATTATAAGCATTGGTCAAACTAAATCAAGGATAAATATTAAAGATTTTAAATTTATCTAAACATTATCAATCACTTAATAAAATTATAATCTAATATTGTTAATATTATAACATTATTTTAATCAGTCCTTAAACTTATAAACAATTTAATTTAATTGTTTACACTTTTCCAAATAATGCATTTAATCATTCAAAATGCCACACTCATAAGATTTCATCACCAATAATCAATTTACTCATCAAAAATCTGCATATACCTTATATAGGATTTTCAAGCCATAAAATCATATTTACCAATTTTTCAACTTCACATAACATATTTAATTCATATGTTCGTAACTAAATCATTTTCATGAAAAATACCAAATCAGTCCCAAAAATTATTCTTTTTCTCGATTAAGCGTAATATAGTCCCATATTGAACATATATTTTTCTCTGAATTTTTAAAATTCATTTACTATTTTTCAAAAATCAATTTCTAATTAATTCCTTAAGAAATTAGCTACCTTAAGGTTAACTCGAGAAATTCTCAAATCTTGGCAGGATCTTACACATGTTAACGTGATCTTCCAGTTTAAATTTCATGGTCATCGGAGTTATAGAACTCCTATTTATAACATTTTTAAATCGGAAAAACTTAAATATTGAAATAGTCATAACTTGCTCATTTTAAGTCAGAATGAGTTCATTTTTGGACAGTAGGTACTTTATACCATATATTTTCATGTCCCAAAAGGTCATAATTTTTCTCACAATTTAAGTGGCCGAAAATGCCCTTTTAAATTTTCTGGCAGTAGCTTTTTGGCACTTTTCAGTTTTTGACTCCTTTACTAAAATCAGTCCACATGAAAATTTACAACACCTTTTCTAGTGATTCCACTTGGATAAGTTAGAAAACTCATAGATCTAACTCTTGAACTTGACCACACTCAAAAATTCGAAATATAATTGGAGATATGGTCAATTGAATTTCATACCCCATTTTTACCAAAATCTGATTTTCAACCCTTTGTGATTTCTAAGAAACTTTCATGTTTTCACATAATAACCAACATAACTCATCATGACAATGACATAATAATTCAATAAAACAAGTTCAAGAATAAGTTTTAAAGATTTATAAGTTAATTTATCCTAACTCAATAACGTCCCAAATTGTCAACATGATACTACTTTGTGGAGTAAAATTCAAGAATGCTCGTAAAAATATTTCCATGAAAAGATCTTTGGATGAAGCGCAAATATCAAGGATATTCCACTAATTTCATGGAGTATATAAGTCAAAGTTTTAACCAATGAATATAATAAAGAATGGAATAACAAAAGAAATCATCGTGCATGCGATAGATATGACAAAGCAAGTTATTCCAATGTAGAATAATAAATAACGAGGCAGTGTCCGTGTAAAATGCATGCATGTGATATTCCAACGTAATAATAAAGGATGGAACTGTGTCCCACAGCGTAAACGCACAAACATGATATTCTAACGAATAATAATAAAGAATGAAATAACGAAAGAATTTCACCAAGTATAGGGTAGCTCAGCGATATCTGAGTTATTCCAATGTAATAATAAATAATGGAATAATGTAAGTTCTTCATGAATACAAAAGAAATAATACCTCTTACCGTAAAAAAAACTGAATATAAGAGTAGGGAAGTAGCGAATACTTTTCTATAGTTTCTCTATAATTTCTCTCTCTGAGTTTCAAAGAATTCGTAAGAAATAATAAAGGAATGAGCTTCTATTTATAGAAGAATGGGTCAGATAAGAACTAATTCATGAACGGTCCAGTTGATTTACTTTTAAACAGACGGTCCATATTGGTTTACTATTAAAACTTAAAATAATTCGGTCCATACCGATTTACTATTAAAACTTTAAACCAAATGATCCATATTGATTTGCTATTATAACTATCCACCAGCGGTCCATATTGATTTACTATTATATGTTCAACCAATGGTCTAAAAAATTAGCATATCTCCTCATGGACTAATATTGTACCCAAAAAAATAATTTGGACCGAAAAGAAATATATTTTATGGGTGAATAGTACTCTGTGAATAGTAACTCGTGAATAGTACTCTGACACGAAAAGTGTCCCGAATACTCGATTGAACAATACTGAGTGACTTCTAACATAAGCATCAATAATCAATACCGTGTATTACTATGCAACCACGCGTATTACTATACTTTTAACACCGGGTGTTTCAACAGTTAACGGTAAAACTTCCACCGTTATTTTCATAAAGTATTTTTGTCATTTTCTCAATCCGACAATAATTTTATTGTGGGGTCCACCAATGATTGTACCATCGTACGAATATTCCTCGACAAAAAGAATATTCCCCGACTAATCGAATATTCCCCGACAAAACGAATATTTTATATCAACTTGCTTACTTTACAAAAAAAAAAAATTCACATATTACCCTTAATTTTAAACTTTTATCAATTTAACTATTTACCAAAATAGAAAAATTGAATACTTTTATTTCATAAAATTCGGGGTCTCACATGCTCGTTCATATCTGATGAATTTGCTAAGAGGCTAGAATTACCTAGTGAAGAATTGAATTTCCCTTTACACATAGAAATTGCGAATAGGGAGGTAATTTCGGTTAAGTTCGTATACAAGAATTATAGGGTGATTATTAAGGGAAATATTATGACAGTAGATTTAATCCAGATAAAACTTGGAGAGTTTGATGTTATATTGGGAATGGATTGGCTATTCAATTATGGAGCAATAATTGATTGCCAAAAGAAAAGTGTAAACTATGACCCCGTCAAAGGTAGTTTTCTATGGTAGCAAATCGCCTAGACAAGCGAGGTGTCTGATGATTATGCAGGCCAAAAAGTTGTTGAGTCAGGGCTGTGTAGGTTACCTAGCTTACATAGTCGATACTCAAAAGAAAAAGGGTATGAAACTGGAAGAGATACCAGTGGTTAGGGATTTTGTGGACGTGTTTCCGGAAGATTTACCAGGACTTTTGCTTGACCGAGAGATCGATTTCGTGATCGACTTAACGCCAGGAACTGCTCCAATATCGAAGGCCCCATACAGAATGGCTCCGATAGAAATGAAGGAATTGATGGTGCAACTACAAGAGTTATTAGATAAGAAGTATATTCAGCCGAGTGTATCACCGTGGGGAGCGCCGGTGGTATTCGTAAAGAAAAAGGATGGGTCGATGCGTCTTTGCATTGATTATAGGGAATTAAACAAAGTCACTATTAAGAATAAATTTCTGTTGCCAAGAATAGATGACTTGTTTGATCAATTGAAGGGTGCTAGATACTTCTCGAAAATAGATTTGAGAAGTGGGTATCATCAATTGACAGTACGGAAGAAGGATGTACCGAAGACGGCATTCAGAACTCGGTATAGACATTACGAGTTTCTGGTAATGTCTTTTGGTTTGACAAACGCCCCTACTGCATTCATGGATTTGTTGAACAGGGTGTTTAAACCATTTTTAGATAAGTTTGTGGTGGTATTTATCGATGATATTTTGGTGTACTCCAAATCTCAAGAAGAACACGTGGAACATTTGCGTTTGATGCTGGAGACGCTAAGAAAAGAAAAGTTGTACGCAAAATTCTCTAAATGTGAATTTTGGATGGAACGTGTGCAATTTCTCGGCCATGTAATTGACAAAGATGGGATTTCAGTGGATCCATCAAAAGTCGAAGCTGTGAAAAATTGGGAACAACCAAGAACTCCATCAGAAGTAAGAAATTTCTTTGGATTGGCAGGTTATCACAGACGGTTTATTCAGGATTTTTCCAAAATTGCCACTCCGTTGACAAATTTGACGAGAAAAGATGTAAAATTTATTTGGACAAAAAATTGCGAAGAGAGTTTTAAAGAATTGAAGAAGAAGCTCAGTGTGACACATGTGTTGTTATTACCCGATAAAATAGGAAACTTTGTGGTGTATAGCGATGCCTCACATAAAGGATTAGGTTGTGTCCTTATGCAGAGCGATAAAGTTATTGCGTATGCATCAAGGCAACTGAAGGATTACGAGAAAGGGTATCCGACTCATGATTTAGAGTTAGTTGCGGTGGTATTTGCTCTGAAAATATGGAGACACTATCTCTATGGAGAAAAATATGAGATATACACAGACCATTAGAGTCTTAAGTATATTTTCACACAGAAGGACCTGAACATGCGTCAAAGGAGATGGATGGAATTAATAAAAGATTATAATTGTAAGATCTTTTATCATACGGGCAAAGCAAATGTGGTTGCAGATGCCTTGAGTAGGAAGGGTCGTGAGAAGTTGATGTTGTTAACCAACCAAGAGGAGCTCATTTCAGTAATGACAAGGCTGGAGTTGGAAATAAAATTTCCAAAAGAATCCGATGAATGACTATTCCAGATAGAAGCTAGTTCAACTTTGGTGGATAAGGTAAAGAATGCTCAACTACAAGATGAAGAATGCAGAAAAATAAAGGAAAGTATGGTCGAGGGTAGTGAGATGAAGTACAAGGTTGATATTGAAGGATTGCTAAGATTCGAGGGATGAATAGGGGTTCCAGCAGTACCCAATAAAATATTCGTTGTGTCGGGGAATATTCTTTTTATCGGAGAATATCCGTACGAATGTACAATCATTGGTGGACCCCACAACGGAATTATTGTCGGATTAAGAAAATGACAAAAATATTTTTATGAAAATAACGGCGGAAGTTTTACCGTTAACTATTGAAACACCCGGTGTTAAAAGTACAGTAATACGCGTGGTTGCTTATTAGCACACAGTATTGATTATTGATGCTTACGTGATAAGTCACTTAGTTTTGTTTTATTAGTATTATTAATGTAATAAAATGTAAAGCTTTTTTATATAAAATGTAATACTTTTATAAAGTTATTCGTTTTATTAGGCTAATAGTAAAATCTTTTTATATAAAATGAATACTTTTATAAAGTTATCTATTTTATTAGATAATAATTAGAATATATAATATTTTATTATGCATAGTGTTTGCATAGTGCCCTGCATAGTATTTTGCATAGTAAATTTTTTTATATAAAATAGAATATTTTTATAAAGTTATTCATTTTATTAGATTATAAATAGAATATATTATATTTTATTTAAAAGATTTTGCTTTAAATATGGATGATCCGATTAAAAGTAAATCAATCTGGACCGTTATGAATTAGTTACTATATGTATCATTCTTCTATAAATAGAAGCTCATTCCTTCATAATTTCTTACTTATTCAATTTGAAACTCTAGAGAGAAAATTATAGAGATTCTATAGAAAAGTATTCTGTTACTTCCTACTCTTATATTCGGTTTCTTTTACTACGGTGAGGGATATTATTTATTGTACTCGTAGGGGGTATTATTTCTTTTGTATTCATGAAGAGAACTTCTGTTATTCCATTCTTTATTATTCTGTTGGAATGTATACGCGGACTTCCCTATACTTGGTAAAATTCTCCTATTATTCCATTCTTTATTATTCTATTAGAATATCCTGTCTGTGCGTTTACGCCGGACCTGGTTCCATTATTTATTATTATGTTGGAATAACTTTGCTTATGCAAGTAATCGCATACATGGTGAAATTCTTCTGCTATTCCATTCTTTATTATTACATTGGAACATCTTGTCTATGTTTTTACGCATGACACAGGTTCCATTATTTATTATTCATTGGAAAATCCTCGCATACATGCTTTTACGCATGACCTAGTTCCATTATTTATTATTCTATTGGAATAACCTGTGTGTGCGGTCTATCGCATGCCCGATGAATTCTTCTCATTATTTCATTATTTATTATTTTGTTGGAATATCACATGCATGCATTTACGCATGACTGGTTCCATTCTTTATTATTCTGTTGAAATAACACATCTCATGTGGATTACCGCATGCATTGTAAATGATCCTTCGTATTCATACGAATAGTATTTTCATTAAAAAGGGGTTTCTGCCAGGGGCAGTTTCATAATTTTTCTGAACCTAAAAAATTCTGGAAAATTTTGAAATGATAATTTGATGAGTTTTCTAGATTGTGTCCAAAAATGGCAATTTTTGTATGTATAGATTAAGAGTTATGGATTTTATGGGAAAAACTATTTCAAAAGTAAACCCTTATAACTCCTTGTAGTTATCTCCCAAATTGGTGAAATTTTTATTGGGATTACATGTATATAATAGGAGTATACCCTATAAATTTCGGAATTTTTGGACAAAAGTACAATTTATGATAAATGTCTAAATATTCGGCAGTTTTAGCCATATGAAAAATAGTAAATAAATTTTAAAAATTCTAAGAAAAATATATGTTCCAGATGGGACTATATTCTGCTAAATCCTAGAAAAGAAATATTTTTGGGACTGATTTGGTATTTTTCATGAAAATAAACTAGTTATGAGTAAATGAATTAAATATGTTATGTGAAGTAATAAAATTGGAAAATAGGATTTTATGGCTTGAGAATCCTATATAGGGTATATGCAGATTTTTGATGAGGGATTTGATAATTGATTATGAAATCTTATGAGTATGGCATTTTTGAATGATTAAATGCATTATTTGATAAAGTGTAAACAATTGAAATAAATTGTTTATAAGTTTAAGAAATGATTAAAATATTGTTATAATATTAATGATATTAGATTATGAGATTATTAAGTGATTGATAACATTTGGTTATTATTGAACGCTGGATAAATTATATTATAAATATTTAATATTTATCCTTTATCTCATTTGATTAATTCTTATATCATTGTCATCATCCTCATGCTTATATTGTGTTGAAAGTCATCTTTGGTCATAGTGCATAGATGGACTTGGTATGATTATGACCAGGGAATATTCGGTATAATCATGACCGTAATGTTACAAATGATGTGGAAAATGTTCTCATTGGCTCGTAGTGCATTGATGGACAGTTTTTGGTATGATTATGGCTATGGATTCTCTTCGGCCAAAGGTGCAAAGATGAATTATTTTATGGCATGATCATGACCGTTGATGAAAACACAGTTATCTTTAGTCCGTAGTGCATGGATAATTCGTGGCCGTGATATTAACGAATATCCTTAGTCGTAGTGCATGGATAATTCAGTGATATGGATTGATTATCGAGCTGAGTCTCATCGATGAAATATAAATTCATTGATGTGATATTAACGAATATCCTTGGCCGTAGTGCAGGGGTGATTCGATGATGTGGATTATTTATTAAGCTGAGTCTCAGCGATAAAATATTTATTATACACTTTTAATGCGTAGAAGATAGTAGATATCATGCTATACTTGACTCTTCTAAAATACAGTTGTATGTCTTTAGCATGTAGTGCAAAGCTGAATTGTTAATGAATATCTTTGGTAGTAGTGCAAAGATGAATTTAGTTAATATGATTATGAAGAGAATTACGATTTGGTATAACCATGATTTTTGATGTTTCAGGTGAAGATAGGTGATGAAAATTATCTTCGTCCTAGTTGCGAAGAGGAATTTAGAACCACAATTATGATTATGAGTTATTCATATGATTGTGGACAGGAACTGTTGATTTATTTTACATGGATAAATCATTATTGGTGGACTTTTAACATAGAGAAGATAATAGACCTTATGCTCTATTTGACTCTTCTAATGGATTGCTCGTTCCGCTGCAACTATGGTTGAAAATTTTTATCATCTACCATATGTTCTAAATCTCTGATTTATTATTGATGAAAGCTATTGATAATTTAATTATCTTTAGTCATAATATTCTTTACTGAGCTAGTTGTGCTCACCCTTTTTGCTTCACAATTCCTTTTAGGTAATAAGAGTGTTGTCGTAAGAGTGTTGCCGGATCGAGCGGGGATAACAGGGGAATAGAACAGTGGTCTCTAGCTGTGGAGGTTCTCCCTAAACAGTATAGAAAAGTGTAATATATTCTATACAACATTTAGTAGTTATATTTGGTGAATCAAATAGGGTGAGGTGAACCCAACTTTGGAAGGGTGTTTTGCCAATATCATACAAGATGTCTAATGATGTACAACCTCGTGTTATCATAAGACATGGTTGTGCGCATCCACTTGTTGAGTATATCTACGGGCACTACCTATATGATCTTGGAGTTTATTTGAAATATAATATTCACTTGGAGAGAGTGGAGATAGTTATATGTCAAGAGAAGACTCACCATTAGAAAGAAGATGATAGTAATCTTCTCGTTTTTCTTTGGGGTCTATTGGGTCAACCAAGGATAATTCTATGGGCATATGATATCTATTATAACCTAGACGCATGACCTCCCATGTACGAAGGTTTCCTTGAGCACTTCCCAAGGATTTTAATTTCTAAAACAGTTTTTAACTATACTTTTATGTAAAGTACCATTGTAAGCTTGTGGTCGAGGCACCATGAGAGTTACATACATTTGTATTAAAACTCACGATTAAGCGTGGTCGATTCTATTGTACTCAACATTTGTATAAATGAAGTTGTATTTGAATTTTGTACCATGTATCCAAGCGACTCGAGAATGGGTGATGTATACCTAATTTTGGGGGCGTCACATTTGGTATCGAGCTTAGGGATATGGTTATTTGGCGAGAGATAAGAGTCTAGAACTAGGAGGGGAGAGACGAGTTATATACTTCGCTAGTGTGTGACTTACCTAAGCTGAAATTTTTTACTTAATAAGTTGACAAATTGTGATATGTCAATTAACCTTTGTTTTGAAGATATATTTTAGAATGATATCTAAAATACAGGAGATGAGCAATGGAAAAATCATGATACAGAGGATATAACCGGGAAGGTGCAATCCAAAAAGAAAGCAAGGTATTCTCATCTCTTCGAATATCAGGTACGTACGTAAATTTCGAGGGCGAAATTTCATAAGGAGGGGTGATTGTGAGACCCTGAATTTTATGAAATAGAAGTATTCAATTTATTTTATTTTGGTAAATACTTAAATTGATAAAGGTTTAAAGTTAAGGGTAATATGTGAATTTTTTTTTTTGCAAAGTAAGCAAGTTGATATAAAATAATCGTTGTGTCGGGGAATATTCGATTAGTCGGGGAATATTCTTTTTGTCAGGGAATATCCGTACGACGGTACAATCATTGGTGGACCCCACAACGGAATTATTGTCGGATTGAGAAAACGACAAAAATATTTTTATGAAAATAACGGCGGAAGTTTTACCGTTAACTGTTGAAACACCCGGTGTTAAAAGAAATACTGAATACTGGCGTGGTTGCATAGTAGCACACTCAGATTAATTATTGATGCTTACGTGATAAGTCACTCATTTTTGTTTTATTAGTATTATTAATGTAATAAAACAGAAAAGCTTTTTATATAAAACAGAATACTTTTATAAATTTATTCGTTTTATTAGGCTAATAGTAAAATCTTTTTATATAAAAGCGATGTAATACTTTTATAAAGTTATCTTTTTTATTAGATAATAATTAGAATATATTATATTTTATTATGCATAGTGTTTGCATAGTGCCTGTATAGTGTTGCATAGTGCCTGCATAGTAGTTTGCATAGTAAAATCTTTTTATATAAAACATAATACTTTTATAAAGTTATTCATTTTATTAGATTATAAATAGAATATATTATATTTTATTTAAAAGATTTTACTTTAAATATGGACCGTCCAGATTAAAAAGTAAATCAATCTGGATCGTTCATGAATTAGTTACTATGCGATCCATTCTTCTATAAATAAAGCTCATTCCTTCATAATTTCTTACTAATTCAATTGAAACTCTGAGAGAGAAATTATAGAAAAACTATAGAAAAGTATTCGCTACTTCCCTACTCTTATATTCAGTTTCTTTTACGGTAAGGGATATTATTTGTTGTACTCGTAGGGGGTATTATTTCTTTTGTATTCATGAAGAGAACTTCTGTTATTCCATTCTTTATTATTCTGTTAGAATGTATACGCGGACTTCCCTATACCCGGTGAAATTCTCCTGTTATTCTATTCTTTATTATTTTGTTAGAATATCCTGTCTGTGCGTTTACGCCGGACCTGGTTCCATTATTTATTATTATGTTGAAATAACCTGTTTATGCGAAGTACCGCATGCATGGTGAAATCTTCCTGTTCTTCCATTCTTTATTATTCTGTTGGAACATCTTGTCTATGCTTTACGCATGACCTGGTTCCATTATTTATTATTCTGTTGGAACATCCTGTCTATGCTTTACACATGACCTGGTTCCATTATTTATTATTCATTGGAATAACTTTTCTGCATGCGGTTTATCGCATGCACAGTGAATTCTTACATTATTTCATTATTTATTATTACATTGGAATATCCTCATGCGTGCGTTTACGCATGACCGGTTCCATTCTTTATTATTCGTTGAAATAACTTTGCTCTATGTGGATTACCGCATGCATTGTAAATGATCCTTCGTATTCATACGAAAGGTATTTTCATTAAAAAAGGGTTTCTTCCAGGGGCAGTTTTATAATTTTTCTGACCCTCAAAAATTCTGGAAAATTTTGAAATGATAATTTGATGAGTTTTCTAGATTGTGTCCAAAAATGGCAATTTTTGTATCTATAGATTAAGAGTTATGGATTTTATGGGAAAAGACTATTTTAAAAGTAAACCCTTATAACTCCTTGTGGTTAACTCTAAAATTGGTGAAATTTTTATTGGGATTACATGTATATAACAGGAGTATACCCTGTAAATATCAAAATTTTTGGACAAAAGTACAATTTATGATAAATGTCTAAATATTCGGCAGTTTTAGCCATATGAAAAATAGTAAATAATTTTTAAAAATTTTGAGAAAAATATATGTTCAAGATGGGACTATATTCTGCTAAATCCTAGAAAAGAAATATTTTTGGGACTGATTTGGTATTTTTCATGAAAATGAACTAGTTATGAGTAAATGAATTAAATATGTTATGTGAAGTAATAAAATTGGAAAATAAGATTTTATGGCTTGAGAATCCTATATAGGGTATATGCAGATTTTTGATGAGGGATTTGATCATTGATTATGAAATCTTATGAGTATGGCATTTTTGAATGATTAAATGCATTATTTGATAAAGTGTAAACAATTGAAATAAATTGTTTAAAGTTTAAGAAATGATTAAAATATTGTTATAATATTAATGATATTAGATTAAGAGATTATTAAGTGATTGATAACATTTGGTTATTATTGAACGCTGGATAAATTGTATTATAAATGTTTAATATTTATCCTTTATCTCATTTGATTAATTCTTATATCATTGTCATCATCCTCATGCTTATATTTTGTTGAAAGTCATCTTTGGTCGTAGTGCATAGATGGACTTGGTATGATTATGACCAGGGAATATTCGGTATAATCATGACCGTAATGTTACAAATGATGTGGAAAAAGTCCTCATTGGCCCGTAGTGCATTGATGGACAACTTTTGGTATGATTATGGCTATGGATTCTCTTCGGCCAAAGGTGCAAAGATGAATTATTTTATGGCATGATCATAACCGTTGATGAAAACACGATTATCTTTAGCCCGTAGTGCATGGATAATTCGTGGTCGTGATATTAACGAATATCCTTAGCCGTAGTGCATGGATAATTCAGTGATATGGATTGATTATCGAGCTGAGTCTCAGAGATGAAATATAAATTCATGGATGTGATATTAACGAATATCCTTGGCCGTAGTGCAGGGGTGATTCGATGATGTGGATTATTTATTAAGCTGAGTCTCAACGATAAAATATTTATTATACACTTTTAATGCGTAGAAGATAGTAGATATCATGCTCTACTTGACTCTTCTAAAATACAGTTGTATGTCTTTGGCATGTAGTGCAAAGATGAATTGTTAATGAATATCTTTGGTTGTAGTGCAAAGATGAATTTATTTGTATGATTATGAGCAGGAATTCTGATTTGGTATAACCATGATTTTTGATGTTTCAGGTGAAGATAGGTGATGAAAATTATCTTTGTCCTAGTTGCGAAGTGGAATTTAGAACCACAATTATGATTATGAGTTATTCATATGATTGTGGACAGGGACTGTTGATTTATTTTACATGGATAAAACATTATTGGTGGACTTTTAACATAGAGAAGATAATAGACCTTATGCTCTATTTGACTCTTCTAATGGATTGCTCGTTCCGTTGCAACTATGGTTGAAAAGTTTTATCATCTACCATATGTTCTAAATCTCTGATTTATTATTGATGAAAGATATTGATAATTTAATTATCTTTAGTCATGATATTCTTTACTGAGCTAGTTGTGCTCACCCTTTCTGCTTCACAATTCCTTTCAGGTAATAAGAGTGTTGTCGTAAAAAAATTTGCCGCCTTGAGCAGGGGATAATAGGGAATAGAACAGTGGTCTCTAGTCGTGGAGGTTCTCCTAAACAAAGATAGAAAAAAGTGTATTGTATTCTATACAACATTTAGTAGTTATATTTGGTGAATCAAATAGGGTGAGGTGAACCCAACTTTGGAAGAGTGTTTTGCCACTATCATACAAGATGTCTAATGACGTACAACCTCGTGTTATCATAAGACAGGGTTGTGCGCATCCACTTGTTGAGTATATCTACGGGCACTACCTATATGATCTTGGAGTTTATATGAAATATAATATTCACTTGGAGACAGTGGAGATAGTTATATGTCAAGAGAAGACTCACCATTAGAAAGAAGATGATAGTAATCTTCTCATTTTTCTTTGGGGTCTATTGGGTCAACCAAGGATAATTCTGTGGCCATATGATATCTATTATAACCTAGACGCATGGCCTCCCATGTACGAAGGTTTCCTTGAGCACTTCCCAAAGATTTTAATTTCTAAAACAGTTTTTGACTATACTTTTATGTAAAGTACCATTGTAAGCTTGTGGTCGAGGCACCATGCTAGTTGTTGGTTTATCTACCTTTTCAACCTTAGCTGCAATAAGTGTATAAATATGCAAGAGTGAGCAAACAAAGCTCATTTGAAACAAGAAAAAATATCTTTACAGCATTTGCCAAATAATAAGATCAATAGAACTGAATGATATGTTCTATTAACATTACAACATTTGCCAACTCATAGGCTCAATAGAACTGAATGATATGTTCTATTAACATTCTTAAATATACTACTGAGGGTCTAATGACCACGAACCATGTCCACAGTTATAAGTAATCTTTCAACTTTAACTTTAACAGTCATATGACTATAAGGACTCCACGTACTTAGGGGGATCAATCCTTCGTACAATGTATTGTCCACAACCATTTAAACGCTAAGCGTAAACCCCTAAACATAGGGTTGTTCATCTCAGTATTTAGAGTACAAGTCTGCACCAAAGAAATTTTGGTTTGGATAAGCTTTCAAGGATAATTGAGTTTTAATGATCATCAACTAGGAAACTTGTTGAATCAACAATGCTCGATAACATAATAGTTGTTTAATAACAACATAACTTAGAACCTTTGAGAATCATAAATGAACTGATTCTACATATCAAACTCATGCTTGAAATAATTATAGAGCATAAGCATTCAATAAATTGAATAAAATGGTTAACCTTTGCTTGAACAGTAAAATAAGCTAAGTTTCGAGTCTTATAACATTAGAAATGAAATTCCTGAATGTACATTTAACCGATAGCAAGCTGGAAACTAAAACTTGCCCAACAATGTATTAACTCATGCAAAGAATTAAAACAGCTCAATAATAGAGATGAGAGTTCAAAAACTACGTTCATAATAGAACTTAAGAAACTTGCTTAACTGTAAACAAGTTAGAATGAATCAATCAAATAAGAATTTTCAATACCATTAGAGTTAGAGTTTGCTCGAATGAATTTTAGGAACAATTACTTATTCAATAATAGTCAAGATAAAGAGTTTGCTCAATCAAAAGCATGAAGTTATACAATATAATAATAGAACTAACTCAATGAAAGTGTAGAGTTAGAAAACTTGCCTCGAGCGTAAGCTAAATTATTAAAACTCACATTCACCTATACACAGTATTAAAACCACAACATCTATTAGACATACTAATATTCACTTTTCAATATAAAAATGCATTACTAGCTAAACTTGTTATTTTAGCACAAGTCTTATGCTACCATTTACATTTCAGAATTCCCAAGTGTTAATCATCACAACACTTAACTAACGTTCATTGTATAAACTAAGTTATCACATAACACGTTCTCGATTTACTAATCATTTTTGCAACTTTAAACTTACTAACCACAATTTACTATGTTATGTTAACCTTAACATTACACATTTAACATGCTAACATAATTTCAGACCATGTTATGACGCTTTCCCAAATCTGCAGAAATATCAGAAGTCAAAATCTCAAACCAGGGTATGCAGCATGTATGCGCATCCTATACAAAGGTTTGGGACAAATAAGCAATACGCCCATTTTCTGCCTTAACCGGCAAGCAATTTATACCGGTGTTCAGACAGACGCAGAGCAGGCTAATGAATAGTAGCCGACTTTAGCCCAACAAACACAACTTTCACCCAATAGACAATAATATCTACACGTAAAATAAATATACAACTATCATAAACATGATTTCTCATATTTACAACCAATTAGAACAATTTAACACCAACTAAAACTATTTTAATTTCTCAAAATTCATATTTTCATACAAAAACTCAATTTTTGATATTCATTCTAAAAATCATCACTGTGAATTCATTAGTTGGCAAAATCACCTCATTCAAATTATGTTATGCTCGTATCTCAATGAACTATCATATACAAGTGTCAATTTACAGTTTCACATACTAATTGGCCACTAAAATTGATACTTACATAGCCACACATGAAAACATATATATACTGACATTATTTATTCCTACTGTCAAATGAATTTAGCATGCAATTGTTGTTTAAACATAATCTCTATCATTATAGCATGTATAACCACCATAACAAAATTCGGAAGAAATTTAATTCACAGAGTATAACAAAACTTTGTCGTAGTTCACATATGTAGACATATATATATATATATATATATATATTAGGGTTGTATAAGAAATACCTTCAAATTGCTTGCAATCCTTTTTGATAAACACTGAAAAATGCTCTGAAATCCTTATCTCTCAAATTCTCTCAACTCTCTCTGTAATTCTCTGAACTCTCAACTCTTCTCTTCTCTAAGTTTAGACTAGACAACTAACAAGTATGTGTAAAAATAAAATAAAACTGACATAACAATAATACGTATACTTATTAGGATATCAGTTATAAAAATAACGTATAAGTTATTATGTTTATTATTTAATTTGTTTTATTTATATTATTTATTTTATTCTATTTATTTTCAAAAACTAGAAATTCCAAAAGCCATAAGGCTTGTTTGGCAAAACCCTTTAAATTTAAAGAATTAATATATTAAGCCTTGTTTGTTAAAAAAACTAAATTAAACTACTTTAATTTATTTTAATAACTCCTTATAATATAGTTATTTGTCACACTATATTTAATTAAGTTTTCATACTTATTTTAATTAATTCAAATCACAATTAATTAAATAAATCCTTTAATCACAAAACACAATACAAATAATTAACCATTAAATTGAAATATCAATATAATAATCATTTCCTTAATTCATCAATTATTTATTTAACAAATAATTCTCCAAATACAATTAAATCAATTAAACAAATATTTATTCAACGATAAACACATCAATTAAATATTTATATAATTCAATAAATATTTAATATTACAATAAAAATTCGAAATGTTACATCAACCATACATTATAACTTAGTGTCACAATATGATTTACATATTTAATATTTCATTAGTAGTAGATGTAATATGGCAATGTAACATACATATAATACATGTATAATTTTTATCACACCGGTATACTTTATTAAAAATAATAGTTTACAATATGTTCATGGTATATTATTTTAATATATACCCACATACATTTTGTCACATACACCTTCATGATGTATTCATACCATATAATTTTAATATGCATAATCACATTGCTTCATATATACAATATCGTTTCATAGAACTTAATATATAGTTACACAAAAGTCATACTACGCTATATAGTATAGTCATATAATATTGCTCACATGCACATAACAGATAATGTAATATTATTATATTAATAAATTGTCAAATAAATAAATTATTCACTTCCTTGATTAATTAACACCAGAATTAATTACTACAACCCTCATTGGTTAATGTATTTATGGATCTCCATAATCATTAATTATCTAAATAATTCTTAGTATATTTATAGATATATTGCAAATAATAGTAATCACATATTATTAATTAATTACCAAGTAATCAATATTCTATCACAATTAATTAATATTAATTAATGGTTTACTTAATATTTCCTTCGTCAATCATAACACACTTTATTTCATGGTTTATCAATGTCACACATATCACATAATTGTCCCATTTAATTTCTAAAATAGAAACATTAATTTTTCCCCAACTTATCATCAAGCAATTTTTGCTTAGATTTATCTTCTTGGACGGTAGCAATTATTGCTACCTACATCTCTCATGCCAAGACTGATTTAGCTTCGGTCCGTGTCAATCTTCATCACTAATTCGCTTATACGACATGAATTAATGTCCACAAGAGTGATATTGCAAATCTAAGAGTGTATTCATTACTTATCATAACAATCCTAACAATTATATCCTATATACAATAATCATATTTTTACGAAAAATAACTAATACTATTATTATTAATTTATTATAAGAATATAATCTATAATGATCAATAGTTCTTAAAAAGAATTTATTTACAATTATTCATGTAATAATAAGTTTTATTTATCAGATAAATACACATACTTCTCTTTACACATAATCCCACCTTTAAAGAAAAGTTTAAATGCAAAATTTATTATTTAATTATATTGAAAATATTGGGTTATTACATATATAGGTGTTTGGCATGATCATGACCACTGGTGATGTTAACGATTATCTTTGGCCCGTAGTGCATAGATAATTCGTTGATTGGAAATAATTATTGATTGGTGTTACATAAATAAAATATTGATGATGAACTTTTAAATCATAGAAGATAGTAGACATCATGCTCTACTTGACTCTTCTAATGGATTGCTATTTCTGTGACGCCCCCAAAATAGGTCCACACAACCCTATTCTGGGTCGCCAAAAGCACACTACTAAATCCAAATACAAACTTCATTTATACAACTGTTAAACTGTCGTGCAAAATACGATAACACATAAGTTGTGAGTTTCAATACAAATATTGTAATGAATATAATACGACAATATACACACCCAAATTATTACAATGCCATATAAAATACAACAACAAATATTCAAGTCTTCAAAGGAACATGAGAAGATTTCTGTCCTTCTCATTCTAATGGGGTGTATTTTTGACGCTTTTAAAGTCGGGTTCTCATCACCCTATTGTTGTTCACAAAAATTAACTATTAAATGACGTTTAAAATACGACACACACACATAAACACTTTAAGTTCTTAATACAATTATATATTGTCATGCTGTTTTATAATGTATTGAGAAACTTCAACAGTCAAGACCATCACTCTATTCCCCTGTTATCCCCGCTCGACCCAGCTACACTCTTATTACCTGAAAGGAATTGTGAAGTAAAAGGGTGAGCATAAATAGCCCAATAAAGAATATTATGACTAAGATAATGTAGAAAAAATTATCCTTAGTCCTTAACAGGGAAAAATCTGATAGAATACAATAGACAACAAGTTTTAGATCAACAACTGCAGCGGAAACAATAATCCATTAAAAGAGTCAAGTGGAACATAATGTCTACTATCTCCTCCAAATTAAAAGTCCATCATTAATATTTTATCCCTGTAATACCAATAAACAGTTCTTTGTTGTATCCAAGATAAAGAGAACTTTCATCACCTGTCTTCACCTGAACCACCAAAGATTATAGTTAAATTAACAATTGATGTTTATAATAATGTAAATCAACAGTTTGTCCTTGCCATAAAGTCTAAATAGAAAGTTCACTCAATATCCTTTCCCTAAAGGCCAAAGACATTTAAATGTAATAACAATGATCATACCAATTAATTGTCTATCTTTGCACTACGGGCCAAAGATATTCAACTATAAAACCAATGGTCATGATCATGCCAATTAATTAACTGTCAGTGCACTACGACCAAAGACATTCAACTGTAAAACCAATGGTCATGATCCTGCCAAACAATAGTCTATCTTTGCACTACGGACCACATATATTTATTTGTATCATCAGTGGTCATGATCATGTCATACACCTGTCCATCTTTGCACTACGGACCAAAGCTATCAATCAACAGTTCATCTTTGCACTAAGACCAAAGATATAAATCAACAGTTCTTCTTTGCACTACGAGCCAAAGAGAACATTCATCACAAGTATTTATCTGTAACATTAAAGGTCTTGATTATACCAATACACAGTTCCTGGTTGTAATCATACCAATCAACAGTTCATCTTTACACTACGGGTCGAAGATAACTTTAACCACAATTTAAGTCTGAGGATTATTACATTGATATAAAGAATGAATCAAGTGAGATCAAGGATAAATATTAAAGATTTATAATTCAATTTATCCCGAGTTCAAGAATGTCCAAATTTTCAACATGATAACTAATTGTGGAATGAAATTCAAGATTTATATTTATGTATCAAATATAATTTGGATAAAAAGAAACCAATTTAGTCGTGAATAATACCCGAATGAATAGTACCCCGTCATTCAAAGTACCCCGAATGAATAGTACTCCCGTATGAATAGTACCTATAAATGGAGAATATGAAAGAAAACGATATCCCTTGACGAGTACAAAAAAAATGATATCCCATACAATTATGAAAGAATATACGAAACTGCAAATGAATTTTCACCCGTCATGCAATAATCTGCGTAGACAGATCATTTCTACAATTTAATAAAGAATGAATACGAAGGGTTATTCACTATTCATGTAGTAATCCGCGTAGACAAGTTACTCCCACAGATTAATAAAGAATGAATACGAAGGGTTATTCACCAGGCATGCGGTAATCCGCGTAGACAGGTTATTCCCACAGATTAATAAGGAATGAATACGAAGGGTTATTCACCAGGCATGCGGTAATTCACGTAGACATGTTATACCGACAGATTAATAAAGGATGAATACGAAGGGTTATTAACCAGGAATACGGTAGTCCGCGTAGACAGGTTATTCCCACAGATTAATAAGGAATGGAATGACAACCCTTATAAGTATAAAGAAAATAACATCCTTTACAAATACGAATGAAATAATACTCCTTACGAATACGAAAAATAATATCCCTTACGAATACGAAAAATAATATCCATTACCTTAGTAGATTGGATACTGCAATAGTGTAACAACAGAATACTCTTCTTCTTTCTCTCTCTATAGTTTCTCTCACTATAACTTGTGATTATAACTTTGCTCTTCAAAATGGGTAGGAAATAATGAATGGATGAAGGAGTATTTATAGGCTAGGAAAATGTGGTAAATTACAAGGTTAATTACACTTTAGTACCTTCATCTTTGCCTCTATTTTTAATTTAGTCTCTCAAGTATTATCATTCTTGCATAATCTCCCCTAATAGTACTTACATATGAACCAATACTTCCTTACATGTGAACCAATAGTTCCTTGCATGTGAACTAATAGTAATTAATTGCTCATTTATCCGATTAATTACCCGTTTGGTCAATTTAACATCCAAAAATTAATTATTATCGAAATAAATGTCGATTTCCATTAACACTAATATTCCCAACACAATGGAAATATTTTTATCAACAATTTCATCTTTGAATTTTTGAAGTTTGACTTTTTCTGAAAAAGTCAAATGTTGACTTTTTGACCAAAAAGTCAACCCAACAAATTTGTGTTTATAGTCTATTCTGACTAATTTCATCGTCTCGGACTCAAATATCTCGTCCGCGTTCCAAATTCAACTCTGAACTCAAATTCGAATTTTAATTTTATTTTCTTGTGTTTTATACACACTTTTGCTTTTTTTTTTTAGTTAGTTCAAACTATTTAATTAGTCTTGACTAACTATTAAATTAAATCTCATCATTTATTGCTAAAAAATATATATAACACATTTTTAATCTTTCAACAATTATTCATCATTAATATTATAACTCACAATATTGACAACCAGATCGTTCCCAGGAAATATGGGACTTTCCGATAAGGATTTCTCCTTACTGACACGCAATTAAATAACAAAACTCATTTCCTTGACAGAACTTTCTAGACATTGTCAATAATGCCAATAATAATATGAATAACTTTGTCGTCTTAATTATTATTTTAATAATATAAAATATTGTGCAAATAATACTGTGATAATAATGAAATCAATAATATGAGATACTATGCAGTAACTACTGTGACAATTATTGAATGAAACTGAGTGACTTCTTACGTAAGCATCAATAATCAGAGATAATTTGCAATAATGTGTGCTACTATGAAACAATGCGTATTACTGTACTTTTATCATCGGGTATTTCAACAGTTTAACGGTAAAAGTCTTGCCGTTATTTTTTATAAAAAGGTTATTTTTGTCTTTTTCTATATCCGAAAGTTATTCTGTTATGTGGTCCACCAAAGAGTGTGCCATCGTACACATATTCCCCGACAAAAAGAATATTTCCCGATCAAATGAATATTTTATGACAACTTGCTTACTTTGCAAAATTTTCACATATCACCCTTAACTTTAACCTTTTATCAATTTAACCATTTACTGAATAATATAATAATTATAAGAAAGATTGAATACTTTTATGTTTGTTCCCGGAGGCACACAATAGATCTAGAAGAGAGGGTTGAATAGATCCTTTAAAACTTTTTCTTTGTTTTCTTTTATCTTGTTAAGTGATTAACAAATAATGAATAGAGGAATCAGTTCATCCATATCAGAATAGATTAAGATATCCTTCAGAAATATAGCATTAAACACAGTTCTAACATAGAGTTAATTGCAAGCAGGTATTACAGTTGTAGTACTGAATGTAAATGACATAAAGTAAATGACACCAGAGGTTTTAATTGGTCTAGAGACTGAATGCTCCTAATCCACTCTTCTGCTTTAATAAGCAAGAATTCCACTAATGATTTGATTAACTTTGAATCACTGAGATTCCATTAAGGCTAGCAGCCTTGGAACACTAGTTCACTAAGAACTCTTCAAGACCATCAGCCTTGGAAACTGTAGACTAAGCCCAGCAGACTTAGAATCTCTTGTACCCTCCGGAACTCAACAAGTCCAGTAGACTTGACTTTGGTTTAGAAACTAAGATAAGGACCCTGCAGGCCCTGGTTGCTTAGTTGTTTCTTTGTTGTTGCTGAGCTAATAAGATGACATTCAGCTTGTTCATCTTCTGGTACTTAGCAACTTCTTGTGATCAGTAGTCATTTAGCATTAGAATTGATCACATCTAATGGACTACTAAGATGTACGTTCAACTTGACATCTAGTAAGTACTTAGCAAGTCTGACTCATCCTTGGTGCAGCTATTCTTTGTTGTTGATGTTTGTCTTCATTTGATATTCAACACTACACACTATCATCGTTGAGGTACTGCTAAGTCTTTGCATATTAGCTTGACTTCTTTGGGTACGTAGCAGTCCTTGAATACTGTTTGACTTGTGAATAGATTCGGCTCTATATCTTCTTCTCTTCAACTCTGTGTGTTCATGGGAAAAATAGAGTGGCTCAAGTATCCTGTTTTCTTGTTCTGCCACTCTTGTTGTTGTCTTCTTGGCCTTCCGGCTCTCAGCACGGATTCCACCTCGTTGTAATACTCATTTGTATTGAGTGAAGTTTTTCCATTGTAGGAGTCTCATTAGTTGTGCTTCACTCTTCTGCAATGGTCTCACTCTTATTGAGACCTTTTCTCTGTTAAGCTCTATATAAATTTCATCTTCTCAAGTCAACAACTCTTTTCTTCTTTTAAAGCTTTAGCTTTTATATAGATCCATCTGACATCTTCCCGTTGGAACATAGCCGTTATAAGTCTTTCATTGATGAGCTCCCTTTTAATTTTGTCTTATTTGCTTGTGAAGGTGCTTTTTAAATGCTTCAGTTGAAGGCATCCATTGTAGCATTTAATGCTCTAGACATTTCTAAGTACTAATGTAGACATGCAAGGTTGATGTGATAACTCCTTTTTGACTTTCCTGATATATCAGTCTGCTTTATCACCTAACACTTCATAGATGTTACTTTCAGCAGGCTAGAAAGTAGTCATCCTTTTCTCTTATTTCCTCGACTTACATCAAGGACGTTTGGAGAGTATATCGGGATCCTCAATTCACAACGTTCGAATGTCAATTTTCTTTGATTGGACATTCTCACTCCTCAGATGAATGCCCTCTACGATTCTGATGTTGGCCTTTATGAACTCTACGATTGATTGTCTGTGGAAATCATAGGGTGACTTGACCTTGACACCTTTTATGATTCCGAGAGTGCTTAAGGTTGTATCATCTTATACTTTTCTTTCACAGTCTATTCTACGATCGTGTTTGTCTTGCCTTGCTTTAAGAACTAACAAGTTGATTGACAACTTTGACACTTTAATTTGCATATCCCTCTTGATTTGTCATGCTCATCTTTCTTAACTTTCAGCATTGTGATCTCTTGATCATACTCCATGGTAAGGCTGAGCACTTATATCCTTTTTGTTTGTCCTTTACTCACTCTGTGGCAAGTTTACCATTATGTTCGTAATTCCTTTATCAGGCTCTTCTTCTCTTTGGTAAGCGCTACGATCATAGTCTTCTGATTAGCAATTGTAGAAGATTCCTTCTAAATGAATTTTCACTTCTTAATCAGCCTTGCTGATAGAGTTGGTGCTTTGATCTTCTACTAGCTTGTAGATCATTCAGAGAATGCTTTCTGATATTCTTCAAGTAAACTACATTCTTAAACTTAACTGTTCTTACCAGAGTAAACGATCTATGCATATACTTCAGGTTTGCTTCTGTAGAGAATCGTAGATTGATCCACAATTATACCTTGGCTATATAAGCATCTCATTGACTACGACTTTGATTCTGATAGGTGACGACATCTAGACTTCATGATTCAGAGTCAAGTCTACGATTCTAGTTCGACAGGTGCTCAGCAGACATCTTCTATATTTTCGAGTGCAAACTACGATTCTTGACTTGGCTGGGCAGATTCTCGGACTAACTCCACGATTCTGAGTGTGGCTTTCAAGATAGACTACGATTCTGAAGTAACTTCTTTGATACTCTACAATTTGGCATTTGCTTCTGCAATCTCTCGACTGGTTCGACAATCTACGATTCTGCTTTGTTTTCTTGGCAGACTTAAATGACTTATGCAGAGATCTACGATTAGACATGCCTATCTATTACACTCCAAAATAGATCAACCTAACAGCTTTGATCTTTTCTTCTATACATTCATTTACAGATGATAAACATTAAGCATAAATCAACCTAACAATTTTGATCATATCAATATACGTCCTTGTCCATATTATCTATCATCTATTAAATACTCTACAACTTTTATCAATGCAGACATGCTTGCATATTCATTCATTAACTTCATCATCTTCATCATCAAATTATATGAATAAAGGAATGGCATTCATATGCATATTCCTAACAATCACCCCCTATTTGATGATGACAAAAATACTGAATGCATATGTATGAGATGAATGAATCTTAAGATATAGTGAGCTGTTGTATTGCTAGAACATGTAATATGAATGATATTAAAGAGCATTTAATTATAGATGGTAGAGTAAATCTAAATTCTGGATCCAGAGCTAACTATTACTATTAGAGATGTACCTTCTCTTTTCATGTTTGTGTCTTCTAGATCTTCTTTCTTTTGTTGTTACTCATCTATTTATTCTCCTGGTTCCTGCTCCCCCTTAGATGATGAATTCATTGCTTCATCTTCTTTGAGCTCCCCCTCAGACGATGAGTTCTCTTCTTCTTGCTTCGCCTTCAGCTTTTCCCGCTTCTTTTTCTGGATCTTCTTCTTTGTCTCCATTCGCTCTTCTTATGTCTCTTTGAGTGCCTCTTTTTCCCCCTTTTTGTCATCAATCACTTGAGAGAGATGCTTGACATTGGACATGAGTTTCTCAGGTAGGTAGGATTGTCGACGTCGGGATTTTTATTTGTCCCTTTTCTGTTCTTGTTCTTTGGTGTTCTCATATTAGGTGACATTTGTTTGAAAAAATAAGTTGTGAAAAGGTCCGACATTTATATGTCGACGATTTGACTGTAAGAGTCGCCAGTTGTTTTTTAAATGGTTGTACCAACACAATCGAGAAAAGGTTTGCACATTGACCCAGTGATGTGACACTACTAAACGGGTTTGTGAAACCGAGATTCATTAGGGTCCGGGGGCTTGGTTATGCGGAGGGAAAGTGTTAGGCATGCACCCCCCGACATCCGTGTTACCACGGTGACCGCCACTTTTCAAGAAACTATTATATGAATGTGTGTGTGGGGGGGGGGGGTCAATGTGCAGTTATTTGGAAGTAGTACGAGGCCTCGTTCGCACCTATATACACAAGGTTTGAATTTGTGTAAAAATCCAGTTTTTAACAAGATATGGCAGTGACGTCTTATAAAGGAGGTTTTTCAAACCCTTATGCTCAATAGTAATTGAGACCTTTTACACTTCTATTTTATTAAATATTCGGCTGGATTGCTTTTACTTTTTGAGATGCGAAGGATCTTCGAGAAAAATAATGTACAAAGCAGTGCCGAACTCCTTATGGGTATGAAAACCATCTGAGGAAATCCAAACACCGTGAATAAATTTACAAGCTGCTTACAGCTGAAAATGTCCATCACGGGAACCAAATCTAGATTTAGTAGACTAAATCTGTGATCACATGATTCTTAGGCTTACATGATGCTGCAATTTATATATATAGACATGATCAATTTAAGACCCCAACTTTTATGAATAAAAAATAATTTTCTCGAATTATATTTTTTAATATTATGGTGTGGATTTGATATAATGTTATAGTTGTGGGTAATATTTACAAATTTTGCAAAGTACGCAAGTGGTTATATAATATTAGATTGGTCGGGGAATATTCGTTTTAACATGGAATATTCGTACGACGACACAATCATTGGTGGATCCCACAACGGAAGTATTGTCGTAGTTAGAAAATGACAGAATTATCTTTTTATAAAAATAACGGCGAAATTTTTACCGTTAAAACTATTGAACTAACTGGTAGTAAAAGTACAGTAATACGCGTGGTTGCATAGTAGCACACAGTATTGATTATTGATGCTTACGTGAGAAGTCACTTAGTTATACTCGATTATTGCTACAGTAATTACTGCATCATATCTGTCATATTAGTGATTCAATTATTGTCACAGTATCATCTGCATAATATGTTATATTATTAAATCAATAATTGAGACGGTAAAGTTATTCATATTATTATTTGCAATATTGACAATGTCTAGAAGTTCTGTCAAGGAGAGGTTTGGTCACCTAATTGCGCGCCAATAAGGAGAAATCCTTATCGGAAAGCCACCTCTTTCCTGGGAACGATCTGGTTGTTAAATATTGTGAATTATAATATTAATGATGAATAAGTTCGTGTTGGTTAAAGATGAAATGGATAGTTCTATTGTGTTGGAATTATTAGTGTTAGTAAAAATCGACAGTTATTTCGATAATAATTGATGTCTGGAGGTTATGTTGACCAATCGGGTAATTAACCGGATAAATGAGCAATTAATTGCTATTAATTCACATGATTATAACTATTTGTTCACATATGTGTACTATTGATTCACATTCTTGTACTATTAGGGGATTTAGTGCAAGATTGATAATACTTGCATGACTAAGTTAAAAATGGAGGTATAGATGGATGTACTATACTGTAATTCGTATTTTCACATGATTATAACTATTGATTCACATGATTGAACTATTGATTCACATTATTTACTATTAGGGGAAGTGGTGCAAGTTTGATAATACTTGCAGGACTAAATTAAAAATGAAGAAAAAGAGGAAGATATTATACTGTAATTTTCCGAGCCCCAAAACGTGTAATTATCAAAACTATATTTTCCTATAAATAGAAGCTCATTCTTCCTTCATTTCTCACCAATTCGCTAAAGCTATAGAGCAATTATTATAGAGAGAAATTATAGAGAGAAAGAAGAAGAGAACTCTACTACCTCACTATTCCAGTATCCAGTCTTCTTCTGAGGTAATGGGTATTATTCTTTCGTATTCACGAAGAGAGTTATTTTCTTTCAATACTTGTAAAGGTTGTTATTCCATTCTTTATTATTATGTTGGAATAACCTGTCTATATGAAGTACAATATACATGGTGAAATTCTTCTTTTATTCCATTCTTTATTATTACATTGGAATAACTTTTATGCATGCGGATTACTATCGCATTTGGTGAATTTCATTGTTATTCCATTCTTTATTATTACATTACAATATCACATGCGTGTGGATTACGCATGACTGGTTCCATTCTTTATTATTACATTGGAATATCACATGCATGCGGATTACACATGACCTTGTTCCATTATTTATTATTACATTGGAATAACTTTTATGCATGGGATTACGCATCACTGGTGAATTCTTCTCATTATTCCATTCTTTATTATTGATTGGAATAACTTTGTCTATGTGGATTACTGCATGCATGGTTAATGATCATTCGTATTCATTCCTTATTAAATTATAGAAATGATCTGTCTACGTTTACTACCGCATGACGGGCAAAAATCCATTTGCGATTTCATATATTCTATTATACTCAGTTGGTTAAAGTTTTGGCTTCTATACTCCATGAAATTAGTGGAATATCCTTGATATTTATGCTTCATCCAGTATCTTTTCAAGGAAATATTCTTCTGAGCATTCTTAAATTTTACTCCACAAAGAAGTATCATGTTGACAATTTGGACGTTATTGATTTCTGGATAAATTAAAATTATAAATCTTTAAAATTTATCCTTGAACTTGTTTTATTGAATTATTATGTCATTGTCATCATCCTCATGCTTATATTGTGATTAAAGTCATCTTTGGCTTACGTGCATAGATGGACTTGGTATGATTATGACCAAGGATTATTCAGTATAATCATGACCGTAATGTGACGAATGATGTGGTAAAAGTCCTTATTGGCCTGTAGCTCATTGATGGACAATTGTTGGTATGATTATGACCAGAGATTATTTGGTATAATCATGACCATTGATGAGTACATGAATATCCTTGGCCGTGATGCAGGGATGATTTGATTTTATTTATTAAGATGAGTCTCAGCGATAAAGTTGATGAAAGACTTTTTAAATCATAGAAGATAGTAGATTTTATGCTCTACTTGACTCTTCTAATGGATTGCTTGTTTCGCTGCAGTTAAACTTGTTGTCTATTATATTCTATCAGTTTAACATTGTTGAAGGCTAATGATAATTTATTATGCATTATCTTAGTCATAATATTTCTTACTGGACTACTTGAGCTCACCCTTTCTTTCACTGTTCTCTATAGGAAATGAGAACATAGCAGGGACTAGTCGGGGAACGGAGTGACGGTCTAGATGATAGTATTAGTAGTCCTCACTATTCTGTTAAATAGTGTGACAATAAATGTAATGAGGACTCCATTGAGTGTGGATATTGTCTAGATGACAATATTCTTATTAAAACTCTTAGAATATGTTTTGTCGTATTTTACACGACTGTTGTATAATTAAGTTGTATTTGAATTTTGTACCATGTATTTGGTGACTCAAGATGGGTGATGTATACCTGTTTTGGGGGCGCCACAGTTGGTATCAAAGCTTAGGGATATGATCCCTGGCTGAGATGTGAGACAAGAACTAGGAAGGGAGAAACGGGGAATTCATGCGCTAGTATGACCTACCTAAGTTTATTTGTTATTTAATTGGTCGGTAAGAATATAGGGATAATATGTGGTGTGTAAATTAACCCTTGTTTTGTGGCAGTATTTGAAAATGACATCCGAGAATGTTGAGAATAGCAATGGAGGACAGGAGACCGTTGAGTCACCACAGATCAATACCCAGGATAATGTGTAACAGGAAGGCGATAATCCTCAGGTGAACAACAACACCGACCAAATAGCGAACGACGGAATGTTTAGGAGCTTTCTGCAATTCGTACAACATCAGGCAAGAGAAACTCATGCCCAAAATGTAGGTGGAAACACTGGAAACTCTAGGACGGTCACCGCTAAACAGTTCAAGGAGCTGGGACCACCGGAGTTTATTGGAGATCTGAAACCACTTAAGGCGGAGCAAAAAGTTCCCTTTGCCACCTTTATGTTGAGAGGAGAAGCAGATTACTGGTGGGAATCGGTAAAGCGTACCCAGCCTGCCGCACTCAAAATGTCTTGGGAGAAGTTCTAAGAAATTTTCAATGACAAGTACTTTCTCGAAAGTATTCATCACATGAAAGAGGTAGAGTTCATCAAGCTGGAGCAGAACAATATGACCATGTCACAGTACGATGCTATGATTGCTGAGTTGTCCGGATTTACGTCCCACTTGGTTGATAATGAGGAGAGAATGACTCGGTTGTTTCTAAGAGGTATGAAACCCGAGATATTTCAATACTTAATTTCTCACAAACTGTGTTTGTATTCAGATATTATAAATAGGGCTCAGTTATTAGAGCGTGATAATGAGTCAACCCAACCGAGAGAGAGCAGCCGACAAGTTGATAATACCAGTGGTAGCAGTCATCGAAGCGATGACAACAAGCATGGAGGGAATCAATATGCCAGAAATGGTAATCACTTCGGTGGTAATCATGGCCATGACAATAAGATTGGACATTTCAAGAAGAGGAGATTTAACAATGATGGAAAGACGTCAGCACTAGCACCTGTTGTTAAGGAAGGAGAACGACCGCCGGTCGTATGTTACAAATGCGGAGGGGAGGGACATATAAGTCCAAAGCATGTTATAATTGTGGAAGAGAAGGTCACCTAGCCCGATTTTGTCGTGCACCAAAGTCAAGTCCAGCTAGGATGATGGCATCAAAGGCCGTCCCAGACAAAATAAAACTGGTAGTTCAAGCAAGAGCATTTGTCATAACCTCCCAAAAAGCGAGGAATCCGAATGAGGTGATCACGTGTAAGCTTATCATAAACTCTAGCGAAGTCTATACCTTATTTGATACTGGTTCTACCCATTCTTTTATTTCTCCTACTTGCGCTCAACATTTAAATTTGACTCCGGAGAAATTAGACTTTGACTTATCTGTTGAAACTCCGTTGGGAGAAACCTTCATTACATCCACTATTTATAAGTCTTGTTTGATTCAAATCGCTAACCGCACGTTACATGTCGATCTTATTTCTTTGAAAATACATGCATTTGATGTGATTTTAGGGATTGATTGGTTTACTACTCATCATGCTAAAATCGATTATTTTTGTAAGGTTGTTAGATTTCATATTCCTAACCAACCTATTATACGAATTCAAGCAACCAAACCACTAAAATCAATCACTGTCATATCAAGTCATAAAGCTATTCGTTTATTGAAAAATGGATGTCAAGCTTTCTTAGCCCATGTCACGGATTTAAATAAAAATACGTCAGATTTGAATGATATTTCTATTGATAATAAATTTCCTGACGTATTCCCTGAAGAACTTCCTGGCCTACCCCCAGAGCGTGAAATTGAATTTTGTATCGACTTTGAACCCGGTACAAAACCCCTTTCCAAAGCCCAATAATGAATGGCTCCTATTGAACTTCAGGAGTTAAAGACCAAACTGCAGGAATTGTTAGACATCAGTTTCATTCATCCTAGTACGTCTCCTCGGGGTGCTCCTGTTCTATTCGTGAGGAAGAGAGATGGGAGTATGCGACTTTGTATTGATTATTGGGAGTTAAATCATGTCACCATCAAAAATAGGTACCCATTGTAACGTCCGAGAGTTTTAAATTTTCAATGAATTAAATTTTTATTTGATTATTTGGATTAAATGAATTTAATTGAGTAATTATGTGAGTAAGATGTTCGAAGGTCGTTATGACCTAGAATGTGTGGATGTGGTTAGTATTCTGGCTTTGTGATAGAATTAATTGTTGTGAATTATCAAGACAAGAACGAAGGTTTTCCGAGAATATTTGCGTAAAAATACTATTCATCTGATTTCGTTCGGAGCTAGGGTTTGAGATTCTGAGAAACGCGTAATGTTAGAATATTACGATAGTATGGAATATCCAATAATAATTCCGTTATGGCAAATGAAGTTTTCGCCTGCGGACTTAAAACCTAAGGGTTGAGTATATTGATTTCCGAGAAGGAAATGAAACGCGTGGAAGAAATTGCGTTAGGGTTAAGGCATGTGTTATACAATTAAGATATTATTTAGTATCTATGTATAATATGATAAGTCAATACAGAGTACAATACGATAATCATACTAGTATTATATGGAAAGAATACGTGAAGTATACGTAGGGAATACGAGTTGTATTCTAGAATTAAGTTAAGACTTAATGTTAATTCATTTGTTTGGATTATGTTTAGCCCAATCAATTGAATGTGCAAGCCCAAGGGATTAAGTGGTAAGCCCAAGTCAAGGCCCAAGATTAGATTGGTTAAGCCCAATGCAAGAAAACCGAATCGTGGATCGAACCGACGGGTCACCGAATGGGTAAAACCCATGGGGCAACCCATGGGGATGAACCATGGGCAAGGTGGGCCGGCCACTTGGTGTGCAAGGCAAGCACATCACTTTGTCACCAAGTATTTTACTTGGTGACAAAGTGGTAAATAAGTAAGGAGGGGGGGAGATTGACAATTTTGCCCCTCATTTTGTTTTCTATATATACAAAGCTAGGTTGGTCATTTAAAGTTTTTACAAAGCTTGTCCAACATATTTGAGAGAGAGAAAAGAGCTAGAAACTTATAATCCTTCTACTTCCAAGCAAACCATTAGAGGTTTATCAAGAACGTTAAGTACTTCAAAGGTAAATTCTCATAAACCGTAATCTTCATCTTTTTCAATTTCTTTCTCATAGAAGAAACGTAGATGGGTGGAGCATGTTTATTGAGGAGAGATAAGGATGCCTAGTAATGACCAAAACATTGATAGGTCATGACCAAATAGAATCGTAAGTGGTTATGCGAGTTAAAACCATAAAAAGTCTTGAACGTGAACTTAGTTTTGAATGAACGTTTAAGAGTCGATATAGTTAAGGAATGTGCCTATTGCTTGGTTAGGATGTAGATATGAAGTCCATGGAATATACCATGTGATTTGGCTTAGAGAACATTAGTAACGAAGTTATGGCGGATTTTGCAGAAATAGATGTTAAACGTCGAAAATGTATAAAGTCCGGATTAAAGGTCAAAAGTTGCCGTGTGACTTGAAAATGTTTGTTTCCAATGTCAACACGTGAGATAAGGTAATTAAGAGTCATTGGCGAAAGAATCGTCGCATTCCGACTTATAACAAAGAAAATGAGTATTGAACGGACGAAAACGTTAAACAAACGCTTAAAAATGAACTTAAAGGTGAATTTTGAGTTAACGGATTCGAAAAGGTAAAATTCTTATACGAACACGTAAAGGATGTAATTTGTGACTTGTAGGAATTCGAATGGGTCAATTCGGGTGTAAAATGAACAAATTAGGAAGCCGGGAGTTTCGTTAAGAAACCAAACTATTTTATTAATCGGTGCATTGTGTTCTAAAAGTAGCAGCATAAACCACATGTTTTTTCGCCACGCAAATAAGCGCCGATTATGACCAGGAGAAAATAAAAAGGTCTGGAGACTCGCGCAACAGCACGAGAATTTGTGCATGGAGTCGCGCCACAGCGCCGAGTCCGGGCAAAACCTCTGGAGAGTGTGTACATGGCCATACCTGTAATGTTAGATGCCATGCATTGCATGGTATGACGGTGGGAAAAATATTGACCAAGTTAGTTTTTGTTCCATTTTGAATGAAGGCTTAATGTAAGACATTGAAGGTACTTAATGTACATTATAAGACTTACCTTAACTCACTTATAAGGTGATAATGTAAGAAGATCTAGTAAGGTTTAATAGTAATTAAACGAAGAACACTAAGACGTAATAAGTGAACCATGAATGACGTTCAACGTTGTTAGTTAACCAGTAATAATCGAATGTCGTCTAAGGATGTAAGAACGTTAATAAAATGTAACGAAGTATAGAAAGTTGAATCGACTTTATTAACAGAGTTAATTCAAATAAAACGTAGAAGAGAAAGAAGTTGGTTAGAAACGTAAAGTTAGTTTATTTGATAACTAATTACAATGTGCTATGTGAATGTATTATGTAGATCCTGTAAAGACTGAGAATAGTTGAATTGTAAATTCGAAGACGCTTGAAGGCAAGTCTTTCTTAACACTTGTCTGACCTTCGTGTTAGCCAAGTTTTTACGTGATGCATGTTATACACTGCATGAATGGTAATAAGGAAAGAGTCGATGCCTGTTTTATTCTTGCTAGACAAGTATTGGAGAGTTGATTGATTTGTTTACAGGTCTGTTGATATAGAACTGTTAACGCTATCCTATGTCAAGTATTTGGTAGGGATGAGAAGGTAAGTTTGTTTATGTACAAACAAAAGTATTTTCATCGATTATTCAATGGGCACGCGAGGTTGCCAATTGTTGAACGTAAATACATTTAACGTAAGAGTGTTGATCAACATAGAGTACAATATGTTGATCACCTAGAAGTGCTCATAAGTAAAGATGGGTGGATGGCCTTAGTGCCGGATATCCTTTTCAAGTATGAAAACAAAAAGAGTATATTCATGGACTATTGACTAGTTCATCATTCCTAAACTATTATTTATGCTCTGGAATTATTGTAAGAGAAGTAGTCAAATGTTTCATAAGGCTTCTTAGATAATTGTTCAGATATAGAAATAAAGCATGTATTTATTGATGTGATATTCATATGATTCGTTGTTAAGATTTGCTGAGCTAGTTATGCTCATTCTTGCTTGAACCATATGTTTCCAGCTAAAGCCGAACGAACTGAGAGTTCTAAGAGAGATAAAGGCAAGGCTAAGATGGACAATTAATCGTCCTGTAATAGACTAGTGTATTTATATATAATAAACTCATGAAGAACAACGAATGTATTCGGTTATGAACCTGGGAAAAGATTTATTACAAATGTTATACAAAGATAGTAATTACACTCATTTTGTTGTTATCTCAATGGAATGATTGTATGGATTGTAGTTTCGTGGAGCACCATTTGTCGGGTAGGAAGATACCCGGATTTGGGGGCGTCACAGGTTGGTTTCAAAGCATTAGGTTATAAAACTTAAGGGGGGAAGAACCTTAGGCTAATAACCTCGTAGGAAAGGAAGAGTTCGAAGAAAGTTAACTCGAGTCAAATGAGTTAATAAGGTATTGAAAAAACTCAATACCAAAAGATTTAAAAGATGGAAAGTAACCCTAAATGGATTAAATGTGATTTGTGCTTATATTATTGTGTATTATGTACTAATCAATTTGTAATGTGTTATTGTAGATGTCGGTTGATAACTTGATGTATAGGGATATATATGTGGTCAGCAAGGAGTCTGTGAACCGAGTCGAGACAGTACATGTGCCAATAACAGACATACCTGTAGTGATTCTAGGGGAGTCAGAGCCCGAGGAATATTACTCAGAGGAGGACTATTCTGAGGAGACCATGGGGATATCATCATTTTTGAATATGATGATTCATGTGGAGGATGACATGGAGGTGACATCGATTAATACGGTGATGACTGCCCTAGAATCGACACCTACAAAGACTATGAGGGCAATGTACCTCTCAGTGCTTGACCATAATGTGTAACTGCACAATATGGTGCAGCACCAGAAAGAAGAGATCAATGATCTCTATGGGACAAAAGAGTCTGCAGAGTCAGGCTATGAGATAGAGCATGATGAAAAAGTGCTCATGACTGACAAGGCCCAGGACTATAAGAACGAGGTCATAGAACTTCGTAAGAAACTGGTTGAAAAAGACCAGAAGATAGCACGAATGTCATATATAAATGACAGTGCGCATGAGGATTTCAAGCTTAAGATAGCTTGTTATTCTATTGAGTCGGGACAGACTCGACATACTATAAGTCGAGATATTGTGTCGATTTTGGCGAACTAGAAGCATGAGAATGCTGTTAGGCAGTATTAGGAGTACTATGGTAAATACTTTTGTGTAGTGACGTAAAACCCTCTTTTGTATAATTAAAGGGTAGTCTTTTTGTAAATCCCAATTTTTGTAGAAGTCAATCGCGGGATGTATATGTACTAGCTTTTGGGCTATAGAAAGCAACTTGTAAATAGTTTTGAACTATAAAGAAGCATTTTAATATAAAGAAGTTTTTTTTTTAAATTGTTGTGTTGTGTATGAGTTATTGTTCAGTTGTTTGACGACTAATAAAGAAGTAATTAATAAGTACTAACAGAACTTTATTTATCTAATCAGAAATGCTGCCAAGAAGAAGGCAACGTAACCAAGAGGCGGTATTGCATAATGAGAACGAGGGGGGTCCTAATAACCCAATGCAAGAGTTCATTAATTTATTAACGGCTGCATTTAACCAAGCTGGGGGTAGAGCACTCGCAGGACCTAGGGTAGCCCGAACGACTACCTTTAAGGAATTTAAGAGTGTAGGTCCACCCGAATTTAAGGGAACGACGGACCCAATGGAGGCCCAAACATGGGTCAAGGAAATTGAGAAGGTGTTTGTTATTACAAATGTAGCTGAGGCGCAAAAGACTTCTTTTGCGACCTATATGATGAAGGGGGAAGCCAACTACTGGTGGGAGGCTCACCATGGTGGGGCTGGAGCGGAAGTTGTTACATGGGAACAATTTAAGAAGGTATTCTTCGAGAACTATTTCCCTACTAGCATGCAAGGGAGAATGGAGATTAAGTTCTTAGAACTTAAGCAGGGGGACATGTTTGTTCCCCAATCGCTGCCAAATTCAATGATTTGGCGAGGTTATCCTCCACACCAAGTGGACATGGAGGAGAAGAAGGCTCAGAGGGTTTGAAAGGGGCCTAAAACCCCAGCTCTATAGTAGGATATCGGTTTTTCAGAGTGCTTCCTACGGGACCATTCTAGAAAAGGCGATAATAGCAGAGGGTGGTAGTGAGGTATTGACCCAATACCACAAAGATAAAAAGAATAAAAGTAAGGGAGAGGGAGGAAATAAGGCAGAGGTTGCCAGTGGTAGTGGCAATATGCCTAAATGGAAGAATTTTAACCCTGGGAATACTGGGGTAAAACAAGGAGATCCGAAACGTAGGATGGAGGCATGCAAGACATGCGGTAAGACTCATTTGGGAGTCTGTCTGAAGGGGAAGACCGGTTGCTATAACTGTGGGCAGGAGGGTCATATATCTCCCAACTGTCCTAATCCTAAGAAAAGCCGGGGATGTTTTGATTGTGGGTCGGCGTACCACATGGCAAGAAATTGCCCAAAGAAAGGGGCGGAGGGTAATAAAGGTTCTGGTAGTGGTAATTTAGTCATTACTGGACCAACACCATCATTGGGTAGACCCTCAGCCCGAACGTTTAATATGATGGTCCAAGATGCAGTTGCATCAATGGATGTAGTAGCAGGTATCATTCCAGTCAACGAAATAAATGCTTACGTACTATTTGACTCGGGTGCTACGTGTTCTTTTATAGCATGTGGATTTGCTCAGCAATTGGGATTAAATCCTGAAAAATTAGAGATATCTTTAGACGTTAAGGTAGCAAACGAGGAGATAATTCCCATTGAATATATTCATAAGAATTGTTTCATAGATATCAAGGGTAATATATTATCGGTAGATTTTTTACCGATAAGGTTAAGAGAATTCGATGTGATTCTCGGTATGGAATGGTTAAATAACCATAGAGCGATAATAGATTGTCATAGAAAGAGTGTGAACCTAAGGCTTTCTAAGAAACCTGATGTGGTGTTTTATGGAAATAAATCACTGGGACGTTCTTGTTGTCTAACCATGACACAAGCTAGGAAGATGTTGAAGAAGGGGTGTAAGGGTTATCTATGCATGTGGTGGATACCCAAAGAGTGGGAACATCAATGGAACAAATAGAAGTGGTTCAAGAATTCGCAGATGTGTTTCCAGAAGAGTTACCCGGTATTCCGCCGGATAGGGATGTAGAATTTGTGATTGATTTCTTCGCAAAGATGCGACACGGTTTCAAAGGCACCATATAGGATGGCGCCAGTTGAGATGAAGGAGTTAATGGTTCAGTTACAGGAACTGTTAGATATGAAGTACATTCAACCGAGTGTGTCTCCGTGGGGAGCACCGATATTGTTTGTAAGGAAAAAGGACGGATCGTTACGACTTTGTATCGACTATCGAGAGTTGAACAAGTTAACGATTAAGAATAAATACCCGTTGCCCAGGATCGATGATCTATTTGATCAGTTGAAAGGGGCAAAGTATTTTTCTAAAATAGATTTGCGCACGGGGTATCACCAACTAAAAGTGAGGAAGGAAGATATACCTAAGAAGGGGTGAATGTGACGACCCAAGAATTTAGAAAAATTATTTAAATCTTAAATTATTGAATAAAGGTTAAATAATAAACCTAGACAGAAAATAAGTGTATGTGTTTGATATTTTTGAGAAGGAATTTTGAGGATTTCAAAATTCTGTGAAAGATTTTGGTGAATTATTCAAGATTAAGTCTATGTGAATATGATCTGTGTATATGGTCATTTATGTGTACATAATGTGGTTAAGGGTCAAGGGTTGACCAGATAAATTTTCTCAATGTTGAACCCTAATATTATTAAAACGTCAACGTTCAGTTAGAAAATTCTTGCAATTTATAAGGAACCCTAATTTTATGGTTTAAAACCTAATTGTTACATCGGGGACCCTATTATGCAGTTATGGAATTAATTGCTAAATTAGTAATTTTAATTAGGAATTATTTAATCCTAATTGTCAATAATGATTTATAATTGGGAAATTAGAATATAATTTGAAAATCCTAATTATAATTTACAGATATTAATTTTCTACTTAGAAAACCTAAATTTGAAAATATCAGAAAATTGATTTTTTGGAACCTTAGGTTTTAACCCTAAGGGTTAAACCCTAATGGTCAAACCCTAATAGTCAAACCCTAAGGGTTGTAGTCAATGTCTAGAATGCCCTTGAAATTAAAAGTGAAATTACCAAAATGCCCTTTTTGGTCCATTTGGTGAATTATTGCTAGAGAATCCTACCATATCTTGCAAGTCAATAATTGCAACTTAGATATTGGCTATAACATCATCACATCAGCCCCTAAATGCCAGCCATTTCCAATTTGCATCAATTATTATCAATAATTAAAGAGAGAGAAAGAGTCACTTTACTCTCATTTTCTCCCTAGCCATCCCCTCTCTATAAAATTTGGGTATGAGGGTGAAAAGGAGTGTGAAGCTCAGATAATATCACATCTAGCAAGTCAAGAACAGATTCAAGAAGTCAGAATCAAAATCAAAGCCTAAAAGTGGTAAAAACCCTAATTCTTAGAAATCCTTTGATCTTATGTTATTTGTTGTAATTCATTGTTTAAAGTTGTGTATTATGATGCTATTGAGTGATCTGGGTTGTAATAACATGGATCCATAACATCAAAGTACACGAAAAATGAAGTTTTAAAATTTCTGGAAAAATTTTGAAAAATGGCCTGACAACCATATGTCAGAGTCCATAGATCATTGTATGTTACGTGTTAGTGTTGTTTTATGTAATGAATCTGTATTATGCTATGTGTTCTTCACTCTAGAACTTGAATCAGGCCTATATCATTTCTAGATCAAAAGTTATAGATGGTCAAACATGGTTGGCCAAACCATGCGAGGACTGTTTACGGGCAAACCCGAATTTCCAGGTCTCGACAACGACTTTTGAGGCCTTTAATCTTGCTTCTGTTATGTTATTTGATCATGTTGTTGCTTTAAAGTTGTATTCTGACATGAGATCTACACTTCCAAGTCATTATCTTACCCAGATCTGTACCAGGAGCTTAGAAATTCACGGTCAAATATCGTTGACCGATCAACCATATGAACTTTCTAGAAAACCCAGAAAGTTCAAGATCCGGTTCTTGATCACTACTTTGACCAGCCAGGATTTCTTTTATATATTGTTATTAGATCTAGATGTTGATATTTTATTGTAGCCGGATATCTCCTCTACACGAATGAGCCTTTAGATCACATAAAAGACTTATAGCTTCCAAAGTATAAAGCATCAAATTAGGTACCTTGAATCTGGTAAACCCAGAATTCTAAGAACAAGTCTCTGACAATACGTTTCAGAGCTTAGATCTTATTGTTGTGATATGTTATGGCCAAGTAATCAGTTTTTGGTGGTAGTCATGCACTTTTACTACAATCTTAAGATGAATTTCAATCTAGAAAACCTTACAAACACAGATCTACATACGGTCAAACTACCCACCTTAGCCATTTGTGAGGTTTTACGGGTTTAGGCTCAAGAACACCTATAATATGACGATTTAATCGCTATAGGGCCCTTTAGCGACACTTATTTTCGGAAAATAATTTATTTTATTTAATAAATAGAAAAAAATGGTTTTTAATTATTAAAAATAAATTATAAATTATAAAAAATTATTTTAAAGCACGAAAATTAGTTTTTAATTATTTTAAGTATATTTCAAAAATATTTAGTATTTTTGGAATATAAAAGGTATTATTTATTTAATTATAATATTAAATAAATTATTTAAAAATAGTTTTAATTCATGAAAAATAAAATTATGGTTTTAGAAAATATTTTAAGTTATTATTGATGACTTTTAATATTTTCTGATGAATTTCATTAATAATTTATTATTAATGGTAATTAATTTATTTAATGAATATATTAGATAAATTATAGAAAAATAGAATTAATGTTTTAAAAATCATATAAAAATGATTTCCTTTGTTATAAAAATATTTTAAGTTATAAACTATAACTTTTAATATTTTGTCATGAAAATATTAATATTTGAATATTAATATCAATTATCGATTAATGAATTTAATCGTTTAAAAATCATATAAATGTGATTTTAAAGTATTAAAAACACTTTGATATATTATAAATATATTATAATATTGTGACATGTATTTTATTAATAATTGGTATTAAATAAATATTAATGATTAAGGAATTATGTGGTATTTAATTCATTTAAATACGTTATTAATGATCGAAAAATTGAGATAAATGGTAATAATTATCTGAAAATTATTGCAAGTCTATGAAAATTATCTTGACTAATAAGAAAATTATTTGTGATAATTGTTTAGTGTTTAGCCAGAGTTTAATTGAACTTAAACTCGTGAATTTTCTGACTAGACCGTCAGAATGATATAATTGTGTCGGTTTCAACTCGAATTTGCAATAGTTTGACTTGATCTTATGTCTTATGTGTATAATAGGTGATAGGATTATATGTTATATGTTTAGGTTATTCTATGTATATATATAACAAGTATTATCTTTGTGATGATATTATTCTAATATTGGAGATCTATATTATTAATATTAGGTCTCGGATGAAGCTTATTATATTGTGTTTACTGGTAATCAATCGGTTCGGTGAAGTTTCTTTTTACTTAACTCTACTAAGAGTGGTTTCATTCGGTTATGCTTATGGTTAATCATTTCTGATTGCCATGTTGAATTGTACTCTGTACATATTACATGTATAAGTCAGGTATGAAAGGCTGATCACCTTCATTACCAGTTGGTCCAGATATATTATTGTTCCTGTTTAATACTTGTTCAGTCAAAATTTTGTTCATGCTAATTCACAAATACATTGTGAAGGATAGCCAGCTTATTATTCAGACTCTTTCAATCATGATATATCTTTAAATTGTTTTAAAACTTGCTGGGCAACTTTCATGCTCACCCTTGCTATATCATGATAAACATTGCAGATAAGGCGAATGCGTTCGGATACAGGAAAAGGATAATGCCAAGTTCAGCTTGGGATAGAATGTGCAGCTAATTTGTAAAAGTAGTTTTGATTAGTATTGTTATATGTTAGATAGTTTATGAATTGTGTATAAGTTAAGGTTACTCGATTTTGGGGAAAAGTATGTAAGTTTAATGTATAAACAATTTATGTTTATATCTTTTGCAACAGTTATAGAAATAGTGTATCGGATCCGCGGTGATTTCGGACCGGATTCGAGGGCGCTTCTGATTAGTATCAAAAAGTTGTTGGTTATGAACCTTAGGTAGGAATACTTGAGACTAATAACCGCAGTGATTAGGATAAGTACTAACTCAAATAGAGTTAGTGTATCGGTAAGATTCAAAGACGAATCTCGGCGGGGTATAATTTACAAAGTTCCTTAACTCTGATAATAAAGTTGAATAGTAGTGATGAACAGATAGAGTCTAAAAGACTAAGAGTACAATGATAGAAGATCGAAAAGCAAAACGATCACAGAATAGAAATGAATCATAATATATACGATGAGATCACCCCGTGATCTGATATGGATTGAGAGAATGATTGACAAAACTTACATCAAGATTAACGTGTGTGTTTATGAATTGAATGCGAGAATCGGTAAAGGATTATGAATACGAGTTGAATGAAATTCAGTATTGAGAAGGGAGTTAAGATTAATTAGGTGGGGATTTCAATTGAGGACTCATGTCAGCAGCTGAGTTGTATGATTCTTCGTATGGGAGTTGAATTATATTTGGTGTGAAAACCACTTAGTTTATGGCACTGATAATCATTGAAATGTCTGTGTTGCGCTATTTGCTATATGCATGTTGAGAATGTGATTCTTTTCTCATGTGTGTAACAGATAGATAGGTGATAGGTAGAGAATATCAGGTAAAGTACAAGTTCTTAAGACTCATACTTATGGTACGATCGTGACTCAAAATTATATGAAATGTTTATGAACCCCTCAGCAAATGGACGCCAAAGGTCTGTCTAGGACAAGTTCTTAAACACATATGATTGTGGAAAGTTCCTGAACTCATAAGTGTGGTAAGTTTGACGAACTGGGTTTAGTTTTGTGTGAATGGAGTATTAAGGATAATAGGAATAGATAGACTGTTTAAGCAAATGATTATTAGTGGAGACATAGGTTTTCCAAAATTCCTAGCTATGCTTTGAACTTGAACTTTTGGACATCAAGCTAAATCGCACTATGTGCTTTAAAAAAAAATGTGTGTGTAGACTAAGTAATCATTTTTGGAACGGTTTAAAGTACAGTCTATGCTAATTGTTTCAGCTAGACAAAGATGATTTGAAATATCAAAGTATATTTTTATTTATCACTTATGTACCATGTAACCTGGTGCAGAGATGATAAAAAGTTGATGGAGTTGTAAATGCAGGAATACATAGTGTTGAATTGATCTAAAATCGTTGTTCCATTATTGTATGATGTGTTATGACAAAGTCATATGATGACGGAATCCTTTAAGCGAATTTGTAAATCTGATGCGACATCATAGCGTCATTCTCAAAAATATTTTCAAAAATTTTAATTTGCCAATGGGGTTTGGCTACACCTAAATAATTGATTGAATTGAATTATTGATATGAGTCTGTCTTATTCGATTCATTAGACTAATGTTTATGAAAACTCTAAGTGTTCATTGAAAGAAATTCCCGAACCAAATTGTTTTGGTGCGGAATCTAATAAGGCCGGAAAAATTTTGTGCCTATGGCGAGAGGCGAAAGCAGAGTTGACGAAGTACTTGATAAATCACAGGGCATATCGGGTTAATTACCCACTATATCAGTAAGTTATGACGGTTTCTTGGAGGAATTTCCATATAACCTTTGCGAAAATGATAGAGAATAGTCTAGAAAACCCTCAGCAATACTTGAAATTTTTACTCTGGTGAGAAATGTATTGGGTAGCATGTGATGCTGTGTATGAATGATGTATGGTGTAAGGTAAATTTCGAGGACGAAATTTTTAGAAGAAGGGGTGAATGTGACGACCCAAGAATTTAGAAAAATTATTTAAATCTTAAATTATTGAATAAAGGTTAAATAATAAACCTAGACAGAAAATAAGTGTATGCGTTTGATATTTTTGGGAAGGAATTTTGAGGATTTCAAAATTCTGTGAAGGATTTTGGTGAATTATTCAGGATTAAGTCTATATGTGAATATGATCTGTGTATATGGTCATTTATGTGTGCAGAATGTGGTTATGGGTCAAGGGTTGACCAGATAAATTTTATCAAAGTTGAACCCTAATATTATTAGAACGTCAACGTTCAGTTAGAAAATTCTTGCAATTTATAAGAAACCCTAATTTTATGGTTTAAAACCCTAATTGTTCTGTCAGGAACCCTATTGTACGGTTATGGAATTAATTGCTAAATTAGTAATTTTAATTAGGAATTATTTAATCCTAATTGTCAATAATGATTTATAATTGGGAAATTAGAATATAATTTGAAAATCCTAATTATAATTTACAGATATTAATTTTCTACTTAGAAAACCTAAATTTGAAAATATCAAAAAATTGATTTTGGGAACCTTATGTTTTAACCCTAAGGGTTAAACCCTAATAGTCAAACCCTAAGGGTTGTAGTCAATGTCTAGAATGCCCTTGAAATTAAAAGTGAAATTACCAAAATGCCCTTTTTGTTCCATTTGGTGAATTATTGCTAGAGAATCCTACCATATCTTGCAAGTCAATAATTGCAACTTAGATATTGGCTATAACATCATCACATCAGCCCCTAAATACCAGCCATTTCCAATTTGCATCAATTATTATCAATAATTAAAGAGAGAGAAAGAGTCACTTTACTCTCATTTTCTCCATAGCCATCCTCTCTCTCTCTAAATTCGGGTATGAGGGTGAAAAGGAGTGTGAAGCTCAGATAATATCACATCTAGCAAGTCAAGAACAGATTCAAGAAGTCAGAATCAAAATCAAAGCCTAAAAGTGGTAAAAACCCTAATTCTTAGAAATCCTTTGATCTTATGTTATTTGTTGTAATTCATTGTTTAAAGTTGTGTATTATAATGCTATTGAGTGATCTGGGTTGTAATAACATGGATCCATAACATCAAAGTACACGAAAATGAAGTTTTAAAATTTCTGGAAAAATTTTGAAAAATGGCCTGACAACCATATGTCAGAGTCCGTAGATCATTGTATGTTACGTGTTAGTGTTGTTTTATGTAATGAATCTGTATTATGCTATGTGTTCTTCACTCTGGAACTTGAATCAGGCCTATATCATTTCTAGATCAAAAGTTATAGATGGTAAAACATGGTTGACCGACCATGCGAGACTGTTTCTGGGCAAACCCAGAATTTTCAGATTCTGACAACGACTTTTGAGGCCTTAATCTTGCTTCTGTTATGTTATTTGATCATGTTGTTGCTTTAAGGTTGTATTCTGACATGAGATCTACACTTCCAAGTCATTATCTTACCCGGATCATGCATCAGATCTTAGAAATTCACGGTCGAATAAATAATTGACCGATCGTCGGCCATATGAACTTTTTGGAAAACCTAGAAAGTTCAAGATTCGGTTCTTGATCACTACTTTGACCAGCCATGATTTCTTTTATATATTGTTATTAGATCTAGATGTTGATATTTTATTGTAGCCGGATATCTCCTCTACAAGAATGAGCCTTTAGATCACATAAAAGACTCATAGATTCCAAAGTATAAAGCATCAAATTAGGTACCTTGAATCTGGTAAACCCAGAATTCTAAGAACAGGTCTCTGACAATACGTTTCAGAGCTTAGATCTTATTGTTGTGATATGTTATGGCCAAGTAATCAGTTTTTGGTGATAATCATGCACTTTTACTACAATTTTAAGATGAATTTCAGCCCAGAAAACCTTACAAACACAGATCTACATACAGTCAAACTACCTACCTTAGCCACTGACAGGGTTTCTGGGTTTAGGCTCAAGAACACCTATAGCGACAATTTCGTTGCTATAGGGCCCTTTAACGACACTTGTTTTCGAAAAATAATTTATTTTATTTAATAAATAGAAAAAAATGGTTTTTAATTATTAAAAATACATAATAAATTATAAAATATTATTTTAAAGCCTGAAAATTAGTTTTTAATTATTTTGAGTATATTTCAAAAATATTTAGTATTTTTGGAATATAAAAAAATATTATTTATTTAATTATAATATTAAATAAATTATTTAAAAATTTTTTTAATTCATTAAAATCAAATTATGGTGTTAGAAAATATTTTAAGTTATTTTTGATGACTTTTAATATTTTGTGATGAATATCATTAATAATTTATTATTAATGGTAATTAATTTATTTAATGAATATATTAGATAAATTATAGAAAAATAGAATTAATGCTTTAAAAATCATATAAAAATGATTTCACTATTATAAAAATATTTGAAGTTATAAACTATAACTTTTGATATTTTATCATGAAAATATTGATATTTTAATATTAATATCAATTATCGATTAATGAATTTAATCGTTTAAAAATCATATAAATGTGATTTTAAAGTATTAAAAATACTTTGATATATTATAAATATATTATAATATTGTGACATGTATTTTATTAATATTTGGTATTAAATAAATATTAATGATTAAGGAATTATGTGGTATTTAATTCATTTAAATACGTTATTAATGATCGAAAAATTGAGATAAATGGTAATAATTATCTGAAAATTATTGCAAGTCTATGAAAATTATCTTGACTAATAAGAAAATTATCTGTGATAATTGTTTAGTGTTTAGCCAGAGTTTAATTGAACTTAAACTCGTGAATTTTCCGACTAGACCGTCGGAATGATATAATTATGTCGGTTTCAACTCGGACTGCAATAGTTTGACTTGATGCTATGTCTTATGTGTATAATAGACTGATAGGATTATATGTTATGTGTTTAGGTTATTCTATGTATATATATATAACAGTATTATACTATGATGATATTATTCTAATATTGGAGATCTATATTATTAATATTAGGTCTCAGATGAAGCTTATTATATTGCGTTACGGTAATCAACGGTTCAGGCAAGTTTCTTTTTACTTAACTCTACTAAGAGTGGTTTCATTCGGTTATGCTTATGGTTAATCATTTCTGATTGCCATGTTGAATTGTACTTTGTACATATTACATGTATAAGTCAGGTATGAAAGGCTGATCACCTTCATTACCAGTTGGTTCAGATATATTATTGTTCCTGTTCAATACTTGTTCAGTCAAAATTTTGTTCATGCTAATTCACAAATACATTGTGAAGGATAGCCAGCTTATTATTCAGACTCTTTCAATCATGATATATCTTTAAATTGTTTTAAAACTTGCTGGGCAACTTTCATGCTCACCCTTGCTATGCCAACCGAGGTTAGGAGTTTTTTGGGGTTAGCGGGTTACTATAGAAGGTTCATCCAGGACTTTTCTAAATTAGCTACTTCGTTGACAAATCTGACTAGGAAGTCGGTGAAGTATGAGTGGACGGGAAAGTCTTAGCGTAGTTTTCAAGAACTAAAAAGGAGGTTGAGTGAGGCACCTGTATTATCTTTACCAGATGACATAGGAAATTTTGTAGTTTATAGTGATGTTTCGTATAGAGGACTAGGTTGCGTGCTTATGCAGCATGGCAAGGTCATTGCGTATGCATCACGTTAGTTAAAGGATTATGAGAAGGTCCATCCTACTCATGACCTAGAACTGGCAGATGTAGTGTTTACGTTAAAAATATGGAGACATTATTTATACGGGGAGAAGTATGAGATATACACGGACCACAAAAGTCTGAAATATATCTTCACACAGAAGGAGTTGAACATGAGGTAGAGAAGGTGGTTAGAGTTGATAAAAGATTATGACTGCGATATCTTATATCATCCGGGCAAGGCGAATGTAGTAGCCGACGCATTAAGTCGGAATGGTAGAGAAAAGTTGTCAATGTTAACGACTCAGAATGAGTTGATAACGGAGATGACCAGGATGGAATTAGAAGTTAAGTTGCCAAGTGAAACAGCAGAGATGTTATTCTCAATAGAGACTTGACCAACGATAGTGGAACGGGTTAAGGAAGTACAGCTAAGTACTGAAGAATGCGAGCGGATGAAAGAGATAAGGAAGGATGACATGAAGACTAAGTATAACCTTGATAAAGAAGGTTTACTTCGTTTTGAAGGAAGAATTTGGGTTCCAAATAATTCCAAGCTGAAAGAAGAGATTATGTGTGAGGCCCATAGTTCGAGGTACTCGATACATCCTGGTAGTACTAAGATGTATCAAGACCTTCGTCAGAACTTTTGGTGGCCGAACATGAAAAGGGAGATTACAGAATATGTTTGTAAGTGTTTAACTTGTCAGAAAGTTAAGGCTGAACACCAAAGACCGAGTGGATTGATACAAACACTGGAGATTCCGGAGTGGAAATGGGAGCATATCACCATGGACTTTGTGGTGGGACTTCCAATGACAAGAAAGGATACGATGCTATTTGGGTAATAGTGGATCGGTTAACTAAATCGGCTCATTTTCCACCAATAGGAGTTAGGTATAACCTAGAGAAGTTAGCTAAGCTTTATGTTAAGGAAATCATTTCCATACATGGAGTACCTATTTCGATTGTGTCAGATTGTGATCCACGATTCACGTCAAACTTTTGGCGGAGTTTGCTAGAACAAATGAGAATACAGTTAAGACTGAGTACGGGGTATCATCCACAAACGGATGAACAAAGAGAACAGACAAATCAAATGCTAGAGGATATGTTAAGATCTTGCGTTATAGATTTCAAGGGGGTTTGGGACGAACATCTACCTCTGGTAGAGTTCGCTTGCAATAATAGTTTTCACGCTAGTATAGTCATGCTGCCTTACGAAGCGTTGTATGGAAGGAAGTGCAGAACACCACTTTGCTGGGATGAAGTAGGTGAACGTTGAATGTTAGGACCTAAAATGGTACAACAAACGGCAGACATGGTGAAGTTGATAAGAGCTCGATTAGTAGCAGCTCAAGATAGACAACGAAAGTATGCAGATCCTCATCGAGAGAAGAGGGAATTTGAAGTAGGGTCTTATGTTTTTCTAAAAGTATCACCTTGGAAAGGGAAGATACGTTTTGGAAAGAAAGGGAAGTTAAGTCCGAGGTTTTTAGGACCTTTTGAGATTTTAAGAAGGGTAGGAGAGGTAGCTTATGAAGAGGCCTTACCTCCAGAAATGGAAAGAATACACAATGTGTTTCATATGTCTGTGTTGCGTCCTTATAAACCGTACTACAAGCACGTAATAGAGTATGAATCTATTCAGGTAGAAAAGGACTTAACGTATAAAGAAATTCTGATTCAGATTATTGATTGGAAGGAACAAGTCTTGAGAAATAAAGTAATACCTTCAGTAAAGGTAATTTGGAGTAACAACGATGCTGAAGAAGCAATGTGGGAGCTCGAAAGTAAAATGAAGGAAAAGTTTCCTCATTTGTTTATGTAAGAATAGCGAGATTCTGGGGACAGAATCCTTATAAGGAGGGAAGAATGTAACGCCCGAGATTTTTGAATTTTCAATGAATTAAATTTTTATTTGATTATGTGGATTAAATGAATTTAATTGAGTAATTATGTGAGTAAGATGTTCGAAGGTCGTTTTATAACCTAGAATGTGTGGATGTGGTTAGTATTCTGGCTTTGTGCTATAATTAATTATCAAGACAAGAACGAAGGTTTTCCGAGAATGTTTGCGTAAAAACACTATTCATCCGATTTCGTTTAGAGCTAGGGTTTGAGATTTTGAGAAACGCGTAATGTTAGAATATTACGATTGTATGGAATATCCAATAATAATTCTGTTATGGCAAACGAAGTTTTCGCCTGCGGACTTAAAACCTAAGGGTTTAGTATATTGATTTCCGAGAAGGAAATGAAACGTGTGGAAGAAATTGTGTTAGGGTTAAGGCATGTGTTATACAATTAAGATATTATTTAGTATCTATGTATAATATGATGAGTCAATACGGAGTACAATACAATAATCATGCTAGTATTATATGGAAAGAATACGTGAAGTATACGTAGGGAATACGAGTTGTATTCTAGAATTAAGTTAAGACTTAATGTTAATTCATTTGGTTGGATTATCTTTAGCCCAATTAATTGAATGATCAAGCCCAAGGGATTAAGTAGTAAGCCCAAGTCAAGGCCCAAGATTAGATTGGTTAAGCCCAATGCAAGAAAACTGAACCGTGGATCGAACCGACGGGTCACCGAATGGGTAAAACCCTGGGGCAACCCATGGGGATGAACCATGGGCAAGGTGGGCCGGCCACTTGGTGTGCAAGGCAAGCACATCACTTGGTCACCAAGTATTTTACTTGGTGACAAAGTGGTAAATAAGTAAGGAGGTGGGGAGATGGACAATTTTGCCCCTCATTTGGTTTTCTATATATACAAAGCTAGGTTGGTCATTTAGAGTTTTGACAAAGCTTGTCTAACATATTTGAGAGAAAGAAAAGAGCTAGAAACTTATAATCCTTCTACTTCCAAGCAAACCATTAGACGTTTATCAAGAACGTTAACTACTTCAAAGGTAAATTCTCATAAACCGTAATCTTCATCTTCTTCAATTTCTTTCTCATAGAAGAATCGTAGATGGGTGGAGCATGTTTATTGAGGAGAGATAAGGATGCCTAGTAATGACCAAATCATTGATAGGTCATGACCAAATAGAAATCGTAAGTGGTTACGTGAGTTAAAACCATAAAAAGTCTTGAACGTGAACTTAGTTTTGAATGAATGTTTAAGAATCGATATAGTTAAGGAATGTGCCCATTGCTTGGTTAGGATGTAGATATGAAGTCCATGGAATATTCCATGTAATTTGGCTTAGAGAACATTAGTAATGAAGTTATGGCGGATTTTGCGAAAATAGACATTAAACGTCGAAAACGTATGATGTCCGGATTAAAGGTTAAAAGTTGTCGTGTGACTTAAAAACATTGGTTTCCAATGTCAACACGTGAGATAAGGTAATTAAGAGTCATTGGCGAAAGAATCATCGCATTCTGACTTATAACGAAGAAAACAAGTATTGAACAGACGAAAACGTTAAACGAACGCTTAAAAATGAACTTAAAGGTGAATTCCGAGTTAACGAATTCTAAAAGGTAAAATTCTTATACGAACACGTAAAGGATGTAATTTGTGACTTGTAGGAATTCGAATGGGTCAATTCGGGTGTAAAATGAACAAATTAGGAAGCCGAGAGTTTCGTTAAGAAACTAAACTATTTTAATAACTGGGTGCATGAGTTCGGTAGGCGCATGAAGACCAAACCCCATGTTTACGCCCGCCATGCATGCATGCCGCTATGGCCGAAAGAAAATTAAAAGGTCTGGAGACTCGCGCCGTAGAGCGAGAATTTGTGCATGGACTCATGTACGCAAATACCAAGTCCCGGAAAAACCTCTGAGAGTGAGTGCGCAACGCCAATCAGTAATGTAAGAGAGGTGTCATGACAGAACGCCGATAGTAGAAAAATGTTGACCAAGTCAGTTTTTGTTCCATTTTGAATGAAGGCTTAATGTAAGACATTGAAGGTACTTAATGTATATTATAAGACTTACCTTAACTCACTTATAAGGTGTTAATGTAAGAAGATCTAGTAAGGTTTAATAGTAATTAAATGAAGAACACTAAGACATAATAAGTGAACCATGAATGACGTTCAACGTTGTTAGTTAACCAGTAATGATCGAATGTCGTCTAAGGATGTAAGAACGTTAATGAAACGTAACGAAGTATAGAAAGTTGAATCGACTTTATTAACAGAGTTAATTCAAATAAAATGTAGAAGAGAAAGAAGTTGGTTAGAAACGTAAAGTTAGTTTGTTTGATAACTAATTATAGTGTGCTATGTGAATGTATCATGTAGATCCTGTAAAGACTGAGAATAGTTGAATTGTAAATTCGAAGACGCTTGAAGGAAAGTCTTTCTTAACGCTTGTCTGACCTTCGTGTTAGCCAAGTTTTTACGTGATGCATGTTATACAATGCATGAATGGTAATAAGGAAAGAGTCGATGCTTGTTTTATTCTGACTAGACAAGTATTGGAGAGTTGATTGATTTGTTTACATGTCTGTTGATATAGAACTGTTAACGCTATCCTATGCCAAGTATTTTGTACGGATGAGAAGGTAAGTTTGTCTATGTACAAAGAAAAGTATTTTCATCGATTATTCGATGGGCACGCGAGGTTGCCAAATGTTGAACGTAAATACGTTTAACGTAAGAGTGTTGATCAACATAGAGTACAATAGGTTGATCACCTAGAAGTGCTCGTAAGTAAATACGGGTGGATGGCCTTAGTATCGGATATCCTTTTCAAGTATGAAAACGAAAAGAGTATATTCATTTTCTATTGACCGGTTCATCATTCCTAAGCTATTATTTATGCTCTAGAATTGTTGTAGGAGAAGTATTAGTCAAATGTTTCATAATGCTTCTTAGATAATTTTTCAGATATAGAAATAAAGCATGTATTTATTGATGTGATATTTATATGATTCGTTGTTAAGACTTGCTGAGCTAGTTATGCTCATTCTTGCTTGAACCATATGTTTGCACCTAAAGCCGAACGAACTGAGAGTTCTAAGAGAGATAAAGGCAAGGCTAAGATGCACAATTAATCGTCCTATAATAGACTAGTGTATTTGTATGTAATATACTCATGAATAACAACGAATGTATTCGGTTATGAACCTGGGAAAGGATTTATTACAAATGTTATACAAAGATAGTAATTACACTCATTTTGTTGTTATCTCAATGGAATAATTGTATGGATTGTAGTATCGTGGAGCACCATCTGTCGGGTTGGAAGATACCAAGATTTGGGGGCGTCACACCCATTGCCACATATTGATGACCTGTTTGACCAGTTGCAAGGCGCCAAATTCTTTTCAAAGATCGATCTTCATTCCGGTTATCATCAGTTAAAGATTAAAACCGATGACATTCCAAAGACGGTTTTCAGAACTCGGTATGAGCATTATGAATTCTTAGTCATGTCCTTTGAATTGACTAATGCTCCTGCTGCCTTCATAGATATGATGAACCGAGTATTCAAGGAATATTTGGATCATTTTGTGGTTGTCTTTATTGATGACATTCTCATATATTCCAAAATCCGTGAAGATCATGAGCAACACTTGAGGCTGATACTCCAAAAGCTTCGTGAAAACAAGATTTATGCCAATTTAAAGAAATGCGAGTTCTGGCTTGAAGAAGTAGCATTCCTTGGGCACGTAGTATCAAGTCATAGAATATCTGTTGACCCAACAAAGATTGAAGCAATACAAAGCTGGGAGCAACCTAAATCAGTAACCGAAGTACGTAGCTTTCTCGTCTTAGCTGGTTATTATCGGAGATTCGTAGAAGGGTTTTCTCGAATCGCTACTCCATTAACTCAGTTGACTCGGAAAGATACAAAATTCGGTTGGAACGAGGAATGTGAGAAGAGTTTTCAAGAACTCAAGAGAAGACTCATTTCAGCACCTGTTCTGACAATACCATCTGGCTCGGAGAGATTTGTCATCTACAGTGATGCTTCGGGCAAATGATTAGGATGTGTTCTCATGCAACATGGGAAAGTCATAGTCTCTACCTCTCGACAACTCAAAGAATATGAGAGGAATTATCCTACTCATGATTTAGAGTTGGCAGCTGTTGTCTTCGCACTTAAAATTTGGAGGAATTACTTGTATGGGGAGAAAGTGGAGATCTTTACGGATCATAAAAGGCTCAAATATTTCATCACCCAAAAGGAACTCAACATGCGGCAACGACGTTGACTTGAACTGTTGAAAGATTATGATCATACCATTCAATACTGATAAGTGGATTTTATATACACTTATCCGGTATCTTTTACTTGAATTAGTTGCTTATATTTATGTGTCTTAGTTACTTTTCATGCATTTTGTGTTCATTTTGTAGGTTATACGTTTGGGAGCGGTGTGAGCGACTATTGGTAAGGAAAAGCAAAGAAAATGCAAAGAAAAGCAAACCGGACATCATTTGGGCTTTCATATTTACTTCATGTTCTTGGTTTGGAACTTAGCTTACATTGAAGAGCATCATCTTAGCTTTCCGAAACATTTTGAATCATTCCAATCGGAGTTCGGATGCAAGAGTTATGATCGTTGTACCAACGGACGTCGAACGTCATGGTTTTAGGTGGTCATTTGCATAGCAGTTACTTCCAGCTCAATTTCAGCCTTCATCCGCCCAGGATTTCTCAATCCTCAAAGAATGAAAGTTGTAGATCTCGTCGATATCTTCGATTTTATAGGTGGAAGGCCCCGTAACTCTTCCCGGATCAAACGTTATGGCCATTTTCCCAAAGGACGTCGGAGCAGAAAATGTCAGAACTTGGGGCTGACGTGCAAGGCGCCCAAAATAGGTATGCTTGCAGCGCCGGGCGCTGGGGAGCAGTGTCTGATCATCAAGACCAGCGTTGGGGCGCTGGGGGAAGGGCTTGGTGCGGCCTGAACGCGTTTTGGGCGAATTTTGACACCTTTTTGACTCTAAATAGGATTGAGTTTGTTCCTAAGCTAAAAATTGGACTTGTAACCTATAAATAAATGGTGTAAGGCATAAAATAGAGGGGGATTACATAGCTTAGCTTAGAAAAAACACTCCATTAGATTAGAATATAAACCCTAATTCTTAATTAGACATTGGAGATTGAAGCAAATTTAAGAACACTGAAGATCAAGAGCAAGAGTAAGAGGGGCGCATCAAATTTTCTAACAACAGATTCTATTCTTTTCTCTTATCATACTTTTATCTTTTAATGTCTATTCAGTTGTGGATTCTTGGTTTTCATTCATTTATTATGAACTAACTCTTTTATTAAGATTTTAATTGAACCTTTTATGTTTATGAATTAATTATTTGATTTATTTCAATTATTTATGTCAAGGTGAATTGTTTATCTTGTCTTGTGCTTATTGCTTAATTATTTGATCAGTAATTACCTTGTTACTCTAGAAGGAATTGAAAGAGGAATTCTAGGGTTAGAACTGGGCATGATATCATGTGACTTAGTTATTTGCAAAGTGAATAATTAGGTTTGTGAATTGAATGGAAATATCTGTTCACCGCATGCAACACAAGGAATTGGGATTAGAAGGAGTTTAATTCAATTGTTTTGCATAGGAATATAGCAAGATTAATCTGGATTAAATAGAAGTCATTTGATCACTTGGAAAAGGACTTTTGGCATTTGAGAATTCATGTTAATAATTTAGTAGGCATAATAATTGGGATAATTGGATAATTGGTTTATAGTTCATAATTAGGGATATTGGAGTCTTAGCCTTTATTTATTTGAATTCATTTATAAAGTAACCTAGTTTTAATTGGTTAATTTAGTTTTCTTAATTAGAAAAATCACGATTTGAGATTGTTTAAATAAAATTAGTTTGGTTAAGAATTAGTACTTGGTGATTTTTATTAAATAATTCCTCGTGGGAACGATACTTTTCTTATCACTTTATTACTTGTTGACCGTGTACACTTGCACGTATTCATTGATTGCAAAATCAATCAACAAATACCATCCTGGTAAAGCGAACGCAAGAGATGGTATTTAATGAGTAGGAGAGATCATATGGGGGTGAGTGCAATCACCACAACACAAAGGCCTATTTTGTATGACTTGCAAAGGATGGAGATAGAGTTAAAGACTCCAAGGACCCATGTGATGATGGAAAATATACGAGTAGAACCGACTTTAATCGATAAAATTAAAGCTGCTCAAGCTACAAACCTGGAGCTGATGCGTATGACGAAGAAAGTACAAGAAGGTGCTATGCCGGAAGCAAGAATCGATGAAGAAGGAATACTTCGAGTCAACTCCAGACTTGTGTTCCTAACAACCCTGATTTAAAGTATAAAATCATGATGGAGGAGCACAACACACCGTTTGCAATCCATCTTGGGAGTACCAAAATGTATCATGATCTTTGACAAACATTTTAGTGGAGCAAAATGAAGAGAGAGATAGCGGAGTTTATCTCAAGGTGTTTAACTTGTCAACGAGTCAAGGCGGAGCATCAAGTATAAAAAGGTCCATTGCAACCACTTGAAATTCCAGAATGGAAGTGGGAGCACATTACCATGGATTTCGTTACTGGTCTTCCCAAGGTTTCTCAAGACATAGATGCAATTTGGGTCATTGTTGATAGATTGACCAAGTCTGCTCACTTCTTACCTATACGAGAAACTTATACACTTGAACGTCTTGCTCAGATGTACATAAATGAGATTGTAAGACTGCATGGTATGCCAGTATCCATAGTTTCTGATTGAGACCCAAGATTCACTTCACAATTTTGGGTTAGTTTGCAGAAAGCTATGGGCATGGATTTATGATTTAGCTCGGCATATCATCCTCAGACGGACAGGCAGTCGGAGAGGACTATTCAAACTCTTGAAGATCTATTAAGACTCTGTGTCCTTGACTTCAAGAGAAGTTGGGACATGTTCTTACCATTGGTGGAGTTTTTCTACAACAACAGTTATCAAGCAAGTATTGGCATGGCTCCATTTTAGGCGTTGTATGGAAGAAAGTGTCATTCTCCATTATGCAGGGATGAGATGGGTGAAGCAACGTTGTGTGGGACTGGAGTTAGTACGTATGACTACAGAAAGGATTCAAACGATCTGACAACGTATAAAAACCTCACAAGATCGACAAAAGAGTTATGTTGATCTTCATCGAAAGGACGTATAATTCGATATTGGAGATCATGTGTTGTTACGTGTTGCTCCATAGAAAGGAGTTACGAGATTTGGAAAGAGAGGAAAGCTCAATCCTCGATTCATTGGCCCATTTTTAATCCTCGATCGAGTAGGAACTGTGGCCTATAAACTCGCCTTACCGCCAAGTATGTCTCGTGTTCATAACGTTTTTCACATATCCATGTTACGCAAATATGTGAAAGACCCGAACCACATTATTGAGTTAGAACCGGACAAAATAGCGGAAGATTTAACGTATGAAGAGGTTCCTGTTAAAATCTTGGATAAAAAGAAACATATTCTATGCTCCAAGGTTATACCTAAAGTCAAAGTTTTGTGGAGAAACCACGATGTTTAGGAAATGACCTAGGAGTTAGAATCTGAAATGAAATCAAGTTATCCTTACCTCTTCGATATACCAGGTACATACCCTAATTTCGAGGACGAAATTTCATAAGAAAGGGAGGTTGTAAGACCCCAACTTTTATGAATAAAGAATAATTTTCTCGAATTATATTTTTTTAATATTATGCTGTGGATTTGATATAATGTTATAGTTGTGGGTAATATTTACAAATTTTGCAAAGTAAGCAAGTGGTTATATAATATTCGATTGGTCGGGGAATATTCGTTTTAATAGGGAATATTCGTACGATGGCATAATCATTGGTGGACCCCATAATAGAAGTATTGTCGTAGTTAGAAAACGACATAATTATCTTTTTATAAAAATAACGGCGAAAGTTTTACCGTTAAAACTGTTGAACTACCCGGTAGTAAAAGTACAGTAATACGCGTTGTTGCATAGTAGCACACGATATTGATTATTGATGCTTACGTGAGAAGTCCCTTAGTTATACTCAATTATTGCTACAGTAATTGATGCATCATATCTCTCATATTATTGATTCAATTATTGTCACAGTATCATCTGCATAAAATGTTATATTATTAAATCAACAATTGAGACAACAAAGTTATTCATATTATTATTTGCAATATTGACAATGTCTAGAAGTTCTGTCAATGAGAGATTTGGTCACCTAATTGCGCGCCAATAAGGAGAAATCTTTATCGAAAAGGCCCCTCTTTCCTGGGAACGATCTGGTTGTTAAATATGATGAATTATAATATTAATGATGAATAAGTTCGTGTTGGTTAAAGAAGAAATGGATAGTTCCATTGTGTTGGAATTATTATTGTTAGTGAAAATCGACAGTTATTTCAATAATAATTGATGTCTGGAGGTTATGTTGACCAATCGGGTAATTAACCGGATAAATGAGCAATTAATTGCTATTAATTCACATGATTATAACTATTTATTCACATGTGTGTACTATTGATTCACATTCTTGTACTATTAGGGGAGTTAGTGCAAGATTGATAACACTTGCATGACTAAGTTAAAAATAGAGGTATAGATGGAGGTACTATACTGTACTTCGTATTTTCACATGATTATAACTATTGATTCACATGATTGAACTATTGATTCACATTATTTTCTATTAGGGGAGGTGGTGCAAGTTTGATAATACTTGCAGGACTAAATTAAAAATGAAGAAAAAGAGGAAGATATTATACTATAATTTTCCGAGCCCCAAAACGTGTAATTATCGAAATTATATTTTCCTATAAATAGAAGCTCATTCTTTCTTCATTTCTCACCAATTCGCTAAAGCTATAGAGCAATTATTATAGAGAGAAATTATAGAGAGAAAGAAGAAGAGAAGTCTGCTACCTCACTATTCCAAAGATCCGCCTTCTTTCTAAGGTAATGGGTATTATTCTTTCATTATTCATGAAGAGAGTTATTTTCTTTCAATACTGTAAGGGTTGTTATTCCATTCTTTATTATTATGTTGGAATACCACTGCATACGCAAAATACACCGCATACATGGTGAAATTCTTACATTATTCCATTCTTTATTATTATGTTGGAATAACATGTCTATGCGGTCTATCGCATGCCTGGTGAATTCTGTTGTTATTCCATTCTTTATTATTCTGTTGGAATATCCTGTCTATGTGGATTACGCTTGACCTGGTTCCATTCTTTATTATTATTCGTTGAATAACCTCGTTGCATGCGGGATTACGCCTTTCTTTCAATTCTTCATTATTCCATTCTTTATTATTCTGTTGGAATAACATGTCTATAGGGGTTACCGCATGCATGGTGAATGATCCTTCGTATTCATTCCTTATTAAATTGTGAAAATGATCTGTCTACGTGTATTACCACATGGCGTGCAAAAATCCATTTGCGGTTTCATATATTCTATTATACTCAGTTGGTTAATGTTTTGGTTTCTATACTCCATGAAATTAGTGGAATATCCTTGATATTTGCGCTTCATCCAGTATCTTTTCATGGAAATATTCTTCTGAGCATTCTTGAATTTTACTTCACAAAGAAGTATCATGTTGACAATTTGGACGTTATTGATTTCTGGATAAATTAAAATTATAAATCTTTAAAATTTATCCTTGAACTTGTTTTATTGAATTATTATGTCATTGTCATCATCCTTATGCTTATATTGTGATTAAAGTCATATTTGGATTACATGCATAGATGGACTTGGTATAATTATGACCAGGGATTATTCGGTATAATCATGACCGTAATGTGATGAATGATGTGGTAAAAGTCCTCATTGGCCTGTAGTTCATTAATGGACAGTTGTTGGTATGATTATGACCAGGGATTATTCGGTATAATCATGACCATTGATGAGTACATAAATATCCTTGGCCGTGATGCAAGGATGATTCGATTTTATTTATAAAGCTGAGTCTCAGCAATAAAGTTGATGAAAGACTTTTTAAAGCATAGAAGATAGTAGATTTTATGCTCTACTTGACTCTTCTAATGGATTGCTTGTTCATCTATGAGCTAAACTTGTTGTCTATTATATTTTATCGCTTAACATTGTTGAAGGCTAATGATAATTTATTCTACATTATCTTAGTCATATTATTTCTTCTTGGGCTAGTTGAGCTCACCTTTCTTTTCTTTATTCTCTTCGTGAAATGAGAACATAGCAGGGGACTAGTCGAGGAACCAGAGTGACGGTCCAGATGATAGTATTAGTAGTCCTCACTATTCTGTTAAATAGTGTGACAATAAATGTAATGAGGACTCCATTGAGTGTGGATATTGTCTAGATGACAATATTCTTATTAAAACTCTTAGATTATGTTTTGTTGTATTTTACATGACTGTTGTATAATTAAGTTGTATTTGAATTTTGTACCATGTATTTAGCGACTCAAGATGGGTGATGTATACCTGTTTTGGGGGCGCCACAATCAACCACCACGAAACACCTCAACGGGGGATCAAAAATGTAAATAAAGTCAGTAAGCAATCAACCGCAAAAGTAAACTCCAAAGTGACGAAATGTAAAGAAAGCCATAAAATGATCAACCGCCAAGAAGTAAACTCGTGCAAGATTTAATGGAGATATATATATATATATATATATATATATATATATATATATATATATATATATATATATATATATATAAAAGTGATAAACGCACTAGATGTAAAATCCAGGTTCATCGAACAGAGTTCGACAACAGTTCATATATATAAGTATATATATATAAAAGCAAGTAAACGCTCCAGATGGAAAATCCAGGCTCATCAAACAAAGTTTGACAACAGTTTATATATTAGTATATATATATATATACAAACGAAAATAAAACCACGGACCGAAGTCCGGGCATACACACACAACACGACTCTCAACGTGAAGGACGGTGTGTGCAAAGATGAAGAGAAGGACTTTAAGGTGTGTAAGAAGGCTTACAGTGGATTGCCAAAGAAGACTTCAATGACTTTAAAGGGATGAACACTCGACTCCCGCAGGTAAAAATATAGCAATATATAAGTTCACAAGTGTTAAAAATGAGAAAGCACTCAGTTTACAGTGTGTACAGAGCAAATTTGATAGGGCTTCCTCGTCTCTTCTACCTGCGGCTTCCTGGGGCGCCCCGGGCTCCACGGGTCCTGCCGTCTCGAAGTACGTAGATGCATGCAACGTGATGTCCGCTCAAACTTTCAGAACTTCAATCCGGGCATCCGATTAAGGTGTATAAGACCTATTTTAGACCGCCGTTGTCGAGAGCTACACAATGACATGAGATTAGAGGCTGTACGAAGTCAGGAAGATGGGACCGTGCCCTATTTCTTTAAGCTTTAAATTCTATCCGGTGTGCTGTCTTGTGCAGTAGTCACTTCGGATTGGACTTCCTTGGTTCTTGTGGGACATTGCTGTGTAGAAATGTCTGTATGAGATGTTGAGACGGCGCAATGTAGGGTCGAGGTGGAAAAATGATTATTTTACCCCTCACCAGGGTTATCTACGGTTTGGGCTAATAAAGCAGAAGTTGCTCAAGGTTATCTCTGAGATTGGACTGCTACAAGTACTGAAGGTCCTCAGGGTTATCTCTGAGGTGTGCCTGTCTTCCCAGTGTTATCTCCAGGTCTTGTACTGAGTGCCTTGGTGTGAGTTCCAATGTTGAAGCTGACTGCATGCATTTAAAAAAAAGCATTTTTGGGGTTATCTCCGGAACAACAACTGCACTCCTTTGGGTTATCTCCAAGGTTAGCACTGTTATTCCCGGTGTTGTTTCCGGGACTGGAATAGAGCATCTCGGGGTTATCTCCAAGACAAAACTGTCTTAGGTGGAATTTCCAATATTTGAACTGCATTATCTTCCAGGGTTATCTCTGAAAGACGAATCTGCCCTGCTACAATGTTAGTGACATGTGTACAGAAAATTTTGAGTGTCTATAGATGCCCCTCTTTATCATATTCATGCAATGCAATGGCATGTATAGGATAAAGAATCCTAGACACTTGAAATATAACAAGATAAACATGATGCCATGTGCAGCAACATGATGCAAATGTATGATGCATATGTTATGTTGGATTATTCTCCAACATAATGGGAAGATTCCTGGCTCCCTGTTGCTTCTACCGGGGATGGTAATAGATAAGCAGCCTGATGAACTGTTATGGACGTGTGATCCACAACTACTAGGAATCTTTAGGATTGTTGACATTGGGGTTATCACCAAAGTCTTGAATCCTTGATACAAACTCTATACTGAAGATGTATCTCTCATGTACAAGAGACTCTGTGTGGATGTATCCTTATCTGTTTGAGGATGTGTATAACATATTCCATCATCGGTCCTTCCCAATGAGGATGATCCTTCCTGGTTTGTATCGCCAAGATATATCACTGTTCTGTCGGAGTTACTGCCAACAGTTTGTGTTGTCAGGGTTGCATGACCTTTGCTGACATGTACAACATCAGATAATTTCCATGTCGGGCAAACTGTCAAGGTTGCTTGACCTTCGTTGACTTGTGCATCAACAGAAAATGAGTGACACCCCCGCTGGGGAATCTGTATTTGGACAGATGAACTTGTGTGATCCCCCGCCTGGGAATCTACTTAATCTTCACTGACATGTGTATCAATGGCTAAAATCATCGGATGGCTTCCGATGCTTCGTTGGATTTACTTGCCAACTATTTGAAGTGATGTTAAGGTTGTTTGACCTTCGTTGACATGTGCATCAACAGATGAAAATGCGTGATGCCCCCGCTGGGGATCTGAACTCAGCAATGCATGATGCCCTTGTCGGGGATCTGAACTCAAGAATGCGTGATGCCCTCGCCGGGGATCTCGAAAGGATTAGGGTGACGACCTTGAATTGGCGACATTGGACCTGCATAAGGTATTGTCAAGGGTGACTTACAACAGCTGAGATCATCGGCATAGTGTACCCTGTGTTCTAGCGAACACCGATGAGTGATATGTAGACCCACGGTCTGAGAAAATTAGGATTTCCAACTATTCTACTTAATCGCGTAGCATTTTTATTCCTGATTGGCCTTTTCAGCTTGTGAGAACTCCTTTGCAACTCAAACTGGATCGATCCAGAGGGGTGGGACCCATGTAGGGGTGGGACCCATGTATGGGTACCACAGTACACTCAGAAGTGTATGCAGATGGACTCTGCATTAATCAGAAAATGCCCATAAATGGGCTAGTTGCTTTCCCAAGTAATTTTCAAGTCGCACCGCGAAGGAAATCTGAGAGCTCTTCTTCAGACATGCTAAGTTCGGACGTCTTTCTGCAAATTCTATCACCGTACAAGTGTTCTATACTGTCCTGGTAACGTATGCATGTCTTCTTTTCCAGTTTTTATCCGTTGGAAAATGACTTATCACATGAAATGCATCTAAACACATAGTAGTGAATATGCATGCTCGTATGACTTGATAAAAAAAATTCAACATAGTAAATGTTAGTATTAAACCATTCTGAACATAATGATGTGTAAAAAAAATTGACTTTTGAAACAGTCAAATTGGCACCTTTTTTCTGCTATTTCTTATCCTATTTGAGGACAAATGAGCAAAAATGTAAAAATGCAAAGTAATCCTGGTAATTAAACTACCCTTATGGATTGATAACTTTGACATATAGATGTATATAGTATGTATATGAATGTGGGCAGGTGTGCTACTGAATGGCCACCTAATCATGCCTATGTGCAAGTGGATAGCCCTATTTACAAAGGGGACTATGGCAAAATTTCAAAAATGTAGGCATTGAATAGTCATGCATTTTTAACTCTACTGTAGACGTATGTTAAAGTAATGCATGCATGTAGTCATAAAATTCATTTTAAAAAGCTCCAGGTTGAAAATACCACACCCTTTCTGAGGTGATTTGGAGACTTGTTGTCCAGATATTATGGATCTAGATCAGCTGAGTAGTTCTCGCAGGACTACTTCTGGTGTACGAAGGAGGGCTTCTGAAGTGCCTCGACCCTGTTCTGTTAGACAACCTCATCATTTGGTGGAGGCAGTGATACGACTAGTCCAGGTTGATGTTTCGGACGTCAAGGATGAGGAGGAGGATGTTCTGGTTACGGACCCCGCTCTTGTTGTACATGTTCCCCGTAGGGATTTACCAGGCATTCAAGTGGCGAACCCAGAGCTTCTGGGTGATTTGAGTCATCATCCTTCAGTTTTCCTACACGCAAACGAGGTATAAAGTTAGATCTTAATCTTACTTCTTTCTTATTGATGAGGAGTAAAGGATGTTGATGTCAATCTGCATTTCATGTAGGTTCCTGGCTTTACACAGCCTCGAGGGAACTGGTTCAACATCCACTCCATGTACCAGGCTCTACATCCTGACTATAGAGCGATCATGCATGATTGGGGATTTGAGGCGTTCTTTTCCATCCTTCCCCGCCGATGTCCCTTGGGCTACCTCAGGGCATTGTTCGAGCACTAGTTTCACCAAACTCAGTCACTCCATTTGCTAGACTGTGAGGTGATGATGACACTGATGGATTGGCGTTTTATCACATGTATGGAGTTTGAAGGGGCACCAGTGCCTTGTACGGCGGATATTACCCCGACTGTCGTCAGATCCTTGCTAGGAGTTTCGACTGAGGCGCTCAAGGGCAGGACCATGCGTACAGGTTCTTTGAGCGTAGATGCTATGAGTGGGCTGTTGAGTGAGCCCATACTAGCTGATGTCAGAGTCAGGGATCGCATTCTTCGGTGATTGTTCCTGATGATCATTAGGGGCTGCTTTATAGATGATAACTCTTCTACGGTGTCATTCATTTTGATCAGCGCCACACGACATGTGGACCATATAGGAGAGTATGATTGGAGTTCCTACACCTTTACCTATTTCCTCAAGGGCATGCGTATGCGTTCGCATGGCTTGACCGAGGCTTGGTTAGGATTCTACCCATTTCTGCTTGTGAGTATTTCTCTTGTAATTTCCCATTTACAGGTTAAGAGTGTTAACTGACATCAGATGTTTGCCTTTGTTTTGGAAGTTATGGGATTATGAGAGGCTCCCATGCTTACGTCATGTGAGTATGTTAAGATTGGATACCTATCCACGAGGACGGCGATTGCATCATTCCATACTGGCAGAGGTCCCTGTAGATGAGGGTTTTACTCATTGTCGCCTACTACTGGAGTTATTGGCAGCTGATGTCATCACATGGATTCCCTATTCTGGGGAGCACTTGGCCATTGGGTTTGAGGATGGGTACCCGACTGGTGTCGAGTATATGATTTCCACCCGTAGGGTTCCTCTCTTTACTGATGGAGGATGAGAGTTCTATTTAGGAGAGCATGCTATTAGGGGCACCACATGAGAGATCCATATACCGATATCCCATTATTGGCCTGTGTTGCAGTCACCCGTCACTGATATCCCATTGTTGGGTGTTGACGGTTTTGCACTGTCAGAGGGTCCCTGCACTCAGGAGATATTCTAGCATTGGTGGTCTCCTCATACCATTGGAACCCAGACCCACACCACTCAGTTCATGGGGGATATGGTTCCAAAATCCATGATGATGACGGATTGGCTAGCCTGTGTCCTAGATCTGACTCATTTGACATAGATTAACAGTTTGACCCAATGACTGGACCGGGCACATTTTGTTATCCGGTATTTGGGCAGAGATCCGGCAAAGGCAGATTCATTTGATCCTTCCAGCGCAGGCGCTGGCCCCTCAGATGACCCATTTGGCTTTGTCGGCGCAGATCCTCCTTTGAATAGGCCTGATATCCCTATTGATAGAGATCCAGTGACTCAGGAGGAGTTACATCAGGTGGACAGGATTGATGATGTAGGTATTGACACCATTGTCTTCTTCTGATGTGTATTCTCGTTATCTCTTTTGATAGGCCTCTGTTAGATATTGGGTGGCTGTGCCCCATTCTTTCTATATATTTTGATAGTCCTCTATTAGTAGTAGGGCGTCTGTGCCCCATTTCCATGTATTTTTAGCTGTACAGAGATGATGTATGTAGATGATGATGTACTTAGGAATGTATTTACCGATTTTCTATTCCGTACATCATATTTCCATCTATTATCTGTAATGCATGTATCTTGTTATGCATATGTATGTATGTTAAGAGATATTCAGCATTGACCCATGGATGGTCTTATGATACGGCCTACACAGATGTCTTCTTCAACAGTCAGCCGTATAGATCACACCCCACAAATATTGATGGCATCCCGTCTGAAATTCTTGTATGATAGTATGTTACCCCCAGATAGGGTGACTGTAGACCAGCTATTACAACATTCTATGACCCTCTTGATGTTTCAGGTTCCCGCAGGCTTTGTAGAGGGTATGTTGGAGCATTGGATACCGGAGAGACATGTTTTCCAGTTTGGTACCCAGGAGTTGACTCCTACATTAGAGGAGTACGAGCGGTTGATGGCTCTTCCCTTGGACAGACCTTGCGCTCATATAGCTATCGAAGATATGTGCCCGCAGTTAATGACCCTCACTGGGTTATGGCGTAGAGTAGTAGAGGATGAGATTACATCCGGTCATGTATTATCCCAGTGTTTCGTGATAGATAGGTTTGGCATATTGGACAGCTACTCCCGGCATTCTGGGGATTTCACCACACAAGAGGACCAGTGGCATTTGACCAGAGTGGATGTATTCGTTATGTGCATAGTGGCGTATGTGTATATGCCACGATATATGGACATCGGTGTTATCATGGAAATGAGAGCTGTCAGGGAGGGTCATACTATCATTCCGATGGTTATGGTGGAGACGCTGAGGTCAGCCACATTTTGCAGCACCTACCCTACAGGGGTATTCACATGCAGTTCGGTCATGTTGTACGTGTGATTTATGTCACACTTGAGACCGATTGGTACTTTTCGCTGACACGGGTACTACTTTACCCATGATATAGCTATGTCCTACTCCTTTCAGCCATCGGAGTGTATAGATGCTATGTCTTGGTCGATATTCCTGGCGGATATCAGAGATCCGTTTGGCATCGTGCCATGCACAGGGCTCAGCTCACCCTATAGCTTTATTACTCATGCTCCGGGCATGGATTATCTCCCTCTGGCAGGTTTAAGGGGCATGACTACCTACCATCCTCTGGCTGTGATGTCACAATTTGACCAGTTCCAGGACTTCCATCCTTTTGATGGGGTGTTAGGTCAGCGTTTAGTTTCCTGCCATCTAACAGGAGAGGACCGATCCCGAGTGCATGCTTGTTGGGATCAACATGAGATAGCTATTTTTTCTGTTAGCCATCCAGGATGTTCTCCAGAGTATTCTGCGTGGATGGAGACAGAGACTTCATCAGCTGCGGAAGTATCCACAGTGCCAAGTATTGATTTGGATGATGGAGAGCCCATGTAGGACATTGATTCTCCAACCGAGGAGGAGCCATTTACATGGTTGCCAGCAGCTCTTTTAGATTCTCCCAGTACTTGCACTGTTGTGATCCAACATTCAGCATATTATTTCTAGCAGAGTCTTTATCTGATGACCTTCGAGAGAGATCAAGCTAGAGCCTTGATGTTGACAGCCCTTGATGGGAGAGACGTGACTCTGTTAGAGAGAGACGAGGCATTAGCCCATAGAGATGCCGCTGTTGTTGAGGAGGATGAGGCTAGATCAACCAGAGATGTCGTGACAGTCAAGAAGGATATCGCCATATCTGCCCGGGATGTAGCCATCACAGATAGTACTACAGTGAGGTCCTTTACTACTGGCATGATTGCAGAGATAAGCACGTACATTGATGAGCATAAGGTCACCATGCAGATGGCTGTAGATCTGTTAGCTCGTGTGGATACCCTTGTACAAGAGACCACAGTGCTACCTCCTTCTTCTGAGAGGGATGCCATGTTGGGCTTGATAGCTCGCATATACATTGATTTGTAGATGGGCCTGTTTTTTCCTGCACAGACTAGCTTAGCCATTTTGTCATGTACAGTTTATATTGTGAATATCAAACAACATTATATATAGTAGGGAAATATATTTTTGATCACTTCCCTTTTATATATGCCGTGATACTTAATTGATATATTGCCTACTTCTTCAGGGCTTGTGATCTTGATGTATTCTGAATTCCTCCTTGATGGATGGACATTGAGTTATCTTTGGATAGTTCAGAATGGTACATTGATCTGTGTGTATCCTTACCATCTTTGGTGTCTTGGGATTGGTTTATGTATGGAAATGTGGAGAGGAGTATGGCTTTCCTCTCTGAGATTGACCGCACCACAGATGGTCGCAAGTACTCCTATTTAGGAGGAGCCTAGTTAATTCCATCTCTTATGGATTGATGTTGCTCTTTGAGGCAAAACCACAGCTTAGATGGTCGCCGAGTCTCTCGGTTACATGGGGAGGTCAGGTAATTCCATCCCTTTGGTTTGAAGCTAATGAAATGTAGTGGATTGAAGTTTGATCCCAGTACCATTGACAAGTGTTTGTGTTTTGGTAGGGGTTAGACCGAACCATGAATGGCTGCCTACATACTCCTATTGAAGAGGAGATCAGGTCTGCATAGTTCAAACCTGGTGTAAGAGGTTCAACGCTTTATGTGGCAGAAAGGGTGTAGGAATGTTTTCGTTGTTTTTGTTTTTGTAATGAGAACGGTGTAGAAATGTTTTTGTTGTTTTTGTTTTATTGCGACTGGGTCATATAAAATGGTTGCCTACGTACTCCCGTGTATCAATGAGCTCAGGTCGGCGTAGTTCACCCCATTTAGGATGATTTGCAGCCAATAAAAAGTTTGATCCTAAGTTCAGGACAAACTACGGGTGAGAAAGTTTAATCCAATGTATAGGATAAACCGCGGGTGTGAAAAGTCTTATCCCTAGTGGGGTAAAACTTCATGTGTGAAAGGTTCAATCCCTAGTGGGATAACCGGAGTTAAGTAAGGGTTAAAAAACCAAGTGGAGAGAAAAGGATCTGGCGATCCGAAACCAGGCTGCTGGTTAGAAAATGTGTTTGTCCCTAATGGGGCAAATAATTGTGAAGAGAAGTTGTATGTGGTGAAGGGTTAAAAAACCTGAAAGGACTGGTGATCTGATGATCCAAAACCAGGATGTTTGCTTGATGGTAACCTCAGACATAGTACCGTTTCACGGTGTTCGAATTGATGAGTTGCGGAAATTCATCGCCATCCATTTCCTACAATCTGAGAGCACCTCCTATCAAAACCTCCTTGACAATAAACGGGCCTTCCCAGTTAGGGGCGAATTTTCCCTTAGACTGATCTTGGTTGTCAATGATCTTCTTCAAAACCAAGTCATGTTATTTAAACTACCGTAGCCAAACTTTTCTGTTGTAGGACCTGGCGATCCTTTTTTGATATAACTGACCGTGGAAGATAGCAGCGACACGCCTTTCGTCTATTAGAGACAATTGGTGATACCTATCTTGTGCCCATTGGTCTTCATCCAGCTGAGTGTCTATCAACACTCTGAGGGATTCCATTTCCACTTCTATGGGGATCACTGCTTCCATCCCATAGGTTAATGCGTAAGGGTTTGCCCAGTGGAAGTGCGCATTGATGTTCTATAGACTAACAGAGTCAGAGGCAATAAGTCAGGCCATCCTTTGTGATTGGAAGCCATCTTTTGCATGATCTTCTTGATGTTGCCGCTTCAACATCACCATTCATCTTTGGATGGTAGATGATGGAGTTGAGATGTTTGATGTGGAATTTACTGCACAACTACTCCATCATTCTGTTGTTGAGGTTCTTAGCATTGTCTGATACAATTACCTCTGGTTGTCCATATCGACAAATGACATTTTTTCTAATGAAAGCAATGATGCCTTCTTTGGTAACCCTAGGGAAGGAGGCTGCTTCTACCCACTTGGTGAAGTAGTCGATCATGGTGAAGATAAACCGATGCCCATTCTGGTTTTGGGCTCGATGGGCCTGATCATGTCCATTCCCCACATTAAGAAGGGCCAATGTGAACTCATAGTGCGGATCTCCCGTGGAGGGGCATAGATAGCATTCCCATGAATTTGGCATTGATAACATCTCTTGACGTGATCATCACAGTCAACTTTGAGAGAGAGCCAGTAATGCCTTGTTATGAGGATTTTCTTTACAAGTAGAGGGCCGCTCATGTGTGGGCCACATACTCCACCATGGATCTCATCCATGAGCCTTTGAGCTTGGTCCTTGTCCAGGCATCTGAGGAGACCTAATCCTGCATCTCTTTTGTAGAGTGCATCTCTGCTCAGGTAGAATTTCATAGCAAGTCGATGGATCCGCCTTTTCTCAATCGGGCTCGCCTCAGCGGGTGTAGATCCATCTCGTAAGTACTCCTTGATGTGCTGATACCAAGGATGTTGGATGGGAGGTAGCTCATTCGATACTTCTCCAACATAGTTCCCATAGGCTGGAGCCTTTTGTAGGGCAAATATGATGCTTGGCATGTGTTCCTTGTCAGGTATGTGAATCAAGGATGCCAAAGTTGCTAATGCGTTTGAAAAGTCATTCCTATTACGAGGAATGTGTAGAAAGGAGATCTTTTCGAACTACGAAACCATCTGTAAAACTTGTCGATGGTATGGCAGCAAATGTAGCTCTTTGGTTCTATAGATTCCCGTGGATTGTTTGACTACCAACTCCGAATCCCCAAAGACAGTTAACCGCCTGATGCCCATTGAACGGCCAAGTTTTAGCCCCATGATACAGCCTTCATACTCAGCTGTGTTGTTGGTGCTGACAAACTACAATTTGATAACGACAGGACACTGGTCCCCCGTACCGGATACTAGAACTGCTCCAGCTCTAACACCTTCAATATTAACAGCTCCATCAAAATACATTTTCCATGTACGTCATGTATTGTACTGATGGTCTTGCTGAACTGCCATTACCCCTTCATCAGGGAAGTATGTTTCCAAGGGTTTGAAGTCCCTTGAAGCTGCGACGGCTAGTTGATCCACAATTCCTTGACCTTTAATGGACTTTTGCGTCACGTAGACGATGTCAAATTGTTGTAGGATCAACTGCCATCTGGACATCCTACAATTTAATATGGGTTTACTAAACACGTACTTGAGAGGATCCACTTGGGATATGAGATGGGTTGTGTGACCATGGAGGTAATGTTATAACCTCATGGAAGCCCACACTAAAGAACAACAAGTCTTCTCAATTATAGTGTACTTGTGTTCACTGCTACTGAATCATTTGCTGAGGTAGTAGATAGCTCGCTCTTGGTCTCTATCGTCTTCTGTCCCAACATGCATCCCACGGCATTGTCACTTATGGACAGGTACATGAACAGGGAAACATCATCCCTGGGTGGTACCAACACATGAGCTTTGACTAGCTGTTCCTTGATTGTAAAGAAGGCCTTCTGGCATTCATCATTCCATTTCATGGAGGAATTCTTCCTTAACAGTTTGAAGATAGGCTCACAGGTTGCTGTGAGTTGAGAAATGAACCTGATAATGAAGTTGATTCTTCCCAAAAATCCCTGTATTTCCTTCTCTGTCTAATGAATGGGCATTTCCATAATGGCCTGGATTTTGGTAGGATCCAGCTCAATCCCTTTGTGGCTGACTAGGAATCCTAGCAACTTACCTGATTTAGCGTCAAAGGCACACTTGGCTAGATTCAACTTCATGTTGTACTTACACAACCTGTTGAAGAGCTTCTTGAGATGGTCTAAGTGGTCTTCCTCCCTTGGGACTTGACAATGATGTCATCCACGTAGATCTCTATCTCTTTGCACATTAAGTCATGGAAAAGAGCCATCATAGCTCGCTGATAGGTAGCTCTAACATTGATGAGACCAAAAGACAACTGTCTATAACAAAAGGTTCCCCAAGGCATGATGAAAGCAGTTTTCTCACGATCCTCCTCAGTAACCATAATCTAGTGGTACCCCGCAAAGCAATAAGCAAAGGATTACATACCGTATTGAGAAGTATTGTCAATGAGAATGTGGATAAATGGACAGGGAAAGCTATCTTTAAGGTAAGCTTTATTTAGATCTCGGTAATCCACACAAACTCCCACCTTTCCTCCAGGTTTAGGCACGGGAATGATGTTGGATATCCATTCAGGATATATGGACACCATGATAATTCTAGCTTGAAATTGTTTCACAATTTCTTCTTTAACATTTAAACTCCACTCAGGTTTCAATCACCTGAGCCTCTGCCTGACTGGCTTGAATCCCTCTTTAATGGGAAGGCGATGAAGGACAATGTCAGTGGACAAACCCACCATGTCTTCATGAGACCATGCAAACACATCCTGTAATTAGGTTAGTAGTGTAACCATGTCATTTCTTTGGTTTGGAGTGAGGTCTGAACCAATCTGGATTAACTTAGGGCTTTCTAAGGTTTCGAGATTGAAGGAAGTTGTTTGATCAAGGTTGGGTTTATGTTTGTCTTCGACCCATTCTTTGATCTCCTGAGGTATCTCAATGTCCTCTTGTATTTCCATCAAGTCTGAGTCCAACTTTTCATCAAAGTTACAATCCTTGTGGAGAAGAGGCATCTTATCAGCAAGTACATGCACATCTAAATTCAGAGTCCTGAATCAAAATATGCTTTCACTTAATATATATGAAACTGTTTAATCATACAAAAGTGTTAGCATATACTAACAAAACAACTGCTAATATTGTACAGAAAGTAAGTAGTTAATGATATCTACAGGGCAGAAAGAGTTTCTGCCCATTTTACCCTCATCGACCAATGCAAGGAGTGCTGCTCCAATTGTTGAGCGCAAAATGCTGGTGGACTGCAGTGATGGAGGGGCTGTCATCGTCCTCCTTTTCACGAATGATGACCATTATGTCTGGGCAATCATCGTCTGGGGTGTATCTATTTGTATGTTCATCATGGACAATGATGCGTATGTTGGACATCATCCTGACGATGTCTTGTTTAATTATTCATTCCTCTTCTTCCACTGCGGGATCTGGAACTAGGACTTCTTTCTCCTTCACCGGTATCGGTTTAGGAAATAACATAGCCATTACATTGGCTGGCACCTTTACTGGAGATTATGCGTACTCAAGATTTATAGGTGGAGATAATCTCTGTGTGGCTGCAGTTGGAGGAATCTGATTGTTCTTATGAGGATTCCTACAACTGAAACTAGCAGTATAGCCTAGTCCGGCTATCCATGTTCGACTGGGCACTTGAATTGGGCTCTTGATGCCCTAACTGTCTTTGCCCAACCTTTGTCCGGGCTGGTGACCAAATAATATCATTTCTTGAGTAGCTGCCATCACTTCGGCAGAAATCTTGGGTATTGGAAATGAAAATTGACCAGCTCAACTTCTAAATTGAAGTTGATGAGTGGTATGTCACCATGTTTAGGACATTCTGGTTCAGCATTGACCGTGACTAGGCTATTGTTGATAATGTATTTAAGTTGCTGATGAAAAGTGGAGGGGATGGCCCCAACTATATGAATCCACGGTCTTCCCAATAGCAGGTTGTATCCTGAATCTATCTTGAGCATGTGAAAAGATACACATAATGTATGGGGACCAATCTCAATTGGCAACTCAATCTCTTTGACTGAATTCCGGCGGGATCCGTCAAAAGCTTCAATAACCATATGGCTGCTTCAGATCCGTTTGAGATTGACATTCATCTTCACCAAAGTGGCATAAGGACAAATATTTAGAGACGAACCTCCATCTATCAAGACTCCAGCTAGCATGTATCCTAAGGACAAAACCGCAATGTGCAATGACTTGCAATGACCGGTCCCTTTGGGTGCTATGTCATCATCAGTGAAAGATATCACATTGTTGTTAAAAATATAATCAACCAAATGTTGAAATTTTTCCACATCCACTGATTTCGGCAAGTAGGCTTCTTCCAAAACCTTCAGTAAGATCTTCCTGTGATCCTCAGAAGAGAAAACCAAGTCCAGTATTGAAATTTGATGTGGAGCTTCTCTTAAGCTTAAAATCACTCTGGCTTCATTATAGCCCATAATACGGAGAAATTCTTCCAATTTCTCCATGGGAATCTTTCCCTTTGACTTGATGGCAGGTTTCATCACCCGTTGGGGAAGATACAGTGGATTCTCCTTCAACACTGCAGTAGTTGTATGAGAGGTGGATCCTTTAGCTTCTCCATAATTCCATGGGACTTTTTGTAAGTTGATAACAGGATACTGTGGTCTGAATGGTAAGCTGATTGGCTCTGGAGCAGCCACTTTCAAAGGATTGTCAACTCCTTTAAGTTAAATTGCTTGTATTATGAATTGTGTGATAGTCCCATCAGTCTAAGCGGATATAACTGCTACCAATCCCTTCCATTTAGTATGATATGTATTTTCACTATCAAATAGCACAGTATCATCGTCTGCCAGTTGCAGGACACCGCTGTCAATTAAATTCTGAATAAGGTGGCGGAGTGCCCAGATTTCTTTTGTGTCGTAACCGCGAGAATGGGAGTGATACTGACATACTCCATCAGAATTGAACCGTCCTGAATGGGGATTAATTGGAGGTAGAAGGGAAGTGAACCTTCCTTCAGTGATCATCATCTGAAATATCTCCTCCATAGGTTGGCCCAGGTATGTAAATTCCCTTCTATTAGAAAAATCCTGACGGGCTTTGGCCATTGCTCTCTTCGCAACTTTGTCTTCCAAAGTTTCATTCTTTTAAAGGTGATGATGGAGTATTTATAACAAAAGGGAGGAGACTAGCATGCTCCTGGCTGACTAATTGTCGTGTGACTTGATGCTGACGGGTCACCAGTTCTGCCAATTGCTCAATCTGCTTACACAGAGATTTCATCTTTCGTTCCATCATAAACTGGAACTTTGCATAATCCCATTTGTCAACACCATCTTTGATAGTTTGGGATGGTTTACCATTAAAATTGGAACTCTATCTACTGCTCTAATTAATCTTGTTGACCTCTTCCTCTTTGTGTTGAAGAAGAAGGTTGTCTTGCACATGAGGTTGATCTGGCTTGGTGACCACGATCTCACCGTTGTCTATTAAATCTTGGATCTTGTGTTTCAAGGCCCAACAATCCTGAGTATCATGTCCAGGTGCCTCGGCATGATAAGCACATTTTCGAGTAACATTGAAACCCTTCCCATTCGGGTTGGCTGGTGGAAGAAGATGCGTGATTTTCTTCTAAATGGTCAGAATATTGAGAATGTTCTCGAGTGAGTCCCCTAAAGGTGTGAACACTCAAGGGCATTTGACTTCTCCACCTTTAGGCAATGGAGGGTTTGAAGACTGTTCTTGAAAGGGAATGTAATTTTTCCTCTGGATAGGCATATTCTGATTGCCTTTTTGACCTTGTAGTATCAAGGAAACATCATCCTCTTTCTTTTTATGGACCCTCTGGGGTTGTTTCCATAATTTTGATTTGGATGTGTTCGTAAACCGCTTTCTGTTTACTAGGTCTTGAATCTTTCTTGACTTCAACCCCATTTCTACCATCTCTCCATGTTTGATCATTTTAGAAAATGGTTTACCAATACCAACTAAAACTCTCTCATAGAAAGGAGCTTCTTGTATGTCTATGAAGGTCATCACCATTTCTGACTCTGTCATAGAAGGAATAACTTGAGCAGCAAGGCGTCTCTATAGAAAGGAGCTTTTTATATGTCTATGTGTACCTTGCATGCGGTTTGACCATCTTACCATTAGTAGATTCATAAAGTTCTAATCCAGTACGCTTACAAATATCTTTCATGTCCAACCGTGCCTTATCATTATCTTTTGTCTTGCCCGCAACACCCATCACGGTTTTAAACTCATTGGCAAACACATTCTTCTCAATATGCATCACGTCTAGATTATGAGGAATCAAATTTGTAGACCAATATGGCAGTTCCCAAAAGATGCTTCTCTGAACCCAATTATGAGACACGCCAAACCCATCGATGATGTTAGAGGCAACAATCTTACCGAATGGCTTGATCGATAATCTCATCACATGGTCACGAATCTCCATCCCCGACAGTTGTTGTGATGCCCCCAAAATTAGGTATACATCACCCATCTTGAGTCGCCAGATACATGGTACAGAATTCAAATACAACTTAATTATACAACAGTCGTGTAAAATACGACAAAACATAAACTGTGAGTTTGAATACAAATATTGTCTACTAGAGAGTATACAAACTCATAAGGAGTCCTCATTACAACTATTATCATACTATTTTCACAGAATAGTGAGGACTACTAATGCAAACATCTAGGATCATCACTCTGTTCCCCGACTAGTCCCAGCTACGTTCTCATTTCCTGAAGAGAACAGTGAAAGAAAGAAAGGTGAGCTCAACTAGCCCAAAGAAGAAATATTATGACTAAGATAATGCGTAATAAATTATCATTAGCCTTAAACAAAGGTTAAACGATACAATATAACAAACATAAAGTTTAAGCATTGCGGAACAAGCAATCCATTAAAAGAGTCAAGTAGAGAATAAAATCTACTATCTTTTATGATTTAAAAGGTTTTTCATCACTTTTATCGCTGGGACTCAGCTTAATAAATAATCCACATCATCGAATCACCCCTGCACTATGGTCAAGGATATTCTTTGGTATCATGACCACAATTATCCATGCACTACGGGCCAAGAATAATCATATTTTCATCAACGGTCCTGATCATGCCATAAAACAATTCATCTTTGCACTACGGCCAAAGAGAATCCATAGCCATAATCATACCAAAAATTATCCATTAATACACCACGGGCCAATGAGGACTTTTTCCACATCATTTGTAACATTACGGTCATGATTATACTGAATAATCCCTGGTCATAATCATACCAAGTCCATCTATGCACTACAGTCCACAGATGACTTTCAACATAATATAAACATGAGGATGATGACAATGACATAATAATTCAATAAAACAAGTTCAAGAATTAATTTATCCAGGAACTAATAACGTCCAAATTGTCAACATGATACTTCTTTGTAGAGTAAAATTCAAGAATGCTCAGAAGAATATTTCCATGAAAAGATACTGGATGAAGCGCAAATATCAAGGATATTTCACTAATTTCATGGAGTATAGAAGTTAAAATTTTAACCAACTGAGTATAATAAAGAATGGAATAACAAAAGAAATCACCATGCATGCGGTATTGCATGATGACGAAAGTTATTCCAACGAGAATAATAATTAACGGAACCAGTCAAAGTAAAATCACAAGCGGCTGGATGTTCCAACAGAATAATAAAGAATGGAATAACAACAGAAATCACCATGCATGCGGTACTTCGCATAGACAGGTTATTCCAACAGAATACTAATAAAGACGGAACCAGGTCCGGCGTAAAACGCACAGACAGGATATTCCAACAGAATAATAATAAAGACGGAACCAGGTCCGGCGTAAAACGCACAGACAGGATATTCCAACAGAATAATAAAGAATGGAATAACAGAAGAATTTCACCAAGTATAGGGTATCCCGCGTATACAGGTTATTCCAATAGAATAATAAAGAATGGAATAACAGAAGTTCTCTTCATGAATAAGAAAGAAAGAATACCTTTTATGAATACAATAAATAATATTCCCTACCTTAGAAAGAAGAGTACTGGATATAGAAGTAGTGAAGTAGCAGAATACTTTCTTCTTTCTCTCTATAGTTTATCTCTCTAGAGTTTCAGTGAATTCGTAAGAAAATAATGAAGGAATGAGCTTCTATTTATAGAAAAATGGGCTTTAGTAGTAACTAACTCATGAACGGTCCATATTAATTTACTTTAATCGACGGTCCATATTTAAAAGCAAAATCTTTTAAATAAAAATATAATATATTCTATTTATAATCTAATAAAATGAATAACTTTATAAAAGATTTTACTATCTGAAACACTATATAGACACTATGCATCTGAAACACTATGCATAATAAAATATAATATATTCTAATTATTGTCTAATAAAATAGATAACTTTATAAAAGTATTACATTTTATATAAAAAGATTTTACTATGCAAAATACTATGCAGACACTATGCAACACTATGCATAATAGAATATAATATATTCTATTTATAGAATAACTTTATAAAAATATTATGTTTTATATAAAAAGATTTTATGTATTATTACATTAATAATACCAACAAAACTGAGTGAATTATCACGTAAGCATCAATAATTAATAGCGTGTGCTACTATGCAACCACGCCATTCTTCGCATTTTTACTACCGAGTAGTTCAACAAAGATTAACTGGTAAAACTTCCGCCGTTATTTTCATAAAATATTTTTGTCATTTTTTTCAAACCGACAATAATTCCGTTGCGGGGTCCACCAATGATTGTGCCATTGCACGAATATTCCCTAATAAAACAAATATTCCCCGACCAATCGAATATAATATGACAACTTGCATACTTTTCAAAATTTATAAATACTACCCACAACTATAACATTATCTCAAATCCACACCGTAATATTAAAAAAATATTTCGAGAAAATTAAATCTTTATTCATAAAATCTGGGGTCTCACAATCGCGGTGCTGGTATATCATGATATACCGGCAAGAAACGACGATGAAAATCAAACCAGCATGGCTTTCGACCATTTGATAGATTGAAAGACTTTGTATGATCCATACAATATTGACAAACCAACTTCCCATGTGTACTCCATCCAGATAACATACCATAAGCAGGAAAGTCACTTATAGTCCACATAACCCTGCCCTAAGGTTGAAATTTGTTTTCGTGGAAACATCCCAAGTTTGTACTCCATACTCCCACAATACCTTCAACTCGTCTATAAGAGGTCTCAAGTAAACATCTAGGTTATTTCCAAGACTCTTGGGACCGTGGAATCACGAGTGAAAGAAACAAGTATGGCTAAAACCCCAACTTTTTTTGAATAAAGATGAATTTTCTATAAATATTATTTTTGAATATTATGGAGTGAAATTGATATAATAGTTGTGGGTAATATTTATAAATTTTGCAAAGTACGCAAGTTGTTATATAATATTCGATTGGCTCTGGGAATATTCGCTTTAACAGGAATATTAGTACAACGACAATCATCATCGGGTGGACCCTACAACGGATTATATTGCCGGATTGAGAAAACGACAAAAATATTTTTATGAAAATAACGGCGAAGTTTTACCGTTAACTCGCTGAAACACCCTAAGTTAAAAGTAAGAATAATAATACGTGGTCGCATAAGAGTACACCAGATTGATTATTGATGCTTACGTGATAAGTCACTCAGCTTTTGTTGGTATTATTAATGTAATAATACGTAAAATCTTTTTTATATAAAAATGTAATACTTTTATAAAGTTATTCTATAAATAGAATATATTATATTCTATTATGCATAGTGTTGTATAGTGTTGTCTCCATATAGTATTTTGTATAGTAGTAAAATCTTTTTATATAAAATGTAATACTTTTATAAAGCTATCTGCTTTATTAGACAATAATTAGAATATATTATATTTTATTATGCATAGTGTTTGCATATAAGTGCCCGTGATAAGTGTTTGCATAGTAAAATCTTTTATAAAGTTATTCGCTTTATTAGATTATAAATAGAATATATTATATTTTATTTAAAAGATTTTGCTTTTAAATATGGACCGCCGATTAAAGTAAATCAATCTGGACCGCTCATGATTAGGTACTACATTTCCATTTTCCTATAAATAAGCTCATTCCTTCATTATTTTCTTACTTAATTCAATCGAACTCTAGAGAGAGAAACTATAGAGAGAGAGAAAGATTCTCTAGAAGAAGAAAAGTATTCTCGCTACTTAACTACTTTTATATTCATTTTTTTTACTTGTAAGGGGTGTTATTCTTTCTTATTCATGAAGAGAACTGTTGTTATTCCATTTCTTATTATTCTCGCTGAATAACCTCAGATACGCCATTGGCTTCTATTATTCTAATATCCTCTTGGTGACATTCTTCTATTATTCTCGCTGAACATCCTCGTCTGTGTTTTTACACCGACCGGGTTCCGCTTTTTTATTATTATTCCGCTGAACATCCTCGTCTGTGTTTTTACACCGACCCGGTTCCGCCTTTTTATTATTCTCGCTGAACATCCTCGTCAGTGTTTTTTACACCGACCGGGTTCCGCTTTTATTATTATTCTGTTGAACATCCTCGCTTGCAAGGCAAATTTTTGCCCGACCGTTCCGTTATTATTATTCTCGTTGAATAACTCGCCTATGCCAAGTACCGCATGCATGGTGATTTCTTTTGTTATTCCATTCTTTATTATACTCAAATGGTTAAAGTTTTGACTTCTATACTCCATGAAATTAGTAGAATATCCTCGATATTTGCGCTTCATCCAAAGATTCTTTCATGGAAATATTCTTCCGATCATTCTTGAATTTTACTCTACAAAACAAAGATCATGTCGACAATTTGACGTTAATAATTCCCGGATAAAATAATTTTGAACTTGTTTTATTGAATTCTTATATCATTGTCATCATCCTCATGTTTATATTTTGTTGAAAGTCATCTGTGGCCTCAGAGTGCATGATGGACTTGGTATGATTATGACCGTGATTATTCTTGTAATCATGACCGTAATGTTACAAAATGATGTGGTAAAAGTCCTCATTGGCCCGTGAGTATCGATGATGGACAAATTGTTTGGCATGATCATGACCATTAATGAATACACAAATATTCTCGCCCCGTAGTGGTATGGATAATTGTGGTCGGATACTAAAGAATATCCTCGTCAGAGTGTAGTGGTGATTCGATGATGTGGAATATTTATTGTCGAGTCTCAAATGATAATAAAGATGAAAAAACTTTTAATCATAAAAGATAGTAGATTTTATTTTCTACTTGACTTTTTTAATGGATTGCTTGTTCCACCGCAGCTAAACTTGATGTCTATTATATTTTATCGCTTAATATTGTTGGAGACTAATGATAATTTATTCTCGCATTATCTTAGTCATAATATTTCTTATCGGGCTAGTTGAGCTCACCCTTTCTTTCACCGTTTCTTTCGTGAAATGAGAATATAGCAGGGACTAGCTCTGGGAACCAGAGTGATGGTCCGTAGGATAAGATTAGTAGTCCTCACTATTCTCGTGAAATAGTGTGTTAATAATTGTAATGAGGACTCCTTTTGAGTTTGTATAATCTCTAGTAGACAATAATTTGTATTCAAACTCACAGCTTATGTTTTGTCGTATTGTACACCTATAAATGTATTAGTAAGTTGTATTTGAATTTTGTACCATGTATCCGATTTACCCAAGATGGGTGATGTATACCTAATTTTGGGGGGCGCACAAATTGGTATCAAAGCTTAGGATATGATCCCCGCTAAGATGTGAGACTAGAACTAGGAGGGGAGAGACGGGAATTCTTCGCTAGTATGACCTACTTAAATTTATTTTGTATTTAAATTGGTTGGTCGAGTTTAGAGATATTATGTTACATGTCAATTAACCTTTGTTTTGTGGCAAGATCTCAAAATGACATCCAAAAATGTTGAGAATAAAGAATGGAGCACAAGAGACCGCTGAGTCTCCACATATCAATAATCGTGAGAATGTGCATCGTGAAGGCGATAATCCTCATGCAAACAACAACACCGACTAAATGATGAATGATGGATTGTTCAGAGGCTTTTATGCAATCATGCAATGCAACAAAGAAAGCAGAGCGGCCCCCGCCCAAAATGTAGGTGGAAACACTGAAACTCTCAAGCCACACCGCTAAATAGCTTCAAGGAGCCGGGACCACCGAGTTTAAGGGAGAGCCAAAACCACTTATGGCGGAAGCATGGATAAAGCAGATCACCAAGATATTTGATGTCTTGGGATGCTCCGAGGAGCAAAAGGTTCCTTTGCCGCTTTTTATGTTATGCGAGAGAGGCAGACATCGGTGGGAATCCAGAAACGACTCAACTCCGCCAGATCAAGATGTCTTGGGAGAAGTTCCAAGAGTCGTTTCAACGACAAATACTTTCCCAAAAGTATTCGCACACGAAGGAGGTGGAGTTTATCAAATTGAGCAAAACAATACGACCGTGTCGCAATACGAGGCAAAATTTATGAGTTATCCCGCTTATATCCCCACTTGTGGATAATGAAGAGAGAATGGCGCTAATGTTTTTAAGAGGTTTGAAGTCGAGATACGCCAACATCTTATTTCTCATAAACCGTGTTTGTATTCGATGTTGTAAATAGGGCTCACTTGGTGGAGCGCGATAACGAGTCAACGCAACCAAAAGAGAGAGCAAATTAAAAATGATAATACCAAAGAGAGCAGCAACCATCGGGCGCTATGACAACAAGCGTGGAGGGAATCAATAAAGCCGTAAATGGTAACCACTTCTGTGGTAATCAGTACAAAAACAATAAGAATGGACATTTCAAGAAGAGGAGATTCAACAATGATGGAAAGACGCCAAGACCAAAGACCCGCTGTTAAGGAAGGAGAAAGACCACCTATCATATGCTTCAAATGCGAGGGAGGGACACATCACCAAATTGCGCTGATGTCATCCCAAAGCATGTTATAATTGTGGAAGAGAAGGTCACTTAGCCCGATTTTTTGTCGCTCACCAAGACAAATTCAAATAGGATGGAGGCACCAAAGGTCATTCCCAAAAAAGTCAAAGCCAGAGTGTAAGGGAGAGCGCTTTGTTGTGACCTCCCGTAAAGCAAGGAACCCGAATGAGGTCATCACGTAAGCTTATCATAAACTCTAGCTAAGTCTACACTTTATTTGATACCGCTTCTACCCATTCTTTTATTTCTCCTACTTGCGCCAACGATTAAATTTGACTCGAGAAATTAGACTTTTGACTTATCTCGTGGAAACTCCGCTGGGAGAAACCTTCATTACATCCACTATTTATAAGTCTTGTTTGGTTCAAGTTGGTACCCACACATTACCGTCGATCTTATTGCATTAAAAATACTTGCATTTGATGTAATTCTAGGGATTGATTGTTAACTACTCATCATGCAAAAATTGATTGTTTTCGTAAGGTTGTTAGCTTTCATATTCCTAATCGACCTATTATGCGAATTCAAGCAACCAAACCATTAAAATCAATCACCGCTATCTCAAGCCATAAAGCTATTCGCTTATTGAAAAACGGATGTCAAGCTTTCTTAGCTCATGTCACACGATCTAAAAAAAATACGCCGCTTTTGAATAATATTTCTATTGTTAATGAATTTCCGACGATTCCCCCAAGAACTTCCCCGCCTACCCCCGAGCGTGAAATTGAATTTTGTATCGACTTTGAACCCTAGACAAAACCCATTTCTAAATCCCCATATCGAATGGCTCTTATTGAACTTCGTGAGTTAAAACTCAACCGCAGGAATTGTTAGACATCGGCTTTATTCGTCCTAGTACTTCTCCTCGGGGTGCTCCTGCTCTATTCGTGAAGAAGAAAGATGGGAGTATGCGATTTTGTATTGATTATCTGGAGTCAATCATGTCACCATCAAAAATAGTACCCATTGCCACGTATTGATGACCTGCTTCGACCAAATACAAAGGAGCCAAATTCTTTTCAAAGATTGATCTTCGCTCCGATATCACCAATTGAAGATTAGAACCGATGACATTCCAAAGACGGCTTTTCGTAAACCCCAGACGGCATTATGAATTCCTAGTCATGTCCTTTGATCGACTAATGCCCCGCCGCCTTTCATGGATATGATGAACCGAGTATTCAAGGAATATTTGATCACTTTGTGGTCGCTTTTATTGATGACATCCTCATATATTCCAAAACCCGTGAAGATCATGAGAGCAACACTTGAGGTCGATACATCCAAAAGCTTCGTGAATATAAGCTTTATGCCAAGTTGAAGAAATGCGAAGTTCGCTTGAGGAAGTAGCATTCCTTGGGCACGTGGTATCAAGTCATGGAATATCCGCTGACCCAAAGAAAGATTGAAGCTATTCAAAGTCGGGAGCAACCTAAATCAAATGATCAAGTACGAGCTTTCTCCTTAGTCGGTTATTATCTGAGATTCGTAGAAGGGTTTTTCTCGAATCGCTACTCCACTAACTCAAATTGACTCTTAAAAGATACAAAGTTCTATTGGAGCGAGGAATGTGAGAAGAGTTTTCAAGAACTCAAGAGGAGACTCATTTCAAAGACTGCTCGACAATACCATCATCCGTTCGGAGGGATTTGTCATCTACAAAGGATGCTTCGGCAAAGGGTTAGATGTGTTCTCATGCAACATGGGAAAGTCATAGCCTATGCCTCACGACAAACTCAAAGAATATGAGAGGAATTATCCTACTCATGATCTAGAGTTAAAAATGTTGTCTTCGCACTAAAGATTTGGAGGCATTACTTGTATGGGGAGAAAGTGGAGATCTTTACTTGATCATAAAAGCCTCAAATATTTCTTCACTCAAAAGGAACTCAACATGCGACAAACGACGCTGGCTTGAACTCGCTGAAAGATTATGATCATACTATCCAATACCATCCTCGAAAAGCGAACGTGGTAGCCGACGATCGAGTAGTAAGATCATATGCGGCACGAAAAGCAATATTGTCAACGCAAAGGCCCATTTTGTATGACTTGCAAAGGATGGAGATAGAGATAAAGACCTGTGGACCCACGGATGATGATGGCAATATATACGAGTAGAACCGACTTTTAATTGATAAAATTAAAGTCGCTTCAAATTACGTATCCGGAGTCGATGCGTGATGAGGAAGAAAGTGCAAGAAGGTGCGATGCCGTAAGCAAGAATCGATGAAGAAGGAATACTTCGAGTCAACTCCAGCACTTTGTGTTTCCTAACGACCCCGATTTAAAGTATAAAATCATGATGGAGGCGCACAACACACCGCTTGCAATCCATCTCGGGAGTACCAAATGTATCATGATCTTCGACATACATTTTGGTGGGGCAATATGAAGAGAGAGATAGCTTGCTTATCTCAAGGTGTCTAACGTGTCAACGAAGTCAAGGCGAGCATCAAGTACCAAAAGGTCCATCAGACCACTTGAAATTCCGTAATGGAAGTGGGAGCACATTACCATGGATTTCAAGCATCGGTCTTCCCAAAGTTTCTCAAGGCATAGATGCGATTTGGGTCATTGTTGATAGATCGACCAAGTCCGCTTATTTCTTACCGATACGAGAAAACTTATACACTTGAACGCCTTGCTCAGATGTATATAAAACGAGGTTGTAAGATTGCATGGTATGCCAAGATCCATAGTTTCGATCGAGACCCAAGATTCACTTCACGATTTTGGGTTAGTTTGCAAAAAGCTATGGGCACAGATTTACGATTTAGCTCTAAGATATCATCCCTCGCATTTGACGGACAATGGAGAGGACTATTCAAACTCTTGAAGATCTATTAAGACTCGTGTCCTTGATTTCAAGGAAGTTGGGACAAGTTCTTACCATCGGTGGAGTTTTCCTACAACAACAAAGCTATCAAGCAAGTATCGGCATGGCTCCATTCAAGCGCCAGATGAAGAAAGTGTCGCTTCCAAAGATGTCGGGATGAGGTGGGTGAAGCAACGTTGTTGGGACCAGAGTTGGTACGTATGACTACGGAAAAAGATTCAAACGATCCCAAGAACGATAAAAACCCTCACAAGATCGACAAAAGAGTTATGCCGATCTTCATCGAAAGGACGGGAATTCGATATAGAGATCATGTGTTGTTACGTGTTGCTCCATGGAAAGGAGTTACGAGATTTGGAAAGAGAGGAAAGCTCAATCCTCGATTCATCTACCATTTTTAATCCTTGATCGAGTAGGAACTGCGGGCCTATAGACTCGCTTTTACCGCCAAGTATGTCTCGTGTTCATAACGCTTTTCACATATCCATGTTACGTAAATATGTGGAAGACCCAACCACATTATCGAGTTGAAACCGATTTAAATAGCTAAAGATTTGACGATGAAGAGGTTCCCTGCTCAAATCTTGATAAGAAGGAACATATTCTACGCACCAAGGTTATACCTCAAGTCAAAGTTTTGTGGAGAAACCACGATGTTGAGGAAATGACTGGGAGTTAGAATCAAATGAAATCAAGGTATCCTTACCTCTTCGACATACCAGTACGCACTTAATTTCGAGGGCTAAATTTCATAAGAAGGGAGATTGTAAAACCCCAACTTTTTGAATAAAGATGAATTTTCTATAAATATTATTTTTGAATATTATGGAGTGAAATTGATATAATAGTATAGTGGGTAATATTTATAAATTTTGCAAAGTACGCAAGTTGTTATATAATATTCGATTGGTCTGGGAATATTCGCTTTAACAGGAATATTAGTACAACGGCACAATCATCGGTGGACCCCACAATAATGTAATTATTGCTTGATTGAGAAAACGACAAAAATATTTTTTATGAAAATAATCTATGAAGTTTTACCGTTAATCGCTGAAACACCCTTGTGTTAAAAGTACAAGAATACGCTGGGTCGCATAAGAGAGAGTACCAGATTTATTATCGATGCTTACGTGATAAGTCACTCACTTTTGTTTATTATTATTATTAATGTAATAATACGTAAAATCTTTTTATATAAATGTAATACTTTTTATAAAGTTATTCTATAAATAAATATATTATATTCTATTATATATAATATATATATATATATAATGTAGTGTCTCGATATAGTATTTTGTTATAAAAAAATTTTTTATATAAAATGTAATATATACTTTTATAAAGCTATCTGCTTTATTAGACAATAATTAGAATATATTATATTTTATTATGCATAGTGTTTGCATAAGTGCCTGATATAGTGTTTTTTGATAGTAAAATCTTTTTTATAAAGTTATTCGCTTTATTAGATTATAAATAGAATATATTATATTTTATTTAAAAGATTTTGCTTTTAAATATGGACCGCCGATTAAAGTAAATCAATCTGGACCGCTCATGGATTAGTTACTATGCATTCCATTTTCCTATAAATAAAGCTCATTCCTTCATTATTTTCTTACTTAATTCACCGAACTCTAGAGAGAGAAACTATAGAGAGACTATAGAGAGATAGAAGAAAAGTATTCTCGCTACTTAACTACTTTTATATTCAGCTTTTTTACTAGTAGGGGTGTTATTCTTTCTTATTCATGAAGAGAACTGTTATTATTCCATTTCTTATTATTCTCGTTGAATAACTCAGATACGCTTTTTCACCCTATACTTGGTGACATTCTTCTATTATTCTCGTTGAACATCCTCGTCTGTTTTTTACACCGACCGGTTCCGCTTTTTTATTATTATTCCGCTGGAACATCCTCGTCAGGTTTTTACACCGACCGGTTCCGCTTTTATTATTATTCCTGCTCTTTTACGCTGAACATCCTGTTGAATAACGTGTGTTTTACACCTTTGACCGTTCCGCCTTTTTTTATTATTCTCGTTGAACATCCTCGCTTGCGGCAAATTTTGCCCCGACCGGTTCCGTTATTATTATTCTCGTTGAATAACTCGCCTATGCGCAAGTACCGCATGCATGGTGATTTCTTTTGTTATTCCATTCTTTATTATACTCAATTGGTTAAAGTTTTGACTTCTATACTCCATGAAATTAGTAGAATATCCTCGATATTTGCGCTTCATCCAAAGATCTTTTCATGGAAATATTCTTCCGATCATTCTTGAATTTTACTCTACAAAACAAAGATCATGTCGACAATTTGACGTTAATAATTCCTCGGATAAAATAATTCTTGAACTTGTTTTATTGAATTCTTATATCATTGTCATCATCCTCATGTTTATATTTTGTTGAAAGTCATCTCGTGGCCTCAGTAGTATGGATGGACTTGGTATGATTATGACTGTGGATTATTCTTGTAATCATGACCGTAATGTTACAAATGATGTGGTAAAAGTTCTCATTGGCCCGTAGTGCATCGATGGACAAATTGTTGGCATGATCATGACCATTAATGAATACACAAATATTCTCGGCCCGTAGAAGTGCATGGATAATTGTGGTCGTGATACTAAAGAATATCCTCGGGTCAGAGTGTGGGGTGATTCGATGATGTGGAATATTTATTGTCGAGTCTCAAATGATAATAAAGTGATGAAAAAAACCTTTTTAATCATAAAAGATAGTAGATTTTATTTTCTACTTGACTTTTTAATGGATCATGCTTGTTCACCGCAGCTTAAACTTGATGTCTATTATATTTTATCGCTTAATATTGTTGGAGACTAATGATAATTTATTCTCGCATTATCTTAGTCATAATATTTCTTCGGGCTAGTTGAGCTCACCCTTTCTTTCACCGTTTCTTCAGAAATGAGAATATAGCAGGGACTAGCTCACTAACTGGAAACTGAGTGATGGGACCCGTAGGATAAGATTAGTAGTCCCTCACTATTCTCGTGAAATAGTGTGTTAATAATTGTAATGAGGACTCCTTTTGAGTTTGTATAATCTCTAGTAGATAATAATTGTATTCAAACTCATTTTAGCTTATGTTTTGTTTTTTTCACACAGGCATACACACAGCTTGTATTAGTAAGTTGTATTTGAATTTTGTACCATGTATCCGACGTTTACCCAAGATGGGTGGTGATGTATACCTAATTTTGGGAATTGTCACTACATAGTATTTTCATTATCTAGAGCAATAATTCATATTATCCGAATAATATTATTAGATAACATTATTGGCAATGTCTAGAAAGTTCTCGTGCGAGAAGAGGTTTGGTCACTTAATTGCGGCGCCAAGAAGGAGAAATTCTTATTGAAAGCCCCTCTTTCCTAGAACTACCGATTGCGATGATTGTGATTTTGTAATATTATTTGTGAATAATTAATTATTGATTTATATGATAAGGAAAATATTCATTTTATGTGGATATAGATGGAGAAATTTTTTAATGTGACAATTGTTGAAAATTAATATTTTATCTTTTTCTGATAAAATAATTCATTTAAATATATTATTATATTTTAATAATATAATAATGGGGATATTGTTTATAATGAATGTGGGATATATGAGTATATGAGGAGGAAGAGTATTTTGTTGCAAAAGTTATTTAAAACATGTTAAACATGTCTGTGGGCCCATTTCTTGACTGAAATTTGATTATAGCCTGTAGAATCGCCCGTTTGTGGATTTCGGTAAATTTCTATTTGGAATTTGGAAAAACTTTCTTCTGTAAAGTTGTAGACAATGGAATTTCCTATGGAAAAGACATAAGGTTCGAATTTTTCTGACAAAAGGGCCATTTATTATGAATTATTGAAGTTCCGAAGTTCTGAAATAATTGATTTTTGGAAGTTTTAATTATTTTTTTTAAGAAAAATGTTTTTTACATTTTTGGGCCTCATTAAACATGTGTTAAGTTGCTGAATTTATATTCTTGGTGTACGTAGGAAATTTATACAAATATATTATTATTTTATTAAATTTTCTGCTTTGGTGTTCTAAGCATTTTCCTATAAATAGGGTGCTTAGGTTAGAATTGAAAATCACACCAGAAACTGAAGTTTTCTCTCTCTTTCTCTCTCTATATTATCGAACGTATTCTTGTGAGTATTTTGATACTTTGAGTGTTTCTATACTATGTAGTTCCTTCAAAGACTATATTCAATTGATATTCCAAATGTAAGTAATTGCCTTTTCGAGGTAAAGGATATTATTTTTTTTAAATGATATTATTTCTTTCAATATCATTATGCCGGAATATTGGTAAGATTTTTCTTGTGAAATTCTTGTCTTTTAGTGTCGGGGTTACTATTCACGTATACGACACTATTCACATAAATATTAAATTTTTGTTTTTCCTCCAAAATAACTATTATGGATACTAGCTTTGATTGTATCCATGTTTTGATCATTCTTGAATTTTACTCCACTATGATTACTTATGAGGTATTTTTGGACATGGATAAACCAAAATACGAATCCTTAATATTTGTTATTTTGTTTCACCGGATTCGCTTCTTTTAAAATATTTTTCATCATCCTCACCCTAAATGATGATATTATCAATATCTTTGGCCCAGTAGTGCAAAGATGAATGATTTCGATGAATATCTTTGGCCCGTAGTGCAAAGAGATGAACAGTGTTTAGATGAACATGACCAACTGATGAATATCTTTGGCCTGTAGTGCAAAGATGAATATTTGATTCCAGTTATATATTAATTGATGTTACAGGTATAAAATATCGACGATGAACTTTTAAATTCATATATAGAAGATAGTAGATTTCATTCTTTACATAACTCTTCTAATGAATTATTATTTCCGCTGCGAATATTGATTTAAAACTGGTTGTCTATTGTATTCTATTAGATTTTTCCCTGTTGAGGACTAACGATAATTTGTTCTATGCTATCTTAGTCATAATGTTCTTTACTGGGCTAGTTGAGCTCACCCTTTTCTTTTTTGTTCCATTTTTCTTCTCGTGAGGCGAGAATGTAAAATAATACTAGTCGGGGTGTGGAATGATGGTTCTAGAAGTTGTTTTAGTAGTACTCACTATTTTGTAAAATAGTGTATCAATAATTGTAATGAGGACTTATTTGAGTGTGGATATTGTCTAAACGACAATATTTGTATTTAAACTCACAGTTTAAGTGTTATTGTATTTTGCACGACAGTTGTATTAATAAAGTTGTAGTTGTTTCTGTACCATGTATTTGGCGACTCAGAATGGGTGTTGTATAGCTATTGTGGGGGCGTCACAAGTTTGGTGCAACCATTCCACCATGGCTCGCTACCCTCGTCTAACAACTTAAAGAATGCTTTGGCATCAGAATTCATAGGTTGCTCTCTGCCTTGTTCCCAATCAAAATCCGGCCCTGCAATATCATGAACCATGTCATTCATACGATGGGTACTGCTGCCTGGATTGTGTACTTGTGCGTTGCCACTATCTCTTCTCTGCCCATGTGCCCACCAACATTCTTCGTAATTGTTCATGAACCCAGAAACAAATAAATGATAGTTTACTGTGTCTCTGTCCATATAATTTACATTCTTACACTTCAAACAAGGACATCTTATCTTGTTCTGACTATTAACACATTTCGGGTGACTATACACATAATCTAGAAATACTTGGCAACCAGCTCTAAATTCTGCTATAGCACCTATCTGGGCACTTGACTTTCATCTTCTCATCCAACTACGGTCTGAATAGAGGTCCATAATACCACGGTACCTATGTTGACAAGAATTATTGCATTCCCTTGTTAGAGATTTACAATTCAGCTCAATGCCATTTATGATGCTTATAAATACATATAGATGTATATGTACATATATAACATGAGTGTGCATCATATATGATTATTCGGGAATTGAACAAGGATACATGTCAAAACAAATTTACACAGCTTGAGATCGACTACCCAAAGGCATGGTATATTGTTATGGATCTTAAATTAGAATGAGGTATGGTCTTATGTCATCCTACATATTTTAACTGACATCAACCTAAAGCCAATAGATTCCTAGGGGTAGAATATGAATCATTACATCATGCATGGTCTGCATATACATTGGGATAAGTCTAAATTACCCGACCAACAAAATTTTTTTGGCAGAGTCTCCCCTATAATATGGACTATCCACATGCACGAGGTCATGCATACTTGAAATCCCATATCTCTTCGATATGTTTCCATGGTAGGTTGCAACAACAAAAAAATACTTTCAGGTTCTCTCTCTAATTCTGTCTGTCAAACTGAAATTCCCTCCATTACACTATTACTAAATTGTCTTGAATACTTATTAACACAAGTATTTTTCATAGTTTCTTTCGTCATGCCATTGAATCCAGAAATTACTTTCATATGGATCTTCAGTTTCTATTTAAGATGTGAATAGCTGAATATAACTAATTCAAAGACTACAAACAAAAACTTCAGCAAAAAAAAATAGTATGCAATACAAACGGATCCCAACCTCAATAAAAAAGAATTGCACTCTAAGTACTGAAAGTGATACTGTTAGCAATTAGAACACAACGAATGTAATAACAACAAGAAATTGTACCGAAATGGAAGAAGAAACTTGTCTTTTACTTGCTAAGCATGTTGCAAGAAAATATATATAGGTATTATGAAAGGACAACTTCACAAAAATAATTTACATACAAATATCTTCTAAATCACTAAGTTTCAAACCAAAGCAGCTACATATCAAGTCTGGGCAGAAATAAACAAGTGCTCTCTGCATATAAAACTTGGAACAACAGAAAAAAAATAACCTAGAGCAGTATGTAAGCCAATGCAGTTCAAATACAGTAATATTACCCAGGAAACATCAATTTCAAGAAAGACTAGTAATTTAGAAAGCTAAAAATGAAACATTAAGCTCACACAAACTATCAATTAGGGGTTAATTGGGGGTTACTGGTGGTGCGACAGTGGTAATGCGGTGGTGCAGTGGTCGGTAGTCTCCCTCCCTCTTCTCCCTCGTCCGTATCTCCCTCTTTTCTTTCTTTTCTTCCCCCCGTACTCCCTCGTCTGTCCCTCTTTTCTTTTTCTTTTTTCTGTTCTGATCGAGCGAACCTGAATCTGATTAAGTTTGTGAGAATCAGCGACCGCTATCAGCGACCGCATGCGGTCGCTAATTTTTAATGATGTGGACATATCAGTGACGGTTAGCGGTCGCTGATATAGGTTGGTCGTCACGCCAAAGTTTCGCACCAATTTATGGGAGGGAAATTCTTATCAGTGACCGCATGCGGTCGCTGATATTAACTAGCGACTAGAATCCTTCGCAATCGCAAATAGCAGTCGCTATTACTATTATCAGCGATCGGATAGGGCGGTCGCTGATATCATTGGTCGCAAATGGCTCTTTTTCTTGTAGTGTCATTAGATTATTTCTTGACCTTGGTAATCTGGTACCGATCAGGAGCCATCTGAGACTGGAAGCTGTATTGAGTGAGGAAGGCATGAGCTAGTTCTTCCCAGCTATGGATCTTTGAGTTGTCTAATCTGGTATACCACGAACGGGCTTCTCCAGTCAGACTCTTTTGGAACAGCTGCATTCTGAGCTTCTCGCCCTCTGCATAAGATCCAAGTTCTCCAATGAACACCTTCAAATATGTGTAAGGATCTCCTAACCCGTCATACTGTTCAAAGTCAGGAGTTTTGAACTTCTCTAGGTAATGAACACCAGGGAATATACAAAGGTCATCATATGAGACACTCCCGTGTGCTCCAATTCCTTTAATAGAACGAAGGGTTTCTTCCATTTGAAGGACTTTCTTCCTGATGTCACCGGTGTCTAGATCTCCTTTGAGATGGGTGTTTTCAGGGTTTTTGTCTGTTGTAATCACCTGAAATTTCGGATTTGTTTTATCCGAACCTTGGATTCCTCCATGTGCAGAGGATTCGGTATGTGTGGGAATTTTTTAGCCCTGAGTAGACTGATGTAGTTCTTTAAGTAAAACAACAAAATCTGTAATCTGTTTACTTAATCCGTCAAATTCTTTGCGAAAAACTGGATTAGACTGGTCAGATGAAGACATGATTGGTTGTAGGCTCGTGGCCTTTTTCAGACTTTGAATGGGTAATATGTCTGATTGTTTCCCTGCGAAAGACTTGCATAGTTTAGTCTTTAGGGAATGTGTAAATGTTTACATGCTATATGATGTATCCATTTTAGGAATATTAGTTGGGTTTTGGCATAGAAACGCAGCGAAAATAAACCAATTAAAGGAAATTCTGAAACCTTAAAACAGGATCCATGCAAAAAATTCAATTAATTTAGAGGTTAGAAATTATACCGATTGTTAAAGCTAGAATCGATGCGGTCGAATCTCCAACGCAATTCAAACGGACTGCGTCTCTATGGTATCCACACGAACGCTCCACACGAATCGTCCTACGATCTGCAGAACATGGAAACGCGGTACTAGACACCAAGGATGAGGATTTTTCTGAAGCTGTTTTCTCTCTAGTCTCTCTCTAAGAGCGGCTAGGGTTTTGGTTAATGAATAATCCCTAAAATGGCTGCTACATGTCATATATATAGCAATTAAAAGGAATTATTCAAAACCTAATTTAATAAAATCCTAATTTATATATATATATATATATATATATATATATATCTTAATTAAGTCTTACTTAATTAATATACCTATATATAAATTATCATATTAATTTGAATTCATAATTTTAATACTATCAATCATATTGACATATTTAAATCTTTATAATTTAAATTAATTCCCTTTTAATTATGTTCTATGTGTGTGACCCTATATGTTATTATTACGTTGACAATAATTTTAAAATCATATTATAAAATTATAAACAGTGAGCGGCATCTAGTAATGCATCACTGCTAACCAAGTAATAATAAGATGCAACCTTTTAGTGACCAGTGTTTCAATGTAATTTAATCCTTTTAACCTTAACATCCTAGATTAAACTCGAGTCATGGAATATGTCATACTCTTCATAATTTAATCTGAGTTTTTCTTGATCAATGAGTAGACTATATGAAACAATTCACTATTTGAGCATGAACATGCATTTCATAGTCCTACTCAACCAAGAGGCCTATGGATATCACCCCTAATACACAGGAGGGTTAAATTCCATCTAGATCACTCATATTCCTCACACGATTCATGATGTACCCAATAATCACCTTTATAGTCCACCCTATTAAAGGTGACATTTGATGATATCAAAGTACATATATTCCCGTGAAGAAATATTGTGATTTCAGGTCGGAGGACCATTACATCATTGTCACTATGAGAATTGCTAATGACACTTCGCATAATGCTCCACATAGAATTCTCATGGTGGGTATGTCCAGTACATCGTTCTCTAACATGTACTTATGCATTGACTTAATATCTCATATATTTATTTTAACAACCCGAAATTTTGGATTATCCAGAATTTAGGTTTAAAGAATTAGTTATTAATAAAAGGAATTTTTATTAATATTATTCTGTGCTATGTGTTTATTAATCGTTCTATAACCTAGGATGATTATAAGTCGGGAGGATTCTGGCTACGAGCTAGATTTAACGAGTAAGAATTTTCAAGACGAAAATGAAAGTTTTTCGGGAATAAAATATTTTTTGGGGAAAAAGACAAAATAGGCACTATTCATCCTTTTCTGCTCGGAGATTTATTTTGAAATTCCGAGAAGTTATTGATTACGTAAAATGTTGAGACGTGATGGAATATTCAATAATATTTCAGTTATGGCAAAACGAAGTTTACTTTCTTCAATCAAAACCTAAGGGTTAGGAAAAGTGAGTTCCGAGAATGTAATGAGTACGTATAATAACTAGGGTTATTATGCGTGAGAAATACGAGTATGATACGAGTTATTATACGAGTATAGAAAGAAGAATAGTACGGCGTACAATACGAATATCGTACGAGCTAAATACGAAGAGATTACGAGAATGGAATGCGTAGAATACGATTAGTCTTAATGGACTTTGTGTTCATGGACTTTGTAGAATCCAATTGGACTTGGATTATGTCAAGCCCAATGATTTGTGAAATCAAGCCCAAGATATGCCCAATAAGAATTAGGGTTAAAGTCCAAACCAAGAAGATTAACCGCGGATCGAACCGATGGGTAAACGGATGGGTAAGAACCAATGGGGCAACCCATGGGGTGACCCATGGGCATGAGGGTAGACCACTTGGCCACCAAGTAAGGGTGATGCCAAGTAAACTTGGTGGCTAAGTTTAGAATAGTAAGGAGGTTAAGGGGGCGAAATGACTAAATTTCTCTAGCTTTGGTTTTCTATAAATAGGAAGCTATATTTCATTATTTTGAGATTTTGAAAAATTCTACACTTGAGAGAGAAAGAGAGCTCGGATGAAGAGGGAGAAGGAAGAGTTTAAGCACGAATGCTCGGATCAAAAGTGATCGTGAAATAGAGAAGCTTGCAAATAGCTGGCTTTGTATAACGGAAAAGGATTAAAGAAGAACAGTAATCCGAACCCTAATTTCTTCTAATATTTTCTTTAAGTTTAATATGTTTAAAACGTAACTTAATGAAGATAAGAAGTAGATGAAGTTAAGAATGATTTCATATGGTTGAAATCACGAGAAAACAAAGAAATAAGAATTAGAAGTTTAGTTTGTAAATTTCTTAAGGAAGTATAAGATTCATAAGGATTTTGAGCGATCCGAATGAATTATATGAACGAGTAGGTGAAATAAGTAAGGAATGATGTTCTATAACATCAAATTCCAAGAAAAAGTAGAATCGTAATCCAAAATATCGATCAAAATGAAGAACAAACGAAGAACGCGAAGAACACGAAGAATGTTGTTGATGGACAAATTTAAAACCATCGTAGGATAATTGTTGTTGATGGACAAGTTTAAAACCATCGTGTATAAGTTAGTTGCATATTGCTTGGTTAGGAACGGTAGAAACGTTCATGAAGAATGAATTAAAACTTAGCTATTACGAAGTTATGGCAAAATTTTTGTAAAAGACGAACGAGAATTAGAAAGTTAGTAAATGAACCTGAACGTGTAGGGTTTCAAAAGAAAGTAAGAGAATGTAGAAAATGTGAGTCATAGACTCAAGAACGAACGAGTTCCGAGTTCGGATGACCGAATTACGGACGAGCGAGCGAAGAACGTTAAAAGCGTAAAAATGAACGAAGGGTTAAGATTAAGCCAATTGAATGGCATGTTAACAGATTCAGAACGAAGTTATGTCTGAGGCATATTGAAGTACATAAGATAAGGAAGAGAATGACTTTGGAATGACCTCGTTTTGAGTTATAGCAAAGAAGTTATGAGATCGTAAAGTACGCGTCTCAAACTTGATGCAAGACTTAGAAAAATTTCTAGGGTTTTGTCTCTTGCGCACGGGATAGATCAGTGATGAAGTGGCGCAAATAAGGCTAAGCTCGAGCATAATCGTCTGGAGAGTGGCGCCGCAAAGGACTTGGTGCCACACCGCCAGCCCGGGAGGAGAGGAGAGAGAAGTAGGTCGGGCATGTGGCGACGAGAGAGAGAAGAACCACCAGCACCAGTACGGCAGGGAAATGCTTTCGAAATGAGATTTTTATTTCTCAAGTACTAGGATGTGCAAGAAAGAAGTATGAAAACGTAGTTCACTTAATGTAACACTTAAGTAAGTGTGTTAAACCTTTAGTGAAGGTTGAACGGAAAGATTTAACGAGGTTAAAAGATAGAGAATGTAAATGCTAGATTACGTAACCGATAGCCGGGGACCGTAGTCGTGATAAATGAACGTGAGGGATTACTGTGATTGTGATTCCTTAGAGGTTGAGTGACGAAGGTAATGAATAACATTCCGATGTTATGTCATGGTAATGAGAGATAAGTGTAAAGCGTATAGGCGCTATGAACGCAACGTTGTTGCGATGAATGATCGGTCTTAGCATATAACGGACCGTATGGCTTTGACATTAAGAAAGAATAATGAACATGGGGTTCATGGGATGGATAACGATGAATGGAATTGAAACCTTGAGTAAAGGTTGAGTAAGAGATTAAGAGACGAGCAACGTGAACGTCGAATACGTAAATGATCCTCGTGAATCGTAGTTGCGTCGGATGAACGTTCTAAGTGTACAATGGTTGTATGACTTGGACGTTGACGAAAGTAGTAAGGAAGATATGAATGGTATGAAGGAAAGTCGTAGAGAATGGTAATGAGATTAATGAAAGTCCGAGGGTGAGTCGGAAAAAAACGTTAGAATGAATGTAAGCGTTAGACACTTAAGCCAACGTAAGGGTTGAGTGTACACGATTATTAAATGTGCAGAACCTACACTCCGTGTATGTTTGACCGTAAGGTAATGAAGAATGTTGTTTAATCATGAATAGTGAAGAAACTAAATTGAAGACAATAACGTATAACGTTAAGAAGCCGAGTTAATAAGTATAACTTGGACAACATTCCGAGTTGAATGAACCGGATGTTGTGAGGTATGAATAAGTTAATATGAAATGTTTAACGCTATGACCTCATAGTATTAACATTGAATGATCGTTCTGAGTATACAAAAGACTGTATGACTTGGACGATAAAGAATGAATCCTGAGGTATGGCATTTAGTTGCCAGAAAGCCGTAAGGAATAAGAAGTTGTCTTAACGAACATTATAGTTTAATGGTTCGTATAAGTTAAGATAAGTTAGGTTGTGGTACAATCGTAACTTTCATACTTGACATATGGGAGCTGGGCTAAACAATTCCTTCAGAGAGCGAAGGTATATACAAAACTGGCAACCGATCTAACTCACTGTGTGGGCAGTGTAGATGAGACGAGAATTTGTTTGTTGGTTGTTTGTGGGAAACCACTAAGAGTACCATATGGATTACTAGCAGAGAAACGATGTACGCTGTGTCCTATAGAAGTTATAAGAAGAAGATAAGAATGCAAATCATCAAAGATGATGAATGTTTTGAGTAAGACATCTCCGTATGTCATGAAGCCGTGAACCAGTAATGGAAGTTATTCGCGTAAACTTATTTTACAAGAGTGCGAACCTTAGGAAGTAAAGTTAAGTAAACCAATGTGTAAGTCAAGTATATGACTAATTGGTGTACGTGTTATTTCCTTATGTGTTATATAGGGATTTGGAATGAGCGATTCAAATAAAAGTCGTATGTAAATGTCTATGTAAGGCAAGTTTTCTAACTTCATTCATGTTATATGAATGCTAGTTTCTTAAACTTCTCAGATGTTGGACTTGAGAAGTTATGTCTATGTGTGAATGTGTAATATTTGTACAAGGTGGTAGAACGTATGAGGCCTTGTGCCATAATTTGAACACTTCGGTGTTTCTTTGAGATGAACTGTTGATTGAGCTGTTCAATACAAGTATGCTCGGTTTATACATAAACCGTTATTGTTAAGTCTGTGCTAATGATTCTAGCCAGACAGGATATGTATGGAAAAAGGTAGAAGAATGAAAGTAGTGTAAAGAGTATGTCATGAATGTTTTAAGATGATAGGAATCGAGACTATTCCTATTATTCAAGCTGCTTCATAACCTTTGTTCGATTATCGAAGTTCTGAAAAATGTTTAAACTCTTGAAGTTGATTGTTCAACTATTATGACTTGTTGGGCAATTGAATGCTCACACTTACTTTAAATGAAAAACATTTTCAGCGAACGATGTTAGAAAGAACTTAAGGATCCCGTAAAGATCAAGTTGATCGGTATCCAGACGAAGTGTCATTCAGTATATGAATGTGCGTGAAGAGCAAGTGAAGACTTGTAATATAGAATGATAGAATTAAACTATAGACTAGTTTAATGAACAATTATGTATCCTTGGTGGCGGATGAAAGTCACTCGTGTAGTATGAAAAGAATAATGTAATTATCATTATTTGTAATGAAAGAGGTTATAAGGTTTCGAGAACCTGGGATTTGAGAATGTATGTTGTAGCATCCCCAAATCCGGGTACTTTTTACCACGAATCTAGTATACTAATTCTATAATTATTGCGGAAGATATAAACATAAATTGTTTATACATTAAACTTTTACACAACATTCCCAAGGTCTACAACCTTAACTTAATACATACCTTCATTACCTAAAAAGGTTTACAATGCTATTTTCGTCATAAAATTTAATAAATCTAACTGCACCTTAATTTAGTCTTGTACTTTGCCTTTACTTCTGTCTTTACTCGAGCTTTCCTCTAAATCTGAAAATTTTATCATGATATAGCAAGGGTGAGCAACAAATTTTCCCAGCAAGTTTAAATTTATTTGAGGATATATCATGATTGAAAAGAAAGAATGAGCTTTCAAGTTTTCAACAATATAATAATTGTGAAATAACATGAATCAAGTTTCAATAATTTCATGACTGAATCAATAATGTTTAAAGTCCACAAGGACTAGAAATAACTTTATCTGAACCTTAGGGTAATGAAGGTGATCAGCCTTTCATACTTGATGAACATATGCAACATGCACTAAGTGCGAATCAATAATCAGTTTAGACGTGAATAATCATCAATAATCATTCACTAACATGCTTTGAAATATAACTCGAGTTTGAGTTAAGGAAACTTGCCTGAACCGCTGATTACCGCTAAACAATATAATGTAATCTCTTATGAAAGACCTATCAATTATAAGATTGATCTTTTAATTAGCATAACATACCTGTTAACTCATAATACTATTACTTTATACATAGATTATCTAACACTTAATAAAATATTAGTAGTATTATCATCATTTGATAATTCTTTAATCACTATATCATATACATTATGATTTAACACTTTAATAAGTCAAATATCAAACCAGTAACTTGGATTTCAAATCCAGCAAACTGGATTCCAAATCCAGTAACCTAGATGGTCAATCCCCTAAACCCAATCAAGCAATCCAAAGAAACTGGATTCCATATCCAAAGAACTAGATTGCAATCCAGCAAACTAAATCAAACTAATTTTCAATTAAGTAAACTTCTTTTCAATCCAGCAAGTTGGATTCATCAGATTTTCCAATCCAGCAAGCTGGATTCCATATCCTTTTTATGAAAATACTAAAACAAATTATTATTTTTCTATCCTTTGACCAAACACATATACATAAATTCCATACACAAAAAGTATTTTTCCAAAATTTTCCAACTTCCTTTGGTATTTTTCAAAAATCACTTTTAGTTAATTCCTTAAGAAATTATCCCCATTACGCTTAACTCTAGAAATTCCCATCTTTTGACACAATCTTATACGTGTTAACGTGATACTCCAGTTTAAATTTCGTGGCCATCGGAGTTATAGAACTCCGATTATAGCCGTTTTTGTCGGAAAATCACAAAAATTGAAATGGTCATAACTTGGTCATTTTAAGTCAGAATGAGCTCATTTTTGGACAGGAGGTACTTAATACCATATATTTTCATGTCCCAAAAGTCCAGAATGTTTCTCACAAATTAAGTTGCCAAAACAGTCCCTTTTAAAAGCTTTGGCAGTTTACTTTTGAAATTTACAGTTTTGGAGTCCTTTGCTAAAACTTAAATAAAATGAGATCTATAACTACAATTAACGATCCGTCAATTTTTTTGAATTCGTATCTTTCCGATATACAATTTTCATCTATCACAATCTATATTTGGACATGTTAAGCTCCAGGAAATTAGCCCGGAAGTGGCTGGTAAAAACTGTTGTTCTAACAGTTTTCTTAGCTTTGAGTAGTTTGGGATAACTTCAATAACTTGCTCATTTTTCAACCTAATTAATTGATTCCAAAGGGATTTTATCCTTTATACATAGATCTAGCATCCCAAAAAGATAAATCACAAATATCCATCATAGATTTTAAAAATCAAAAGCTAGATTACACTTTCAAGTTTAAGCTTTCCGGAAAATTCTAATTTTCTATTCCTTTTGATTCCAACCAAATCAACACCCAATATGGGTAGATCTAAATATAAAATACTCATCAACATGGATACCCATAGTTTTTGAGTTTAGAAATATAGATTCAAGGTTTGATTATGAGTAATCAAAATAAAATTCTATAAATTAAATAGAGTTTTATACCTTTGCTTGATTTCCTTCCTTCTTCTAAAATATTAAATGGATCTTGGTTGTATAAAAATCAAAATCTCCTCTCTTCTCTCTCTCTAGGGTTGCCTCCCCTCTTCCTTTTCTCCTCCATAGCTACCGAAATGCTCTTCTATTCTCTCTCTCTCTCTCTTTAGTTCTTGTTAGAATAATAAAAGAGATGAAAGAGAAATGAAATGACTTTTGTGGTTTGGTAAAAAAAATGTATAGATATAATTGTATATCTAATATTCATTTCCCCCATCCACTCTCTCTTTCTCTTTCTTCATCATAATAAGGTTGCTTGCAAGAATAAACATAAATGTTGGTGCAATAAACAAGTGACACATGGAATGAATTGGTCACCAACTAAAGTAAACAATCATCACATTCATCTCCTTTTCTCTCCTTTTCCTCTTATCCGGCCATGTGGCCTTAGTTTGTCCCAATTTTGGCTTTCCTTTATACTTTATTTGATTTGCTAAATGTCCAACAAGTCATCTCCTACTTGGGCTAAAAATTGGGCAATCCAACATTTCATTTGGGCTTCCAATTTTATCTTTTGGGCTTTCTACTTAACATGTTTGGCTACAACAACTAACATCTTCCAACACTTCTTATTTTACCATTCCCTAATTATTTAATTAGGGTTCTCATTTCCTCCATTATAAGATAAATCCTTACTCATGCACATTTATTTCCTTAACCCAATTAGACTTGTTTTAATTAGGTTATAAAATTAATTAGTTGAGATATAAAAATTAAATCTCTTAGAATTATTATATGTATTTATATACTAATATTCTCCCATATTATAACCTCTTAGGTTATTTAGTTATCACACCTAATACATGTATATTAGGTTACATAACTTAATTCTTAATTCACTTACTCATATATTCATACAAAATAATTTAATAAATTGAGACATGGTCCACAACTCTTAGATTAGGTCAGTAGTATATAATTAAAATACTAGAACCCCATACACATAATCTTATGAACTCATACACTAAACATATACCTCATTGTCAGACTATCACTTATAGTCTATCAAATCATTCAAGTTCTTCTCCAAAAATTTTGAAATCCTTAAAATTTCTTTACAAAAACGTCAAATCCATACACTTATTTTATGCCTAGGTTTATTATTTAACCTTTATTCAATCTTCTAAGATTTTATAAAATTGTCCAAATTTTTGGGTTGTCACATATGTCATTATATTTAGCTATATAATGAAGTATGTTTGGAAGGAAATGGAATAGTGATACATGGAGTCCGGGTCTGAAAGTAGGCCGGATTTCAGGGCGTCACATTTATGACCAATGAGATTTGGTCATCAATCAATCCACATACTAGTCTTAATTTATTATTGTTGTCCCATCAACAATGATACTCGACTAGGGACATTTAAGAATAATGATACTAATTGTAAATATATAATATCATGTTCAAGTCACATACTTGAAACTATATAATTTCTATCAATATTCTAAGGATTATTATTATGTTAACATTTATATAACGCAGTAAATAAAACCATAATAAAATCATTAATTTATTCAATCAAATATAATATTAAAACGTTAAGCAATTATATCAAATAATTGGCCTCTAGGGCATAAACTCTAACAATATTATCCTATAAAATGAATATTAGCTGTTTGTAACACAGGATAACATGTAAATATGCGAGCACACATATTTCTTCATATTTCTCATTACATGGAGATGAATATGGATTGAAATTACAAGTAATTGATTTTATGAGTAATTTGAAATGAGAAAGTATGAAGAGACTTTCCTTTGCGTCTTGATTATTAGAGGCTGGCCTATCTTAGGTTAGTCTCGCGGCTTTTTGGCATGAAGGTTCCCAAATCATCGCAATTTACTAAACGGGGAGTTAATCCGGTCTTTCAACTGGAGCGAATTTGGGTGGTGGCTTTCCTGAGCCTCATTGGAATTAGTCTTCCTATGAGTCCAGTAATCAAACACCGACAGGATAGCCTCCTGAAGAAGGAACCACACAACATACATTCACATACAACGTGTCTCACCGTTTATGAAAATGATGACATGTGCGAAGCACTAATATCACAAGCAGATATAGTGTTCAACAGTAAGTAAATGCATTCGTACACATTCATCATAAATGTAAATGCAACATCCACACACAAGAATATAACAGTTTTGAAAAGCTTGTAATAGCGGCTTAAGCCCTCTTACTGGAGTCCCCGGCAGAGTCGCCACCTGTCGACGTCGAGATTTTTATTTATCCCTTTTCTGTTCTTGTTCTTTGGTGTTCTCATGTTAGGTGAGATTTGTTTGAAAAATATGTTGTGAAAAGGTCCGACATTTATATGTCGGCGATTTGACTATAAGAGTCGCCAGTTGGTTTTTTATATGGTTGTACCAACACAACCGAGAAAAGGTTTGAACATTGATCCAGTGATGTGACACTGCTAAACGGGTCTGTGAAACCGAGATTCATTAGGGTCCGGGGGCTTGGTTATGCGGAGGGAAGGTGTTAGGCACCCCCTGACATCTGTGTTACCACGGTGACCGCCACTTTTCAAGAAACTGTTATATGAATGTGTGGGGGGGTTCAATGTGCAGTTATTTGGAAGTAGTACGAGGCCTCGTTCGCACCTATATACACAGGATTTGAATTTGTGTAAAAATTCAGTTTTAAACAAGATATGGCATTTATGTCTTATAAAAAGAAGTTTTTTTAAGCCCTTATGCTCAATAGTAATTGAGACCTTTTACACTTCCATTTTATTAAATATTCGGCTGGATTGCTTTTACTTTTCGAGATGCGAAGCATCTTCCAGAAAAATAATGTACAAAGCAGTGCCGAACTCCTCATGGGTATGAAAACCATTTGAGAAAATCCAAACACCGTGAATAAATTTACAAAGTCGCTATGACTAAAAATGTCCATCACGGGATCGAATCTAGATTCAATGAGATTGAATCTATGATCAAATGATTCCTAGGCTCACATGATGCATGATTTATATAAAAGCGATGGCGATTATATATATATATATATATATATATATATATATATATATATATATATATATATATATATATATATAAGTTGTAAATATATATATAGACATGATCAACCACCACGAAGCACCTCCATGGGGATCGGAAATATAAATAAAGTCAGAAAAGCAATCAACCACCACAGAAGTAAACTCCAGGCGAGGCAGAAATGTATATATATATATATATATATATATAAGGGCTAAACGCATGCTTGATGTAAAATCAGTGCTCATCGAACATAGTTCGATAATAGATTCATATATATATATATATATATATATATATATATATATATATATATAATAAAAAATAAATGCTTGAGACGTGAGTTCAGGGCTCAATCGAGTCATAACTCGATAATGTTAGTCCATATATATATATATATATATATATATATATATATATATATATATATATATATATATGTGTGTGTGTGTGTGTGTGTGTGTGTGTGTGTGTGTGTGTGTGTGTATATAAGTATATATATGTAACATTCCGAATTTTAAAGTGTAATATTAAATATTTATTGAATTATATAAGTATTTAATGGCAATTTGAGTTGATGTGGTTTAGTTAATTATTTGTTGAATAAATAATTAAGGAGCTAAGAAAATTAATTATTATGAGATTATATACCAATTTAATTTAATAAGTAAGCTAGAGAGCTTATAGTGATTTAAACAAATTATAATATTATAAATGGGAAATTGTAATTTAAAATATTGTTGGTCGAATAAAATTACAATTATAAAAGAAATTCTAGCTATGTGATATTAAATTATGTGCTAAAGTAATTTAATAGATTAATATTTTAATTGATTATTTAATTAAATAAAAGTGTGACTAATAACCTTGCTATAAAGGAGTTATTAAAATAAATTAAGGGAGTTTAATTCAGTTTTGCCAAACAAGGCCTAATGTCTATTAAGTCTTTTATATAATTGTGTTTTACCAAACAAGGCATAAGGATTAATTGGTTATATTTTTAGTGGTTAGCCAAACAAGCGTTATGGTTTTTGATTTTCAAAACTCAAATAACTGATATCAGTTATAAGTTTTATATTTATATCATATAATAAATATATATTATATCTTATACGTTATATCATAAGACGCAAGAATAAAGGAGAGAGGTTAGAGAGAAGAAAAGAAAAACTCAGAGGAATAAGAAGAGAAGAAGAAGAGAAGAGAGGAAGAAAGGCTAGAGATTGAAGAAGAGGAAGCTTGATAATCAAAAGGATAATCAAACTCTAGGATATCATCTTCTTAATCAAAGGTAGGACCTCAATCTCTTTCTTTAAAAGTTTAGTTTTCCTCTTCCCAAAAAGTCTCTGTAAAATATTTGTAAAAGAAGAATTGTTGATATGTATATAGTTTAGTATAATAATTGTTTGTAAAAGGTTGTTTCATGAATTTGTATGTGATTATAGAGAAATTAAGTCATGTATGTATGCAATTTGTGAAGAAAACATATTATAGAGTGTTCATATGAAAAATATATGAGTATGGCTTAATTCGAAATAGAAATTAAGGTTTAATTAGTTGTTAAATTGATAAATTGATTATGGAAATTGATAGAGTATGTATAATCATAACTATGATGTTTTGAAATTTACATTTTGATTGAAAACAAAAATCACAGTGTTGATTTTCATTAAAATGTCAACAATGGAGTTTTTGCCAAAAACATTAAAATTGAGTGTTGTAAATTTGATGTTTATGTTATTTTATGAGTAGAAACATGTTAGAAGTCTTCACAATGTGTTTATATGAAGTCTATACGTGTATTACATGCTAATCAGTCTATTAGATTCGAGCTTTTAGGCCAATTTGGCTTTTGTTCATACTGTTGCCGAGCTTGGTCGCCAGATTCTGAGTCTGCAACCGCAGTGTGATGAAAATATAAATATCATGTATGTTATGGCCATATACTATGACATCGGTTTATCAGATTACACGCCGCAATTGTAACTCAATGGCATGTGACTGAGCATGACAGACCAACTCAGTCTGTGATATGAACCACGATGTAAATCGTGTGCGTATGCAATATGATTAAAGCAGAATAATCTCGACGGTGTACTTTTGTACACGAAATTTTTAGAAACACTATGTGATGTTAGTAGGACTGTAAAAAATTGATTTTTAGTATTTCTATAATATTAATAATTATGTTATTAAGGATTAACTTGTGTTATAAGTTGATTATGTGATTAAATAATCAAACCTACATGATGAATTTATTAGTTATGTGATAATGACTAACTATGTCACGATGACATATGTATATAGGATATTGTGATTCAAATTGATTCGGTTTAGCCTATGAGCAAGGCAAGTTTTCTAACTCTATTTTATAATTGAGCAAGTTTTCTAATCCTTTATCTTATTGAACTAATTATTGTTTCAATTCGATTACCTTATAATAATGCAAGTTGTCTAAACTTTGGTTTTATGTTGAATAAGTTATTCTTGTATTTCACTTGTTCATTAACATGCATAACTAAATTGCTATGCATGTTTAGTATTCAATTCTAATTAACCTTGGCTTAGTATTGTTCAAGCAAGGTATGCTATAGTTATTCAAATTTTATGCTATTAGATTATTCCTAAAGCATGATTTTAGTTACTATGATTGATTCAATCACGATTATTCTATAAAATAATGTTATTGATTTTATTCAACTAGTCCCTTAGTTGATGTTCGTTGAATTCTCAATTACCTTGAAAGCTTATCCAAACCAAACTTACTTTGGTGCGGACTAGTATTGTAAATACTGAGATGAACAACTCTTTTAATAGAGGTTTACGCTTAGCGTTGAAATGGTTGTGCATAATACATTGTACGAAAGGTTGATCCCCCTAAGTACGTGGATCCCTTATAGTCTTATGACTGTTAAAGTTAAAGTTTAAAGATTACTTATAATTGTGGACATGATTCGTGGTCATTAGACCCTTAGTAAATGTTATAATTTTTAGAAAGTTAATAGAATATATTGTTCAGTTCTATTGAGCCTAATATTGGCAATTGATGTAAAAGTTTAAAGATTTATTTATTGTTATTTCAAGTGGGCCTTGTTTGCTCACTCTTGCCTGTAAAATTTCTTACAGCTAAAGTTGAAACGGGTGACGTACCTAGCACCAGTAAGGGAAAAGGAAAGATGAATAAATACTGAAGACTTGTAATAGTTTGATAGTTTACTTTCAGACTTTGATTTAAAGATTATAATGAAGTTTATTTAAATTTCCGCATTTGAATGATTGTTGTTAAAGGTTAGATAACTTGGGAGATTTTATTTAAGTTTTATCCTGTATGGGCAGGTTTTTATTATTCAATTTATTATAATTGGGTAGTTAGAAATGAATGTTTTGATTAAGTGAACACCAAATCTTGAGGAAATGAAGTTCCTGGATTTGGGGGTGTCATAGGTTGGTATCAAAGCTTTAGGTTATGAACCTTAGGTAGGGGGGTGGGGGGTGGAAAGCCTTAGGAAGTAACCTTTGAAAAGATAGTGGAGATAACTCTTATCGAGTTTTAAGAAAGAAGTAATAAAACACGTATGTGCTTATGTGATTTTAAATTATGTACTCGTGAGTGTCGAATAGTAATGATTAATAATTAAAACTTTAAAAACTTTTGTTGTCAAGATGACTAATGCTCTGAGAATCCAATCAAAGCTAGGGAGGAGGGACCTCAAATGCCTATAGAGGAGGAGCCTCGCGACATTCGTGTGGTTTGGGAACAACCATCACACGGAGTCCGCCTGGTTGGTCACGGTAGTTGAGGATGAGGATGATGATGTGGAGACAGACGAGGAGGATCCCGTTGAGTTACCACAGGAGGATGAGGATGACGAGGACGAGGAGGAAAGGATTCCACTTAACTCGATAGCTGGCCATATATACGATGAGGTACATGACCGTAACGTGGAACTTCAGGATACAACTTGAGGAGTTCGCGAGGAGATAAGTAAGTGAACAACAAACTGTAATGACACAAAAAGACGGCGAGATCCAGGATCGTGAGGAACGACTGACAAATGTCGAGGAGAAACTAGTACAGACTGGAGGAGAGAAAGAATAATTGATCGAGATGGTTGTCGAACTGAAGAACAAGCTGAGAGAAGAAGCTGCTAAGAGGGCAAGAGCTAAAGATGCATACGAGGAAGCTTATCAACGAACTGGAAGAGCAGTAAGGAACTCACAGGCGAAAAGGATGAAGATGGAAGAGATGGATAAAGTATTTGACACCGCAATTAATCGAGCTCAAGATCGGGTCATGGGATATCTGATTCAGTTCGAGACACTGCCATCATATGCATTAGATCACAGAACAATGTTTCGGGTCATAGAAGAAGAACGTGATAGGGCTAAGAAGTATCTTAATAGAACATCATAGTACGATGAGTGAAAGGTTAAATAATGTGTAAATCCCTAGTGTTAAGTAACCATGGGATAAGAGAATGATGATGATGTCCTAAAACTTTTGTAGTTTAGGAAAGTAATGTAGATAGCAGTGATGCTATTATTTTATGTTTTCCAAAAAGGTTTTGAATAAATAAAAGTTGTTACTTTATTCAAAGTGTTATGTGTTATGTGGTTATTTCATTTATGCAAGCAAGTTAATTAGAAAATACTTAAAGAAGCTGAGTAATAGTGTAATAGATGTTTTGTTTCAACAGAAAATGCCTCCCAGATGTGAACCACCCGACAGAGAAACAATGAGAGAACTACCAATAACGACAATGTTGACGGTAACCCCGTTCAACAACTAGTGACACTACTGATAAGAGCGTTGCAGAATCAACCACAAAACTATGGTACAACGTTTAAGGATTTCAAGGCGGTTGGACCACCTGAATTCTGTGGGTCTATGAATCCAGTCGAAGCACAAACCTGGATTATGGAGATAGAAAAAGTATTCGATGTCGCTAGGGTAGGGGATGACCAGAAGACTGCTTTCGTAACATTCATGTTGAAAGAAGAAGCTAGTTATTGGTGGCAGGCCAATAAAACTCGTGAAGGGCCAGGAGTGATGACCTGGGATAGGTTCAAGGAGTTATTTTTCGAGACCTATTTTCCGGAGAGTTCGAAGAGTCAGCTAGAAGTGCAGTTTCTGGAACTAAAATAATGGACGATGACGGTATTCGATTATGCCACAAAATTTAATGAATTAGCGAGGTTTGCGCCATATCAGGTCAGCACAGATGAGCGTAAGGCGAATATATTTGAACAGGGACTGAAGCCCTGGCTATACAGTAGGGTATCCCTATTCCAGTTGAAGACATTTGCAAAGATGATGGAAAAGCGAGACTCGTTGAAGGTGGAGGCGAAAGCGAAGACAAATTTCAATCAGGAACAAAAGAAGAAGAAGAATGAGAATGAGATTAAGAATGGAAGTGGTAGCGGTGGAAACAACAACAACAACAACAACAACAACAACAACCTGAAGAGGAAGTGGAATAGGAACATGGGTGTTGGAAACCATCAGGGTAACCAGCAAAACAAAAAGTTTGAAGCATGTGCGACATGTGGGAAATTTCACAAGGGTGTGTGCTTGATGAGGAAATGAGTTTGCTTCAATTGTGGCCAGGAGGGTCACATCGCCCCAAATTGCACTCAACCAAAGAAGAATGTATGCTTCACGTGTGGATCCAAGGATCACTTTGCTCGTGAATGCCCTAAGAAGAGGGAAGGAGTGATAACTGAAGCAATGAAGGTAACAATGGAAGTACATGGGCCATTGCAAGACCTGCAGCATCAAACAAACCCACAGCCAGAACCTTCAATATTACTGTGCAAGATGTTGTGCAATCAAAAGATGTAGTGTTAGGTATTATCCCAATCAATGATATAAATGCTTATGTATTATTTGATTCGGGTGCTACTTGTTCGTTTATATCTGATGAATTTGCTAAGAGGTTAGAATTGCCTAGAGAAGAATTAAATTTTCCTTTGAACATAGAAATTGCGAATAAGGAAGTAATCCTTGTTAGATTCGTATACAAGAACTGTAGTGTGAACATTAAGGAGAATATCTTGTTGGTAGATCTGATTCCGATTAGACTCGGGGAATTTGATGTAATTTTGGGGATGGATTGGCTGTTCAAATATAGAAGCGATCGATTGTCACAAGAAGTGTAAACCTTATAACTCCGTCAAAGGTAGTATTTTATGGTAGCAAGTCGCCTAGACAAATGAAATGTCTGACGACTATGCAGGCCAAGAAATTGTTGAGTCAAGGTTGTATGGGCTATTTAGCTTACATAGTCGATACTCAGAAGAAGGGTGTGAAACTAGAAGAAATACCGGTAGTGAGAGAATTCGAAGACGTGTTTCCAGAAGATTTGCCAGGACTTTCGCCTGACAGAGAAATTGAGTTTGTGATCGACTTAGCGCCGGGAACAACACCGATATCGAAGGCCCCATACAGAATGGCTTCGATAGAAATAAAGGAACTGATGGTACAGTTGCAAGAGTTGCTGGACAAGAAATATATTCAACCAAGCGTATCGCCGTTGGGAGCGCTAGTTTTATTCGTTAAGAAGAAGGATGGATCAATGCGTCTTTGCATTGATTATAGAGAGTTAAACAAAGTCACTATTAAGAATAGGTATCCGTTGCCTAGAATAGATGACTTGTTTGATCAGCTGAAGGGTGCTAAATATTTCTCGAAAATAGATTTGAGAAGTGGGTATCACCAATTGAAAGTAAGGAAGGAGGATATACCTAGAACGGCATTCGTAACTCCTGCATTTAACATTACGAGTTTACGGTGATGTCTTTTGTTTAACAAATGCCCTCTTTGTTCATGGATTTGATGAATGAGGTGTTTAAACCATTCTTAGACAAGTTTGTAGTGGTATTTATTGATGACATTCTGGTGTATTCCAAAACTCAAGAAGAACACGTGGAACATTTACGTTTTACATTGGAAACACTAAGGAAGGAAAAGTTGTACGCGAAATTCTCTACGTGCGAATTTTGGCTCGACCGTGTACAAATTTTGGGTCATGTTATTGACAAGGATGGGATTTCAGTGGATCCATCAAAAGTGGAAGCTGTAATCAATTGGGAACAACCAAGAACATCGACAGAAGTGATGAGTTTCTTGGGACTGGCCGGTTATTATAGAAGATTTATTCAAGATTTTTCTAAGATGGCCACTCCGCTAACAAATTTGACAAGGAAAGCTGTAAAATTCGTTCAGACAGAGAAGTGTGAAGAGAGTTTCCAAGATTTGAAGAAAAAGTTAAGTGTGGCACCTGTGTTGACGTTACCAGATAATACATGAAATTTTATGGTGTAAAGTGATGCCTCACACAAAGGGTTGGGTTGTGTTCTTATGCAGAACGACAAAGTTATTGCCTATGCATCAAGACAACTGAAGGATTATGAGAAAGGGTATCCGACTCATGATTTGGAATTGGCTGCAGTTGTATTTGCTTTGAAGATATGGAGACACTATCTTTTATAGAGAGAAATGTGAGATCTACACAGACCACAAAACTCTGAAGTATATTTTCACTCAGAAGGATTTGAACATGCGTCAAAGAAGGTGGATGGAACTGATAAGAGATTACGATTGTGAGATCTTTTATCATCCGGGCAAAGCGAATGTGGTTGCAGATGCTTTAAGCAGGAAAGGTCGAGAGAAGTTGATGTTGATAACAACTCAGGAGGAGCTCATTTCAGCAATGACAAAACTGAAGTTGGAAATAAAATTTCCAAAAGAATCTGACGAACAACTATTCCAGATAGAAGCGTGTCCAACTTTAGTGGACAAAGTGAACAATGCTCAACTATAAGATGAAGAGTGGGAAAATCAAAGAGAATTTCGTTGAAGGTGGTAATGTAAAATACAAGGTCGATACTGAAGGATTACTACGGTTCGAGGGAAGAATTTGGGTTCCAGCAGTGCTAGAACTGAAAGACAAAATCTTAACCAAAGCACACAACACAAGATATTCGATTCATCCAGGAAGCACGAAAATGTATCAAGATTTGCGTCGATATTTTTGGTGGCCAAACATGAAAAGGGATGTTGCTGAATGCGTAGAGAAATGCTTGACATGTCAGAGAGTAAAAGCCGAACATCAAAGACCCAACGGATTACTCCAACCGTTGGAAATACCGGAATGGAAGTGGGAACACATCATGATGGATTTTGTGGTGGGTCATCCAACTACTCAGAGAGGATGCAATGCAATTTGGGTGATAGTGGATAAACTGACGAAGTCAGCGCACTTTTTACCAATAAAGATTAGATTCAATCTTGATCAGTTGGCAAGATTATACATTAAGGAGATCGTTTTGAGGCACGGAGTGCCAGTATCAATTGTGTCCGATAGAGATCAACGATTCACATCGAATTTCTAGAAGAGACAACAAGAATGCATGGGGACACAGTTGCGAATGAGTATGGCTTATCATCCATAAACAGATGGCCAAAGCGAACGAACAATTCAGACATTGGAAGATATGCTGAGAGCATGTGTCATGGACTTTAAAGGAAGCTGAGAAGAACAATTACCAATGGTGGAATTTGATTACAACAACAGTTATCACGCGAGCATCGGCATGCCACCTTACGAGGCATTATGCACGGCGAAAGTCTGAGAACTCCACCGTCTTTGGGATGAAGTCGGTGAACGCCAAATCTGCTAGGGACCTAAGTAGTGCAACAAACTGGCGACGTTGTCAAACTCATCGGAGACAAGATTAGTAGCAGCCCAAGATAGACAGAAAAAGTATGCTGATCAACACAAACAAGATCGTGCATTCGACGTAAGAACTTTTGTATTCCTAAAAGTTTCTCCCTGGAAGGGGAAAATTCATTTCGGTAAAAAGGGAAAGCTAAGCCCGAGGTTTATTGGACCCTTTGAAGTGCTGCGAAGAGTGGGAGAAGTGGCTTACGAGGTAGCTCTACCTCCAAAGTTGGAAAACATTCATAATGTTTTTTAAATATCGGTGTTACGACCATATAAACCCGACTACAAACATGTGATCGAGTATGAACCATTACAGTTTGAGAAAGATTTGTCTTATGAAGAGGTTCCTATCCAGATAGTCGACAGGAAAGAACACGTGCTCAGGAATAAAGTAATACCTTCTGTGAAGGTGATATGGAGGAACCACAACGTTGAAGAAGCTACGTGGGAACTCGAAGAGAAAATGATGAAAGTGTACCCTGAGTTATTTGTTTAATCTGAGTCTTCGATTTTGGGGACAGAATCTTTGTAAGTAGGGAAGAATGTAACGAATGATTTGTTTGAGTTGTGATTCTGAGGACAGAAAATCCTTGTAAGGAGGGAATGATGTAACATTTCAGATTTTTAAAGTGTAATATTAAATATTTATTGAATTATATAAGTATTTAATGGATATGTTTATTGTTGAATAAATAATTGTTCAATTTGAGTTGATATGGTTTAGTTAATTATTTGTGAATAAATAATTAAATATTAAATATTAGATATTTATTTGCAATATTAAATATTTATTGAATTATATAAGTATTTAATGGAAATTTGAGTTGATGTGGTTTAGTTAATTATTTATTGAATAAATAATTAAGGAGCTAAAAAATTAATTATTATGAGATTATATAACAATTTAATTTAATAAGTAAGCTAGAGAGCTTATAGTGATTTAAACAAATTATAATATTGTAAATGGGAAATTGTAATTTAAAATATTAGTTGGTCGAATAAAATTACAATTATAAAAGAAATTATAGCTATGTGATATTAAATTATGTGCTAAAGTAATTTAATAGATTAATATTTTAATTGATTATTTAATTAAATAAAAGTGTGACTAATAACCTTGCTATAAAGGAGTTATTAAAATAAATTAAGGGAGTTTACTTCAGTTTTTCCAAACAAGGCCTAATGCCTATTAAGTCTTTTATATAATTGTGTTTTACCAAATAAGGCATAAGGATTAATTGGTTATATTTTTAGTGGTTAGCCAAACAAGCCTTATGGCTTTTGATTTCCAAAACTCAAATAACTGATATCAGTTATAAGTTTTATATTTATATCATATAATAAATATATATTATATCTTATACGTTATATCATAAGACATAAGAATAGAGGAGAGAGGTTAGAGAGAAGAAAAGAAAAACTCAGAGGAATAAGAAGAGAAGAAGAAGAGAAGAGAGGAAGAAAGGCTAGAGATTGAAGAAGAAGAAGCTTGATAATCAAAAGTATAATCAAACTCTAGGATATCATCTTCTTAATCAAATGTAGGAGCTCAATCTCTTTCTTTAAATGTTTAGTTTTCCTCTTCCCAAAAAGTCTCTGTAAAATATTTGTAAAAGAGGAATTGTTGATATGTATGTAGTTTAGTATAATAATTATTTGTAAAAGGTTGTTTCATGAATTTGTATGTGATTATAGAGAAATTAAGTCATGTATGTATGCAATTTGTGAAGAAAATATATTATAGAGTGTTCATATGAAAAATATATGAGTATGGCTTAATATAAAATAGAAATTAAGGTTTAATTAGTTGTTAAATTGATAAATTGATTATGGAAATTGATAGAGTATGTATAATCATAACTATGATGTTTTGATATTTCTGTTTTGATTGAAAAATAAAATCACAGTGTTGATTTTCATTAAAAATGTCAACAATAGAGTTTTTGCCAAAAACATTAAAATTGAGTGTTGTAAATTTGATGTTTATGTTATTTTATGAGTAGAAACATGTTAGAAGTCTTCACAATATGTTTATATGAAGTCTATATGTGTATTACATGTTAATCAGTCTATTAGATTCGAGCTTTTAGGCCAATTTGGCTTTTGTTCATCTCATTGCTTGAGCTTGGTCACCATATTACGAGTCTGGCCTTGGCATGGCGCCCAAGAGTAATAAAAATCGCTACCAAGAAGACCAACCAATGGCCTGTGACTGAAGTCGCAAATGGCCTTAACTCAAAGGCCATGCAATACGAACCACATTATAATTGTAAGGCGTCATGGTCATGAAGTTAGCGAATATCCGACTGTGTACTTTTTGTACACGAAATTTTAAGAAACACCATGTGATGATAGTAGGACTGTAAAATATTGATTTTTAGTATTTCTATAATATGAATAATTATGTTATTAAGGATTAACTTGTGTTATAAGTTGATTATGTGATTAAATAATCAAACCTACATGATGAATGTATTAGTTATTTGATAATGACTAACTATGTCAAGATGACATATGTATATAGGATATTGTGATTCAAATTGATTCGGTTTAGCCTATGAGCAAGACAAGTTTTCTAACTCTATTTTATAATTGAGCAAGTTTTCTAATCCTTTGTCTTATTGAGCTAATTATTGTTTTCAATTCGATTACCTTATAATGATGCAAGCTGTCTAAACTTTGGTTTGATGTTGAACAAGTTATTCTTGTATTTCAATTATTGATGAACATGCATGTTTAATATTCAATTCTAATCAACATTGGCTTAGTATTGTTCAAGCAAGGTATGTTATAGTTATTAAAATTGTATGCTATTGGATTATTCCTAGAGCATGATTTTAGTTACTATGATTGAATCAATCACAATTATTCTATAATATAATGTTATTTATTTTATTCAACTAGTCCCTTAGTTGATGTTCGTTGAATTCTCAATTACCTTGAAAGCTTATCCAAACCAAACTTACTTTGGTGCGGACTTGTATTCTAAATACTGAGATGAACAACTCTTTTAATAGAGGTTTACGCTTAACATTGAAATGGTTGTACACAATACATTGTACGAAGGGTTGATCCCCCTAAGTAGTGGAGTCCTTATAGTCTTATGACTGTTAAAGTTAAAGTTGAAAGATTACTTATAACTGTGGACATGATTCGTGGTCATTAGACCCTTAGTGAATGTTATAATTTTTAGAAAGTTAATAGAATATATTGTTCAGTTCTATTGAGCCTAATATTGGCAATTGATGTAAAAGTTTAAAGATTTATTTATTGTTATTTCAAGTGGGCCTTGTTTGCTCACTCTTGCCCGTAAAATTTCTTACAGCTAAAGTTGAAACGGGTGACGTACCTAGCACTAGTAAGGGAAAAGGAAAGATGAATAAATACTAAAGACTTGTAATAGTTTGATAGTTTACTTTTAGACTTTGATTTAAAGATTGTAATGAAGTTTATTTAAATTTCCGCATTTGAATGATTGTTGTTAAAGGTTAGATAACCTAGGAGATTTTATTTAAGTTTTATCCTGTATGGGCAGGTTTTTATTATTCAATTTATTATAATTGGGTAGTTAGAAATGAATGTTTTGATTAAGTGAACACCAAATCTTGAGGAAATGAAGTACCTGGATTTGGGGGTGTCACAATATATATACAAACTAAAATAAAACTACGGACCAAAGTCTGGGCATACACATGCAACACGACTCTCAACGTGAAGGGCGGTGTGTGCAAAGATGAAGAGAAGGACTTTAAAGTGTGTAAGGAGGCTTACAGTGGACTGCCAAAGAAGACTTCAATGACTTTAAAGGGATGAACACTCGGCTCCCGCCGATAAAAATATAGCAATATATAAGCTCACAAGTGTTTAAAATGAGAAAGCACTCAGTTTATAGTGTGTACAGAGTAAATTGGACAAGGCTTCCTCGTCTCTTCTCTTTCTTAAAATGGCAACCCCAAGCCCTCTATTTATAGAGGGGGGAGTCGTAGGTGTACCTACAGCTACCCGGGGTGCCCCAGGTTCCGCGGGTCCTGCCGTCTCGAAGTACGTGCACACATGTAACGTGATGTCCGCTCGAACTTTTAGAACTTCAATCCGGGCATCCGATTGAGGTGTATAAGACGTATTTCGAACTGCCGTTGTCGAGAGATACACAATGACAAGGGATTAGAGGTTGTACGAAGTCACGAAGATGGGACCATGCCCTATGTCTTCAGGCTTCAAATTCTATCTGATGTGCTGTCTTGTGCAGTAGTCACTCGGGATTGGACTTCCTTGGTTCTTGTGGGATATTGCTATGTAGAAATGTCTGTATAAGATGTTGAGATGGCGCAATGTAGGGTTGAGGTGGAAAAATGATGATTTTACCCCTCACCGGGGTTATCTCTAGTTTGAATATATAGCGAGGCGTTGCTCGTGGTTATCTCTCGAGATTGACTATCGCAGCATCTTGAAGGTCCTCAGGGTTATCTCTGAGGTGTGGCTATCTTCCCGGTGTTATCTCCGGGTCTTGTACTGAGTGCCTTGGTGTGAGTTCCAAGGTTGAAGCTGACTGCATGCATTTAAAACAAGCATTTACGGAGTTATCTTGGGAACTGCAACTGCACTCCTTGGGGTTATCTCCAAGGTTAGCACTATTATTCCTAGTGTTGTTTCCGGGATTGGAACGGAGCATCTCGGGGTTATCTCCTAGACAGACATGTCCTCTCTAGTAAAATTTTTGGTATTTGAACTACATTATCTTCTAGGGTTATCTCTGAAAGACGAATCTGCCTTCCTGCAATGTTAGTGACAGGTGTGCAGAAAATTTCGAGTGTCTACAAGGATGAATTTCCAACTTCAATTTTTAGCTCCTGCTGGCTGAGCTCTGGTTGTTGGGAATGAGATTAGTTGAGGGTATCTATTTTCTCGGAGAGAGACACAATAGATTCTTCATTTTTCTTCTGAAGTAGCAGGGCTTCTTTCCTTTGTTGCTCGATAGATTCCAAATAAATCTGATCTCTCTGATGAAGCCTATTGGATATATCAGAGATAATTACTTGAAGCTTCTTATGGAACTCAATGTCCTCTCCTTCTGACAGGCTCTTTGCTTCCTCAGTAATATATGAAATTTTTTTAGCCAATTCTTTAGAGTTTTTCAATAACTCAGAGTCTTGAGAGATTTGGTCGTTTGTTTAAGTTTTTCATTTTTGTAAATGTTTTCAAAGGCAGTGAAAATGTTAAAGAAATCATTGTTAAATGAAGAGGGAATATCAGAGGGTATACTGGGATATAAGCTTGGAGTACTAAGAGTGGGGTTTGATGTTTGGGTATTAGGATGAGCTTGATTACTTGCAATCACAGAGTATGAGACCTCTACGATTGTGGGTTTTGGTGTAGCCATTCTACTATCTTGATTTTCTAAGAGACAGTAGGGAATATAGACATTATCAACATGAAGGTAGATTCCTTAATGAGGGAAATTCGTGATCAGCTTTGTGTGAAATATCTTGACCCTTCGGAAGTTCTGAGAGACCAACTCCAAATTAGGAAAGTATGAATAACACCAGCTGATGTAACTCTCATCTCTAGCAGTATAAGCCTTTAGCCAGGGCATCCATGGGTAGAACCATTTTATCAGAAGATTGTCAAGATTGTACAATATTATAGTACGATCTAAATCCATGTCTTGAAAATTATTGAATAGTTCTTCTGTAGACATCGTCACTACTTTGAGTCATTCATTCCCATGATCTATCCATCTTCTTGGTATCATATTTCGTGGTTCATTACTGACTTCCACCACTATTCTTCTTCGAGCTGTTGCTGGAAACATAATATTATAATCTGCTGATTCCTAGTCTACAGAGCTGGAGTCAGTCTCCATCTCTTCATTTTTTGACTTTTGAGCTTGAATCATGCAGGGTCATTTGAACTGATTCATCAGTGGATCCTTCTAATTAATTTTCATCACTTGTTCCTTCTGTAGTATCCTTTTCAGAACTGTCTACTTGCTCTTTAGTCTTTAAAATCTCTTTCGTTTCACCTTCATCTTCTTCTTTTGACTTGGGTTCATTTGCAGTTGCAGTCTCTTTACTTTCACTGCTGGAGCTGTCAGAAATCATCCTCTTTTTGCCTTTGAAGTCTTCTCTTATAGACTCAAGTTTATCATCTTCATCATCACCACTGAGGTCAATCACTTTTGATAAAGAGCATCCTTCTTTCTTCTGGTTTGTTCTTAGAAGTACCCGGTTACTCTTTCTTCTCCTTGGGGGTGCAGAAGTAGGTGCTTTTTCCTTTCCTGATTCAGATCCCTTTTTATTAATAGAGAGACTGCTTGGTGGAACTTCTTTTGACTTCTTCACAAACTTAACTCTATTCTTGGTTGGCATTACTGGAGTAGCCACTGGAGATGCAGAATCATCAGATTGAGATTACTCACTTTCCATTACTCTTGCCTTCCTCTTCTTAGTAGTACCCTTGTTACTGCTGCTAGATGTCTTTAGCCTCTTATTCTCCATGGGGTTTTTCTTCCAATTGTCAAACAATTTTGGAGACATGAATTTTTGAACATTAAGGGGTTCTCCCTCATTATCCCTTATTTTTCTCTTTAGTTTCTTCTTCAGAATAATGCTCAAGAGTCTTCCATGAAATTTTTTTGTGAGGGGTTTATCTGTAGACTTCTTCTTCTCGGCCTTTTCTAGCCTATTGGACAACCAATCAATCAGTAGGGCCCTGAAATTTATCTGTTGCTTCATGACAATTGTAGTCATGACTCGCAGTTACAGATCGCTAATATTTTCATGTTCAATGTCTTTGCATAAGATACATTTTCCTGTAATCTCAACTAAGAATTCAAACTTCTCAGGAAACTCCTTCTTCTTCATATCTTTCAGATTTGCATTTCTCTTGTAGCGCATTAACTTCTTGCCTTCTTCAATGTCGACGTCCTCGAGATTTATCAGACCTTGGTTAGGAAACCCTAGACATTGGTTGATATCTGATGCTCTTATCTTCAAATTTACTCATTTAATTTTTGTAGATAGAAGCCCATAATCTATCGTTGCATTTGAATAACGTTCCTTCACCAAATCGGTATAAACTAGAGTGTTAGCTTCCAAAAACGTCGAAAACCCAGCATTCTTTACAAACTGAAGAATATCTTTGAACTTCTTTTCTGATCTTTCGAACTTCTTAGAGCCGAGTTGAATTCCAGTGATAACTCGCTAATTTACCATTTTGAGAGTTCGAAGTGTGTGGGTATTCTATTTCAGGGATCTTAAAAGAGATATTTGAAGGAAATTTGGGTGGAGCTCGAGGTTTAATAGATTTTGGCTTTGAAGAGGATTTAGGGTTCGAAAAGAGAGGGATTTTATCGACATCGGGATTTTTAGTTGACCCTTTTTGTTACTTGTTCTTTAGTGTTCTCATATTAGGTGAGATTTGTTTGAAAAAATAAGAGAAAAAGGTCTGACATGTATAATGTCGACAATGGACTGTTAAGAGTCGCCAGTTGGTTTTTTATATGGTTGTACCAACACAACCAAAAAAAGGTTTGCACATTGACCCAGTGATGTGACACTGTTAAACAGGTTGGTGAAATCGAGATTCATTAGGGTCTGGGGACTTGATTATGCGGAGGGAAGGTGTTAGGCACCCCCCGACATCCGTGTTACCACGGTGATCGCCACTTTTCAAGAAACTGTTTTATGAATGTGTGTGTGTGTGTGTGTGGGTCAATGTGCTTTTATTTGGAAGTAGTGCGAGGCCTCGTTCGCACCTATATACACAGGGTTTGAATTTATGTAAAAATTCAATTTTAAGCAAGATATAGCAATGACGTTTTAGAAAAAAGGTTTTTCAAACCCTTGTGCTTAATAGTAATTGAGACCTTTTGATGCTTCCATTTTATTCAATATTCGGCTTGATTGATTTAATTTTTGAGATGCGAAGCATCTATAAGAAAATAATGTACAAAAATAATGCCGAATTCCTCGTGGGTATAAAAACCATCTGAGGAAATCCAGGACCAATACGTAAATTTACAAGTCGCTTACAATTTGAAAAAGTCCATCACGAATCGAATCTAGATTCAAGAACTCAATCTGTGATCACATGATTCCTAGGCTCACATGATGCCGCAATTGATATAAAAAGTCAGAATATATATATATATATATATATATATATATATATATATATATATATATAGACATGATCACCAACCACGAAGCACCTCCATGGGGGATCAGAAAATGTAAATAAAGTTGTAAAAGCCATCAACCACCACGGAGGAAACTCCAGGCGGGATTTAAACGTAAAAAAAAGGCATAAGCGATTAACCACCACGTAAGTAAACTCCAAAGTGATGAAATATATATATATATATATATGTATATATATATATAAGCGCGAAAACGCATTTGGATGTAAAATTCAGGCTCATCGAACAGAGTTCGACAACAGTTCATATATATATATATATTAAAGTAGTAAACGCTCCAGATGTAAGTCTAGGCTCATCAAACATAGTTCGACACACAATTCATATACATAAATATATATATATATATATATATATATATATATATATATATATAAGCAAATAAACGCTCCGCATCAAGTTCAGGCTCAATCGAGGCATAACTCGATAATGTTAGTCCATATATATATATATATATATATATATATATATATATATAAATGAAATAAAACCACAATTGATCAAGTCCGCAAATATACGTAACACGACTCTCAACGTGAAGAAGGGTGTGTGCACAGATGAAGAGAAAGACTTTAAAGAGTGTGAGAAGGCTTACAGTGGGCTGCCAAAGAAGACTTCTATAACTTGAAGTTGATGAATATTCAGCTCCCGCTGGTACAAAAGTAGCTATATATGAGCTCACAAGTATTTAAAATGAGAAAGCACTCAATATAGGGTGAGTACAGAGCAAATTTGGCAGGGCTTCCTCGCCTTTGATGTCCGCTCAAACTTTCAAAATTGCAATCCGGGCATCCGATTGAGGTATATAAGACCTATTTCGGACCGCCGTTGTCGAGAGTTATGCAATGACATGGGATTAGAGGTTGTACGAAGTCAGAAAGATGGGACGATGCCCTCCGGTCTTCAAGCTTCAAATTCTATGCATTACCCTGCGTAATAGTCACTCGGGATTGGTTTTCCTTTATTCTTATAGGACATTGCTATGTAGAAATGTATGTATGGAATGTTAAAATGGTACGGCGTGGCGTCAAGGTGGCAAGATGATAACTTTGCCCCTCACCGGGGTTATCTCCGGTTTAGGCTAATAAAGCAGAAGTTACTCAGGGTTATCGCTGAGATTGGACTACTGCAAGTGTTTGAAGGTCCTCAGTGTCATCTTTGAGGTGTGCCTGTCCTCCCGGGGTTACGTCCGGGATGGTACTGAGTGTCTCGGTGTGAGCGCCGAGATTGAAGCTGATTGCAATAATTTGAAACAAGAATTTTCGGGGTTATCTCCAGAACTGCAATTGCATGCCTCGGGGTTATCTCCGAGGTTGGAACTGTTACTCCCGGTGTGTGTTCTGGGGTTGAGACTGAACTTTCTGTAGTATCCGGACTTGACGTAAACTGTCTTCCAGTGTTATCTCTGATAGACGAATCTGCCATCCTGCAATGTCAGTGACAGGTGTGCAGAAAATTTCGAGTGTCTATAGATTCCCCTCTTTATCATATTCATGCAATGCAATGCATGGGTAGGATAAAGAATCCTAGACACTTGAAATGCAACAAGATAAACATGATGCTATGTGTAGCAACATGATGCAAATGTATGATGCATGTGCGCGAGGTTGTTGCCCAATATGCTGGGGATGATTGTCGGCTCTTTGTAGCTTCTACCGGGGATTGGCAATGATGACCAGATTGGATGTGTGATCCAAATCCTTTAGGATGTTGACCTTGGGGCTATGACCAAAGTCTTTAATCCTTGATACAGACTTGATTCCGAAGAGGCGCCTCTTATGTGTAAGAGATCTGTGGGGATAAAGCTTTATCTATTTGAGGATTTGTATAACATATTTCATCATCAAAGCTTTATCTGTTTGAGAATTTCCTGGTTTGTATCGCCAGGATATGTCAATGTTTTGTTGGATTTACTGCCAACATTATATGCTGTCAGGGTTGCATGACCTTCGTTGACGTGTATTTCAACGACGTGTGAATCAACGGATGAAAGCCCTATTGGGCAGACTGTTAAGGCTGTTTGACCCTTGCTGACGTGTAAATCAATGGCAGAATACGTTATGACCCCCGCCGGGGATTGAACCTCAGAATGCGTTGTGACCCCGCCGGGGATTAAACCTTGCTGATGTGTGTATCAACGGCTGAAATCATCGGATGGCTTCTGACACTTCGTTGGATTTACTTGCCAACGGTTACACTGATGTCAAGGCTACTTGACCTTCATTGATGTGTGTGTCAATGGATGTCATTGTGTGATACCCCCGTATGGGATATGTACTTCGACACATGTAAACGCGTGATGCCACTGCCAGGGATATGTTCTATACAACGCGTGATGCCCCTGCCGGGTATCTCTTCTTGAGACTGCGTGATGCCCCCGCCGGGGATCTGATTGAAAAATTAGGGTGACGACCCTGAATTGGCAGCATCTGGTATACGATCGTGGTATGATAGCATGTCACCATTAGACAGGGTGACCGTAGATCATTTTTTACAGCATACTATGACCCTGTTGATGTTTTAGGTTCCCACAAGATTCGTGGATGGCATGCTGGAGCATTGGGTATCGAAGAGGCAGGTTTTCTGATTTGGGACCCAGGAATTGACTCCCTCTCTTGAGGAGTATGCACGGTTGATGATGCTGGCACTGGACATACCTTGCTTGCATATGACTTTGGGGGACATAAGTTGACGGTTCATGACCTTTACTAGATTGAGGCGTAGGGTGGTGCAGGATGAGCTTACATCTGGCCATGTTATATCCCAGTATTTTCTGTTTGACAGATTTGGCTCTATGGATAGTTATACACGACATTCCGATAATTTCACCACACCGGAGGATCATTGGCGTCTGGCCAGGGTGCATATACTGCTACTGTGTGTACTGTCATATGTCTACATGCCACGGTATATGGATGAGTTGGACATATGAGTTATCATGGCAGTGAGAGCTCTCAGGGAGGGTCGTACCATCATACCGATGATCATAGCAGAGACTCTGAGGTCAGCTACATACTGCTGCACTTATCCGACAAGAGTGTTTACGGGCAGCTTGGTCATGCTATACGTGTGGTTCATATCACACTTGAGACCGATTGATACTTTTAGATGACATAGGTCTTATTTCACCCATGACATAGCCATGTCATACTCCTTTCAGCCTGCGGAGTGTACAGACGCTATGTCGTGGTCTATGCTCTTGGCGAACATCAGAGATCCATTTGGTATACTACAGTGCTCAGGGCTCAGTTCACCTTACATCTTTATTACTGATGGGTATGATTCCATTATTATACAATTGTGTAGGGATACACGAGTGCAGATAATGATAAGTAGTTAAGTTGTAGTTGATAATCTACGAGCCAGACAAGTCTTTCAGTTTCTATTTGCTCCATAATGTTGATAATTGTTGATTGATTTATGCTATGATATGGAATGGTAAATTATATATGAAATGCATATGAGATATGTATGAAATGAATTATGCTATGCCATGGACTGTGGAAATGTCTATGAGATATGTATGAGATTGAAAGTAAATCTATAACTATGCGTTTTAGAAGATTATCTATATACTTGTTATGTCAGAAACAACATGCGTACTGAGTTTAAATGCTTATGATTGTATCAACGGTGCATGATATTATGTGCTTTGTGATGCATGAAAACTGTTAGAATTATTGGGTTGTCGAGTCGAGCTCACCCTTGCAAATAACCAATTTTGCAGGTTAAGGACTCACGGTAAAGTTACGTGCTACTTGATTGATAGAGTTCAATAGTATCACAAGAAGATTGTTTTGTTACCTGAAGTTAAAATCTTGAACCCTGTTTTAGGTTTTAGATGATGCACTTAATAGTTGTTTAACTCTTGTGGGGTTGTAAAATTGTTCTATGCAACACATAACGAACATCTAATTAAGATGTAAATTTTATAATGTAACTCTGATGAATCGAAGCATAGAATAAATTTGATTCAGAGATATGTAAGTGATGAAGGTTGTGATCCAGGGAAATGAATAAAGAATTAGGAAATGTTTTAATTATCTCGCATCTTATTAAATATAACATCGAATATGATGTAAAGACAAGAATGGTTAATGACCAAGATTGAGAATTGACTGTCGACGTCGGGATTTTTAATTGTCCCTTTCCGTTACTTGTTCTTTGGTGTTCTCATTTTAGGTGAGATTTGTTTGAAAAAATAAGTGAAAAAGGTCCGACATGTATAATGTCAACGATGGGACTGTTAAGAGTAGCAAGTTGGTTTTTTAAATGGTTGTACCAACACAATCGAAAAAAGGTTTGGACATTGACCTAGTGATGTGACACTGCTAAACGGGTCGGTGAAACCGAGATTCATTAGGGTCCGGGGACTTGGTTATGCGGAGGGAAGGTGTTAGGCACTTCGACATCCGTGTTACTACTTGACCGCCTCTTTTCAAGAAACTATTATCTCTAATATGTGTGTGTGCATGGGTCAATGTATCATTATTTGGAAGTAGTCACGAGGCCTCGTTCGCACCTATATACATATTGTGGTTTGAATTTATGTAAAAATTCAATTTTAAGCAAGATATGGCAGTGATGTTTTATAAAAGAGGTTTTTCAAACCCTGATGCTCAATAGTAATTGAGACCTTTTACACTCCCATTTTATTAAATGTTCAGCTTGATTTTTATTTTACAGATGTGAGGCATCCGTACGAAAATATTATACAAAATAATGCCGACTTCTTCGTGGGTATGAAAACCATCTGAGAAAATTCAGACACCACAGAATAATTTACAAGCTGCTTACAGCTGAAAATGTCCATCACGGGAACCGAATCTAGATACAATGGGCTGAATCTGTGATCACATGATTCCTAGGCGCACAAGATACCGCAATTTGTATGAAAGCAGTAAGCAAGTATATATATAAAAGCTGTAAATATATATATATAGACATTATCACCAACAACGAAGCACCTCCATGGGGGATCAGAAATGTAAATAAAGCTGTAAAAAGTATCAACCGCCACTTGAGGAAACTCCAAAGTGACGAAACATAAATAAAGTCAGAATATACGGCCAATCGCCACGTAAGAACTCTGTGGGACGAAATGTAAATAAAGTTGTATTAAAGCAATCAACTCGCCACGAAGTAAACTCCAGTGAGACAAAATGTAAAGAAAGTCAGAAAAGCGATCAACCACCACAAAGTGAACTCCAGGTGGGATGAATATATATATGTATATATATATATATACATATATATATATATATATATATATAAAAGCAATAAACACACCGGATATAAAATCCAGGCTCATCGAACAGAGTTCGACAACAGTTCATATATATATATATATATATATATAAGTGAGTAAACGCACCGGATGTAAAATTCAGGCTCATCGAACAGAGTCCAAAACACAGTTAATATATATAATTGTATATATATTGTGACGACCCCAAAATAGGTATACAACACTCATTCTGAGTCGCCAAATACATGGTACAAAAATAACTACAACATTATTAATACAATTGTCGTGCAAAATACGACAATACTTAAACTGTGAGTTTAAATACAAATATTATCCTCTAGACAATATACACACTCAAATAAGTCCTCATTACAATTATTAATACACTATTTTATAGAATAGTGAGGACTACTAGAATAACTTCTAGAACAATCATTCCACACCCCGACTAGTACTCGCTACATTCTCGCCTCCTGAGAAGAAAAATGGAACAACAAGGAAAAGGGTGAGCTCAACTAGCCCAGTAAAGAACATTATGACTAAGATAATATAGAACAAATTATCGTTAGTCCTCAACAGGGAAAAAAATCTAATAGAATACAATAGACAACAAGTTTTAAATCAATATTCGCAATGAAATAATAATTCATTAGAAGAGTTAAGTAGAGAATGAAATCTACTATCTTCTATATATGAATATAAAAAGTTCATCGCCTATCTTTTATCCTGTAACATCAATAAATATATATCTAGAATCAAATATTCATCTTTGCACTACAGCCAAAGATATTCATCACCGGGTCATGTTCATCTAAACACATGTTCATCTTTGCACCATCGGCCAAAGATATTCATCGAAATCATTCATCTTTTTACACTACAAAGCTAAAGATATTCAGCTTATATCATCATTTAGGATGAGGATGATGAAAAATATTTTAAAGAAAACGAATCCAAAGAAACAAAAGAATAAATATTAAGGATTCGTATTTCAGCTATTCCATGTCCAACAATACCTCATAAATAATCATAGTGGAGTAAAATTCAGGAATGATCAAAACATGGATACAATCAAAGCTAGTATCAAAAATAGATATTTTGGACAAAAAGAAGAAAATTTCATTTTTCGGTGAATTGTACCGTATTCGTGATTTTAATGGCTTAGTTGCTTGAATTCGCACAACAGGTTGGTTAGGAATATGAAAACTAACAACCTTACGAAAACAATCAATTTTGGCATTGCCAATAATGTTATCTAATAATATTATTCAGGTAATATGAATTATGGCTTCGATAATGGAAAATATTGTGTAGTGACAATTATTGAAACAATAGTAATATAAAATATCAACGTAGCAATTATTGAATAAATAAAATAAAATATTTGAATAAAGAATTATCGTAACAATTATTGAGTAGTGCCTTCTTACGTAAGAATCAATAATTGGTGCAATACTGCAGCTATCTTGGCAACAACGCCATTCATCGTGTTTTAACCACCGGTATTCCAACAAGATAAATTCAGTAACAACTACGCCAAGTTATTTATAAATAACTTATACTTGTCGTTTTCTTCATCCAATCGCTTTCCGTTATGGGGCCCACAAAAGACTGCGCCATCGTACGAATATTCCCCGACAACAAGAATATTCCACGACCAAACGAATATTCCCCGATAGCAATGAATATTTTATAACCACCTGCTTATTTTAAAATATTTGCGCATTTTACCCATAACTAACCACATTAATCCAATTAACCCTTACTATTTCAAAATAATAAATAAAAGAAATTCAATTTTATTTATAATAAGTTGGGGTCTTACAACCTCCCATCCTTATATAATTTCGTCCTCGAAATTGACGTACGTACCTAGTGTTTCGAAAAGATGAGGATATCTCGTTTTCATTTCCGTTTCCAACTCCCAAGTCATTTCTTCAATAACATGGTTCCTCCACAAAACCTTAACTTGTGGTATAACCTTTGTGCGTAGGACATGTTCTTTCCTATCTAAGATCTTGACAAGTATCTCCTCGTACGTTAAATCTTCGGCTATCTCGTCTGGTTCTAACTCAATAATGTGGTTCGGGTCTTTCACATATTTACGAAGCACGGATACGTGAAAAATATTATGAACACGAGACATACTTGGAGGTAACGCGAGTCTATAGGCCACATTTCCTACTCGGTCAAGAATCTAAAATGGACCAATAAATTGTGGATTGAGCTTTCCTCTCTTCCTGAATCTTGTAACTCCCTTCCATGGAGCCACACACAACAATACATGATCCCCAATACTAAACTCCACGTCTTTTCGATGAAGATCTGCATAACTCTTTTGTCGATCATGTGCCATTTGTATACGTTGTCGAATCGTTTGGATCTTCTCTATAGTCATTCGTACCAACTCTGGTCCCAACAACGCTGCTTCTCCCACCTCATCCCAGCATATTGGAGAGCGACACTTTCGCCCATACAATGCTTCAAATGGAGCCACACCTATATTTGCCTGATAACTGTTGTTGTAGGAGAATTGCACCAATGGTAGGTACTTATCCCAACTCCCTTTAAAATCTAGGACACAAAGTTTTAATAGATCTTCAAGAGTTTGAATAGTCCTCTCTGATTGTCCGTCTATTTGAGTATGGTATGCCGAACTAAATCGTAAATCCGTGCCCATAGCTTTTTGCAAGCTAACCCAAAATCTTGAAGTGAATCTTGGGTCACGATCTGAAACTATGGATACTGGCATGCCATGAAATCTCACAATCTCATCTACGTACATACGAGCAAGACGTTCAAGGGAATAAGTCTCCCGTATCGGCAAGAAATGGGCAGACTTGGTTAATCTATCAACAATAACCCAAATTGAATCAATGCCTTGAGAAACCTTGGGAAGACCCGTAACGAAATTCATAGTAATGTGTTCCCATTTCCATTTCAGAATCTCAAGTGGTTGTAATGGACCCTTTGGTACTTGATGCTCCGCCTTTACACGTTGACAAGTTAAACACCTCGAGATAAACTTTGCGATCTCTCTCTTCATATTGTTCCACCAAATTGTATGTCGAAGATCATGATACATTTTGGTACTCCCAGGATGGATTACAAACGGTGTGTTGTGTGCCTCCATCATGATTCTATGCTTCAAGTCAAAATCGTTAGGAACACAAAGTCTGGAGTGGACTCTAAGTATTCCTTCTTCATCGATTCTTGCTTCTGGAAAAGTACCTTCTTGTACTTTCTTCTTCATACGCATCAGCTCCGGATCTGTAGCTTGAGCAACTTTAATTTTATCGATTAAAGTTGAATCTATGCATATACTTGACATCATCGCATGGGTCCCTAGAGTCTTGAATTCTATCTTCAACTTTTGTAAATCACACAAAATGGGCCTTTGTGTTGAAAACATCGCACTCGTTCCTGCATAAGATCTTCTACTTAATGCGTCGGCTACCACATTTTCTTTTCTAGGATAGTATTGAATGGTTTGGTTGTAGTCTTTCAACAGCTCGAGACAACGTCGTTGCCACATGTTGAGTTCTTTTTGGGTGAAGAAATACTTGAGGCTTTTATGGTCTGAATATATCTCCATTTTCTCCCCATATAGATAGTGCCTCCAGATCTTTAGCGCGAAAACGACTGCTGCCAACTCTAGATCATGAGTAGGATAATTCCTCTCATATTCTTTAAGTTATTGCGAGGCATAGGCTATGACTTTCCCACGTTGCATGAGAACACATCCTAACCCTTTGCTCAAGCATCATCAGAGATAACAAATCCATCCGAACCCGGATGGTATTGTCAAAAGCAAAATGCGAAATGAGTCTTCTCTTAAGCTCTTGGAAACTCTTCTCGCATTCCTCGCCCATAAGAATTTTGTATCCTTCGGAGTCAGCTGAGTTAACGGGGTAGCGATTAGAGAAAACCCTTCCACGAATCTCCGATAATAACCAGCTAAACCCAGAAAGCTACGAACTTCAGTCACCATCTTCGGTTGTTCCCAACTTTGTATTGCTTCAATCTTCGCCGAGTCAACAGACATTCCATGTTTTGACACCATGTGCCCATGGAATGCTACTTCCTCAAGCCAGAACATTTCTTCAGCTTGGCATATAGCTTCTTATCACGAAGCCTTTGCAGTACCAGCTTCAAATGGTGCTCATGATCTTCACGGCTTTTGGAATAGATGAGGATGTCATCAATAAAGACAACAACAAACTTATCCAAATATTCCTTGAATACTCGGTTCATCATATCCATGAAAGCAGCAGGAGCATTAGTCAATCCAAAAGACATGACTAAGAATTCATAATGCCCGTCTGATTTAAGAAAGCGATCTTTGGAATATCCTCGCCTAACCTTCACCGATGATATCCGTAACTAAGATCGATCATTGAAAAGAATTACGCCCTCCTAAATCGGGTCAAACATGTAATCAATACGAGGTAGCAGATACCTATTCTTGATGGTGACATGGTTTAATTCTCGATAGTCAATACAAAGTCGCATACTCCCGTCTTTCTTCTTTACAAATAAAACAGGGGCACCCCAAGGAGATGTACTAGGGCCGAATGAAACCGGCGTCCAACAACTCCAGTAGTTGGACCTTTAACTCCTGAAGTTCAATAGGAGCCATTCGATATGGGGTTATAGAAATGGGCTTTGTACCAGGTTCAAGATCAATAAAAAATTCAACTTCACGTTCTGGGGTTAGACCGGGAAGTTCTTCAGGAAATACGTCAAGAAAGTCAATAACAACAGGAATATTATTCAAATATGACGTGTCTTTATTCAAATCCATAACATAGACTAAGAAAGCTTGACATCCGTTTTTCAATAAACGAATAGCTTTATGAGTTGATATAACAGTGATTGATTTTAATGGCTTAGTTGCTTGAATTCGCACAACAGGTTGGTTAGGAATATGAAAACTAACAACCTTACGAAAACAATCAATTTTGGCATTGCCAATAATGTTATCTAATAATATTATTCAGATAATATGAATTATGGCTTCGATAATGGAAAATATTGTGTAGTGACAATTATTGAAACAATAGTAATATAAAATATCAACGTAGCAATTATTGAATCAATAAATAAAATACTGAACAGTAATTACTGTAAAAATTATTAAGTAGTGCCTTCTTACGTAAGAATCAATAATTGGTGCAATACTGCAGTGCTATCGCGGCAACAACGCCAGACATTATGTTTTAACCATTGGGTATTCCAACAGTATTAATGATAACAACTACATCGTTATTTATAAACAACTTATACTTGTCGTTTTCTTCATCCAATCGCTTTCCGTTATGGGGCCCACAAAAGATCAAGGCCGTAATTTAATATATCCCCGACAAAGAAAAGAATATTCCATGACCAAACGAATATTTCCGACAAAGAATGAATATTTTATAACCACCGCTTATTTTAAAATATTTGCGCATTTTACCCATAACTAACCACATTAATCCAATTAACCCTTACTATTTCAAAATAATAACTAAAAGAAATTCAATTTTATTTATAATAAGTTGGGGTCTTACATATATATATTAAAGCAAGAAACGCCTGCATCAAGTCTAGGCTCATCGAACAAAGTGTATATATATATATATAAGCAAATAAACGCTTCAGACCGAAGTCTAGGCTCAATTGAGGCATAACTCGATAATGTTAGTCCATATATATAAATATATATATATATATATATATATATATATAATATATATGTATATACAAACTGAAATAAAACCACGGACCGAAGCCCGGGCAAACGCGCGCAACACGACTCTTAACGTGAAGAAGGGTGTGTACAAAGATTAAGAGAAAGACTCTACAGTGTGTGAGAAAGCTTACAGTGGGCTGCCAAAGAAGACTTCTATATCTTTAAAGTGGGTAAACACTGGCTTTTGTAGGTACAAAAGAAGTTATGTATGAGCTCACAGGTGTTTAAAATGAAAAAGTACACTGTATGGGGTGAGTGCAGAGAAATTTGGGCAGGTCTTCCTCGCCGTTTTCTCTTGCAAAATGGCCACCCCAAGCCCTCTATTCATAGAGGGTGGAGTCAGAGTGTACTCTGCACATTTGAGCCGCAGTGTGTACAGAGGCAACCCGGTGGGCCCGGTTTTCTCGTTCGGGTCGCCTCGTGTCACGTGTACTCAAGACAATCGTAATGTCCACTCGAACTTTTAAAAGTGTAATCTGAGCATCCGATTGAGGTATACAGGACCTATTTCGGACCACCGTTGTCGAGAGTTGTACAATGGCATAGGATTAGAGTTTGTACGAAGTCATTGAAGATGGGACGATGCCCTCCGGTCTTCAAGCCTCAAATTCTATTCGTTACCCCGCACAATAGTCACTCGGGATTGATTATCCTTGATTCTTGTGGGATATCATTACGTAGAGATGTGTATGAAATGTTGAGACGATGTGGCATGGAATCGTGTTGGCGAGATGACGATGTTGCCTCTCACCGGTTATCGCTCAGGGTTTAATGAGCAGCGAGACGTTGCTTCGTGGCTTTCTTTGAGATTGGACTGTTGCAATTGTTGAAGGTCCTTATTGTCATCTTTGAGGTGTGCTTGTCCTCCCGGTGTTATCTCCGGGTTGGTACAGAGTATCTCGTTGTGAGCATCGAGATTGAGGTTGGTTGCATTTGAAACAAGCATTTCTGGGGTTATCGCCGAAACTGCATTCCTTGGGGTTATCACCAAGGTTGGTGGCTATTCCCATGGTTGGGACTGAGACTGGATACCTCGGGGTTATCTCCGAGATTAATCGGTCTTCTCCGGTGTGTGTGTTCCGATATTGGATCTGCACGTCTCGGGGTTATATCCGAGGTTGGAATTGTTACTCCCAGAGTGTGTTCCGGGGTTGATGCTGAACTTCCGGTTGTATCCGGAATGGATATGGATTGTCTTTCAGGGCTCCCTCTTGAAAGACGAATCATCCTCCCGCAATGTTAGTGACAAAGAAGATGTAAATTTTGAGTGTCTCATAGATGCCCTCTTTATCATACTCATGCATGGCGATGCATGGGTAAGATAAAGAATCCTAGATACTTGAAATGCACAAGAAAAACATGGTACTATGTATAGCAACATGATGCAAATGTATGATGCATGTGTACGGGGTTGATTACTGTCTCCCTGTTGCTTCAACTGGGGATTGGCAATGATGACCAATTTTGATGTGTAATCTGAATCTGTTAGGATGTTTATGTTGGAGTTATCACCAAATTCCTGTGTCCTTGATAACGACTTGATCTTGAAGATGTACCTCTTATGGGTAAGAGATCTGTGGGGATAAAGCTTGGTCTGTTTGAGGATGTGTATAACATATTCCATCATCGATCCTCCTTGATAACGTTGACCTTTCCTGGTTGGTATCGCCAGAACATGTCAAGATTCGGTTGGATTTACTGCCAACAGCAAATGCTGTCAGGGATGTTTGACCTTCGTTGACGTGTACTTCACCGACATGTGAATCAACGGCTGAAAAAACCTATGTGATATACGGTCAAGGTTGCTTGACCTTCGCTGACGTGTGAATCAACGGTTGATATTCTGTGGATAGATTGTCAAGGTTGCTTGACCTTCGCTGACATGTGAATCAACGGAACATTACGTTGTGACCCCCGCTGGGGATCCACTGGGGAATATGAGTAATCGAGCATGAAATCCTCGAATAGCTCTAGAGCTCCGATAGATTTAATCGCCATTGGCTGAGATAACGTCAAGGCTGATTGACCTTCGTTGATATGTGTGTCAACGGCTTGAATCCGCGTTGTAATCCCCTGTCGGGGCTTCACGTTGTAACCCCCGTCGGGGATCTATGTTGTAAACCCCGTCGGGGATCTACGTTGTAACCCCCGTCGGAGATCTACGTTGATCTTTAAGGGTAATGACCCGAAGTTGGCGGCATCGAACCTGTACAAGGTATTACCGGATGTGATTTGTGACAAATGAGATCATTGGCAAGGTATACCTCGTGTTCGGGTGACTACCAATGAGCGATGTATAGACTCAAAGTTTCATCTGAGAAGACTAGGATTGCATGCTATTTTGCTCAATCGTGTGGCATTTTTATTCCCAATTTGACCTTTCTAGTCTGCAAGAACTCCTTTGCAACTCGAACTAGACCGAGCAGGAGGGGTGGGGCCCACATAGGGGTGCCGTAGGTACACTTGCTACAGCCGCAGATGAGCCTGCGACCGACCGTGGATGATATAATCCATCAGGTTGGTCTCACAAGTCATTTTCAACTTGATTTGCTAAGAGAAATCCGTGAGCCTCCTTCAGATCTGCTGAATTCAGGCTATTTTTTGCAAATTCTGTCACTGTACAAGTGTTCTACACTATCCTGGTAACGTATGCATGTATTTTTTCCAGTTTTTATCCGTTGGATTTTAAGTTATCGCATGAAATGCATCTAAACACATAGTAGTGATTATGTATGCATAAATGACTTGATAAAAAATATTCAACATAGTAAATGTTAGTATTAAACCATGTTGAACATAATGATGCGAAAAAAATTGACTTTTGAGACAGTCAAATTGGCACCTTTTTCTGCTATTTTTTGTCCTATTTGAGGTCCAATGAGCAAAAGGTGGAAATGAAAAGTACTCCTGATATTGAGGTTAACCTTATGCATGGATGATTTTGATTTTTAATGCATATATTATGTATATGACTTTGGGGCAGATGTGCTACTGAATAGCAACCTAGACATGTCTATGTGCATGTGGATAGTCCTATTTTCAAAGGGGACTATGGCAAAATTTTTCAAAATGTAGGCATTGGGTAGTCATGCATTTTAACTCTATTATATGTTAAAGTAAATGCATGCATGCATATAGTCATAAAATGCATTCTAGAAAGCTCCAGGTAAGGAAATACCACACCCTTTCTGAGGTGATTTGGAGACTTGTTGTCAAGATATTATGGATCCGAATCAGCCGAGTAGTTCCCGTAGGACCACTTTTGGTATACGGAGGAGGGCTTCTGAAGTGCCTCGACCCCGTTCTGTTAGAAAGCCTCATCGATTGGTGGAGGCCGTGATTCATCCAGTCCGGGCAGACGTGCCAGACGTTGAGGACGAGGAGGAGGATATTCCGATTGAGGATCCCGCTCCTGCTGCACATGTTCCCCGTAGGGAGCTACCTTGTATTCAGGTGGCAAACCTAGAGCTTCTGGGTGATTTGAGCAGACATCCATTGATGTACTTGCATGCTAACGAGGTATGGCGTTAGACTTTGATCTTCCTTCTTTCCTATTGATGAGGATTAAAGGGTTCTGATGTTGATCTTCATTTCATGCAGGTTCCTGGCTTCACACAGCCTCGAGGGAATTGGTTTAGTATGCACTCCATGTATCAGGCTCTTCATCCTGATTAAAGAGTTGTAGTGAATGATTGGGGATTCGGGGCATTCTTCTCCATCCTTCCCTGTCGTTGTCCCTGGGGTTACCTCAGGGCATTCTCTGAGTGATGGTTTCATCAGACTCAGTCACTCCATCTGCTGGATTGCGAGGTGATGATGACGCCGATGGATTGGCGATTTATCACAGGTATGGAGTTTGGAGGGGAGCCGGTGCCTTGCATGGCGAATATTACCCCTACTGCCGTTAGATCCTTGTTAGGAGTTCCGGCGGAGGCGCTCAAAGGCAGGACTGTCCGTTCAGGTTATTTGAGCGTAGATGCTATGAGCGGGCTTTTGAGTGAGCCCATGCCTGATGATGTCAGAATCAGGGATCGCATTCTTCGGCGATTGTTCCTGATGATCATTAGAGGCTGCTTCATATCAACTAACTCTTCTACGGTGTCGTTCGCTTTGATCAGCGCCACGCGTCATGTGGACCATATTGGAGAGTATGATTGGGGTTTTAACACCTTTGCCTATTTCTTCCAGGGCATGCGTATGCGCTCACAGGGTTTGACCGAGGCTTGGCTAGGGTTCTACCCATTTCTACTGGTGAGTATTTCTCTTGTCATTTCCCATTTATAGGTTAAGAGTGTTTACTGATAGCAGATGTTTTGCCATTGTGTTGGCAGCTTTGGGCCTATGAGAGGCTCCCATGCTTGCATCATGTGAGTGTGTTAGGTTTAGATACCTATCCACAAGGATGACGATGGCATCATTCCATTTTGCCGGAGGTCCCTGTAGCTGAGGGTTTCACTCACTTCCGTATGCAACTGGAGTTGTTGACAGCTGATACCATTACATGGATTCCTTATTCAGGGGAACACTTGACCATCGACTTTGAGGATGGATACCCGACTGGAGTAGAGTATGTGATTTCCACCAGGAGAGTTCCTCTCTTCATAGATGGAGGCTGAGAGCTCTATATAGGAGAGCGTGCTATTAGGAGCACCATAGGGGAGAGATTCAGATATCTTGGATCTTGCCTCCCCGTCAGCGCCATTGGCACAGATCGATCACCACCACAACGATATCCCATTGTTGGGGTTCGACGGCTTTATATTATCAGAGGGTCCTTGCACTCAGAAGACGCGTTCCAGCGTTGGTGGTTCCCTCGTACTATCGAAGCCCAGTCCCGCGCCACAGTTTATGGTGATATGGTTCCAGGATCCGTGATGATGACGGATTGGGTAGCTTGTGTCCAAGATCCAACTCATATGACACAGATTAATAGTTTGACCCGACAGTTAGACCAGGCACATATATTTATCTGGCATTTGGGCAGAGATCCGGCAGAGGCAGTTTTATTTGATCCTTCCAGCTCAGGTGTTGGCCACTCAGATGACCCATTCAGTTTTTCCGGCGCAGATCCTCCTCTATATAGGCCTGACATCCCTGTTAATAGAGATCTAGTGACTCAGGAGGAGTTATATCAGGTGGACAGGATTGATGATGTGGACATCAACACCATTGTATTCTTCTGATGTGTATTCTCGTTATATCTTTTGATAGGCCTCTGTTAGTAGTAGGGCGTCTGTGCCCCATTTCCCTGTATTTGTAGTTGTACAGAGATGATGTATTAGATGTTGATATACTTAGGAATATATGCACAATTTTTTTTTTCATTCCCTATATCATATTGCCATCTATTATCTGCTATGCATGTATCATGTTATGCATATGTATGTATGTCCAGAGATACTCGGCATTGACCCCTGGATGGTCTTATGACACGACACCCCGACATGATGTCTTCTTCGGACGAGCTAGTCAGTATAAATCATACCCCACCATCATTGGTAGCATTGGGTATGCGATCGTGGTATGATAGCATGTCACCACCGAATGTGGTGATCAGAGATCATTTCTCGCAAAGATACCATGACCTTATTGATGTTTCAGGTTCCCGCAGGGTTTGTGGACGGGATGCTAGAGCATTAGGTATCGGATAGGCATGTTTTTTAATTCGGGACCCATGAGTTGACTCCTACTCTGGAGGAGTATTCACGATTGACGATGCTTCCATTAGACAGACCTTGCGTGCATATGGCTTTGGGAGACACGAGTAGACGGTTCATGACTCTCACTGGATTGCAGCCGAGTGGTGGTGGATGAGTCGACATCCGCCACGTGATATCCCAAATTTTCTCGTATGATGATTTGGCTCTGAGGATAGCTATTTACGACATTCTGGGGATTTCATCGCATCAGAGGATCATTGGCGTTTAGCCATGGTTGATGTACTGTTGTTATACGTACTGTCGTATGTCTACATGCAATGGTACATGGATGAGATAGACATTGGTGTCATCTTGGCAGTGAGAGCTCTAAGGGAGGGTCGCACCATTATACCTATGATTGTAGCAGAGACCCTGGGGTCAGCATCCTACTGCTGCACTTATCCGACAGGAGTGTTCACTGGTAGCTCGGTCATGCTATTATGTGTGGTTTATGTCATACTTGAGACCGATTGGCACTCTTAGACCGCATGGGTACTGGTTCACCCATGATATAGCCATGTCATACTCCTTTCAGCCATCGGAGTGTATAGATGCTATGTCTTGGTCCACATTTTTGGCAGGTATCAGAGATTCGTTCAGCATATTGCCTTGTTCGGGGATTAGCTCACCATACAGCTTCATTACTCATGCTTCGGGCATGGACTATCTCCCTCTGGCTGGTTTGAGGGGTGTGACTACTTATCATCCGCTGGCCGTGATGTCGTAGTTTGACCAGTTTCAGGACTTTCATCCTTTCGAGGGGGCAATAGGTCAGCGTTCAGCTTCTCGCTATCTTTCAGCAGAGGACCGATCCCGTGTGTATGCATGTTGGGATCAACGTGAGATAGCTGATTTTTGATGGTGACATGATTCAACTCCCGATAATCAATAAAAAGTTGCATACTCCCATCTTTCTTCTTTACGAATAGAATAGGAGCACCCCAAGGAGACGTATTAGGACGAATGAACCCGATGTCTAAAAACTCCTGCAGTTGGGTTTTTAACTCTTGAAGTTCAATATAAGCCATTTGATATGGGGTTTTGGAAATGGGTTTTGTATCGGGTTCAAGGTCGATACAAAATTTAATTTCACGCTCTGGGGGTAGGCCAGGAAGTTCTTCAGGGAATACGTCAGGAAATTTATTAACAATAGAAATATCATTCAAATCTAACGTATTTTTGTTTAAATCTGTGACATGGGCTAAGAAAGCTTGACATCCATTTTTCAATAAATGAATAACTTTATGGCTTGATATGACAATGATTGACTTTAGTGGTTTAGTTGCTTGAATTCGCATTATAGATTGGTTAGGAATATAAAAGCTAACAACCTTATGAAAATAATCGATTTTAGCATGATGAGTAGTTAACCAATCAATTCCTAAAATCTCATCAAATGCAAGTATTTTTAAGGAAATAAGATCGACAGGTAATGTGAGGGTACCGATTTGAACCAAACAAGACTTATAAATAGTGGATGTAATGAAGGTTTCTCCCAACGAAGTTTAAACAGATAAGTCAAAGTCTAATTTCTCCGGAGTTAAATTTAAATGTTGAGCGCAAGTAGGAGAAATAAAAGAATGGGTAGAACCAGTATCAAATAAGGTATAGACTTCGCTAGAGTTTATGATTAGCTTACCCGTGATCACCTCGTTCGGGTTCCTTGCTTTCTGGGAGGTCACGACAAACACTCTCCCTTGAACTACTGGTTTTGACTTCTCTGGGATGGCCTTTGGTGCATCCATCCCAGCTGGACTTAGCTTCACTTCACGACAAAATCGAGCTAGGTGACCTTCTCTTCCACAATTGTAACACGTTTTGGACTGCTGCATGCAATTTGGACTGATGTGTCTCTCCCCTCCACATTTGAAGCATATGATAGGTGGTCGTTCTCCTTCCTTAACAACGGGTGCTGGTGCTGACGTCTTTCCATCATTGTTGAATCTCTTTTTCTTGAAATGTTCACTTTTATTATCTTAGCCATGATTACCACCGAAGTGGTTACCATTTCTGGCATATTGATTCCCTCCACGTATGTTGTCACCGCTTCGATGACTGCTACCACTAGTATTATCATTTTGCCGGCTGCTCTCTCTTGGTTGGGTTGACTCATTATCGCGCTCCAATAATTGAGCCCTATTCATAACATCTGAATACAGGCAAAGTTTGTGAGAAATTAGGTATTGACGTATCTCGGGTTTCAAACCTCTTGGAAACATCCGCGTCATTCTCTCCTCGTTAACAACCAAGTGCGACGCAAACTGGGAAAACTCGGCAAACTTAGCTTCATACTGTGACACAGACATATTTTTTTGCTCCAACTTGATGAACTCTACCTCCTTCATGTGACGAATACTTTCGGGAAAGTACTTCTCGTTGAACATTTCTTGGAACTTCTCCCAAGACATCTTCACTGCAGCAGGTTTAGTATGCTTTACAAATTCCCACCAGTAATCTGCCTCTCCTCGCAACATGAAGGTGGCAAAGGGAACCTTTTGCTCCTCGGAGCATCCCAAGACATCAAATATCGTGGTGATCTGCTTTATCCACGCCTCCGCCTTAAGTGATTTTGGCTCTCCCAAAAACTCTGGTGGTCCCAACTCCTTGAACTGCTTAGCGGTGATCATTCGAGAGTTGCCAGTGTTTCCACCTGCATTTTGAACAGGAGTCGTTCTCACCTGATGTTGCATGAATTGCATAAAGCCTCTGAACATCCCATCGTTCATCATTTGGTCGTTGTTGTTGTTTTCCTGAGGATTATTGCCTTCTTGATGCACATTATCTTGGGTATTGATCGTTGGTGACTCAACGTTCTCATGTGCTCCATTGCTTATCTCAACATTCTCGGATGTCATTTTCAAATAGTGCCACAAAAAAGGGTTAATTGACATACCACATATTATCCCTATATTCTGACCAACCAATTAAATAACAATTAAACTTAGGTAGGTCATACTAGCAAAGAATTTCCCCGTCTCTCCCCCTAGTTCTAGTCTCACATCTCAGCCAGGGATCATATCCATAAGCTTTGATACCAACTGTGACGCCCCCAAAATAGGTATACACCACTCATTCTGAGTCGCCAAATACATGGTACATAATTCAAATACAAACTTCCTATATACAACTGTTAAATGTCGTGTACAATACGACAAAACATAAGCTGTGAGTTTAAATACCAATATTGTCTTCTAGACAGTATTCAAACTCAAAATAAGTCATCATTATAATTATTATCATACTATTTCATAGAATAGTGAGGACTACTAATGCAAACATGTGGACCGTCACTCCGTTCCCCGACTAGTCCCAACTATATTCTCATTTCCTGAAGAGAGCAATGAAAGCAAAGGGTGAGCTCAACTAGCCCAGTAAGAAATATTATGACTAAGATAATGCAGAATAAATTATCGTTAGCCTTCAACAGTGTTAAACTGATAAAATATAATAAACATCAAGTTTAACTTCAGCGGAACAAGCAATCCATTATAAGAGTCAAGTAGAGCATGAAATCTACTATCTTTTATAATTTAAGAGTTTATCATAAATTTTATCGTTGAGACTCAGCTTAATAAATAAACCACATCATCAAATCATCCCTGCACTACAGGCCAATGATATTCATTAGTATCACGACCACGAATTATCCATGCACTACGAGCCAAGGATATTCGTGTTTTCATCAATGGTCATGATCATGACAACAACTGTCAATCAATGCACTACGGGCTAATGGAACTTTTACCACATCATTTGTAATATTACGGTCATGATTATACCGAATAATCCCTGGTCATAATCATACCAATCAACAGTCCATCTATGCACGTAAGCCAAAGATGACTTTCATCATAATATAAGCATGATGATGATGACAATGATATAAGAATTCAATTAAAAGAAAGCAAAGGATAAACTTTTAAATATTTATAATTTATTTATCCAGAATTCAATAATGCCCAAATTATCAACATGATACTACTTTGTGGAGTAAAATTCATGAATAATATTATATCAAAAATGATTTGGACCAAAAAGAAATCATTTTTTTTCATGGATAGTGCCCCGGGTGAATAGTACACGAGTGAATAGTATCATGTGAATAGTAATTCGGGAATAGTACCCCATTAATAGTACTCAGGCATAAAAAGGTTAAAACTTATCAAGAATGCTCAGAATACTATTTCTATAAAAAGATACTGGATGAAACGAAAATATCAAGGATATTCTACTAATTTCATGGAGTATAGAAGCCAAAACTTAACAAAAGAAGTATAAAATTCGGAATCTGAAATTAAATAATATTACTTATGTGACGCACCCAAAATTAGGTATACATCACCCATCCTGAGTCGCCAGATACAAGTTACTAAATACAAATACAAACTTAATTATACAAACGTCGTGTAAATACGACAAAACATAGGCTGTGAGTTTTAATACAAATATTGTTATCTAGACAATATCCACACTCAATGGGGTCCTCATTACATTTATTGTCACACTATTTCACAGAATACTAAGGACTACTAATGCACCATCTAGGACCATCACTCTGTTCCCCGACTAGTCCCAGCTACGTTCTCATTTCCTGAAGAGAACAATGAAAGCAAAAGGGTGATCTCAACTAGCCCAGTAAGAAATATTATGACTAAGATAATGCAGAATAAATTATCGTTAGCCTTCAACAGTGTTACACTGATACAATATAACAAACATCAAGTTTAACTGCAGCGGAACAAGAAATCCATTAGAAGAGTCAAGTAGAATATATTATCTACTATCTCTTCTAGATTAAAAGTCCATCGTTGATATTTTATTCCTGTACTACTCATCAACAGTTCTTTGTTATACTCAAGATAGACAGAACTTTCATCACTTGTCTTCACCTGAACCACCAAAGATGTTAGTTAAATTCAAAATTCATATTTATAATAATGTGAATTAACAGTTCCTTCTTGCCACAAAGGCTTAATAGAACGTTTACTCAATATCCTTACCCCAAAGGCTGAAGATATTCAAATGTAATAACAATGATCATACCAATCAGTTGTCTATCTTTACACTACGGGCCAAATATATTCAACTATAAAACCAATGGTCATGATCATACCAATCAATTGCATGTCAGTGCACTACGGCCAAAGACATTCAACTGTTAACTAATGGTCATGATCCTGCCAATCACATCATTGAATTATCCATGAACTACGGCCAAGTATATTTTTTAGTATCACTAGTGGTCATGATCATGTCATACACCTGTCCATCTTCGCACTACAGGTCAAAGTTATCAAACAACAGATCATCTTTGCATTACAGGCCAAAGATATTCAACAACATATCATCTTTGCACTACAAAAGCAAAGACATACAACTATAAAACCAATAACAAACAAAGATAATAAAGAATGGAATAATAAAAGAATTTCACCATGTATGCGTTACTTCATGAGACAAAGTTATTCCAACATAATAATAAAGAATGGACTAATAAAAGAATTTCACCATGTATGCGTTACTTGGCATGAAGCAAAGTTATTCCAACATAATAATAAAGAATGGAATAATAAAAGAATTTCACCATGTATGCGATGATTTGCATGTATGACAAAGTTATTCCAACATAATAATAAAGAATGGAATAATGTAAGAATTTCACCATGCGTCATGTAATCCGCACGAATAGGTTATTCCCAAATGTAATAATAAATAATGGAACCAGTCCCACAGAATACGCACCGACCGTGATATTCCAACAAAATAATAAAGAATGGAATAACAACGAAATCACCATGCATGTGATAGAGACCGCATGCATAAAGGTTATCCAACGTAATAATAAATAATGGAACCAGTCGACGTAATACGCACCGGCGGTGATATTCGATAGAATAATAAAGAATGGAACGGTGTCATGCGTAAATGCACGCATGTGATGTTCCAACGTAATAATAATTATTGGAACCAGTCCCATTTAAACGCATGACGAGGATATTCCGGCGTAATAATAAAGAACGGAATATTAGAAGAATTTCACCATGTACGCTTATTGCATAAACAAAGTTATTCCAACATAATGATAAAGAATGGAATAACGTAAGAATTTCACCAAATATAGGGTAGCTTCACAGATACAAAGTTATTCTAACAGAATAATAAAGAATGGAATAACAGAAGTTCCCTTCATGAATAAGAAAGAAATAATACCCCTTACGAGTACAACAAATAATATCCCCTACCTTTGAAAGAAGAGTATTCTGAATGGTAGGGCGAGGATATACTCGAAGAAAACTTGCACTACGCTCAAAGCTTTCTTAAAATTCTAAAGAAATACGCTCAAGATTATAGAAGAAGAATTCTCTCTCTAGAGTTTCAGTTTATTCGTAAGGAATAATAAAGAAATGAGCTTCTATTTATAGAAGAATGGACTGCATAATAACTAATTCATGAACGGTCCAGATTGATTTACTTTTAATCGGACGGTCCATATTTAAAGCAAAATATTTTAAATAAAATATAATATATTCTATTTATAATCTAATAAAACGAATAACTTTATAAAAGTATTCATTTTTTATATAAAAAGATTTTACTATGCAAAACACTATATTCGTATACTTTATGCAAAACTATGCATAATAAAATATAATATATTCTTTTTATAGAATAACTTTATAAAAGTATTATATTTTATATAAAAAAATTTACTATGCAAAACACTATGCATAATAGAATATAATATATTCTATTTATAGAATAACTTTATAAAAGTATTCTATTTTATATAAAAAGATTTTACTATTAAAACTTTAAACCAACGATCCATATTGATTTACTATTATAATTTCAACCAACGGTCTGAAAAATTAGCACATCTCATCATGGAATAATATTGTACCCAAAAATGATTAGACCGAAAAGAAATATATTTTTCGGGTGAATAGTACTTCGGGAATAGTACCCTGTGAATAGTACCTCGACACAAAAAGTGTCCCAAATATCCGAGTGAACAATACTGTAGTGAATAGTAATCGGGTGAATAATAACTCATGAATAGTAACTCATGAATAGTACTCCGACACAAAAAATACCCCAAATACCCGAGTGAATAATATTCGGGTGAATAGTAACCTATGAATAGTAACTCGTGAATAGTACTCCGACACAAAATGTGCCCCAAATACTCGAGTGAACAATACTAGAGTAAATAGTAACCGGGTATTTTATGACAACTTGTCTACTTTGAAAAATTTTCGCATATCACCCTTAACATTAAACTTTTATCAATTTAACTATTTACCAAAATAGAAAAATTGAATACTTTTATTTCATAAAATTCGAGGTCACACAATCTCCCCTCCTTATAAAATTTCGCCCTCGAAATTTACGTACGTACCTGATATTCGAAGAGATGAGAATACCTTGCTTTCTTTTTGGATTGTACCTTTCCGGTAATTTCCTCTCTATCATGATTTTCTATTTCTCATCTCCTGTATTTCAAATATCATTCTAGAATATAGTTTCAAAATAAGGACTAATTGACATACCACATAATACCCCTATATTCTGACCGACCAATTAAATAACAAATAAACTTAGGTAGGTCATACTAGCGAAGGAATTCCCCGTCTCTCCCCTCCTAGTTCTTGTCTCACATCTCAGCCAGGGATCATATCCCTAAGCTTTGATACCAACTGTGACGCCCCCAAAATTAGGTATACATCACCCATCCTGAGTCGCCAGATACAAGTTACTGAATACAAATACAAACTTAATTATACAAACGTCGTGTAAAATACGACAAAATATAGGCTGTGAGTTTTAATACAAATATTATCATCTAGACAATATCCACACTCAATGGGGTCCTCATTACATTTATTGTCACATTATTTCACAGAATAGTGAGGACTACTAATGCACCATCTAGGATCATCACTCTGTTCCCCGACTAGTCCCAGCTATGTTCTCATTTCTTGAAGAGAACAATGAAAGCAAAAGGGTGAGCTCAACTAGCACAGTAAGAAATATTATGACTAAGATAATGCAGAATAAATTATCGTTAGCCTTCAACAGTGTTAAACTGATACAATATAACAAACATCAAGTCTAACTGCAGCGGAACAAGCAATCCATTAGAAGAGTCAAGTAGAATATAATATCTACTATCTCTTCTAGATTAAAAGTCCATCGTTGATATTTTATTCCTGTACTACTCATCAACAGTTCTTTGTTATACTCAAGACAAATAGAACTTTCATCACTTGTCTTCACCTGAACCGCCAAAGATGTTAGTTAAATTCAAAATTCATATTAATAATAATGTGAATTAACAGTTCCTTCTTGCCACAAAGGCTTAATAGAACGTTTACTCAATATCCTTACCCCAAAGGCTGAAGATATTCAAATGTAATAACAATGATCATACCAATCAGTTGTCTATCTTTACACTACGGGCCAAATATATTCAACTATAAAACCAATGGTCATGATCATACCAATCAATTGCATGTCAGTGAACTACGGCCAAAGACATTCAACTGTTAATTAATGGTCATGATCCTGCCAATCACATCATTGAATTATCCATGCACTACGGCCAAGGATATTCGTTAGTATCACTAGTGGTCATGATCATGTCATACACCTGTCCATCTTCGCACTACAGTGTCAAAGTTATCAAACAACGTATCATCTTTGCACTACAGCCAAAGATATTCAACAACATATCATCTTTTACACTACAAAGCCAAAGACATACAACTCAGAAAACCAATAACCAACAAAGATAATAAAGAATGGAATAATAAAAGAATTTCACCATGTATGTAGTACTTCGCATAGACAGGTTATTCCAACATAATAATAAAGAATGGACTAATAAAAGAATTTCACAATATATACAATACTTCGCATAGACAGGTTATTCCAACATAATAATAAAGAATGGAATAATAAAAGAATTTCACCATGTATGCAGTACTTTGCATAGACAGGTTATTCCAACATAATAATAAAGAATGGAATAATAGAAGAATTTCACCATGCGTGCGTAATCGCACATGCATGTGGTTATTCCCAACGAGAATAATAAATAATGGAACTGTGTCCCACAGTAATACGCACCGGCGGTGATATTCCAATAGAATAATAAAGAATGGAATAACAATGTAAATCACCATGCATGTGATAGACAAAGACAGACATGTTATCCAATGTAATAATAAATAATAGAACTGTGTCAAAGTAATACGACCGGCGGTGATATTCGACGAGAATAATAAAGAATGGAACTGTCGTCACAGAACGCGCACAAACAAGATGTTCCAATGAATAATAATTATTGGAACCAGTCCCAAAGAAACGCATGCATGTGATATTCCGCGTAATAATAAAGAACGGAATATTAGAAGAATTTCACCATGTATGCGCTTACTTAGATAAACAAAGTTATTCCAACATAATGATAAAGAATGGAATAATGTAAGAATTTCACCAAGTATAGGTAGCTCACAGATAAAAGTTATTCTAATGTAATAATAAAGAATGGAATAACAGAAGTTTCCTTCATGAATAAGAAAGAAATAATACCCCTTACGAGTACAACAAATAATATCCCCTACCTTTGAAAGAAGAGTATTCAATCGGTAGAAGCGAGGATATACTCGAAGAAAACTTGCACTACGCTCAAAGCTTTCTTAAAATTCTAAAGAAATACGCTCAAGATTATAGAAGAAGAATTCTCTCTCTAGAGTTTCAGTGAATTCGTAAGGAATAATAAAGGAATGAACTTCTATTTATAGAAGAATGGACTGCATAGTAACTAATTCATGAACGGTCCAGATTGATTTACTTTTAATCGGACGGTCCATATTTAAACCAAAATCTTTTAAATAAAATATAATATATTCTATTTATAATCTAATAAAACGAATAACTTTATAAAAGTATTCTGTTTTATATAAAATGATTTTACTATGCAAAATACTATGCAGACACTATGCAACACTATGCATAATAAAATATAATATATTCTTTTATAGAATAACTTTATAAAAGTATTCTGCATTTATATTAAAAGATTTTACTATGCAAAATACTATACATAATAGAATATAATATATTCTATTTATAGAATAACTTTATAAAAGTATTTTGTTTTATATAAAAAGATTTTACTATGCAAAACACTATGCATAATAGAATATAATATATTCTATTTATAGAATAACTTTATAAAAGTATTCTATTTTATATAAAAAGATTTTACTATTAAAACTTTAAACCAACGATCCATATTGATTTACTATTATAATTTCAACCAACGGTCTGAAAAATTAGCGCATCTCCTCATGGAATAATATTGTACCCAAAAATGTTTAGACCGAAAAGAAATATATTTTTCGGGTGAATAGTACCCCGTGAATAGTACTTCGGGAATAGTACCCTATGAATAGTACCTCAACACAAAAAATGTCCCAAATACCCGAGTGAACAATACTGAAGTGAATAGTAATTAGATGAATAGTAACTCGTGAACAGTACTCCGACACGAAAAATACCCCAAATACCCGAGTGAATAATATTCGGGTGAATAGTAATTTAGGTGAATAGTAAATCGTAAATAGTAACTCGTGAATAGTACTCCAACACAAAAAGTGCCCCAAATACTCGAGTGAACAATACTAGAGTAAATTGTAACCGGGTATTTTATGACAACTTGTCGACTTTGAAAATTTTTCACATATCACCCTTAACTTTAAACTTTTATCAATTTAACTATTTACCAAAATAGAAAAATTGAATACTTTTATTTCATAAAATTCGGAGTCTCACAACTTACATACTACAGAGTATGGAAGAAAATATTATTTTATACAAATATTAAACAAAAATAATATCCCTTACCTTAAAAAAGATAGTATTCCAACTGGTACATCGAGGATATTCTTGAAGAAAACTTGAACTATTTTCTACGCTCAAAGCTTCCTTAAACTCTAAAGAAATACACTCAATATTATAGAAGAAGAATTCTTTTATTCTGGTATGATTTTCAATTCTAACTAAGCATCCTATTTATACAAGAATGGAAAGAATACTATTTGAATTTTTAGAATCACGGACGCAACAGTTATGCAATTCACGGATGCCTTATGCAATTCACGGATGCCAAATTTCAAGTAAAACAAATTTCTATAATATATATATATATATATATATATATATATATATATATATATATATATATATATATACAACCCCGTTCACAAGCATTCTGCTAAAAGAGTATTCTGCCCCTTAAAGAGCATTCTGTTTTAAAACACCGGCTTTTTTAAAACTCTCTCCTCACTCAGTTCTCAAACTAGAACAAAGGCACAAAGGCGCGCGAAGAGAGAGAGAGCGCGAATGGATTAATCGATTTCTTTGACTTCCATTCCCTTCTCGCCCAACTATTTCAAAATCGAAGGAAATTTCCATAGAAAGCCATCGCACTAGAAATCCATTGCCCCAGAACAAAGACAGAGCTTCGCGCTACAAAGGCAGAGCTTCGCGCAGTAAATCGATTCCCTTTGATATCCATTGCACTAGAAATCGAACCCATCACGATTCTTGTAAGAGAGAAAGCCAACCCAAGCCCTAGAACTCAATTGATGCAAGAGAGAATGCCAAGCTCGTGAAACGCGATCCCCTCTAGAAAATCGAAGCCCAGAGTAGTCTTCAGAAGCCGTGACGTGCGACAAAACTTCTCCAAATGCCCTTAGTTAGTGACCCTTGAAAATCAATAAGTGCATTCCTGTTTCACAGATTAAAATTTAGGTTTTTTGTGTTGTAAATAGAAAGCTTAATTTGAAATCTGTTACGCTCAATGTTGTGTCTTTTTTTGGATTAGTGTGATTTTGGGACAAGCATAATGAATTTTAATTAGTGATTTCACAATTTCAAGTAAATTCTTGTTTGTCCAGGTGTAAATATAATGGATGGCATGTACCATGAAGTAGGGAGTTGCGGGGATAATGTAGAAATGAATTTGGAAATAGAAATTGATGGGGATGACTCGAGTGGAGAGGGATTGAATGTGAATACTAATACTGTTGTCACTATCCTCAAGTAGCAGATGAGTTTACACCTAAGATTGGTCAAGAATTTTAAACATTAGATGATATTCACACGTTTTACAATACATATGCAATGCATGCTGGATTTAGTGTACGAAAGTTTAATGAGAAAAAAAGGGCGGGTAGCGATGAGATTTATAGAAAGGAGTATATGTGTTCTAAGCAAGGAAAGGGCAAACTATTAGCCGATGTGGTTGTAAAAAGAAAACGTGGAATAAACATGAAAGCCCAAACGATGTCCGAAGTGAAGTTCAACATCTGTTGGTACAAAGGTCATAACTCTTGCATCCGAACTCCGATTAGAATGATTCAAGATGTTCCAGAAAGCTAAGAAGAAGCTCTACAATGTAATCCAAGTTCCAAGCCAAGAACATGAAATAAACATGAAAGCCCAAACGATGTCCGAATTACTTTTCCTTGCGTTTTCATACCAATAGTCGCTCATACAGCTCCCAAGCATATAATCTACAAAATGAACACAAACTGCATGAAAAGTAACTAAGAAACATGAGTCTAAGCAACTAATTCAAGTAACAGATACCGGATTAAGTAAGTATAAACCTACTTATCAATGCGGGGTTCTATCGTTGTTTCATAAAGGACTTCTCAAAGCTCACCAAGCCGTTGTGCAGTTTGCTAGAGAAAGATATCCCGTTTAAATTCGATGAGGAATGCTTAGCTGCTTTTGAGCACTTAAAGAAGAGATTGACTACAACACCCACTATTACAGCTCCTAACTTATCTCTTCCATTTGAACTGGTGTGTGATGCAAGTGATTTCATTGTGGGAGTTATCTTGGGGAAACGTAAGGACAAAGTCTTTCATGTCATTTACTATGCCAGTAAGACCCTGACAGATGCCCAACTGAATTACACTACCACTGAGAAGGAGCTTCTAGCGGTGGTATATGCATTTGACAAATTCTGTTCTTATCTGATTGGCACAAGAGTTATCGTATACACCGATCATGCTGTAATCCGATACCTGATATCTAAGAAAGATGTAAAGCCCCGTCTCATTCGATGGATTCTTCTTCTACAATAGTTTGATTTAGAAATCAAAGATAAAAAGGGGACCGAGAACCAAGTGGCTAACCATTTATCCCGATTAGAGAATCCGGGAAAGGATACAAATGATAAAGTGATGATTAATAGTCCTTCCCGGATGAACAGTTGTTTGTGGTGCAAGCTGAAATGCCATGGTTTGCGAACTTTGCAAACTTTTTACTGAGTAACATTATCCCTTATGATTTGACTGGACCGCAGAAGAAGAAGTTTTAACATGATGTTAAATGGTATATTTGGGATGAGCCTTACCTATTTAAGTAGTGCGCAGATAGGATGATCAGAAGGTGCATTCTAAATAGTGAGACGGGCAATATACTTCAGGATTGCCATTCATCAATTTATGGAGGACACTATGGGGGAGAGAGGATATCTGCCAAGGTATTTTAGGCAGGCTTTTATTCGGGACTCCTCGGGCTATCATAAGTGATGAAGGCACCCATTTCTGCAATCGACAATATACTACACTATTAGCCAAGTATGGGGTGAATCATCGTATAGCCACAACTTACCATCCCCAAACGAACGACCAAGTTGAGGTGTCCAATTGTGAGGTGAAAAGGATCTTAGAGAAAATTATAAATCCCACGAGGAAGGGTTGGTCCCTTAAGCTCGATGATGCAGTTTGGGCATATAAGACTACGTACAAAACACCACTGGGTATATCACCGTATCAGCTAGTATATGGGACGTTTGTCACCTTCCCATGGAACTTGAGCATAAGGCCTACTAGGCTATAAAAAAGCTAAACTTTGACTTCAAAGCTGCAGGGGAGAAACGCCTTCTCCAATTAAATGAGCTAGATGAATTCAGACTGCAGGCTTATGAAAACTCAAAGTTGTACAAGGAGAAAGTGAAAAGGTGGCACGATCGCAAAATCATGGAAAGGAAATTTGAGCTGGTAAAAGAGGTATTGTTGTTTAACTCTCGTCTTAGACTCTTTCCTAGAAAACTAAAATTGCGATGGTCGAGACCTTTCACATTAAAAATAGTGTATCCACATGGTGTAATTGAGATTTTTGACAATTACCCGGACAAACCATTTAAAGTGAATGGATAAAGGTTGAAGCACTACTATGGGGGTGAAGTCGATCGACAGAAAGTCGCCTCGGTCCTTTCCACTACATAACCATTGCAGACATCATAGTCGAGCTAATTGACTATAAACAAGCGCTCGATGGTAGGCACCCCATCATTTCTATTTCCCCCTCTTGTTTAATTCTAACTACATATTTCTATTTCTACATATTGTTTAATTATGGTTACATGTCTCTATTATTCCCCCGCTTAATTCTAAAAGTTATGGAAATTTTGAACAATTTTGAGTTAGGAGCTTATTACATATATCCTTTGGGTAAGATTCACATATATAACATTTTTGAGGATACCAACATACATGCATTTTACATAGTTCAATTTTGATATTGGAATCAGTATATCTCATTTTTCAATGTTATTTGTGCAGGAAAGAAAAGGCATGTCAGTTTGCTGCTTGTCCTTCACTACTGCAAATAAAAAATCATTGTTGGGCTCAGGGCAACGCGACCGCGCCTTAACCACAACCAAATTCGGAGCGCTAATGCCAGTCCTCATTAGGCAGATAGGCCGAGTGCCTATGCCTTATCCACAGTCAAAAGTGGTGCCACGCGCCAGAGCCTGGATCCGGACAGTTTTAAAGTCGTAAAATGTTTTTTGACTCACTCAATATATATTATTTCCCTCTGTCGAATATTCACAGAAAGCATATTCAGACTCATTCTCTTACTACACTGCAACCTCTCCTCTTCAAATCAATTTCTGTAAATTGCCCACGCATAGCATACAGAAGATTTTCATCTTTATTTTCACCAACAAGTTCTGCAAATCAATTAAGTTTGGGGGTTGAGTTTCAATTCTCTAGGGTTTGTACAGGGCATTCTCAGAGGCCAGTTTGGGAGTTCAACGTGCAATAGTTAGGGTTTGTGAGGGGATTTTTTTGACAAAACTCATGGCTCCTAGAAGAGCTTGATCACGCACCCCAGAATCATCTTCCAACAGTAGCCAGGATGAGGATAATGTGGACTTGACCAAATTCGTTAGCCTTTTGGCACAAATTGAGTACTATAAGATTGCAGCAAAGACATTTATGAAGGAGCGGAGGCTGAAACCTGACAAAGAGGATGGCCAAATGATGGAAATGATCAGAGAAAGATGTTGCCTTAGGGTTGTGGCAAGACCTGTGATTGCTCTGATGGCCATAGTTCGGGAATTTTATGCAAATGCCAAGGAGACATAAAATGGCATCTCGTTCGTTAGGGGATTTCAAGTAGATTATCGTCCGCAGGCAATTCGTGAGGTGTTTCACTGGCCCAATCCTCCAACTAACCGAGTAAACTAGGTAGAGGCAGAGCGGTTTGAGGCTGATTTAGACAGGGTGATCATTGACTTGTGTGTGCTGGGCACGCGGTGGAACTATAAGCATGGCACAAATACACCCACCAATTTTCCCAGCTCGGCACTGAACCAATATGCAAAGACATGGAATCTTTTCATATGCGCCAATTTGATGCCCTCCACGCACCAGCATGACATTCCGGCCAAGAAGGCCATCATTCTATGGGGAATCATTACTAGAAAGTACATCGATGTTGGACATCTCCTCCATCAGAACATAATGCGATATATATGGGGCATCACCACTGGTAGTATTCCACACACATCAGTTGTAACACATCTATACGCCCAGGCTGGAGCTGATTGGGAGGACCAACAGGTCTAGATGCCAAGCCAGGTCATCACTCACGCCACTATCAAGAAATTTGAAGATTAGACTGGTGGCACAGCACACCCACGTGGCAATGGATTTATACTACCCACTCAAGTCAGGCGGTTTTCACTACGACCCAAAGTGCCGGTAGGTTCTTCTTCTACTGCCACTATAGAGAGTCATGATCATCGGATGAGGCGATTGGAAAGGAAGATGGATGCTTTACATGGCAACTTCACAGATTTTGCGAATGGACTATCTTATGCCTTAGCTGAAGCTTTTGCTCAGCAAGGGACACTTGTGGAGTGGTCTGTGTTTAGTTATACCATGCCATATCTGCAGCCAGATTCCCCACCCGAGTCGGGTGACCATGCCGATATATATGGAAGTTTCCTTACCATTTACCTTTATTGAGGACAATGAAAATTTTAAGTTTGGGGGTATTGGGGTGTAATTAGTAGTTAGTTGAATATAGTTTTAATTGCATGTTTAGTATTTATTAGTTAACTTTTGCATAAAAACTTTTCAGTTTTCTTTTGTTTTGTCTATTTAGTATATGTTTAGTTGCATTGCATAACATAATCCCATATTTTTAGTCTGTTAAATTCTAGGACGGCCGATGATGATATGGAAATGTGATAGATTTTTAAACTCAGTTGATAACTTAAACTTAGTTATATTTCATACAGGATGTAGTCTATGCCTGTTTCTTTAATGTTACCGGATGGCACGACATTATTATTATTTGCTTGTTGGTTAGATTAGCACATGCTTGTCTTTTGGGGAAAAAAATTATTTTTAATGATAGAATTTTGTTAAAAATGTGTAATGACTGTAAAGACACAAAGAGTCAAGTTTGGGGAACACATTAGGTATGCATGCTATATTTATAAAAAAAAATTGGTGAATAAAAACCGTGGCTAGTCTCGTTTTGTGGCCTTTGCTATTTTGAGTAAATACGCCCGAGGGGATGTCTTTACACCTAGCGCCCTTAAACCTGTACGATTTGGGAGTCGTTGGTTAAAAGCTTGCTAAGGTAGCATTGAAAAGCCTAAGGAAATAAGACATTGCACAACTATGGGAAAAATATAAAACTATAACCACGGGAAAGTGCAAAAATAGCCATCGTGAGTGAATAAAAGCAGAATAAACCCTTTTGTTGAACCTTAGCTTGTATTGATGTCTTGGATTGGTTGTTTGTTCACTTATGCTCAAATTTCTTGACTTAAAACCTTAGTTTTCTTCCTTAGAAGTATAGCATGTGGAATCTTCGCCTTTATTGAGCTTATTTGTGATTATAACACACACACACTACATCTTAGTAATAAGTTATGATTTTTGGATTGTATGTCCTTATGACTTTAGCTTAGTTTGACGCTTTGTTCATAGATCTTGTTATTTCTTTGAGGCATATCTTATTGGAATTCATAACATGGCTGAAAATTTTGGGATTCATTTCCATAGTAGTATAGTTGCATAGCATGTAGTTTGCATTTGTGTTTATTGCTTGAGGGCAAGCAATAGTTCAAGTTTGGGGATATTTGATAAGTAGGTTTTATACCTACTTATTGTCTATCAACTTGCTAGAATTATGGCTTAATCTAAAGTATTTTAGTGTTGTTTTATGCTTTTTATCTTTGTTTTATAGGTTGCATTAAGGAAACTCAAATGGCATGGAAAAGGCTTGGACTTGGTAAGATAGTGAGCAGGAGGTGAACTGAAGATGGAGCATGGCATGAGGATGTGGAATGGCCTCTAGTCAGTGAGAATTGAAGGCAAATGAAGGGCTAAGGCAGCAACAAATGAAGCAGCAATGCACTAGCGAAGAAGTGTAGCAGATTCCAAAAAAGTAGTGTCACCCAGCTGCGCTAGCATTAAGAACAAAATCTGCACGCCCACGCCATGAAGAATCCAAAAGGCAGCTAAGCGCGCCCGCGCCCCTGAATGCTTACGGGGTGGCGCGGCCACGCCAGTAAAGATTTAACATAGTTTGATTTTTCACTTAAAATCTGTTGTAGCGTATTTTCCTTAAAATGGTGTATTTGCTGGTTACGAGACATACATTCAATCAGTTTTAATTTCCATTTTAGGCTTTTGAAGAGCTAGAAAGACTTCTTAGCTATAGTCTACTATTTTGGCTTTTTCTTTAGATCTTAGTAGCTTTTGATTATTAGAAGTTCTATTTTGGTTTGATTATGGATTTGAACTAAGCTTGGAGGTTTACTTTGGACATAGATTAATCAGATTTGCAATTTCCTTTTCTCTTAACTCTCTTTGCTTTCATTGTATTATCTCAATGCTTGGATCAAATCCCATAATGGTTATTGATTCAGAAATGAACTAATCACCATTATGGGATTCTAATGGAGCTTATTGTTTAGTTCAGATCTATATGCCTCTTTGTTGTATTTGATTAATTATATTTGGATTGCTTAGCATGGTTGTGTTTATTGATTAGATGCTTAATCACTATCTACCTTAATAATTTGTATGGAATTCAAATAGGAAGTTCAAGTTCATATTTGGCCATGTTAGCATATGTTCATAAAATTTTCATGTGATAGATTTTGTGATTCGTAATTCGAATAGACATATACCGACTTACCATGTGTAGTCATTTGAGAGAGCTTGCACTTTAATTAATATTACTTGTAAGTCGCATAGAAATATAGTGAGTTAGGTAATATTGATGTGCATAAGATTTCTATCTATTTTGTGGATTTTATGTGATATGGGCATGGTATATCAAAAGATAGCCATGTTTTTCCTTCATGCTCTCCACTAGCAATCCGTAGTAATTAATCAGGCTTAATAAGAGGTGTATAATCTGAATCATGTATTAAGTGACATTAGGATCCCATATCTTTCCAATTTGAATCCATTCGTTTGTTAATTAGTTATTTTTAGTTGATAATCATTTTAATTTTTAAATCACTTCTTACTAACTCGTTTAAGCATCCAGAAATAGCTACGAAGTTGTTGCATGATAGATTAGAGATAATTACTTTTCTCCATTGAAACGATACTTGACTTACTCTATATTACTTGTTGACCGTGTATATTTTCACGTTTGTGTCTGTTATGTTAACACCGAAACAAGTCAACATTTACCATTATCTTCGTATTTCCTTTATCAAGCTCTTATTCTCTTTGGTAAGCACTACGATCATAGTCTTCTGATTAGCACTTGTAGGATATTCCTTATGAATGTATTTTCACTTCTCAATTAGCCTTGCTGATAGAGTTGGTGTAAGACCCCGAATTTTATGAAATAAAATTATTCAATTTTTTCTTATAATTATTATTCAGTAAATGGTTAAATTGATAAAAGTTTAAAGTTATGGGTGAATTATGCAAATTTTTCAAAAATACGCAAGTGGTTATAAAATATTCATTGTTGTCGGAGAATATTCGTTTGGTCGTGGAATATTCGGAGAATATTCGTACGATGGCGCAGTCTTTTGTGGGCCCCATAACGGAAAGCGATTGGAGGAAGAAAACGACAAGAATAAGTTGTTTATAAATAACGACGTAGTTGTTATTGTCAATACTGTTGGAATACCCGGTGGTTAAAACACAGTAATACGCGTTGTTGCACAGTAGCACACGGTATTGCACCAATTATTGATTCTTACGTAAGAAGGCACTACTCAATAATTGTTACGATAATTCTTCGCTCAATATTTTATTTTGATTCAATGATTGTTGCGTTGATATTTTATAATTGTCACTACAATTGTCATTACACGTGATCTTCCATTATCGAAGCAATAATTCATATTATCCTAATAATATTATTAGAAAACATTATTGGCAATGTCTAGAAAGTTACTGTCTAAGGAGAGGTTTGGTCACCTAATTGCGGCGCCCATTAAGGAGAAATTCTTATTGGAAAGCCCCATCTTTCCCAGGAACCTGCACAGTTGTCAATATTGTGATTACAGTAATATTATTTGTGAATAATTAATTATTGATTCATATGATGAGGAAAATATTGATTTTATGTGGATATAGATGGAGAAAATTTTTAATGTGACAATTGTTGAAAATTGAAATTTTATCTTTTCTCGATAAAATAATTCATTTAAATATATATATTATTATATTTTAATAATATAATAATGGTGATATTTTTACAACGAATGTGGGATATATGAGTATACGAGGAGGAAGAGTATTTTTGTTGCAATAAATGTTTAAAACATGTTAAACATGTCGGGGGACCAATTTATTGACTGAAATTTGATTATAGCCTCTAAAATCACCTGTTTGTGGATTTCGGTCAATTTCTGTTTGGAATTTGGAAAAACTTTCTTCTGAAACGTTGTAGAGAATTGAATTTCCTATCAAAACTCGCGAGATTCGAATTTTCAGATAAAAGGACTATTTATTGTGAATTATTGAAGTTCCGAAATAATTGATTTTTGGAAGTTTAAAATATTTTTAATTACAAAAACGTTTTTTTACATTGTTGGGACTCATTTAACATGTGATATAAATGTGTTGAGAGCTGAAATTCAGATTTCAAATGATGCGTATAATATTTGTATAAATAATATTAATTTATTAAATTTTCTATTTTGGTGTTCTAAGCATTTTCCTATAAATAGGATGCTTAGGTTAGAATTGAAAATCACACCAGAAACTGAAGTTTTCTCTCTCTATATTATCGAGCGTATTTTTGTGAGTATTTTGAGTATACTTTGAGTATTGCTATACTGATGTAAGTTCAAGTCATAGCCTATATCCTGTTTCAACTAAATCTTGTCTTTTCGAGGTAAGGGATGTTATTTTCTTCTCAAATGATATTATTTCTTCAATATCATTATGCCAAAATATTGGTTGGAACTTTTTATTAAATTTGGAACTTTTTCATATCGGTGTTACTATTCATGAGCTACTATTCATGAGTTACTATTCATGAGTTTCTTATTCACGAGTACTATTCACGAAGCGTGATGATGTTTTTTTGTGAAATTTCTATCTTTTGGTGTCGAGTTACTATTCACGTGTGCGGACTATTCACGATATCTGACACTATTCACGAATACGACACTATTCATCGAAAAATGAAATTTCTTCTTTTTGTCCAAAATATCTATTCTGGATACTAGCTTTGATTGTATCCATGTTTTGATCATTCTTGAATTTTACTCCACTCTGATTACTTATGAAGTATTTTTGAACTTGGATTGTTTAAAATCCTTAATCCTTAATATTGTTCTTTTGTTTCAATTTGGATTCGTTTCCTTTAAAATATTTTTCATCATCCTCGGTCTAAATGATGATATTATTGAATATCTTTGGCTCATAATGCAAAGATGAATGATTTCTTGATGAATATCTTTGGCCCAGTAGTGCAAAGATGAGCAGTGTTGAGATGAACATGACCGATGATTAATATCTTTGGCCGTAGTGCAAAGATGAACAGTGTTTAGATGAACTGACCAACCGATGAATATCTTTGGCCTGTAGTGCAAAGATGAATATTTGACTCGAGATATATATTGATTGATGTTACGAGGATAAAATATCGACGATGAACTTTTAAATTCATATATAGAAGATAGTAGTTTGCATTCTCTACTTAACTCTTCTAATGAATTGTTGTTTCACTGCGATTGTTGATTTAAAACTTGTTTGTCTATTGTATTCTATTAGATTTTTCCTGTTGAAGACTAACGATAATTTGTTGTATATTATCTTAGTCATAATATTCTTTACTGGGCTAGTTGAGCTCACCCTTTTCCTTTTTGTTCCATTTTTCTTCTCAGAGAGGCGAGAATGTAGCGAGTACTAGTCGGGGTATGGAATGAAGGTTCTAGAGAGAGTTGTTTAGTAGTCCTCACCATTTTGTAAAATAATGTATAAATAATTGTGATGAGGATTTATTTGGGTATGTATATTGTCTAGAAGACAATAATTGTATTTAAACTCACAATATATATGTTGTAATTTTAATGTATTAATAAAGTTGTAGTTATTTACGTACCATGTATTTGGCGACTCGAATGGGTTGGATGGAATGGACCTATTTTGGGGTCGTTACAGTTGGTATCAGAGCTTAGGGATATGATCTCTGGCGGAGATCGGGGAATAGAACTAGGAGGGGAGAGACGAGTAAATCCTTCGCTAGTGTGTCCTACCTAAGCTTATTTGTTAGTTGGTTAGTATATAGGGATATTATGCGATATATTGATTTCCTTAATTAACCCTTGTTTTATGACAGTATTTGAGAATGTCATTTGAGAATATTAAGATGGAAATGAGACCGTGGAGATGCCCAGTACTTACCAACGAGGAGAACGATAACAGCGAGTGGCAATGTTCCTCCGTGAACAATACCAATCGGAAGAGATGATGAACGAGGGGATGTTTAGAAGCTTTTTGCAGTTCATGCAAAATCAGACGAGGGAGACTCGTGTTCAAAATATAGGAGGAAATGATAGCAATTCACGGGTTGTCACAGAAACGATCACAGAATAGCAATGAATCGTAATATATACGATGAGATCACTCCGTGATCTGATAAGGTTATAGTATGAAGGAAGATCCAGAGAATGATGAAAAGTTTACAGAAAAATTGCTGTTTATAAATTGTACTATAAATTGGTACAGATCCAGCAGAGAATTATAAATAAAATTAAATTAAGTTATGGTAGGTGGGGGTTAGTGTTAGGACTCATGTCGGCAAATTTGAGTTGTATGATTCTTCGTATGGGAGTTGAATTGTACTTGGTGTAAAACCACTTAGTTTCGCAATCGATAATCATTGAAATGTTTATGTCGCGTTATTTGCTATATGCATGTTCGGAGGGTGATTCCTTTCTCATGTATGTATATAACAGTAGATAGGTCATAGATAGAGAATATAAGATTAAGTACGAGTTCTTAAAACTCATACTTATGGTACGTTCGTGACTCATGATTATATGAAATGTTTATGGACCCCTCAGCGAATGGACGCCAAAGGTCTGTCTAGGAAAGTTCTTAAACTCATATGATTGTGGTAAGTTCCTGAACTCATAAGTGTGGTAAGTTTGACGAACTGGGTATAGTTATGTGTGAAAGAAGTATTGAGGATTATAAGAATAGATAGATCTATTAAGTAATGGATCAGTAGAAAAAGTGAAGTTGATGATGGAAGCATAGGTATTCCAAATCTTCTAGCTATGCTAGACTTCGAATTTTTGACATCAAGCTAAATACGCACTATGTGCCTTTTGAAAACAAAAATATAGACTCGTAATCATTTTTGAAACGGTTTAAAGTACAGTCTATGCTACTTATTTCGGCTAGACGCGAAAGATTTGAAGTATCAAAAGTTGTTTTTATTTATCACTTATGTACCATGCAACCTGGTGCAGAGATGATAAAAAAATGATGGAGTCATCAATGCAGTATTACTTAGTGTTGGATGTGATCTCAGGATCGTCAACCCACTATGGTATGATGTAGTATGATAAAATCACCAAATGACGGAATCCTCAACGGACTGTAAATACAGTGCGGCATCATGACGTCATTCTCGAAAAATGTTTTCAAAAAGTTTAATTTGCCAACGGGGTTTGGCTACATCTAAATAATTCGATTGAATTGAATTATTGATATGAGTCTATGCTATTTGATTCAGCTAGACTAATGTTTATGAAAACTCTAAGTGTTCATTGAAAGAAATTTCCCGAACCAAATTGTTTGGTGCGGAATCCTATGATAAGACTGAGGTGAACGATGTTGTTTGGATAAATGATCCAATCTAATAGCGTAAATATTCGCTAGGTATGATTAATACGTTATGCATGACATAGGGGTACAATAGGCTAATCACCTAAAGTACTATTAATGGTAGTTTACCTTCTTTGTGATTGTAAACACACCAGGTAATATTTTGTTTTGCGGTATGAATACCGTTAAAACTATGTGTTCATGGTCTATATGACCCCTCAGCACAATTTGAAAACTTTTACTCTTGTGAGAGGTGTATTGGGTAGCATGTGATGATGGATATGAAATAGTGTAAACTCGTTGCGTACGAGTAGAATCTGAGATGATTAAATAAAGGTTATTATGACAACCTAATTTTGATGAATGTTTAGAAGATGTAAACTCCTAGTGAGTAGTTATGGTGAAATGTGATAATAGATGAGAAATCCTCGAATGAGGAAATTGTAAAGGTTAAATTGAAAACCTAGTTTTGATCAAGAGAATGAGCAGAGATTAGGATGCTTTAATTTCGAGGACGAAATTCTTAGAAGAAGGGGTGAATGTGACAACCCGAAAAGTTTCTAAAATCTTGAATGATTAGAATAAAGGTTAAAGAATAAAACCTAGATGAGAATTTGAGAATTTATTTAAAATTTTCAAGAAAAACCTATATGGTTTGATATTCGAATGAGAATAGAGAAAATATGGGTTACAAAATTCCAAAACCCTAGAAATGAATCAATATGTACTTGGAGGAATATCAAGAATAAGGTATTACGATACCTGTAAATTCGATGTGAACTGAATAGTCTAAGAAATGTTATATAAGTACATATGGAAATTTTATTATTGGAGATAAGATTTCACAGGAAGAGATGCTATGTGATATATATATATATATATATATATATATATATATATATATATATATATATATATTAGCAAGAGGAATGATGAATCAAGTTAATGATCAAGATAAAACTATGTTAGTAATTAACATAGCTTGAGTGTCAGCCTCTGATCGACAAATAAGAATTTGAAGAAGTATAAGGTCTTTAGTTAATAATGATTAGTAATGAGAATGGAGTAATTTAAAACTCAAAATTTGAGTTAGAGATAGAATTTTGAAGCATGGATCGCTTTCGATTAAGGCCCAAAACGTCGAGTTTAGTCGAATGGACAAGAAGCACAAAATGTGTAAAGATTGACTTTTTGGTCAAAGTCAACAGTTAACTTTTTATGGAGAAAAGTCAAAATTAGTGTGAGAAGTGAAATATGTTATGATTATATGAATTATGGATATGAGTAAATAAATATACATTATATAATGTGAATACATTTATTTTGTATATAAGGGTGAAGTAAGAATTAAGTTATGTAACCTAATATATATATTAGGTGTGGTGATTAAATAACCTGAGAGGTTATAATATGGGAGAATATTAGTATATAAATGTATATACTGACATTAAGAGATTTATTTTATATATCTCCAATAATTAATTTTATAACCAAGTATAATTTGGTTTATGAAATTAAAAGGGCATGAGTAAGGAATTTATTTTCTAGAGTGAGAGATGTAAACCCTAATTTAAAGATAAGGGTAGAATGGAATAGAATTAAAAATAATGGACTATAATAAGGTTATAGCCCAATTAATTTGAATAGAGTCCAAGAGGAGTAGATTTAATGGACTAATGATGTTATATCATCTAAATAAGCCCAATTAATTAATTAAGCATGTGACTTGTAGATAAAGTGATTAAGGGCAATTAATTATTTAATCTAGCCCAATATATTATGTATGGGACAAGTATTATAATGACCCAATTAAATTTTGGGTGGAAGCCCAAGTTAGTTTTTTTTAGTAGGTAACACAAGTAAAATGGCTAGCTCAATGGGATTAATTAATGGCCCAAACTAAGCCTACTTGTGGGAGAATAGTAATAATATTAAAATTATATTAAGTTAAGAGATATATTTTATTATCTCAAGATTTTAATTTTATAACTTAATTAAAATATGCTTAATTGGGTTATAGAATTTATTGTAGTAGAGTGATGATTTAAATTCTAATTATTTGAATGATACTCTAATTAAATATTTAGATTGGATATCCTAATTAAATATTTAGGGTTGGGTAAGATAGAAAAGAATTTGACTATGTTAATTTACATGGCCCAAAAGAATTAAATTTTAAGTCCAATATATTATTTATTGATAGCCCAAAAGATGGAAATGGTGGCCCAAATTTAAGCCCAATTAAGGAGGGACATATTGGACATTTGGTATGCTAAATAAGAAAAAAAAAAGAAAAAAAAAAGAAATCAATTATTGATATGGAAATGTCCATTTTATCCTTTTGTCCCATTTTGGTGAATAATTGCTAAAGAATCCTATGTTCAATAATTGGCAATAGATAATTCACCCAATTAGGCTATGTGTCACATTTTTTTTTAACAAGGTAACCACTTGGAAATTGAAAGGGAGAAAGAGAGAATTAGTGGGAGAATGAAGGCACATGGCCGGTTGAGCATAAGAGAAAAGGAGGAGGTGTGGGGTATTTGTATATACCTATATCCAATATATCTTATTTTGTTTCTGTTTTATCTCTTTTATTTTCTTACCAAATGAACTTAAGAGAGAGAGAGTGAGAAGGGAGGCTTCGGCTACTTCAAGAGAAGAGGGAGGGGAGATTTTGACTCTCATAAAACCAAGATCCATCCATGGAAGGAAGGAAGAAGGAGGAGGAGAAATCAAGCTAAGGTATAATAAAAATTTCTACTTGTGTAGGCTAAATTTCCTTGGTGTTTTGATTTGATTTTTGACAACTTGAAGTTGTGATCTTGAGGTTTAAAACCTTAGATCTATGTATATATAAGTGTTTCATGGTTAGATCTTGCCATTTTTAGGGTTGATAAGCTTGAACAAAGAAGATGAACCAAAACAGTTTTTTTTTGTTTTAAATGAATTAGTGGACTGCTGCCCTAAACAGAAAATTTCGGATTTGTTAGGGTGCTCTAAAAATTCTGGACTTGTGATATGTTATAGTACACTCAATAAGCTTTCCATAGACTCCGAAACGGACTAAATCCGACATCGGAGGAGGGAGTTATGGGATTTCTCCCAAACTACACAAAGTTAAGAAAACTGTGAAAAGGACAGTTTTGGAACAGTCACTTCCGGGCTAAATTCCGGGAGCTAAACATATCCAAATATGGATTGTGATATATGAAAACTATAGTTCAGAAAGATACGAATCCAACAAAATTGACGGATCATTAATCGGAGTTACAGATTTCGTTTTATTTAAGTTTTGGTGAAGGACTCCAAAACTGCCAAAGTGCAAAAAGTTTCTGGCCAAAATTTTCCGAGGGCTGTTTTGGACATTTAGTTAATGAGAAAAATTACAGGCTTTTGGGAAATGAAAATATATGGTAATATGTAGCTCGTGTCCAAAAATGAGCTAATTCCGAGTTAAAACGACCAAGTTATGACCATTTCAATTTTTGTGATTTTCCGACGGAAATCGCTATAACCGGAGTTCTACAACTCCGATTGCCACGAAATTTAAAATGGAGCATCACGTTAACATATATAAGGTTATGTCAAAAGATGGGCATCTTTGGAGTTAAGCACGAGGTAGCTAATTTTCTTAAGTCACGCACTAATTATGATTTTTGAAAAATAGTAAAAGAAATTGAAAAATTACGGAAAAATATTTTTTATGTATGAAATACATGTATATATGTTTGACCAAAGGATAAAAAAATAATAAGTTGATTTGGTATTTTTCGTGAAAAAGAATAGTGATTTCGGATACCTAAAATAAAATCCGCTCTTACCGAAATGGTATTTCTATTTACTAAGATGTTATCTAATTTACTAGGATAACATATAAAAATGAATAACTTATAAGTATAAGTTATGATGTGATTAAAAGAATATCAAAGTATAATAATAATATTAAGACTTAAAACTAATGTCTAATACTTAACTATATGTTATGACTAACCTAAAGATCTATTATAGATTTTATATGTCAGATAGACCGATAGGAGTATGTGAAAATATGTTTAAGTTATTTTATAACAATGATGATATTATTCTAATATTGAGATCTATATTATTAATATTAGGTCTTCGTGAGAAGCGTATTATATTGCATTACTAAGAATCAAATCTGCTTCGAGCAAGTTTTTCAAGTTCTTTTACTTAAACTCTTTTAAGAGTGGTTTCGCATGAGATATGCTTATGAATTGTACTCTGTACATCTTGTATGTATAAGTCGGGTATGAAAGGCTGATCACCTTCATTACCAGTTGGTCCAGATATATTGTTATTCCAGTTAAATACTTGTTCAATCAAAACTTTGTTCATGCTAATTCACAAATACATTGTGAAGGATAGTCACTTTTATTATTCAAACTCTTTCCATCATGATATATCTTTGCATTGTTTTTAAACTTGCTGGGCAACTTTCATGCTCACCCTTGCTATATCATGATAAAACATTGCAGATAAGGCGAATACTACCAGATTGTGAAAAAGGAAAATGCCAAGTTCAAATTTGGGATAGAATGTCTGACTAATTTGTAAAAGTATGGTTGAAGAATAGTATTGTTATGTGTTAAATAGCTTATGATTTGTGTTTAAGTAAAGGTTACTCGACCTTGGGGAATAGTGTAAATGTAATGTATAAACAATTTATGTTTATATCTTCCGCAAATAGTTGTAGAAATAGCGAACCGGATCCGCTGGCGATTCGGGACCCTGATTCGGGTCGCCACAGCTTGGTATCAAAGTTGTTGTTTATGAAGCTTAGGTAGCAATACCGAGACCAATAACCGCAAAGATTAGATAATTACTAACTCACATAGAGTTAGTTGAAGAATCTCGCAGGTCAAAAAGTTAGGTTTAAGTATGGTACCATTGTACTCGATACTAGTTGATGTATGGTATCCGGGTTAAACGATTCCTTCATAGAGCGGAGGTATATACTAAACTAGCAACTCGAACCTAGTTTGTTGGTTGTTTGTTGGAAACCACTCAAATGCACTATATTGAGAACTTAGAGACTTGATGTGTACAAGTATAGGAAGTGGATATATAGAGTCTAAGAGATTACAAGTGTAAGGATGGGAGATCGTGAAACAAAACGATCACATAATAGCAATGAATCGTAATATATATCGATGAGATCACTCCGTGATCCGATAAGGTTATGGTATGAAGAAAGATCCGAGAATGATGAAAAGTTTACAAAGAAAATTGCTCAGTATAAATTGTACTATAAATTGGTACAGATCCAAAGAGAGAATTATAAATACGAATTAAATTCGTATGGAGAAGGGGTTAGTGTTAGGACTCATGCCTGCAAAATTGAGTTGTATGATTCTTCGTATGGGAGCCGAATTGTACTTGGTGTAAAAACCACTTAGTTTCGCACCGATAATCATTGAAATGTTTATGTCGCTATTATTTGCTATATGCATGTTCGTAGGGTGATTCCTTTCTCATGTGTATAACAGTAGATAGGTCATAGATAGAGAATATAAGATTAAGTACGAGTTCTTAAAACTCATACTTATGGTAATGCTCAGCGACTCATGATTATATGAAATGTTTATGGACCCTCAAATAATGGACGCCAAAGGTCTCCGCTCTAGGAAAGTTCTTAAACTCATATGATTGTGGTAAGTTCCCGAACTCATAAGTGTGGTAAGTTTGACGAAACTGGGTATAGTTATGTGTGAAAGAAGTATTGAGGATTATAAGAATAGATAGATCTATTAAGTAATGGATCAAGAGAAAAGTGAAGTTGATGATGGAAACATAGGTATTCCAAATCTTCTAGCTATGCTAGACTTCAATTTTGACATCAAGCTAAATACGCACTATGTGCCTTTTGAAAATAAAAATATAGACTCGTAATCATTTTTGAAACGGTTTAAAGTACATTATCTATGCTACTTATTTCTGGCTAGACGCGAAAGATTTGAAGTATCAAAAGTTGTTTTATTTATCACTTATGTACCATGCAACCCGGTGCGCAGATGATAAAAAAATGATGGAGTCATCAATGCAAAGATATTACTTAGTGTTGGATGTGATCTCGTGATCGCCAACCCACTATGGTATGATGTAGTATGATAAAATCACCAAATGACGGAATCCTCAACGATCAGTAAATACAAGCAAGCGGCATCATCACGACGCCATTCTCGAAAAATGTTTTCAAAAGTTTAATTTGCCAACTGGGTTGGCTACATCTAAATAATTCGATTGAATTGAATTATTGATATGAGTCTATGCTATTTGATTCAAATTAGACTAATGTTTATGAAAACTCTAAGTGTTCATTGAAGAAATTTCCCAACCAAATTGTTTGGTGCGGAATCCTATGATAAGACCGAGGTGAACGATGTTGTTTGGATAAATGATCCAATCTAATAAAGCGTAAATATTCGCTAGGTATGATTAATACGTTATGCATGACGTAGGGGTACAATAGGCTAATCACCTAAAGTACTATTAATGGTAGTTTACCTTCTTTGTGATTGTAAACACACCGTAATATTTTGTTTTATGTATGAATACCGCTAAAACTATGTGTTCATGGTCTATATGACCCCTCAAAGACAATTTGAAAACTTTTACTCTTGTGAGAGGTGTATTGGGTAAAGCATGTGATGATGGATATGAATAGTGTAAACTCGTTATGCATTTAGCAGAATCTCGAGATGATTAAATAAAGGTTATTATGACAACCTAATTTTGATGAATGTTTAGAAGATGTAAACCCCTAGTGAGTAGTTATGGTGAAATGTGATAATAGATGAGAAATCCTCGAATGAGGAAATTGTAAAGGTTAAATTGAAAACCTAGTTTTGATCAAGAGAATGAGCAGAGATTAGGATGCTTTAATTTCGAGGACCTAAATTCTTAGAAGAAGGGGTGAATGTGACAACCCTAAAAGTTTCTAAAATCTTGAATGATTAGAATAAAGGTTAAAGAATAAAACCTAGATGAGAATTTGAGAATTTATTTAAAATTTTCAAGAAAAACCTATATGGTTTGATATTCGAATGAGAATAGAGAAAATATGGGTTACAAAATTCTAAAACCCTAGAAATGAATCAATATGTACTTGGAGGAATATCAAGAATAAGGTATTACGATACCTCAAATTGATGTGAACCTAATAGTCTAAGAAATGTTATATAAGTACATATAGAAATTTTATTATTGAAGATAAGATTTCACAGAAGAGATGCTATGTGCTATATATATATATATATATATATATATATATATATATATATATATATATATATATATATTTTAGCAAGAGGAATGATGAATCAAGTTAATGATCAAGATAAAACTATGTTAGTAATTAACATAGCTTGAGTGTTGGCCTTCGATCGACAAATAAGAATTTGAAGAAGTATAAGGTCTTTAGTTAATACGATTAGTAATGAGAATAGAGTAATTTAAAACTCAAAATTTGAGTTAGAGATAGAATTTTGAAGCATGGATCGCTCGATTAAGGCCCAAAACGTCGAGTTTAGTCAGAATGGACAGGAAGCACAAAATGTGTAAAGATTGACTTTTGGTCAAAGTCAACAGTTAACTTTTTATGGAGAAAAGTCAAAATTAGTGTGAGAAGTGAAATATGTTATGATTATATGAATTATGGATATGAGTAAATAAATATACATTATATAATGTGAATACATTTATTTTGTATATAAGGGTGAAGTAAGAATTAAGTTATGTAACCTAATATATATATTAGGTGTGGTGATTAAATAACCTGAAAGGTTATAATATGGGAGAATATTAGTATATAAATGTATATACTAACATTAAGAGATTTATTTTATATATCTCCAATAATTAATTTTATAACCAAGTATAATTTGGTTTATGAAATTAAAAGGGCATGAGTAAGGAATTTATTTTCTAGAGTGAGAGATGTAAACCCTAATTTAAAGATAAGGGTAGAATGGAATAGAATTAAAAATAATGGACTATAATAAGGTTATAGCCCAATTAATTTGAATAGAGTCCAAGAGGAGTAGATTTAATGGACTAATGATGTTATATCATCTAAATAAGCCCAATTAATTAATTAAGCATGGGACTTGTAGATAAAGTGATTAAGGGCAATTAATTATTTAATCTAGCCCAATATATTATGTATGGGACAAGTATTATAATGACCCAATTAAATTTTTGGTGGAAGCCCAAGTTAGTTTTTGTTAGTAGGTAACACAAGTAAAATGACTAGCTCAATGGGATTAATTAATGGCCCAAACTAAGCCTACTTGTGGGAGGATAGTAATAATATTAAAATTATATTAAGTTAAGAGATATATTTTTATTATCTCAAGATTTTAATTTTATAACTTAATTAAAATATGCTTAATTGGGTTATAGAATTTATTGTAGTAGAGTGATGATTTAAATTCTAATTATTTGGAATGATACTCTAATTAAATATTTAGATTGGATATCCTAATTAAATATTTAGGGTTAGGTAAGATAGAAAAGAATTTGACTATGTTAATTTACATGGCCCAAAGAATTAAATTTTAAGTCCAATATATTATTTATTGATAGCCCAAAAGATGGAAATGGTGGCCCAAATTTAAGCCCAATTAAGGAGGGACATATTGGACATTTGGTATGCTAAATAAGAAAAAAAGAAAAAAGAAAAAAAAGAAATCAATTATTGATATGGAAATGTCCATTTTACCCTTTTGTCCCATTTTGGTGAATAATTGCTAAAGAATCCTATGTTCAATAATTGGCAATAGATAATTCACCCAATTAGGCTACGTGTCACATTTTTTTTTAACAAGGTAACCACTTGGAAATTGAAAGGGAGAAAGAGAGAATTAGTGGGAGAATGAAGGCACATGGCCGGTTGAGCATAAGAGAAAAGGAGGAGGTGTGGGGTATTTGTATATACCTATATCCAATATATCTTATTTTGTTTCTGTTTTATCTCTTTTATTTTCTTACCAAATGAACTTAAGAGAGAGAGAGTGAGAAGGGAGGCTTCGGCTACTTCAAGAGAAGAGGGAGGGGAGATTTTGACTCTCATAAAACCAAGATCCATCCATGGAAGGAAGGAAGAAGGAGGAGGAGAAATCAAGCTAAGGTATAATAAAAATTTCTACTTGTGTAGGCTAAATTTTCTTGGTGTTTTGATTTGATTTTTGACAACTTGAAGTTGTGATCTTGAGGTTTAAAACCTTAGATCTATGTATATATAAGTGTTTCATGGTTAGATCTTGCCATTTTTAGGGTTGATAAGCTTGAACAAAGAAGATGAACCAAAACAGTTTTTTTGTTTTAAATGAATTAGTGGACTGCTGCCCTAAACAGAAAATTTCGGATTTGTTAGGGTGCTCTAAAAATTCTGGACTTGTTATATGTTATAGTACACTCAATAAGCTTTCCATAGACTCCAAAACGGACTAAATCCGACACCGGAGGAGGGAGTTATGGGATTTCTCCCAAACTACACAAAGTTAAGAAAACAGTGAAAAGGACAGTTTTGGAACAGTCACTTCCGGGCTAAATTCCGGGAGCTAAACATATCCAAATATGGATTGTGATATATGAAAACTGTAGTTCGGAATGATACGAATCCAACAAAATTGACGGATCATTAATTGGAGTTACAGATTTCGTTTTATTTAAGTTTTGGTGAAGGACTCCAAAACTGCCAAAGTGCAAAAAGTTTCTGGCCAAAATTTTCCGAGGGCTGTTTGGGACATTTAGTTAATGAGAAAAATTACAGGCTTTTGGGAAATGAAAATATATGGTAATATGTAGCTCGTGTCCAAAAATGAGCTAATTCCGAGTTAAAACGACCAAGTTATGACCATTTCAATTTTTGTGATTTTCCGACGGAAATCGCTATAACCGGAGTTCTATAACTTCGATTGCCACGAAATTTAAAATGGAGCATCACGTTAACATATATAAGGTTATGTCAAAAGATGGACCTCTTTGGAGTTAAGCACGAGGCAGCTAATTTTCTTAAGTCACGCACTAATTATGATTTTTGAAAAATAGTAAAAGAAATTGAAAAATTACGGAAAAATATTTTTTATGTATGAAATACATGTATATATGTTTGACCAAAGGATAAAAAAAAATAATAAGTTGATTTGGTATTTTCGTGAAAAGAATAGTGATTTCGGGATACCTTTGAAATAAAATCATCCTTACTTGAAATGGTATTTCGGTTTACTAAGATGTTATCTAATTTACTAGGATAACATATAAAATGAATAACTTATAAGTATAAGTTATGATGTGATTAAAAGAATATCAAAGTATAATAATAATATTAAGACTTAAAACTAATGTCTAATACTTAACTATATGTTATGACTAACCGAAAGATCTATTATAGGTTTTATATGTCAGATATATCGATAGGAGTATGTGAAAATATGTTTAAGTTATTTTATAACAATGATGATATTATTCTAATATTGGATATCTATATTATTAATATTAGGTCTTCGTGGAGAAGCGTATTATATTGCAAGCATCAGTAATCAACTGCCTCGAAAAGTTTTTCAAGTTCTTTTACTTAAACTCTTTAAGAGTGGTTTCGATGATATGCTTATGAATTGTACTCTGTACATCTTGTATGTATAAGTCGGGTATGAAAGGTCGATCACCTTCATTACCATTGGTCCAGATATATTGTTATTCCAGTTAAATACTTGTTCAGTCAAAACTTTGTTCATGCTAATTCACAAATACATTGTGAAGGATAGTCAGCTTATTATTCAAACTCTTTCCATCATGATATATCTTTGCATTGTTTTTAAACTTGTTGGGCAACTTTCATGCTCACCCTTGCTATATCATGATAAAACATTGCAGATAAGGTGAATACGGCCAGTTACAGGAAAAGGAAAATGCCAAGTTCAGCTTGGGATAGAATGTACAGCTAATTTGTAAAAGTATGGTTAAAGAATAGTATTGTTATGTGTTAGATAGCTTATGATTTGTGTTTAAGTAAAGGTTACTCGACCTTGGGGAATAGTGTGTAATGTAATGTATAAACAATTTATGTTTATATCTTCCGCAAATAGTTGTAGAAATAGCGAACCGGATCCGCGGCGATTCGGGACCCGGATTCGGGGCTGCCACAAAAGCCTGATCCGATCATGGCGGAAACATGGGTCAAGCAAATTACCAAGATATTCGATGTCTTGGGATGCACGGAGGAACAAAAGGTTCCATTCGCCACCTTTATGTTCCGTGGCGAAGCGGAACTCTCTTGGTGGGAGTGCGTGAAGCGTACCCATCCACCTTTTCACTCAAAGATGTCTTGGGAGACGTTTGAAACTATTTAATGACAAATACTTTCCCGAAAGTGTTCGCTATATGAAGGAAGTGGAGTTTATTAGACTGGAGCTGATGAATTTGAAGAAGGAGGTGCAAGAAGTTGTTATTTCAAAAGCGAGAATCGGTGATGTAAGGAAAGCTTAAACCTTCAATCCATCGAATAGGAACTGTGGCCTATAGACTCGCTTTTACCGCCAAGTATGATGCGTGTTCATAACGCTTTTTCACGTGTCGATGTTACGTAAATATGTGGACGACCAACCACGTCATTGAGTTAGAACCGGACAAGATAGCCAAGACTTAACGTCACGAGGAGGTACTGTCAAGATCTTGGATAGGAAAGAACATGTCCTATGTACTGAGGTTATACCACAAGTTAAATTTTTTGAAAACCATGCTATTGAGGAAATGACCCGAGAGTTGGAAACGAAAAATGAAAGCAAGGTATTCTCAACTCTTTGAAATACCAGGTACGTAAATTTCGGGGACGAAATTTCATAAGGAAGGGAGATTGTAAGACCCCGAATTTTATGAAATAAAACTATTCAATTTTTTTTTTTATAATTATTATTCAATAAATGGTTAAATTGATAAAAGTTTAAAGTTATGGGTGAATTATGCAAATTTTTCAAAAATACGTAAGTGGTTATAAAATATTCATTGTTGTCGGAGAATATTCGTTTGGTCGTGGAATATTCGGGGAATATTCGTACAACGGCGCAGTCTCTTGTGGGCCCCATAACGGAAAGCGATTGGAGGAAGAAAACGACAAAAATAAGTTGTTTATAAATAACTGGCGTAGTTATTATTGTCAATCTTTATTGGAATACCCGTGGGTTAAAACACGAATACTGGCGTTTTTTGCACAAGAAGATGCTACGCAGTATTGCACCAATTATTGATTCTTACGTGAAGGCACACTACTCAATAATTGTTACACAGTAATTAACTTTATTCAATATTTTATTTTGATTCAATGATTCTTTGCATTGATAGTTTATAATTGTCACTACACAGTATCTTCCATTATCAAAGCAATAATTCATATTATCTGAATAATATTATTAGAAAACATTATTGGCAATGTCTAGAAAGTTTTGTCTAAGGAGAGGTTTGGTCACCTAATTGCGCGCCATTAAGGAGAAATTCTTATTGGAAAGCCCCCTCTTTCCTGGGAACTGCCTGGTTATCAATATTGTGATTACAGTAATATTATTTGTGAATAATTAATTATTGATTCATATGATGAGGAAAATATTGATTTTCCGTGGATATAGATGGAGAAAATTTTTAATGTGACAATTGTTGAAAATTGAAATTTTATCTTTTTCGATAAAATAATTCATTTAAATATATATATTATTATATTTTAATAATATAATAATGGTGATATTTTTACAACGAATGTGGGATATATGAGTATCTGAGGAGGAAGAGTATTTTTGTTGCAATAAATGTTTAAAACATGTTAAACATGTCGGTGGACCCCATTTATTGACTGAAATTTGATTATAGCCTCTAAAATCACCCGTTTGTGGATTTCGGTCAATTTCTATTTGGAATTTGGAAAAACTTTCTTCTGCAAAGTTGTAGAGAATTGCATTTCCTATAAAATCTCGCGAGATTCGAATTTTCTGATAAAAGGGCTATTTATTGTGAATTATTGAAGTTCTGAAATAATTGATTTTTGGAAGTTTAAAATATTTTTAATTACAAAAACGTTTTTTACATTGTTGGGACTCATTTAACATGTGATATAAATGTGTTGAGAGCTGAAATTCAGATTTCAAATGATGCGTATAATATTTGTATAAATAATATTAATTTATTAAATTTTCTACTTTGGTGTTCTAAGCATTTTCCTATAAATAGGATGCTTAGGTTAGAATTGAAAATCACACCAGAAACTGAAGTTTTCTCTCTCTATATTATCGAGCGTATTTTTGTGAGTATTTTGAGTATACTTTGAGTATTTCTATACGGTGCAAGTTCAAGTCATAGCCTATATCCTGTGTTTTGACTAAAATCTTGTCTTTTTCGAGGTAAGGGATGTTATTTTCTTCTCAAATGATATTATTTCTTCAATATCATTATGCCGAAATATTGGTTGGAACTTTTTATTAAATTTGGAACTTTTTCATATCGGGGTTACTATTCATGAGCTACTATTCATGAGTTACTATTTATGAGTTACTATTCACGAGTACTATTCACGAAGCGTGATGATGTTTTTTGTGAAATTTCTATCTTTTGGTGTCGGAGTTACTATTCACGTATACGGCACTATTCACGTATACGGCACTATTCACGAATACGGCACTATTCACCGAAAAATGAAATTTCTTCTTTTTGTCCAAAATATCTATTCTGGATACTAGCTTTGATTGTATCCATGTTTTGATCATTCTTGAATTTTACTCCACTCTGATTACTTATGAAGTATTTTTGAACTTGGATTGTTTAAAATACGAATCCTTAATATTTGTTCTTTTGTTTCACTGGATTCGTTTCCTTTAAAATATTTTTCATCATCCTCAGTCCTAAATGATGATATTACTGAATATCTTTGGCCCGTAATGCAAAGATGAATGATTTCTTGATGAATATCTTTGGCCCGTAGTGCAAAGATGAACAGGTGTTGAGATGAACATGACCAATCGATTAATATCTTTGGCCCAGTAGTGCAAAGATGAACAGTGTTTAGATGAACCCGACCAACCGATGAATATCTTTGGCTGTAGTGCAAAGATGAATATTTGACTCGGATATATATTGATTGATGTTACAGGATAAAATATCGACGATGAACTTTTAAATTCATATATAGAAGATAGTAGTTTGCATTCTCTACTTAACTCTTCTAATGAATTGTTGTTTCATTGCAGATTGTTGATTTAAAAGCCCGGTTGTCTATTGTATTCTATTAGATTTTTCCTGTTGAAGACTAACGATAATTTGTTGTATATTATCTTAGTCATAATATTCTTTACTTGGGCTAGTTGAGCTCACCCTTTTCCTTTTGTTCCATTTTTCTTCTCGGGAGGCGAGAATGTAGCGAGTACTAGTCTGGGGTATGGAATGAAGGTTCTAGAGAGAGTTGTTTAGTAGTCCTCACCATTTTGTAAAATAATGTATAAATAATTGTGATGAGGATTTATTTGGGTATGTATATTGTCTAGAAGACAATAATTGTATTTAAACTCACAAGATATATGTTGTCGTATTTTGCACGACAAATGTATTAATAAAGTTGTAGTTATTTACGTACCATGTATTTGGCGACTCGAGAATGGGTTGGATGGAATGGACCTATTTTGGGGTCGTTCATATTTGGTATCGAGCTTAGGGATATGATCTCTGGCGGAGATGGGAATAGAACTAGGAGGGAGAGAGACGAGTAAATCCTTCGCTAGTGTGTCCTACCTAAGCTTATTTGTTAGTTGGTTAGTATATAGGGATATTATGCGATATATTGATTTCCTTAATTAACCCTTGTTTTATGACGATTTGAGAATGTCGTCGAGAATATTAACAGTGGAAATGAGACCGTGGAGATGCTGTATTTACCAGCGAGGAGAACGCAAACAGTCGGCAATGTTCCTCCCGTGAACAATACCAATGAAAGCGAGATGATGAACGAGGGATGTTTAGAAGCTTTTTTGCGATTCATGCAAAATCGACGAGGAGACTCGTGTTCAAAATATAGGAGAAATGATAGCAATTCACGGGTTTGTCACAACAAGCGCTTCAAAGAGTTGGGACCACTAGAATTTAAGGGAAAGCCCGATCCGATCATGGCGGAAACATGGGTCAAGCAAATTACCAAGATATTCGATGTCTTGGGATGCACGGAGGAACAAAAGGTTCTATTCGCCACCTTTATGTTCCATGGCGAGGCAGACTACTGGTGGGAGTCTGTGAAGCGTACCCATCCAGCTGCACTCAGAATGTCTTGGGAGACGTTTCAGAAACTATTTAATGACAAATACTTTCCTGAAAGTGTTCGTCATATGAAGGAAGTGGAGTTTATTAGACTGGAGCTGATGAATTTGAAGAAGGAGGTGCAAGAAGTTGTTATTTCAAAAGCGAGAATCGGTGATGTGAGGAAAGCTTAAACCTTCAATCCATCGAATAGGAACTGTGGCCTATAGACTCGTTTTACCGCCAAGTATGATGCGTGTTCATAACGTTTTTCACGTATCGATGTTACGTAAATATGTGGACGACCCGAACCACGTCATTGAGTTAGAACTAGACGAGATAGCCGAAGACTTAACGTACGAGGAGGTACCTGTCAAGATCTTGGATATGAAAGAACATGTCCTATGTACCGAGGTTATACCACAAGTTAAATTTTTTTGAAAAACCATGCTATTGAGGAAATGACCTGGGAGTTGGAAACGGAAATGAAAGCAAGGTATTCTCAACTCTTTGAAATACCAGGTACGTAAATTTCGGGGACGAAATTTCATAAGGAGGGGAGATTGTAAGACCCCGAATTTTATGAAATAAAATAATTTGTTGTATATTATCTTAGTTATAATATTCTTTACTGGGCTAGTTGAGCTCACCCTTTTCCTTTTTGTTCCATTTTTCTTCTCAGGAGGCGAGAATGTAGCGAGTACTAGTCGGGGTATGGAATGAAGGTTCTAGAGAGAGTTGTTTAGTAGTCCTCATCATTTTTGTAAAATAATGTATAAATAATTGTGATGAGGATTTATTTGGGTATGTATATTGTCTAGAAGACAATAATTGTATTTAAACTCACAAGATATATGTTGTAAATATTTTCACGACAAATGTATTAATAAAGTTGTAGTTATTTCTGTACCATGTATTTGGCGACTCAAAATGGGTTGGATGGAATGGACCTATTTTGGGGGCGTAACAGTTGGTGCTTTGATCTTCTACTTGCTTACAGATCATTCAGAGAATGCTTTCTGATAGTCTTCAAGTAGACTGCATTCTTAAACTTGATTGTTCTTACCAGAGAAAATGATCTATGCATATACTTCAGGTTTGCATCTATAGAGAATCGTAGAGTGCTCCACTATTATGCCTTGGCTATGTAAGCATCTAGCTAACTATTACTTTGGCTCTGGTTCTAGAAACTGTGATTCTGATTGGTGACAACATGTAGACTTCACGATTCAGAGTCAATTCTATAATTCTAGCTCGACAGGTGTTCATCAGACATCTTCTATGTTTCTGAGTGCAGACTATGATTCTTGACTTGGATGGGCAGATGCTCGGACTAACTCCATGATTCTGAGTCTGGTTTTCAAGACAGACTATGATTCTGAAGCAACTTCTTTGATACTCTATGATTCGGCCTTGGCTTCTGCAATCTCTCGACTGGCTCGACCGTCTACGATTCTGCTTTGTTTTCTTGGCAGACTTAAATGACTTGTGTAAAGCTATACAATCAGACATGCCTATCTATTACACTCCAAAATAGATCAACCTAACAGCTTTGATCTTTTCTTCTATACATTCATTTACAGAATGATAAACATTAAGCACAGATTAACCTAACAATTTTAATCATATCAATCTAAGACCTTGTCCATATTGTCTATCATCTATTAAGGACTTTACAGATTTTATCAATACAGACATGCTTGCATATTCATTCATTAACTTCATCATCTTCATCATCAAATTATACGAATAAAGGAATAATATTCACATGCATATTCCTAACATTTTATTTCATAAAATTTGAGGTCTTACAATTTCCGTTGCAATCGTTGATCTAAAACTTGTTTTTTATTGTATTCTATTAGATTTCTCTCTGTTGAGGTCTAAGGATAATATATTATGCATTATCTTAGTCATAATATTCTTTACTGAGCTAGTTGAGCTCACCATTTTCTTTCATTGTTCTCTTCAGGAAATGAGAATATAGCTGGGACTAGTCGGGGAATGGAGTGATGGTCCAAGATGATTTCTATAGTAGTCCTTACTATTCTATAAAATTGTGTGATAATAATTGTAATGATGACTTTATTTGAGTTTGGATATTGTCTACGAGACAATATTTATATTAAAACTCATAGCTTATGTTTTGTCATATTTTACACGACAGTTAATAATTGTATAAGTGAAGTTTGTATTTAAATTATATACCATGTATTTGACGACTTAGAATGGGTTGTATGAACCTATTTTGGGGGCGTCACAGTTGGTATCAGAACTAAAAGTACAGAGCCCCAAGCCTCTCGCTAGTGACTCCCTTATATGTGGGATGCACCGAAGCCAGACTCTCCGTAAGGGACGCCATGAATAACGATGGCAAGCTGATAGGTATCAATGTGAAGTGCTATCCAAGTTTGGGATGTGAGTCACAGTTGGTATCAGAGCTTAGGGATATGATCTCTGGCGGAGATGTGAGGGTAAAACTAGGAGGGGAAAGACGAGTAAAACCTTCGCTAGTGTGTCATACATAAGCTTATTTGTTATTTAATTGGTCGGTTGGAATATATGGATAATTTATGGCATGTCAATTTCGTTAACTAACTCTAGTTTTGTGGCAGTATTTAAGAATGACATATAAAAATCAAGAGATGAACTCATATAGAGTTTTAAGTGATGAATCGAGGAGATTCATTTAAAGAATAAATATTGGAGTATAATATCTTGTTATAACAAAGATTTTTATTTGGGAGTACTAATTAAGTTATTAAACTTGATTGTAGGATGTCAGGCGAAGAAGAAATTAGAGATATTCATGTGATGAGTGAAGAATTAATAGTTGTACCTTAGCTAGTCGTAGAGGTAGCAGCTGAGAGTGTGTAAGAAGAGGAACCAGAGGAGGATTTATTAGGAGAATTTTATGATCGAAATATAGAACTGCAAGATCGTATTCGTGAGTTAGAAGAGCAAGGTGAAGAACGGCAAGAGGTCGTGGCATAAAGGGATGCAACAATTCAAGATTTTGGTACCTAATATGCGATGCTTGAATAGAAGCTCTCTTTGGCAGAGTATATGATAATAGAGTTGAAATTTGAGAATGCAAATGTCAAAGATCATCTGAAAGAAGAAACAACTGAACGAGTGAGAATGGAGGATACATGGGTAAAAGCCGCACGACGCGTTGATATTGTAGAAAGAGAAGTCCGATCTAAGAAGGCTAAAATAGATGATATGTATTTCTCTTTTTGGAAAGCAATTGGGAGAACCCAACATCGAGTTTTGAATTACCCTGTACAGAGTGGATTAGGAGTACGGAGAAGCAGTTGAGGGTGGAATATGCCCTATAATGAAGTCAATTCCAGCGGTAATGATGACATCAAAGCCTGTCCCGGACAAGTCAAAGTCGGTGGTTCAAGGGAAAACGTTTGTCGTGATTTCCTAAAAAGCGAGGAACCCGAACGAAGTTATCACATGTAAATTAATCATAAACTCATGCGAAGTCTATACCTTATTCGATACCGGTTCTACCACTCCTTTATTTCACCTAATTGTGCTCAATGTTTGAACTTGACTCCTGAGAAATTAGACTTTAACTTATCTGTTGAAACTCCGTTGGGAGAAACCTTCATTACATCCACCATTTATAAATCTTGTTTGATTCAAATTGACACTTTCACATTACATGTTGATCTCATCTCTTTGAAAATACTTGCATATGATGTGATTTTAAAGATTGATTGGTTAACTACTCATCATGCTAAAATTGATTATTTTCGTAAGGTTGTTAGTTTTTATATTGCTAACCAACCTATTATGTGAATTCAAGCAACCAAACCACTAAAGTCAATCACTGTCATATCAAGACATAAAGCCATTCGTTTATTGAAAAATGGATGTCAAGCTTTCTTAGACAATGTCACGGATTTAAACAAAAATGCATCAGATTTGAATGATATTTCTTTTGTTAATAAATTTTGTGACGTATTTCCTGAAGAAATTCCTGGCCTACCCCCAGAGCGTGAAATCAAATTTTGTATTGACTTTGAACCCGGTATAAAACCCATTTCTAAAAACCCCATATCGAATGGCTCTTATTGAACTTCAGGAGTTAAAAATCCAACTGTAGGAACTGTTAGACATCGGTTTCATTCGTCCTAGTACATCTCCTTGGGGTGCTCCTGTTCTATTCGTAAAGAAGAAAGATGGGAGTATGTGACTTTGTATTGACTATCAGGAGTTGAATCATGTCACCATCAAAAATAGGTACCCATTAACTCGCATTTATGACATGTTTGACCAGTTGCAAGGTGCTAAATACTTCTCAAAGATCGATCTTCATTTCAGATATTATCAGTTAAAAATTAAAACTGATGACATTCCAAAGACTACTTTTAGAACTCAGTACGAGCATTACAAATTCCGATTCATGTCTTTTGGATTGACTAATGCTCTTGCTACCTTCATGGATATGATGAACCGAGTATTCAAGGAATATTTAGATCATTTTGTGGATGTCTTTATTGATGACATCCTAATATACTCCAAAAGCCTCAAATATTTCTTCACCCATAACGAACTTAACATATGCCAAAGACGTTGGCTCGAGATGTTGAAAGATTACGACCATACCATTTCATACCATCCTAGAAATGCGAACATGGTAGGTGACGCGTTGAGTAGAAGATCATATACGGGTACGAGTGTGATGTTGTTAACACAAAGACCCATTTTATATAACTTACAAAGGATAGAGATAGTGTGACGCCCCCAAAATAGGTCCACACAACCCATTTTGAGTCGCCAAATACATGGTACAAAAATCAAATACAACTTCATTAATACAACTATTAATGGTCGTGTAAAATATGACAAAACATACGCTGTGAGTTTCAATACAGATATTGACGTGTAGACAATATCCAAACTCAAATAAAGTTCTCATTATAATTATTATCAAACTATTTTACAAACTAGTGAGGACTACTAAGAACCATCTTGGACCATTACTTCATTCCCCGACTAGTACCCAGCTACATATTTGCCTCCTAAGAAGAACAATGGAACCAAAAGGAAAAGGGTGAGCTCAACTAGCCCAGTAAAGAATATTATGACTAAGATAATGTAGAACAAATTATCATTAGTCCTCAACAGGGAAAAATCTGATTGAATACAATAGACAACAAGTTTTAGATCAACAACTGTAGTGGAAATAATAATCCATTAGAAGAGTCAAGTAGAGAATGATGTCTACTATCTTCTATGATTTAAAAATTCATCATCAATATTTTATCCCTGTAATATCAATCAATAAACATTTCACATCATCGAATTATCCATGCACTACGGGCCAAGGATATTCGTTAGTATCACATCAACAAATTATCCATGCACAACGGACCAAGGATATTTGTTAGTATCACCAGTAGTCATGATCATGCCAAATAACTGTCCATCTATGCATTACAGGCCAAAGAGGACTTTTACCACATCATTTGTCTATAACATTACAGGTCATGATTATACCAATACAAAATTCATGGTCATAATCATACCAATCAACACCCCATCTATGCACTACGGGCCAAAGATGACTTTTACCACAACATAATCATGAGGATGATGACAATAATATAAGGAATTAATCAAGTGAAATCAAAGATAAATATTAGAGATTTATAATTCAATTTTTCTAGAGTTCAAGAATGTCCAAATTGTCAACATGATAATTAATTAGGAGTAAAATTCAAAAATGATATTCATGTATCAAAAATAATTTGGACATAAAAGAAATCACTTTTGTCGTGAATAGTACCCCGTGAATAGTATCCCGAGTGAATAGTACCTGAGTGAATAGTATCCCATCATGTAAAGTATCCCGAATCCCCGAATGAATAATAACCCGTGAATAGTAACCTGTCATGCAAAGTACTGCAAATCCTCGAGTGAATAATATCTGAGTGAATAATACCCGAGTGAATAGTACCTCGTGAATAGTAATAAATGAATAGTAACCCATCATGAAAAGTACCCCAAATCCGTGAGTGAATAATACTTGAGTGAATAGTAACCCGTGAATAGTACCCCGAGTGAAAGTGTGGAAATTTAATAAGAAAGTTCAGACCAATATTCCAATGAAACAATACTAGATGAAACGCAAAACTCAAGGATATTCCACTAATTTCAGGAATTATAGAAGTAATACTTACCATAGTAAGTTTAGATTTAAGAATATGAAAAGAAATAACATACGAAACTGCAAATGGATTTTCACCTGTCATGCGGTACGTAATCCGTGTAGACAGGTTATTCCCACATATTAAAGGATGAACACGAAAAATAATATTCCTTATGAATACGAAAGAAATAATACCCCTTACCTTAGTAGAAGACTGGATACTGCAATAGTGAAGTAGCAGAATACTCTTCTTCTTCTTCTCTATATTTTCTCTCTCTATAGCTTCTCTTATGAGTCTTAGTGAATTGGTGAGAAAGAAGAATTAAGCTTCTATTTATAGGAGAATGGACTAAATAGTAACTAATTCACGAACGGTCCAAATTTATTTACTATTAAAACGGATTGTCCATATTTATTTACTATTAAAACCACAACCGACTGTCCATATTGATTTACTATTAAAACCACAACCGACGGTCCAGATTGATTTACTATTAAAACCACCACTGACGGTCCAGATTGATTTAATATTATAACCACCACCGACGATCCATATTGATTTACTATTAAAACCACCACCTGCGGTCCAGATTGATTTACTATATATTAAAACCACCACCTGCGGTCCAGTTTGGTTTACTATTAAAACCACCACCGATGGTCCAGATTGATTTACTTATTACATTTTGGTACCCCTAAAGTTTTCCAAGTTTTTATTATTCCCCTTTAACTTTTGTAATTCACTTATCTTCAATAAACACATTTTTAATATTTCAACAATTATTCATCATTAATATTATAACTCACAATATTAACAACTAGATCATTTTCAGGAAAGAGGGGGCTTTCCAATAAAGATTTATCCTTATTGACGCGCAATTAGATGACCTAAACACTTTCCTCGACAGAAATTTCTAGACATTGTCAATAATGTAAATAATAAATTGAATAAATGTGTTGTCTCAATTATTGATTTAATAATATAAAATATTGTACAAATGATATTGTGACAATAATTGAATCAATAATATGAGATACTATGCAGCAACTACTATGGCAATTATTAAATGAACTGAGTGACTTTTTACGTAAGCATCAATAATCAGAGATACTGTACAATATTGTGTGCTAGTATGCAACCACGTGTATTACTGTTCTTTTATCACCGGTATTTCAACAGTTAACGGTAAAAGTTTTGCTGTTATTTTTGTAGAAATGTTATTTCTGTCGCTTTCTATATCCGACAGTTATTCTGTTGAGGGGTCTACCAATGATGTGTCATCGTACGGATATTCCCCGACAAAAAGAATATTCTCCTACTAAACGAATATTCTCTGACACAACGAATATTTTACATCAACTTGTTTACTTTGTAAATTTTTCACATATCACCCTTAACTTTAACCTTTTATCAATTTAACCATTTACTAAATAGAATAATAATTATAAGAAAATTGAATACTTTCATTTCATAAAATTCGGGGTCTTACAATCTCCCCTCCTTATGAAATTTCATCCTCGAAATTGATATACGTACCTGGAATGTCAAAGAGGTGAGGATATCTTGTTTTCATTTCAGATTCTAACTCCCAAGTCATTTCCTCAATATCTTAGTTTCTCCATAAAACTTTGACTTGGGGTATAACCTTTGGGCATAGAATATGTTCCTTCTTATTCAAGACTTTAATATATACCTATTCATACATTAAATCTCCGGCTATTACGTCTAGTTCTAATTCAATAATATGGTTTGGGTCTTCCACATATTTACGTAACATAGACATATGAAAAATGTTATGAACACGAGACATACTTGGCGGTAAAGCGAGTCTATAGGTCACAGTTCCTACTCGATCGAGGATTTTAAATATAACAATAAATTGAGGGTTGAGATTTCCTCTATTCATCGATTCTTACTTCTAGAATAGCACCTTCTTGTACTTTCTTCTTCATGCGCATCAGCTCCGGGTTTGTAGCTTGAGTAGCTTTAACTTTATCGATTAAAGCTGGTTCTACGCGTATATTCGACATCATCATGTGGGTCCTTGGAGTCTTTAACTCTATTTCCATCCTTTATAAGTCATACGAAATAGGTCTTTGTGTAAATAATATCGTACTTTTACCCACATGTGATCTTCTACTCAATGTGTCAGCTACCACGTTCGCTTTTCTAGGATGGTATGGTCGTAATCTTTCAACAGCTCGAGCTAACGTCTTTGGCGCATGCTAAGTTCATTTTTAGTGAAGAAATATTTAAGGCTCTTATGGTCTATATAGATCTCTACTTTCTCTCCATACAGGTAGTATCTCCAGATCTTTAACGCAAAAACGACTTCTACCAACTCTAGATCATGAGTAGGATAATTCCTCTCATATTCTTTGAGTTATCGAGAGGCATAGGCTATGACTTTCCCATGTTGCATGAGAACGCATCCTAAACCTCCGTCTGAAGCATCGCTGTAGATGACAAATCCAACTGAGACTCTCATCCCTTTACTTGGATAGAACCTCATATTGATACCTATCAGCTTGTCAACGTACAAAGATGGCATCCCCTACGAAGAGTCTAGCTTCTGTGCATTCCACAAAGGAAGTTACCAAATAGAGGCTCGGGTACCAACCCTTGTAGTTGTGTTTTTAACTCCTGAAGTTCAATATGAGTCATTCGATATGAGGTTTTGGAAATGGGTTTTGTACTGGGTTCAAGGTCAATACAAAATTTGATTTCACGCTCTAGGGGTATGCTAAAAAAAATTCTTCTAGAAATACATCAAGAAATTATAACAATAGAAATATCATTCAAATCTGACGTATTTTTGTTTAAAATTCGTGACATGGGCTAAGAAAGCTTGACATCCATTTTTTAATAAACGGATGACTTTATGGCTAGGGATGACAATGATTGACTTTAGTGGTTTGGTTGCTTGAATTCTCATAATAGGTTGGTTAGGAATATGAAAGTTAACAACCTTATGAAAATAATCAATTTTAACATGATGAGTAGTTAACTAATCGATTCTTACAATCACATCAAATTCAAGTATTTTCAAAGAGATGAGATCAACAGGTAGTGTGAAAGTATCGATTTGAATCAAACAAGATTTATAAATGGTGGATGTAACGAAGGTTTCTTCTAACGGAGTTTCAATCGATAAGTTACAGTCTAATTTCTCTGGAGTCAAGTTCAAACATTGAGCACAAGAAGGTAAAATAAAAGAATAGGTAGGTATCTAATAAGGTATAGACTTCGAAAGAGTTTATGATTATCTTACCCGTAATAACTTCGTTCGGGTTTCACGCTTTTTAGGAAGTTACGACAAACGCTCTCCCTTAAACTACCGACTTTGACTTGTCCGGGACAACCTTTGGTGTCACTGTCCCAGCTGAACTTAACTTCGATGTATGACAAAATTGAGCTAAATGACTTTCCTTTCCATCAGTGAAACACACTTTGGGTTGCTGCGTACAGTTTGGACTGATGTGTCCCTCTTGTCCGCATTTGTAGCATACGAGTGGTGGTCGTTCTCCTTCCTTGGAAATGATTGTTGGTGCTGATGTCGATGTCTTTCCGTCATTGTTGAATCTTCTCTTCTTACAGTTGTTCCCACTTAGTTCACCTCTCCTATTATCTTGGCCATGATTACCACCGAAGTGGTTATCATTTCTGGCATAATGATTTCCTCACATTTGTTATCACCGCTTCGATGACTGTTGCCATTGTTATGACCACTATCGTTTTATCGACTGCTATCTTTTGGTTGGGCTGACTCATTATCGTGCTCCAATAACTGAGCCCTATTTACAACATCTGAATATAAACAAAGTTTGTGAGAAATGAGGTATTGACGAATTTTGGGCTTCAAACCTCGCAGAAACATTCACGTCATACGCTCCTCATTATCTACCAAATGGGATGCAAACCGTGATAACTCCGCAAACTTTGCCCCGTATTGTGATACGGTCACATTGTTTTGCTCCAGCTTGATGAATTCCACCTCCTTCGTGTGACGAATACTTTCTGGAAAGTACTTGTTGAACAATTCTTGGAACTTCTCCCAAGACATCTTAAGTGCAGAAAGATGAGTGCATTTTACAGATTCCCACCAATAATCTGCTTCTTCATGCAACATAAAGGTGGCGAAGGGAATCTTTTGCTCTTCAGTGCATCCCAAGACATCAAATATCTTGGTAATCTACTTAATCCATGTCTCTGCCTTAAGTGGCTCTGGCTTTCCCAAAAACTCTGGTGGTCCTAACTCCTTGAACTACTTAGAAGTGACCAACCATGAGTTACCATTATTTCCCCCCCTACATTTTGAACAGGAGTCTCTCTCGTTTGGTGTTGCATGAATTGTAGGAAGCTCCTAAATATCCCAACATTCATCATTTGGTCGGTGTTATTGTTTATAGGAGGATTATTACCTTCTTGATGCACATTATCCTGGTTGTTGATTTGCGGTGCCTCAATGGTTGCATGTGCTCCATTGCTTATCTCAAAATTTTCAGATGTCATTCTCAAATACTGACACAAAACAAGGTTTAATTGACATGCCATATATTATCCTTATATTCTGACCGACCAATTTAAATAACAAATAAGCTTTGGTAGGACACACTAGCGAAGGTTTTACTCGTCTCTCCCCTCCTAGTTCTAACCTCAGATCTCCGCCAGAGATCATATCCCTAAGCTCTGATACCAACTGTGAAGCCCCCAGAATAGGTCCACACAACCCATTTTGAGTCGCCAAATACATTGTAAAGAAATCAAATACAACTTCATTAATACAACTATTAATTGTCGTGTAAAATGCAACAAAACATACGCTGTGAGTTTCAATACAGATACTGTTGTGTAGACAATATCCAAACTCAAATAAAGTCCTCATTACAATTATTATCACACTATTTTACAAAATAGTGAGGACTACTAAGAACCATCTTGGACCATTACTTCACTCCCCGACTAGTTCCCAGCTACATTCTCGCCTCCTGAGAAGAACAATGAAACCAAAAGGAAAAGGGTGAGATAAAATAGCCCAGTAAAGAATATTATGACTAAGATAATGTAGAACAAATTATCATTAGTCCTCAACAGGGAAAAATCTGATAGAATACAATAGACAACAAGTTTTAGATCAACAACTGCATCGAAAACAACAATCCATTAGAAGAGTAAAGTAGAGAATGATGTCTACTATCTTCTATGATTTAAAAATCCATCATCAATATTTTATCCCTATAATACCAATCAATAAACATTTCACATCATCGAATTATCCATGCACTACGGGCCAAAGATATTCTTTAGTATCACATCAATAAATTATTCATGCACTACGGGCCAAGGATATTTATTAGTATCACCAGTGGTCATGATCATGCCAAACAACTGTCCATCTATGCACTACGCGCCAAAGAGGACTTTCACCACATCATTTGTCTATAACATTACATGTCATGATTATACAAATATAAAATTCATGGTCATAATCATACCAATCAACAATCCATTTATGCACTACGGGCCATAGACGACTTTTACCACAACATAAACATGAGGATGACGACAATGATATAAGGAATTAATCAAGTGAGATCAAGGATAAATATTAGAGATTTATAATTCAATTTATCCAGAGTTCAAGAATGTCCAAATTGTCAACATGATAATTAATTATGGAGTAAAATTAAAAAATAATATTCATGTATCAAAAATATTTTGGACAGAAAAGAAATCACTTTTGTCGTGAATAGTACCTCGAGTGAATAGTAACCCATCATGCAAAGTACCCCGAATCCCCGAATGAATAATACCCGAGTGAATAGTAACAAATGAATAGTAACATGTCATGCAAAGTACTCCGAATCCTCGAGTGAATAATACTCGAGTGAATAATACTCGAGTGAATAAAACTCGAGTGAATAGTACACGAGTGAATAGTAATAAATGAATAGTAACCCGTCATAAAAAGTACCCCAAATCCCCGAGTGAATAATACCTGAGTGAATAGTAACCGAGTGAATAGTAACCCGTGAATAGTACACCGAGTGAAAATATGGAAATTTAATAAGAAAGTTCAGACCAGTATTCCAATGAAACGATACTAGTTGAAGCGCAAAACTCAAGGATATTCTACTAATTTTAGGAATTATAGAAGCAATACTTGTCATAGTAAGTTTAGATTTAAGAATATGAAAAGAAATAACTTACAAAACTGCAAATGGATATAAAATATTCGTTGTGGGGTCCACCAATGATTGTGTCGTCGTACGGATATTCCCCAACAAAAAGAATATTCCTCGACTAAACGAATATTCCCCGACACAACGAATGTTTTATATCAATTTGCATACTTTGTAAAATTTTCACATATCACCCTTAACTAAAACCTTTTATCAATTTAACCTTTATTAAATAGAATAATAATTATAAGAAAATTGAATACTTTCATTTCATAAAATTTGGGGTCTTATAGATAGAGTTAAAGACTCCAGGGACCCACGTGAAGATGACAAATAAACGAGTAGAACCGACTTTAATCGATAAAGTTAAAGTTGCTTAAGCTACAGATCTGGAGCTGATAAATATGAAGAAAAAAAAATACAAGAAGGTGTTATTCTAGAAGCAAGAATTGACGAAATGAGAAAAACTCAAACCCTCGATTTATTGGTCCATTTGAAATCCTCAACCGAGTAGGAATTGTGACCTATAAACTCGTCTTACCACCAAGCATGTCTCGTGCTCATAACGTTTTTCACATATCTATGTTACGTAAATATGTGGAAGACCCAAACCACATTATTGAATTAGAATCAGATGAGATAGCAGAAGATTTAACGTATGAGAAGGTACCTGTCAAGATCTTGGATAAGAAGGAGCAGATTCTACGCTCAAATGTTATACCTCAAGTCAAAGTTTTATGAAAAAACCATGATAGTGACGAAATGACTTGGGAGTTAGAATCTGAAATGAAAACAAGGTATCCTCACCATTTCGACATACCAAGTACATACACCAATTTCGAGGACGAAATTTCATAAGGAGATGAGGTTAAAAGACCCCAACTTTTTATGAATAAAGATTTAATTTTTTTCCAAATGGTATTTTGAATAATAAAATGTTAATTTATTATAATGCTATTGTTATGGGTGATATGTGTAAATTTTGCAAAGAAAGCAAGTTGTCATAAAATATTCAGTTGGTCGAGGAATATTCATTTTATCGGGGAATATTCGTACGACGGCGCAATCATTGGTGGACCCCATAGCGGAATAACTATCGAATATAGAAAGCGACAAAAATAACATTTTTATAAAATAACGGCAATACTTTTATCGTTAAACTATTGAGATACCCGGTGATAAAAGTACAGTAATATGCATTGTTGCACAGTAGCACGCGGTATTGCATAGTATTTCTGATTATTGATGCTTACATAAGAAGTCACTCAGTTTTATTCAATTATTGCAACAATAGTTGCTGCATAGTATCTCATATTATTGATTCAATTATTGTCACAGTATTATCTGCATAATATTTTATATTATTAAATCAATAATTGAGACGACACAGTTATTCATATTATTATTCGCATTATTAACAATGTCTAGAAAGTTCTATCGATGAAAGGGGTTAGGTTATTTAATTGCGCGCCAATAAGGAGAAATCCTTATCGGAAAGCCCCCTCTTTCATAGGAATAATCTGGTTGTCAATATTGTAAGTTATAATATTAATGATGAATAATTGTTGAAAGATTAAAAATGTGTTTATTAAAGATAAGTGATTTGTGGTAGATATTTATGAAGCGTTTGTTGTAAGTTTGGCTTATTATTCCATGGACCCCTATGTGCAAATTTGTCAGACCGGATGGTAGAAAGTTATCTCAATTTTATTTTATTATTAGTATAATAGTAATAAAACAGAAAACTTTTTATATAAAATAGAATACTTTTTATAATATATATATAAAGTTATTTGTTTTATTAGATTATAATTAGAATATATTATATTTATATAAAGTTTTTATTTTATTAGAATATTTTATTGCACAGTGATGAATAGTAAAATCAAATTTTTGCCGAATTCGTCCGTGAACTTTGTAACAACCCGATATTTTCAAAAAAATTGCGTATAATTTTTTTTTATTTTAAAAATGAGGATTTGTACAAGATAATGTGTATATGTAAGTATATGGTAAATAAAAATATATTTATTACATGAATGTTTACAAATAATTTTATTTTAGAATTATTGATTATTATAAAGTATATTCTTATAATAATTAATTTTACAGTAGAAAAGTTTTTTAATTAATTATTTTCCATGAAAATATAATTATATATTATTTAAATAATATATGAAATAATTTTGAGAATAATTATAATAATTATTTTATTATATGAATTTTAGTACAGATTATTAAATTAATTATTTTACCTTAATTATTAAGGTTAAAAATGGAAGAATAAATCAGATATGGAATCCAAACCCTAATTTTGGATTTTGATCAAGGAATGAGAACAATAATATAATATTAATTATATTTTGATTTTTTAGTGCTATAAATATGTACTGTGTATGTGGACCAATAATGGTTGGTCAATTATGGTGTTATATGACAAACCCTAGTATTATTGTGTGAAATCCTAATTTAAATTACAAATTCGAGTTCAAGTTTGTTAGGTAATAGTGATAATGTGATCAATGTCAGATATTATAAATATAAATGCTATTTAGGTAAACCCTAATTATTGACTCGAAACCCTAATTATGAAATTAAAACTCTAACTGATATTTAGGAACCCTAACTGTCAAATTAGGAAACCCTAATTGCTAATTTAGGATGTTTAATGCTTATTAGCGGACCTTAAACCCTAATGATCGTGAATAATGTGATTAGAAACTCTAATAACAAATTGTTAACCCTAATTATTAAATTATTAATCCTAATTAGTAAATTGTTGACCCTAATTATCAAATTGGTGCTCTAATTGATAAATTAGTGATCTTAATTATAGTTAGTAAATTATAAACCCTAATGTTCCTGTATAATATAATTGCTAAACATAATCAAATTAGGGATTTCTAAATTACAATTTTAGAAACTAAAATTTTACATTTTCAAACCCTAATTGCAAAATTTTATAAATGATATGTGATAAACCTTAGGGTTAAACCCTAAGGGTTTGCCAAGTTTCATTTTGCCATTAAAATTGTATGACAAATGACAATTATGCCCTTATTATATTATTGAAGCTAACTTGTAGAAGTTAACCTATTGGAGTTGGTAAACTACCCTAAACCTGAACATGTGTTATTAACTTCACTTGAACTCAAATTTTACACAATCCAAATTCATTGTATGCAAGTCATATATAAGATTAAAGAGAGAAAAAGTCCTCATATTTGTTCATTTGGTGACTACACACCTCCAAGACCCTCTCTCTAAAAACCCACGAAATCCTTTGCTAAAATCAGGTCAAACCAAATTTCCACAAAATTCACTACCAAATCAGAAGCTAGAATCAAAAAAATTTCAAAGTGAAGGTATAAACCCTAGCCAAGAAATCAGTCCATCGATCTGTTGTTAGATTTTAAAATTTTTGTGTTAAACATGTTAAATGTAGTGTATAATGATGATCTGGGTTGCTAGATGTTAGATCCATAACATCTAGAGGCTCGGATTTGAAGATTTTCAAAATCTGGAAAAAAAATTCTTTGTGGTCTGACAATGAATGTCAGTGGCCACAAATCTTTCTCTGTTTGTGATTTTTCTTGTTTTAAGTTTTGGATCTGTAGTTTGACATGGGGTCTTTAAGCTGGAACTTGAATCAAGTTCATATCATCAACAGATTGCAAGATAATCAAGGTCAAAAGTCGTTGATTGAAGCGGCCGTGGTAAAGCGTTTCTAAATAACCCGAAATGTTGACCCGGAAGCTACCGACAACGTTTTAAACCGACCAGATCTTCCATGTTGATGATGTTTTGATTCTGTTGATATATCTAAGTTGTAGTATGTAGGTTATAGTACATGTTTAGGCCTTAAGATCGCCTAATAATTAAACTTGGTGATTGTAGTGGACGGTCAAACCAGGCAAGTCGAGCATGATCTCTGTTTTCTGGGTAACCCAGAAAACATATGAACATGTCGACTGACATGGTTTGACCGGGTCATAAATGTTGATTCTGTTGAGCTGCTATTGATGTTGTGTGATAGATCTACTCTCTTGCATGTTGGTTACAATCTGAAACTTTTAGATCACTAAACCATTACATGATCAACAAGTTATGGAAGCCCAAAATTAGCCAGTCGAACTGTTCTTGATTTCTGGGTAACCCAGAAATGAAGAACAGCTCTGACAGCTTGTTTATGGCTCCAGATCTCCTTTGTTATGTGTGGTTTGGTCATGTTTGTTGTAGGATCTTATAGTCGTGCATTAGCACTACAATATCTGACTACCAACATGCCCAGAAACATCAAGATCTGTCAGATATATTTCGTCAAACATGCCCACTCGGTATCTGGGTATAAAGATCTGGGTTTGCATGAAGAACACGAAAAACACCTATAGCGACGGTTCTATCGCTATAGGCAGTCTTTAGCGACAGACAGTATATTTTAATTACTTTAATTTTCGAAAATTAATTATTTTAATTAAATAAATAGAAAAAATAGTTTTAAATTATTAAAATACAAAATAAATTATTAAAATTATTTTAAATTACGAAAATTAGTTTTTAATTATTTTAAGTATATTTCATAAATATTTAATATTTTTTAAATATTATTGGTATTTAATTTATTTAATTATAATATTAAATAAATTATTAAAAATGGTTTTAATATTTGAAACATTATTTAAAATTATATTATGATATAAGAAAATATTTGAAGTTATTTTTAATGACTTTTAATATTTTTTGATGAAATTCATTAATAAATTAATATTAATGATAATTAAGTTATTTACTAAATGAATTAAATAAATTAATTAAAAATCATTTTAAATAATAATAAGGTATTTAAAAATATTTTAAGTTATAAAATATATCTTTCAATATTTAAAGGTAAATTTTATTAATTAATTATTATTAATGATATTAAGGTTATTTAATAATTATCTTAAATAAATTAATTTAAAATTGATTTTACTATTATAAAAATTATTTTAAATGAAAATAAAGTGTTTAAAGATATTTTAAGTTATAAAACATACCTTTTAATATTTAAAGGATAATATCATTAATAATTTAATATTAATGATTATTAATTTATTATTAATGGTATTGAATTTATTTAATAATTATATTAAATAAATAGTTTAAAAATGGTTTTATTAATTTAAAATCATTTAAAAAATATATAAATGAATTAAAAATATTTTAAGTTATAATTAATGACTTTAAATATTTTGATAAATAGTACATTAATATTTAAATATTAATGAAAATTATTTAAAATGATTTTAAATGTTTTAAAAAATCATTTAATGATAATATTAATACTTTAAAAGTATTTTGAGTTATTATAAATAACTTTGATATTTTGGCAATGATTTTATTAATAGTTTAATATTAATTAAATATTAATGATAATAGAATTATTTAATATTTAAATCATTTAATAATGATTCTGATGTTTGAAAATTCATGACAAATTATAATAAATGTTTAAAAATTGTTATAAGTCATTTAAAAATGATATGACTGATACTTACAGATATTGAGTTACAGAATAGAGTCTTAGACTCGATAATTATCCGATAAAGTTGTCGGTACACCGACACATTTCAAAAATTGATATAGACTTAGATAATGTGATTGGATAAGTGTTTATTTGTGATTCAATGGTTGTTAAACATATGTGTCAATGTGATTAGGTTATGTGATGACTGCAATAAGCAGTGTTATATGTTATAATATGTTATTCTAATCAGTAAAATGATCTTATTACTGATAGGTGGTTATATAAAAGATAAAACTAAGTTACGAATTATAAACAGCGTATCAGGCAAGTATCTTACCTTTGCATTTTCTTTATGCAATGGACATGAGTAAGAATGTTTCTTAATTATATTATTACTGCATGCATTATTAACCTTATATTATATACGCTCATTGATTATCAATATGTTAGTATATGGTAATTGTATATATATTCTGCTTAATTAATTTCTATAAATGGTTATACAAGTGTCCCCACTTGGATAATCATTATATTTAATCACATGTTGATACACCTTTGTTAATTACGAGTATATATATATATATATATATATATATATATATATATATATATATATATATATATATATGTTGAATTACTGATTATTGTTGAACAAGATAAAACCTTTGGTTTGGAACCCGAATAAGTATGAACATCCCTTACACGGAAAACTTTTATGCTACTAAGGCGAATGAGTAAACGATACCCTCGTTCTTGCATGTAGTATTAATCAATGCAGAGCATAACGGGCTGATCACCCCCCGTGCCCGTAAAGTATGACGGTTTGCAGATGAAGTTATGTTTAAACCTATTCAAAAATTGAAAATAATGTTCATCGCATGTCACCTAAACCCAATTTATAGTCAGTACGTAGTTTCAAAATTTTGGTATAGAATTAATATATTATTATCATTGGTACAGATTACTTCACAACTATTGAATTGTTGTAGAAGGGTAGTATAAAGAAAACATTTAATCCTTTCAGCTAATAATTATAATTATTATTACTTGTTGGGCACTCAAATGCTCATCCTTACTTAATTTAAATGTTTTCAGCTAAGTGTGAACAACCTGAAGGATCTGCTAAGAACAAGGGAAAAGGAAAGGTTGCTGAATGAATGTAATGTTATTTTATGTAATAGTTTGACTTTATTAAAGATAAGTATGATATATATTATCTATCATGGGTTGTAATGAATGTTTAAAGGTTATGTACTTGGGATTCAGACTCTGATGATATGTAAATTAAGTTGATCTTTATATTATTGTTACTATTATTAGTATTATTCCGTTCACAGAAATGGTATCGTGAAGCACCGAGTTCGAGTTTCAAGCACTCAGATTTGGGGGCTTTACAGGTTGGTATCAGAGCTATAAGCATGAATTTGCGAAGAGCCCCGAGCCTCTCGCTGGTGACTTCCTTGTGTGGAATGCACCGGGCCTCTCCGTGTAGGGACGCGAATTCGGTCGGTGGCAAGTCGATAGTACCCTTGTAAAGGTGCTATGGTTGGAAGCACCATGAAAGTTACAGGTTGGTATCAGAGCTATAAGCATGAATATGGGAGAGCCACAAGCCTCTCGCTGGTGACTTCAATTTCTTGTGTGGAATGCACGGAAGCCAGACACTCCGTAGGGGACGCCGATTCAGTCGGTGGCAAGCTGATAGGTACCCTTGTAAGGTGCTATGGTTCGAAGCACCATGAAAGTTACAGGTTGGTATCAGAGCTTAGGGTTAAAAACCTTAGGTGGGCTAGACCTTAGGCTATAACCTTAGAACAGAGGGAAACGTTGAAAATATAAATAACTCATATAAAGTTTAAAAAGAGATGAATTGAATAAATTCATCGTCAAATATAATAAAAGATAACTTATATAAAACTATTATTTGTTGTGTGTATATACTATATGCTAATCAGGATAATTTATGTGTGTAGATGGCTGGTGGAAAAGGATTGTTATATGCATATAGCATGAAGAAGGATCAAACCCATACACCCGAGCTAATATCAAAGCTAATAGCTGAAATGGAGGCTCACAATGTAAACAACTCGGATGATGTGGTTATTATAGAAAATGTAGTACCAAATCCGTAGATAATGGAGCTGACAGATAGTGATTCAGACACATCAACGGAGGTGTAGGATCTAAGGAACAAGGTTTCTTCTCTGAAAAGGCTGTGGGAAATAGAAAAGTTGTTAAATAGTCAATTGCATCAAAGTTAATAGAAACAATGGAAGAACAAGATAAGCTTAAAATCCAAATTGATCGGGATGGGAGCCACCAAAGAATGAGATCGTGTGTAGCTCCGAGCAAGAAGGGGAAAAGAAAGATAGAAGACCATGACTTAGGAAAATTCGATAAGAAGAAAGGGAAAAGAATATGTTATCTTTGCGGTTATAAAGGACATACTACTCTGTATTGTCCCGACTATAAACCAGGTGCATATTTTGTTTGTGGAATAGAAGGTCATCAGGCGAAAGGTTGTCCAAAGAAAAAGGCATAGTAAATAGGTAGTATAGGTTCTGTGGTGTAGGTGTGTTTAATGTAATATATAGGATAAGTATGTCTGTGTAAAGTTATGTTCTCAACTTTTGTAATGATCAAGTTTGTAAATCCCGACTTTTGTAGTTACAAAGGGATAGCTGATGTTTAATGCAATATGTGCTGCGATATGTAAAGTATTTTGAAATCATTAAATGAATATGAATCTATGTTTGAGTGATGAAACAAGTTTAAAATATAAAACTTATATGATAAGGTTTAGAATGTAAGTTAAATTCATGTTTATTTAACCAGATAATGTCGCCAAGACGTCAAACTCGAAACCAAAGGGCAGAAAAATCTGTCAACAACGCTGAGGGACAACAACAAGCAGACCCGATGCAGCATTTTGCAAACATGGTAGCACAGGCTATGTAGCAAGGAATGCCAGTCGCTGGGAACTAGCCGGATAATCGCTTGGCGAACTTCAAGGATTTAAAGGCTGTAGGACCGTCAGAATTTAAAGGTACAACTGACCCTGTAGAAGCCCAAACTTGGGTCAAAGAGATTGAAAAGGCGTTTGTGATAGCTAGGGTAGCTGAGTGGCAAAAGACCACTTTTGCCACCTACATGATGAAGGGGGAGGCAAACTTTTGGTGGGAAGCGAATCAGGCGAGGGCATGAGAAGGTGTAGTCACATGGGATAGGTTTAAGACACTGTTCTTCGAGAACTATTTCTCGTCCAGTATGCAGGCTAGGATGGAGGTGAAATTTTTAGAGTTGAAGCAGGAAAACATGACTGTGTCAGAATACGCCGCAAAATTTAATGAGTTAGCTAGGTTTGTTCCGCATCAAGTTGATATGGAGGCTAGGAAAGCGAGAAGGTTTGAGCTGGGATTAAAACCCTGGCTCTACAACAAGGTAGCAATGTTGCAGATCCCTACATTTGTAGCACTCATAGAGAAAGCGATTATAGCTGAGGAGGTGAGTGAGGCCATGAGCCTCTACAATAAGGAGAGAAAGAACAAAGGCAAGGTAGAAGGAGATGGGAAGGTAGGAATTAATAGTGGGAGAAGGAGTGGAGATGGAAAGAGGAAGGTGAACAACTTTGGGAATGTGCAGGTAAAACAAGAAGGTGTTAAGAAGCCAGCGGTACAGTGTAAGACTTGTGGAAAGAACCACTCGGGGGAATTTTTGAAAGAGAAGTTTGTATGCTATAAGTGCAGGCAGGAGGGCCATATCTCTCCCAACTGCCCCAATCCTAGGATAAACAATGGGTGTTTTCTGTGCGGATCGACTGAACACAAGGTGAAAGATTGTCCGAAGAGGAGGACGGAAGCAGGAAGTGTGAATACTGGCAGCGGGACTTTAGAAATCACGGGACCTACGTCATCGAGCAAGCCAACAAAATCTACTGCAAGGGTCTTCAACATGACGGTACAGGATACCATAGCAGTTGGTGGTGCAACTCCAAGTATTATTCGTATACCTTTTATTTTATTATACATGATTTTCCTATATATAGTAAACTATTTTATAAAGAAATTTTGAAGGAGGAATTTAAGTTCTTTTAAAAATCAAATTTCCGTTTAATCAGAAAGACATACTTTATAAGAATAGTTAAAGATCAGTTCGATCAAAGTTGATCGAGATCTACTTCCAATGATTGTGTATGTTATGTACCCCTGTATGTATAGGTTTTTAAACGGTGATTCCGGGGACGGAATCTTTATAAGGGAGGGTGAATGTAACAACCCGATATTTTCAAAAATTTTGCGTATAATTTTTTTTATTATTTTAAAGATGAGGATTTGTACAAGATAATGTGTATATGTAAGTATATGGTAAATAAAAATATATTTATTACATGAATGTTTGCAAATAATTTTATTTTAGAATTATTGATTATTATAAAGTATATTCTTATAATAATTAATTTTATAGTATAAAGGTTTTTTAATTAATTATTTTCCATGAAAATAAAATTATATATTATTTAAATAATATATGAAATGATTTTGAGAATAATTATAATAATTATTTTATTATATGAATTTTAGTACATATTATTAAATTAATTATTTTACCTTAATTATTAAGGTTAAATATGGAAGAATAAATCAGATATGGAATCCAAACCCTAATTTTAGATTTTGATCAAGGAATGAGAACAATAATATAATATTAATTATATTTTGATTTTTCAGTGTTATAAATATGTACTGTGTACGTGGACCGATAATGGTTGGTCAATTATGGCGTTATATGACAAACCCTAGTATTACTGTGTGAAATCCTAATTTAAATTACAAATTAGAGTTCAAGGTTGTTAGGTAATAGTGATAATGTGATCGATGTCGGATATTATAAATATAAATGCTAATTAGGTAAACCCTAATTATTGACTCGAAACCCTAATTGCTAATTTAGGATGTTTAATGCTTATTAGCGGACCTTAAACCCTAATGATCGTGAATAATGTGATTAAAAACTCTAATTACAAATTGTTAACCCTAATTATTAAATTGTTAATCCTAATTAGTAAATTGTTGACCCTAATTATCAAATTGGTGCTCTAATTGATAAATTAGTGATCTTAATTATAGTTAGTAAATTATAAACCCTAATGTTCCTGTATAATATAATTGCTAAACCTAATCAAATTAGGGATTTCTAAATTACAATTTTAGAAACTAAAATTTTACATTTTTCAAACCCTAATTGCAAAATTTTATAAATGATATGTGATAAACCTTAGGGTTAAACCCTAAGGGTTTGCCAAGTTTCATTTTTGCCATTAAAATTGTATGACAAATGACAATTATGCCCTTATTATATTATTGAAGCTAACTTGTAGAAGTTAACCTATTGGAGTTGGTAAACTACCCTAAACCTAGCCATGTGTTATTAACTTCAGCAACTCAGCCTTTACACAATCCAAATTCATTGTATGCAAGTCATATATAAGATTAAAGAGAGAGAAAAGTCCTCATATTTGTTCATTTGGTGACTACACACCTCCAAGACCCTCTCTCTCTAAAACCCACGAAATCCTTTGCTAAAATCAGTCACAAAACCAGCCCCACAAAATTCACTACCAAATCAGAAGCTAGAATCAAAAAAATTTCAAAGTGAAGGTATAAACCCTAGCCAAGAAATCTGTCCATCGATCTGTTGTTAGATTTTAAAATTTTTGTGTTAAACATGTTAAATGTAGTGTATAATGATGATCTGGGTTGCTAGATGTTAGATCCATAACATCTAGAGGCTCGGATTTGAAGATTTTCAAAATCTGGAAAAAAAATTCTTTGTGGTCTGACAATGAATGTCAGTGGCCACAAATCTTTCTCTGTTTGTGATTTTTCTTGTTTTAAGTTTTGGATCTGTAGTTTGACATGGGGTCTTTAAGCTGGAACTTGAAACAAGTTCATATCATCAACATATTGCAAGATAATCAAGGTCAAAAGTCATTGACCGACCATGATCGGGCGTTTCTGGGTAACCCAGAAACAGCCCAGAACCGGCCTGACAACATTTTAAACCGACCAGATCTTCCATGTTGTTGATGTTTTGATTCTGTTGATATATCTAAGTCGTAGTATGTAGGTTATACTACATGTTTAGGCCTTAACATTGCCTAATAATTAAACTTGTTGATTGTAGTGGATGGTCAAACCAGGCAAGTCGAGCTTGTTCTCTGTTTTCTGGGTAACCCAGAAAACATATGAACATGTCGACTGACATGGTTTGACCGGATCATAAATGTTGATTCTGTTGAGGTTTTGTTGATGTTGTGTGATAGATCTACTCTCTTGCATGTTGGTTACAATCTAAAACTTTTAGATCACTAAACCATTACATGATCAACAAGTTATGGAAGCCCAAAACTAGCCAGTCGAACTGTTCTTCATTTCTGGGTAACCCAGAAATGAAGAACAGCTCTGACATCTTGTTAATGGCTCCAGATCTCCTTTGTTATGTGTGGTTTGTCCATGTTTTGTTGTTGGATCTTGTAGTCGTGCATTAGCACTACAATATCTGACTACCAACATGCCCATAAACATCAAGATCTGTCAGATATATTTGGTCAAACATGCCCACTCGGTATATGGGTATGAAGATCTGGGTTTGCATGAAAAACACGAAGAACACCTATAGCGACGGTTCTGTCGCTAAAGGCAGTCTTTAGCGACAGACAATGTATTTTAATTAATTTAATTTCCGAAAATTAATTATTTTAATTAAATAAATAGAAAAAAATAGTTTTAAATTATTAAAAATACAAAATAAATTATTAAAAATTATTTTAAATTAAAAATTAGTTTTAATTATTTTAAGTATATTTCATAAATATTTAATATTTTTAAATATTATTGGTATTTAATTTATTTAATTATAATATTAAATAAATTATTTAAAAATAGTTTTAATATTTGAAAAATCATTTAAAATTATATTATGATATAATAAAATATTTTAAGTTACTTTTAATGACTTTTAATATTTTGTGATGAAATTCATTAATAAATTAATATTAATGATAATTAAGTTATTTACTAAATGAATTAAATAAATTAATTAAAATGATTTTATTATATTAAAAATCATTTTAAATAATAATAAGGTATTTAAAAATATTTTAAGTTATAAAATATAACTTTTAATATTTAAAGGTAAATTTCATTAATTAATTATTATTAATGATATTAAGGTTATTTAATAATTATCTTAAATTAATTAATTTAAAAATGAATTTACTATTATAAAATTTTTTAAAATGAAAATAAAGTGTTTAAAGATATTTTAAGTTATAAAACATAACTTTTAATATTTAAAGGATAAATTAATAATTTAATATTAATGATTATTAATTTATTATTAATGATATTAAATTTATTTAATAATTACATTAAATAAATAGTTTAAAAATGGTTTTATTAATTTAAAAATCATTTAAAAGGATATAAATGAATTAAAAATATTTTAAGTTATAATTAATGACTTTTAATATTTTGATAAATAGTACATTAATATTTAAATATTAATGATAATTATTTAAAAATGATTTTAAATGTTTTAAAAATCATTTAAGGATAATATTAATACTTTAAAAGTATTTTGAGTTATTATAAATAACTTTGACATTTTGGCAAGATGTTATTAATAGTTTAATATTAATTAAATATTAATGATAATAAAATTGTTTAATATTTAAATTATTTAATAATGATTTCGATGTTTGAAAATTTATGATAAATTATAATAAATATTTAAAAATTGTTATAAGTCATTTAAAAATGATATGACTGATACTTACAGATATTGAGTTACAGAATATAGTCTTAGACTCGATAATTACTTGATAAAGCTGTCGGTAAACCGACACATTTCAGAAATTGATCTGGACTTAGATAATGTGATTGAATAAGTGTTTATTTGTGATTCAATGGTTGTTAAACCTATGTGCCAATGTGATTAGGTTATGTGCTGACTGCAATAAGCAGTGTTATGTGTTATAATATGTTATTCTAAATCAGTAAAATGATCTTATTACTGATATGTGGTTATATAAAAGATAAAACTAAGTTACGAATTGTAAGCAGCGTATCAGGCAAGTATCTTACCTTTGCATTTTTTTTATGCAATGGACATGAGTAAGAATGTTTCTGAATTATATTATTACTGTACAGATTATTAACCCTATATTATATACGTTCATTGATTATCAATATGTTAGTATATGATAATTCAGATATATATATTCTGTTCGTTAATTTCTATAAACTAGTAATTGCCCGTGCCTGAAGGCACGACGTAACGAAAAAATTAGATTAAAATTCAAAAAAACTACATTACCTAAATGCTTTTTGCAACCTAAAATAACTTACAATTACACAACAATTATAATAATTCTCCACACCACCATAATAATTATTTTTTTAAAAAAAATAGATAACCAGAAAAATCTAAACTTATCAACAAAACTTACAAATCATCAATAACAATTATCATTAATTGTTATTATTATTATTGTTGTTATTATTATTATTATTGTTATTATTATTATTACTATTATAATAATAATAATAATAATAATAATAATAATAATAATAATAATAATTATTATTATTATTATTATTATTATTACTATCAAAGTTATAATAATAATAATTATTATTATTACAATTATTATTACTATTATAATTATTGTTATTATTATTTTGTTATTAATAATAATTTTAATAATAATTATGATAATAGTAATAATAACAATAATATTAATAATAATAGTTATTATAATCATAGTAATAGTAATAATAATTATAATAATAATAATAATAGTACTAATAATTATAATTATAATAATTATTATTATAATAATAGTAATAATAATTATAATAATAATAATTATTATTATTATTATAGTAATAATTATAATAGTAATATTAATAATAATAATATAATAATAATAATAATAATAATAATAATAATTACTATTATTAAAATAATAATAATATTTATTATAATAATATTAATATTAATTATAATAATAATAATATTACTAATAGTTATAATTATAATTATAATTATAATTATTATAATAATTATAATTAAAATAATAATAATTATAATTATTATAATTATAATTATTATTATTTTAATTATAATTATTATTATAATTATAATTATAATTATTATTATTATTATTATTATTGTAATAATTATAATATTAGTATAATTATAATAGTAATATTAATAATAATAATAATTACTACTACTACTACTACTATATATAATAATAATAATTATAATAATACTAATAATTATTATTATTATAGTAGTATTAATAATAATAATAATAATAATTATTATTATTATAGTAGTAATTATTACTATTATTATTATTATTATTACATCTAGATATCATATCATGCCAACAATTAACCAAAATTTTAATTTGTTAATATTTGTTCTATTTGATAAATTAATTTTTTGATTTTGTAATTGTTTTCTTACCATTGATATTTTTTATGTATTATACATTTTAAATGTTTGCATACTCCAAAAAAATTTATAATTTAAAATAAAATATTAAAATACTAATTAATTAATTAAGTAAATGGACGAAGATGAGAAGAGAGAGCGGACCGAAGAGAGAGAGAAAGATGAGAGAGGAGAGAGAAAGAAAGAAAGGGAGGAGAAGAATAGGAGGAGAGATAAAGAGAATGAGGAAATTTAGGCTGGATTTTTATTGTGTGAGAAGAAATGTGAGCCTTTCGATTAAGTTAGAATGAATTTGAGACGTTGTTGTGCTTTGTCAAATTATAGAATTCTAATTGGGTTCTGTTTTATTATATAGATGATTATACAAGTGTCCTCACTTGGATAATCATTGTATTTAATCACATGTTGATACACCTTTGTTAATTACCCGTATATATATATGTTGAATTATAGATTATTGTTGAACAAGATAAAACCTTTGGTTTGGAACCCAGACAAGTATGAACATCCCTTACACGGGAAAAATTTTATGCGCCTAAGGCGGACAGAGTGAATGATACCCTCGTTCTTGCATGTAGTATTGATCAATGCAGGGCATAATGGGCTGATCACCCCCCATGCCCGTAAGTTATGACGGTTTGCAGATGAAGTTCTGTTTAAACCTATTTGAAAATTGAAAACAATGTTCATCGCATGTCACCTAATTAAACCCTATTTATAGTCAGTACGTAGTTTCAAAAATTTGGTATAGAAATGATATATTATTATCATTGGTACAGATTACTTCACAACTATTGAATTGTTATAGAAGGGTAGTATAAAGAAAACATTTAATCCTTTCAGCTAATAATTATAATTGTTATTACTTGCTGGGAACTCAAATGATCATCCTTGCTTAATTTAAATATTTTCAGCTAAGTGTGAACAACCTGAAGGATCTGCTAAGAACAAGGGAAAGGGAAATGTTGCTGAATGAATGCAATGTTATTTTATGTAATAGTTTGATTTTATTAAAGACACGTATGATATATATTATCTATCATGGGTTGTAATGAATGTTTAAAGGTTACGTACTTGGGATTCAGACTCTGATGATATGTAAATTAAGTTGATCTTTATATTATTGTTACTATTATTAGTATTATTCCGCTCATAGAAATGGTATCGTGAAGCACCGAATTTAGGTTTCAAGTACCCGGATTTGGGGGCTTTACATACTTTTCCCGTCAAATTTTTTATTGTGCGTCCGTGATTATATTTAAGTAGTGCCATGTCATTCTCCTATAAATAAGTTGCTTAGTTAAGAAATAAAAATTACATCAGAATCGGAGAATTCTTCTTCTATAATATTGTGCGTATTTCTTTCTAGTATAAGTATACTTTGAGTGTTACTAATAGTGCAAGATTTTCTCAAGAATATCTTCGTTATATCAGTCAGATTTAGTCTCCTACTATGGTAAGGGATATTATTTTCATTCAATATTCGTAAGGAATATTATTTTCTTCCATACTCTATAGTATATAACTGATATTATTTCATTTCATATTCCTAAATCAACACTTACTTTGATAAGTATTGCTTCTATAATCCTTGAAATTAGTAGAATATCCTTGAGTTTTGCCTGAAATATTTGTCTGAACCTTCTTTTATTAAATTTTAATATTTTCATTCGGGGTATTATTCACAGAGTACTATTCACCCAGGGTACTATTCACGAAGTATTATTCACTCGGAGTAATATTCACGGGGGTACTATTCATGACAAAATTACTTTCTTTTATGTCTAAATTATTTTTAATACATGATTATCATTTTGAATTTTACTCCACAATTGGTGACCATGTTGACAATTTGGACTTTCTTGAACTCTGGATAAATTGAATTATAAATCTCTAATATTTATCCTTGATCTCACTTGATTGATTCTTTATATCATTGTCATCATCCTCATGCTTATATTGTGTGTTGAAAGTCACCTTTGGCCCGTAGTGCAAAGATGAACTATTGATTGATATGATTTTGACCAAGAATTATGTATTGGTATAATCATGACCTTTAATGTTATAGATAAAGGTTTGTGGTGAAAGTTTTCTTTGGCCCGTAGTGCATAGATGGACATGTGTTTATATGATCATGACCACTGGTGATGTTAACGATTATCTTTGGTCCGTAGTGCATAGATAATTTGTGACGCCCCCAAAATAGGTATACATCATCCATCTTGGGTCGCCAGATAAATGGTACATAAATCAAATACAAACTTAATTATACAACTGTCGTGCAAAATACGACAAAACATAGTTGAGAGTTTAAACAAGAATATTGTCTTCTAGACAATATCCACTCTCAAATAGAGTCCTCATTACATTTATTGTCACACTATGTCACAGAATAGTGAGGACTACTAAAACAATCATCTGGACCGTCAATCCGTTCCTCGACTCGTCCCAGCTATATTCTCATTTCCTGAAGAGAACAGTGAAAGAAAGGGTGAGCTCAACTAGCCCAGTAAGAAATATTATGACTAAAATAATGCAGAATAAATTATCCTTAGCCTTCAATAGTAAAACAACTGATAGAATATAATAGACAACAAGTTTTAGATCAACAACTGCAGCGAAATAAGCAATCCATTAGAAGAGTCGAGTAGAACATAAAATCTATTATCTTATATGATTTAAAAAGTTTTTCATCAACTTTATCGTTGAGACTCAGCTTAATAAATAAAATCAAATCATCACTGCACCACGGCCAAGGATATTCATGTAATCATCAATGGTCATGATTATACTGAATAATCCCTGGTCATAATCATACCAACAACTGTCCATCAATGAACTACAGGCCAATGAGGACTTTCACCACATCATTCGTCACATTACGGTCCATGATTATCTTTGAATAATCCACGGTCATAATCATACCAAGTCCATCTCTGCACGTAAGCCAAAGATGACTTTCATCACAAGATAAGCATGATGATGATGACAATGACATAATAATTCAATAAAACAAGTTCAAGGATAAATTTTAAAGATTTATAATTTAATTTATCCAGAAATCAATAACGTCCAAATTGTCAACATGATACTGCTTTGTAGAGTAAAATTCAAGAATAATATTCATGCACCAAAAATAATTTGGACAAAAAAGAAATATATTTTTCGGGTAAATAGTACCCCGTGAATAGTACTTCATACCTTGTGAATAGTACCCCGACATGAAAAGTGTCCCAAATACCCGAGTGAATGATACTAGAGTGAATAGTAATCGGCTGAATAGTAACCCTTGAATAGTAACTCATGAATAGTACTCCGACACGAAAAGTTCCCCGAATACCCGAGTGAATAATACTAGAGTGAATGGTAATCGGGTGAATAGTAACTCGTAAAAGAAAAAAATACCAAAGAAAATGATATTTCATGACGAGTAAAAAAGAAATGATATCTCATACAAGTATAATAGAATATACGAAATTGTAAATAGATTTTCACCCGCCATGCGGTAATCCACGTAGACAGATCATTTCCACAATTTAATAAAGAATGAATACGAAGGATCATTCACCATGCATGCGGTAATCCACATAGGCAGTTATTCCAACGAATAATAAAAAGAATGGAATAATGTAAGAATTCACCGAGCATGCGATAGACAAAGACATAAAGGTTATTCCAATGTAATAATAAAGAATGGAACCAGTCATACGTAATCAAGATGCATGTGATATTCCAATGTAATATTAAAGAAGGAACCAGTCATACGTAATTCGCATACGGATAGGATATTCCAACAAAATAATAAGGAATGAACCCCGTGTCATGCGTAATTACATGCATGGGATATTCAAATGAATAATAAAGAATGGAATAACGTAAGAATTTCACCACCATGCGGTAATTCGCAGCATATGCAGTTATTCCAACATAATAATAAAGAATGAAATAACATAAGATTTTCACCATGTATGCGGTACTTCGCATATACAGGTTATTCCAACATAATAATAAAGAATGGAATAACAGAAGCTCTCTTCATGAATACGAAAGAAATAATACCCCTTGTCTCAAAAGAAAACTGGAATAGTGAGGTAGCAGACTTCTCTTCTCCTTTTTCTCTATAATTTCTCTCTATAATAATTTCTCTATAGCTTTAGTGAATTGGTGAAAAATAATGAAGGAATGAGCTTCTATTTATAGGAAAATATAGTTTCGATAATTGCACGTTTTGGGGCTCAGAATATTACAGCATAATACCTTCCTCTTTTTCTTCATTTTTAATTTAGTCCTGCAAGTATTATCAAACTTGCACCACCTCCCCTAATAGTAAATAATGTGAATCAATAGTTCTAATCATGTGAAAAAAATAATTACAGTATAGTACCTCCATCTATACCTCTGTTTTTAACTTATTAGTCATGCAAGTATTATCAATCTTGCACCAACTCCCCTAATAGTAAATGAATGTGAATCAATAGTACATACATGTGAACAAATAGTTATAATCATGTGAATCAATAGTAATTAATTGCTCATTTATCCAGTTAATTACCCGATTGGTCAATATAACCTCCAGACATCAATTATTATCGAAATAAATATCGATTTCCACTAACACTAATAATCCCAACACAATGGAACTATCAATTTCATCTTTAATTAACACGAACTTATTCATCATTAATATTATAATTCACAATATTTAACAACCAGGTCGTTCCCAAGAAAGAGGGGGCTTTCCGATAAGGATTTCTCCTTATTGGCGCGCAATTAGGTGACCAAACCTCTCCTTGACAGAACTTTCTAGACATTATCAATATTGCAAATAATAATATGAATAACTTTGTCGTCTCAATTATTGATTTAATAATATAACATATTATACAGATGATACTGTGACAATAATTGAATCAATAATATGAGAGATATGATGCAAAGATTTATCGTAGCAATAATTGAGTATAACTGAGTGACTTCTTACGTGAGCATGAATAATCAATACCGCATGCGCTACTATGCAACCCATGCGTATTCTTCGTACTTTTACTACCGGGTAGTTCAACGGTTTTAACGGTAACACCTCCCCATTATTTTTATAGAAAGATAATTTTGTCATTTTCTAACTACGACAATACTTCCGTTGTGGGGTCCACCAATGATTGTGCCGTCGTACGAATATTCCCCGACAAAAAGTATATTCCCCGACCAAACGAATATTTTATAACAACTTGCATACTTTGCAAAATTTTTACATATCACCCTTAACTTTAACCTTTTATCAATTTAACCATTTACTTAAATAAAATAATAATTATAATAAAAAACAAGTAATATAGTAGTGAATAAGTATCGTTCCCACGAGGACAAAATATCAAGAATCTTAACTTCACAATTATCAATTTTGTATTAACCTAATTTTATTAAACTAATCAATTCAATGGTTTTAAATTATATATAAAAAAAACTAAATTAATAAAGAAATAAACTATCACAAAGCATCATCACCATAATAACGAAATCGAAATTTCAAACAATTAATGGAGAATTAGACTTATGATTTCACCACAGAGCTTCCCTACGATTTTCCAACCTTTATTCCAACTCAATTCAATATTCCGGTTTATTAATCAAGAACACGAGCGTAGTAAGAGCCACCTCTCGATGCACTAATACCATATTAACATCAATCCACAATTAAGATAGAAATCAATTAAACACCTAAATTAACCAACTCACTATATCTCTATGTGAACTTGCAATCAAAGAAGGTTTAAGTTTAAGCTCTCTATCACGATTACATGTGATGTCAGCGTATCTCTACCTTAACAATAATCACAAATCTGCTATCGACAAAATTCATGACACATCTTATATTAACTAGGTCTAGATTGAATCTCTCTCTCTCGATTCCTTTCAAATCCACAAAGAAGCTGTTGATCGGGCAATTCATAAATTTACGCTCAAATTAACATAGATAAACTGAAAATATCTTATTGAATTGGAAATCAAAGTTATAGAATCATCGTTTTGCCCAAAGATCCATCACAAGTCTAATAAGTAAATTAGTTCATAACGAATGAATTAAAAAGCTGAATACTTTGTTGAAAACATCATCCCAATTACAAATAAGACTAAAGAAGAAGAATAAAAAAAACCCTTCACGTAGCCTTGATTACAACCAAATCGTGATAATCTCTAAAAATTACTCCTCCAACGTTAAGCTCTTGATCCTTGAAATCGCTCTTGAATTCTTGCCTTGTGTGTTGTAAGATTGTTGTTTTTCTACGTAATAGCAAGCTCTCCTCTCTTCTGGCCAAATTCTTCTTTTATTAGAGTCCAAACGCATCATCCCAATCCCACAAATCGAGCTCTAACAGAAGTCAAAACCAAATAGGATAATTTGCGAAAAATGGGACCCCACCCCGTGAAGTATGCATACATCATAAACAAGCCCACCCCGTGAACTAGACTCTTGACTTCAAGATTTTCTTACTTCCACTTTTTTCCACTTTTGCTCCAAAAAGACCGCCTATCCTCACCAATTGCATCCATGACCACCCTACACATAAAATAACATGAAACAAGTAAAAGCGAACACAAAACACGAAGATAACTACAAATTTAAACTTGAAATGAATAGCGATTCGTGTATATAAAATCCACTTATCAAATTCCCCCAAACTTAAACCGTGCTAGTCCTCGATCACAAAACAAACTACATGCTATGCAATGCAATGAAATGCAATAACAATCTAAATGCCTAAAAATCCAACAACATCGCATAAATTGACTTATCCCATAGGCCTCAGAGAAAACAAGCAACTTAACAAAACAAATTATCAAAACCAATCCACAATTACGTATTAATTCTCAATTCTTGAACAACTATTCTTTGGTATAGCGTGCGTGCGTGTGTGAACAACATCTAAGATAAGCGATAAGGACCCAAATTCAATACATAAACAACTTCTTAGAAGGAATCATACGGTCTGAAACTCAAAAATCTCAAAGATAGGCGCGATTCAACTAAAATTAAACTCAACCAAATTCAAAGGTACATGCGGATACTTATACTTTCTTTTCTTCCTTCTCTTTTTTTTTTTTTTTTTACACGGGGGCTTTTTGCTCTTTTCCTGATGATTACTTCCTTTTTTTTTTTTTTTTTTTTTTTTGGATAGTGAGTCGTTTTACTCCATCTCACGCTTGTGTTTATGGGGAGTGTTTCTCCTCGACCCACCACAAGACTCATGTTTGTTTTTTTTTTTTTTTATATCCCATGTATTCCCCCAAACTTAGGTTTGTGCCTAAGTTAAGCCTTCACTTCTATCCTTGTCATTTTCTAGTTCACCTAGCATTATCCTTTAGAAACTTTTTATGTATCAATTTGAACTAACTTAGGTCAACAAAGATGTTATTAGTCTTACCCTTTTATAACAGTTTCAAACAAGTCCAAGAATCGATTCATAACAAAATTATATCATAGTTCTAATAATCCATACTATATTGGTTAACTTGTTCACAATCTCATCATTGGCCCACAAAAATAACATGAAAAATGCGACACCGTTGGACATATGCAAACACACTATTTAACTAATTTTTTTTTATATATATATATATATATATATATATATATTTTAGATAAATGAAAACAATGCAAAATCCTAACTACTATGCAAAAACCTATTCTATAATGCAAAACTAGATATGACAACAAAAAGTTAAAAATGCATTTATGCACTAAACAAATTTACTCCCCAAACTTAAATAAGACAATGCCCTCATTGGATAACAATAAAGTCAATATAGGACTTCCACAGAATCGTCTAAAATGCAGGGGCGGTGGTTGGTGCTCTTCCTCATCGGAATCACTAGGAGGAAATCGAGGTAAAGGGCCAAGGGTTGTTGATATGGAAATTGAGCATTGGGTTGAAAACTTTGAAGCGTTGTGTTGAATGAGGCGAAAGATGCGTTCATGGCATCAAACATGTGATCTTGGCGCGCCATGATCGCGCATTTCTGGCGTCTTTTGCCCTATATATCGCATTCATTTGATTTTGGAACTCGAGGCGGAGTACTAGAAAATGCCTCGGTCTGCGGAACTTGCTTTCGGTTCCTTGATCTCCCATTGTTTCATCCTCATCCCAAAGGTATCTTGACATCGACTTCGTCTTCGGCGATGATGGAAAAATAAAACCAAACCCGTGTGGATGTGACTCTCCTCCACCCCACACTGAATACCGCGCAATCATTACGTGAATCAAGCAAAAAGCAAGCGGCGGTTGAGTTGGCTCATCATCGAATAAACGCACCCGGCGTTGCGGCTGCAACGCATATATATAAGTGAAGGTGCGTGAAACCGCGAAAAAAATTTCCACGTAAGCACCGTGGGATGGAGAAAGCGATGATGGCCCGGCGTCGATAATGAAATCTTGCACAATGGCGTATAATGATGCGCCTTCTCTTTGGTGACGTCCAAAGTGTGTTGGGATGGAAGCAATTTCGCACATAAAATGTGTACCATATCTTTCCATCTACTGGCTTAAGTCCTTGCTATTGAACATTGTTCCTCCTTCCTACCTTTGGTCCAAGATGTGCGGCTTTGTCAAATTTTAATAACCTCCTCATAATCCGTCAAAATCCCTCATTTGGACATCTTGACAATGGCGTGGCACCCATGGCTGATAGTAGCGTTGATTGCATCGTCCTTTGAATGGAACCATTCGACCCACTTTAAACGCTTTGAAAGGAGCTTTGTCTTGGCGTTTACATAGAATTCCTTGACAATATTAACCACGGCGGGTGTCGGATGTTCGATGAATTTGATCCACCTTTTGGTGAATTTGGGACATCATCTCCCGTCGTTCCCCTCGGGGCCAAACCACGCTTTCTGGCGTAAGTGCCTTAGATTGCATGTACTCATATGCGATTGTGGCGGCGGCACTCACAAAATTTTAAGCGATCATAGGTGGTTGGCGGTGGAAGGCGCTTGAACTTCGCCCGTTGGCGTTTGGGTGTTGGTTGAGATGCCATTGAGTTTGATGATGAACTCTTGCTAGTAACCACTTCTCTCCGAAAACTTGGTTCGATCAATCATCGAACACTTGGCGTGCCTGCTCGTTCGGATCCCCCAAACTTAGGTTGGTTCTATGGAGTTGAGAAAAGATGAAAACTTGACACTATAGCAACCTACTCTCAAGTGTGGGTATCCCAATTTCTTAAAATTGAATTTAATGGTGTTGAATATGGGAAGTATGAGATAGGGTTTATATAGGAGGGATGTGGGAGAGAGGAAATGGTGAAAGTGATGGAATTTATGGGGTAGGATGTGGGTGTTATGGGTTTAGGTAGTGGTAGTAGTGGGGAATGAGGGTTTGATGTCAGACGTGGGTTTAGGAAAGAAAGCTGAGATAGCACCAGGTGTATGTATGAGGGAGAGAAGGAAGGGGCGTGCGTTTTAAAATAGGCGTATCTGCCCAGGATTTAGGACCCCACTTCCCCGTGGAAGTCTTAAAACAAAGAGGCCTTCCCGTGAGGCATGCCTTATTAAAATATTTTGGCCAAAAATTGTGGAGATGCAAATTTTCCGATTTTCCTCCATTTCATAGTCGTTGGTGCTCTGACTCACGTTGGACCTCTCCTGAAACCAAAAACATGCAATACGTTAGATTATTGACGACTTGGAGTTTCAATGAGATTTTTAGTACTTTTCAGAGATTTTTAGCAAAACTTATAATTGACAAGTCCTAACTACTTGCTTCATAAACTATATCTAACAAATTAAACATGAACTATGAAAAAAAAAGAAAAAATTGGGTTTGCCTCCCAATTAGCGCTTGATTTTAAGTCGTTCGACTTTGACTACTCCTGTTTTTTTGTGTATCGGCGAGGTAATGTTGTCGGCGTCCCGATTCGACTTCGCCACCCGTAATGCTTTATCCGTTGACCATTGACCTTGAGCGTTTCTAACGGATTGCATTTGTAGAGTTCAACGGGCGCCATGAGAAATACTCGTTTTATAGTAAATGGTCCCGACCATCTCGACTTAAGCTTTCACGGAAATAATCGCGGTAGTGAGTTGAACAAGAGGGGGCGATTGGCGGCTCGAATGTTAGTTGCACAATTTTTGGTCGTGCCATCTTTTAACCTTTTCTTTGTATAGCTTGGCGTTCTCGTGAGGCTTGGAGTCGAATTCGTCGAAGCTCATTTAGTTGAAGTAGCCTCTTTTCTCCTCTCTGCGGCTTGATCAAAATTCAATTTTGTATTGCCCAATAGGCCTTGTGTTGTAGCTCCACCGAGGTAAGTGACATGCCTTTCCGTCTGAGAGTTGATAAGGTGACATCCGATTGGCGTTTTGTATGCGGTCCGTCGCCCATAATCGTCGTCGATCGAAGTGACCAATCTTTCAGACTCGGTTCGACTTTCTCGAAATTTTCTTAACTTCTCTGTTGAAACCTCCACTTTGCCCATTAGTTTGAGGGTGATCTGTTGTAGCCACCTTGTGGTTTACCCATCTTACTTAGCCAAAAGAGTTTGTAAATGACTTATTGCGAGTGTATTTGCCTTCATCACTAATTATTGCTCTTGGCGTGCCAAACCTCGTGAAAATGTTTTTACTGTAGAAACTTGAGGACCACCTTGGCATCATTAGATGGTAACAGCTGCGACTTGACCCATTTAGAGGCGTAATCCATGCGACGAATATATCTTGATTGCTCAAAGACGACGGGAATGGTCCCATGAAATCGATGCCCCATACATCAAAGATTTCCACTTCAAGAATTGTTTGTAGGGGCATCTCATTTCGTTTCGATATGTTTCCCACCCTTTGGCATCTATCACATGTTTTCACAAATTGGTGGGTGTCTTTGAACATTGTGTAGCCCAATAAAACCAGTTGAAGCACTTTTTGCACGGTGCGCTCACTCCGTAATGTCCACCGTATCTTAGATGAGTGGCATTCTTGTAATATGTTGTGGACTTCATTGTATGGGATACATCGTCGAATCATCTTATCGGTAGCATTGTTTAAGCAGATCGGCTCATCCCATGTACCCACTTGGCGTCGTGAAGAAACTTCTTTTTACATTGGCGTGTAAGATCAGGGAAGCATCTTGCTTACCACATAATTAAGCTAAGTCTGCATACCACGGAAGTGCGCATTCAACCCAAATAAGCGCTCATCAGGAATGTCTCGTTGATCACGCATCTATCTTCATCCTTTTCTCCGGATTTTCCAGCCTTGATAAATGATCGGCAACTTGATTCTCTGTCCCTTTCTATCTTTAATTTCTAAATCAAACTCTTGAAGTAGGAGAATCCATCGGATAAGGCGTGGCTTAGCATCTTTTTATTTATTAAATGCAAGATCATTAGATGAATGGTCCGTGTAGACTATTACCTTAGTCCGATCAAGTATGCCCAAATTTGTCGAACGCGTATACCACTGCAAGCAATTCCTTTTCCGTAGTAGTGTAGTTCATTTGAGTCTCTGTGAGTGTTTTGCTTGCATAGTATATGGCGTGAAACACCTTGTCTCGTCTCTTTATTTAAAAGCGACCCCGTAGCATAGTCGCTTCGCATCACATATAAGTTGAATGGCGTTTTTCGGTCAGGTGCGACTATCACGAGAGTACATAGTTAATTTCTTCTTCAATAGGTCAAACACGGACTTACATTCATGATAAAAAGTTTGAAAGTGGCATCCTTCTCTAAAAAGACTACATAGAGGTTTTGCAATCTTAGAAGTCTTTTATGAACCTCTGTAGAACCCGGCATGCCCCAAAAAACTTCTAATGCCCTTAAGCGGGCGGTGGAGGTAGTTTCTCGATCGTGTCCAACTTTGCCTTGTCCACCTCGAATCCTTGGCCGACACCTTATGTCCCAAAATTATGCCCTCTTGACCATGAAGTGGCATTTTCCCAATTCGATATGAGGTTTGTATCCTTACATCGTTTGCAATACCATGACCAGATTCTCTAAGCAAGTGTCAAAATTGTCCCCATAGGCCAGAAATCGTCCATGAAGACTTCAACGTTCTTCTCCACCATATCCAAAAAAATAGCCATCATACACGCATTTGGAAAGTTGCGGGTGCATTGCATGATCAGAATGACATTCTCACGAATGCAAAGGTGCTAAATAAGGGCAAGTGAATGTTGTCTTTTCTTGATCCTCGGGAAGCGATAGCAATCTGATTATATCCGAATATCCATCCAATAAGCGGTAAAACTCATATCCATTAACTTTGTCTAACATTTGATCGATAAAAGGTAGCGGAAATGATCCTTTTCGGGTTGCCTTATTCAATCTCCTATAATCGATGCACACCTCCAACTGTCATTTGTCCTTTGTTGGAATTAACTTCGTTATCCTCATTACGAATTACAAATCATTCCCCTTTCTTAGGCACACAATGAATCGGACTTACCCATTTCTTTGTCGGAAATTGGATATATGACCCGATATCCAATAATTTTAAATTTCCTTCTTGACCACTTCCTTCATGATTGGGTTAAAGCGGCGTTGATGCTCCACGATGGACTTGCATCATCCTCCATCGAGAATCTTGTGCATGCAAAATGATGGGCTAATGCCTTTTATATCATGATCGTCCATCCATTCTTGATTTGTGATCCCTAAGCACCCTCGGCAACTTTTCTTCCTGCAATTAGTTAAGTCTGGAAAAAATAATTACAATTAAAAATTTAAATCTCTAAATCGCATACAGAGATGTTTAGGGAGTGGCTTAAGTTCAATGTCGGTGGCTCCTCCAATGATGGTTTCAATTTTTACTGTTGTCTCCTCGGTGTCTGCGAGGTTCAACCGGTGCTTTCTGAATCGGCTAACTCTTGGCAAATGAGTCTAGCATCTGTAGTAAGTCCACAAATTCCGGGTCGTCTTTTTCTTCATCCCCCAATAAGGTTGTTTCTAACGGATCATTGATCAAACTTTTGTTAATATCTTCGTTGGTAATTTGCTCAATTAAATCCATTCGATAACATTCTTCCTCGTCAGTAGGATATTTCATGGCCTTGAACACATTGAATTTTATTTCTTGATCTTGGACCCTCATTGTAAGTTCTCCTCCTTTTTGCGTCTATGAGTGTCCTTCCGTAACCAAGAAAGGTCTCCCTAGGATGATCGGGATGTTCTTATCTTCATCGAAATCCGATATGATAAAGTCATGAGGAATATAAACTTATCCACTTTTACCAAAATGTCCTCTCTGATGCCCCTCGGATATGTGGTGACTGTCCATTTGCTATGATGAAATATTAAGTGAGGCTTTGGCGGCGGGCAAACCCAATTCTGAATATCTTGATAATGGCATCGGGTTTATACTAGCCCCCAAATCACATAAGCACTTGTTAAACGACATCTTCCGATCGTGCGGGATAGTAAAGCTCCGGGTCTTTGAGTTTTGGTGGAAGCTTTTTACGTAACACTTCTTTTTACACTCTCTGTTAGTGCCCTTTTGTTTGAAGTCTTCCCATTTCTTCTTCCTCGACAAATTCCTTTCATAAACTTAGCATAACTTCGGCATTTGTTCTAGGGCCTCTGCGAATGGGATGTTAATCTGGAGTTTCTTGAACACATCTAAAAACTTTGCTGACTTCTTATCGATTTTTATTTTTGGACCCTCTCTTTGAAATGGCGGTGGAGGATAAACAATCGGCTTTCATTGTTTAACTTTGTTTCCTCATTTTGTTACCCTCCATTGCGTTCTTGTCATCAACTTTTTCCTCGGGTGTTCTTTGAATTTTTACGCATTATTCCCAGAGGTGTTTTCCACTTCTCAACATAAGCGCTTGACATTGCTCATGATTACCCTTGATTTCTTTTGGTGTCGCTAGGTAATGTTCCTTGTGGTCTATTATTCAATGCCAATGCAATTTGACCTATCGATTCTCTATGTTTTTTGATAGCAATAGCTTGATTCTTCATAGCCAAATCGTTGCTAGTCATATACCTTGCCCATGATTCCTCCCCATGGTTTCTGTCCTGTTTGTTGAATCTGTTGTGGATGACTATGAAAACAAGGGGATATGATGGTGCGTGGAGCTTGAGTTTGTTGATTATTGCTCCATGAAAGGTTTGGGTGGTTCTATTCCCACAGTTGTAGGTGTTTTGGTAAGTATTTTGCGAAATTCTATTGTAGTTGCCTATGGGCCCGAGCGGATGCTTGATTTATTGCACTGCTTTTCTCTGTGGGATGATCACCCTTTTACAATTCACATACTACCATAACTTTCTTTGAACTTGTTGAACTTGAGCCCACCATCATCGTATTTACCCTCTCATTCATCGTATCAAACTTCATGGATAATCTGAGAAAATTTGTGCTTGTATAGTCATTTACTCCATCTAATTCAAGACCCAGTAGCCTTTACTGTGTCATTCTTCTTTGTGTGGGGCCTTTGGTAGTTATTTACCGACATTGTTTCTATCAAATTGTAGGCTTCCTCGTAACTCTTAGCCATGAATGCACCGCTTTGATGCTTGCATCAATGCTAGTTACGACATTTCCATGTAGCCCGTTATAGAAGGTGTTCATTTGTAACCACTTGGGCAATCCATGATGTGGGCACTTTCTGAGTAATTCCTTGTATCTCTCACATGCCTCATATAGTGACTCCCCATTTTGTTGCTCAAACATTGTGATGTCATTCCTCATTTTCGCAGGCTTCGCCGGTGGGAAAAATTTGGCAAGAAATTTTTGAGCCAAATCCTCCCACGTAGTGATCGAACCGGTGATGAAGAATGTAACCAACTCTTACGCCTTGTCCGTAAAGTGAATGGGAACAAGCGAAGTCTCAACGCCTCATCAGACACCCCATTGTACTTGAGCGTGTCGCACATTTCGAGCGAAAGCGATCAAATGCTCATTCGGATCGTGGTTTGCCATTCCCCAAATGACATGAGTTACGCATCATCTGAATGGTCCCGGGCTTTATCTCAAAAGTGTTACATGACAATTGCGAGGCCTAGTAATGCTCATTGCGGATCGATCACCCTAGGTGTGGCAAAATCCCTCAACGCTTTACGGTCTTGGCGACCATCGTTTCTTCCTTATCGAATTTTTGAATTAGTTCCTCGTTTCCTCAATCCACTTACTCAACTTTTGAAATAAATGCATCGATATGTCGTCCTCAAAAGGAAGCAAGTCTGGATGTTTAGATCGTGTTTGCATAAACCAATGTCGAAAACCTGAAATAGAGAAAACAAAATAAAAATGTTTAAGTAAAACTGGACTAATTAAACTGATATTGTAAAAACAAATATTAAAATCTCGGCTAAATTGTCCCCGGCAACGGCGCCAAAAACTTGTTGGTGAAAATCAATACGCTTAAAAAACACGCAAGTGCACGTGGTCAACAAGTAATATAGTAGTGAATAAGTATCGTTCCCACGAGGACAAAATATCAAGAATCTTAACTTCACAATTATCAATTTTGTATTAACCCTAATTTTATTAAACTAATCAATTCAATGGTTTTAAATTATATATAAAAAAAACTAAATTAATAAAGAAATAAACTATCACAAAACAGTCACCAATAACGAAATCCGAAATTTCAAACAATTAATGGAGAATTAGACTTATGATTTCACCACGAGCTTCCTCTGATTTTCCAACCTTTATTCCAACTCAATTCAATATTCCGGTTTATTAATCAAGAACACGAGCGTAGTAAGAGCCACCTCTCGATGCACTAATACCATATTAACATCAATCCACAATTAAGATAGAAATCATTTAAACACCTAAATTAACTTGACTCACTATATCTCTATGTGAGCTGCAATCAAAGAAGGTTTAAGTTTAAGCTCTCTATCACGATTACATGTGATGTCAAGCGTATCTCTACATTAACAATAATCACAAATCTGCTATCGACAAAATTCATGACACATCTTTATATTAACTAGGTCTAGATTGAATCTCTCTCTCGATTCCTTTCAAATCCACAAAGAAGCTGTTGATCGAGCAATTCATAAATTTACGCTCAAATTAACATAGATAAACTGAAAATATCTTATTGAATTGGAAATCAAAGTTATAGAATCATCGTTTCGCCCAAAGATCCATCACAAGTCTAATAAGTAAATTAGTTCATAACGAATGAATTAAAAACTGAATACTTTGTTGAAAACATCAACCCAATTACAAATAAGACTAAAGAAAAGAAGAATAAAGAAAACCCCTTCACGTAGCCTTGATTCGCAACCGTCGTGATAATCTCTAAAAATTACTCCTCCAATGTTCCCTCTTCAATCCTTGAAATCGCTCTTGAATTCTTGCCTTGTGTGTTGTAAGATTGTTGTTTTTTCTACGTAATAGCAAGCTCTCCTCTCTTCTGGCCAAATTCTTCTTTTATTAGAGTCCAAACGCATCATCCCAATCCCACAAACCGAGCTCTAACAGAAGTCAAAACCAAATAGGAGGGGCATTTTGCGAGAAAATGGGACCCCATTCGTGAAACATACAGATATAAACAAAAGCCCCGTGCCGTGAAACTAGCTCTTGACTTCAAGATTTTCTTACTTCCACTTTTTTCCCTCAACCAATTGCATCCATGACCACCCTACACATAAAATAACATGAAACAAGTAAAAGCGAACACAAAACACGAAGATAACTACAAATTTAAACTTGAAATGAATAGCGATTCGTGTATATAAAATCCACTTATCATCCGTTCACCACCACTCCGTGAACTGATCTACCAGTTTTTCTACCGCTTAGCCAATTTTTTCCAAACTTGAAAATGAATAGCGGAGGAAAAAAGTTGGCGTGATTGAAGAAGAAGGGCTTTTTGATGATGAGGAGTCGTAGAAAGGGTTTCTATATTCTGGATTTTGATCATTGGTTTAGATCTTGCATTTGATTTCTATTGAAAGTTTTTTTTCCTTTTGTTATACGTGATGAATGTTGCTTGTTTTATTTATTATTGTTTTACTTTTAAAACTTATTGTTGTTTTGCTTTTAATATGATTATGACATTTTTTCCTTCTTACCTTACATTAAAATGACAACATAAGATAATTGAAAATTATTTTTTTGACACATCAGGACTGCAATGCCTTCTATCATAGCCACTTCATTAATTTATGTCGTGGCATTCTAATTAAACTAAAATGGGAAAAAAAGAGTTTAATGCCTTGATTTTAAAAACTAAAAGGTCAGTCATTGAAGTGAAAAAAAGTTAATAGTTTAAGATAATAATTTATATTTAAGACTAATTTAAAATAAGTTAAATAGTTATCTTTAGTCCAAATGAAATTTAAAAGAACAAAAACCATTAAAAGAACACATAACAAAAAAAAAGACATTGTCTCCTCCTCTCTGTTTCTTCCCCCTTCACCACTGATCCTCCCTTCCCTTCCCCTCCCCTCCCATCTTCCTTATCCCATCTTTTACTCTCTCGGGCCTAGTCCCCGCCGGCCCCCGACCAAAGAATCTGTTTGTCGTCCGTCTGTCCCCGTCTCCATCTCCGTCCCCTTTTCCCATGCGTCCCCGTTCCCCTTGCTCCGTCCCTATCCCCCTTGCTCCGTCCCCGTCCTTCTGTATTCACCTTTTAATTTTTTTTTAATAAAAACTAATATGTTAGTTCCCAAAGGCACAATAGTTATCTAGAAGGGGGGGGTTGAATAGATATTTCAAAATTTTCTTTTTCAAAATACTTTGTCAAATTTGTTAATCAATTTTATCGGAATATATGATTTGTTAATTCCCCTTTAAGATAAACAGAGTTAATAGTTAACAGGCAGTTATAACAAGTATAGCACTTAAAGTAAGAATATAAAAGACACAGAGTGGTTCAGAGCACTCAAGGCTCCTAATCCACTCTTCTACTCCTCGAGTAGGAAATTCACTAAGGATGCCTTTACAATCTTTAAATCTCATAGATTCCTTCAAGACCAGCAATCTTGGAGCTTCTTAGTTCACTTAGAACTCTTCAAGTCTAGCAGACTTGGAACATCTTACTTCACTTAATGATAGTTAAGTTCTTGAATGGTGCTACTCAGTTGCCGTTAATCTTGTGTTTAAAAGAACTGAGTAGCTGAACAAGCTTTCTTTTTCAGATCGTAGAGTTGAGCGTTAGGTGTTCTTCAGCTTTTCATTGTTTTCTTGCTTGCATCTTGCATTTGCATTTGATTTGTATATAAGGTGCCTTTTAAATGTATCTGTTTGAAGTCATCCGTTGTAGCATTAATTATATTTGACATTTCTGAGCACTGATGGTGACTTTCTGCAAATCTTCTGTTTAGCCGTCTGGCCCACTGACACAGCAGACTGCTATCTCACCTAACACTGTTGCCTCTTTTTTAGGCTTAACAAAAGAGCTCTAACTCATGCAAGCATACATGCATCAACAAGCAATACAAAGTAAGTAAAGTATCGATCCCACAGAGAAAGTTGTTTAATTCAAATCGCTATGCATTAATTTACTATATTTATATGCTCAAACTAATGACTAAGATTGGTTTGTTCTCGAGTTGCAAATAGCAACTAAAATAATAATAACACGGAATAAATCAAATCTGGAAATAATGGGATTCTAACATCATTTAATACTTCATTCAATCGCCACTATCATGCATGACTTGTTCACATATCACAGGAAAGTAGTCAAGAGCACTAAAAGAGTATTAGCCATTTTTTAATGCACTAAGACCTACTTACACGGCATCCACAGATGATAGACTCTATGTAATCATCAATATAACCAAAATCACTATATGTCTATGTGAAATTACAACTATATTGACTATAAGTTCAAGCCCTTATTCTAACTTATACGGTGAAACAATATATGTCTATCTTGTTCATGAAATACATAAGCCATATAACACAGCCCTATATACGTATACTATCATGATTACAATCCATATTTGCATGTTCATTGTCAATTCCATACAAATACTGAAACAACTGGTGATCAAGCATTCATACATGCAAAACAATCCTGATAGACATCCCATATGATATGTAAAACAATCTAGCATTTAAGCATGCAATCAAACTACATATTAAAATCCGTTAGAATCCCATAATGGAGTTTATTTCATGACTGAACCAAAAGCCATTATGGGATCAAATCTAAACATGATTAATAAACAAACAATGGAAAGATGAAAAATAGAAACAATCAAACCCAATTGCTGAATATAGATCAATATTCAAATCCTCATAAGATTCCAGGAAAATAATAATAATCAAAATCCACTCTGGTAGAAAATCCCAAGAAGGAGTAGAAAAGTAAAGTTTTGGCCTCCTTCTACGTTGGAATCCCCCCTCCCCCCAAAGAGTAAACCCTAATTACGATATAAAGATACGTTAAAAACTTAATAATTATCAAGGCATCCCTCTAACACAAGTCAGATATCGTTTTAAATCAATTACAACCCTTACAAATTAGAAATAAAATAAAACAAGTCAAATAACTTGAGCTCACACATGGCATGCAAGCCTCCTCCAGCCTATTACTCGCGTGGGCGCGAGACTTGCTGTAAGTCCTGATGTTCAACTGGGCTCTCGCGCAGGCGCGCGCTCCCTAGGCTTGTCATGCTCACGATCGCACAACTTGCAGTAGGTTCTATGGTTTGGCTGGGTACTCGCGCGGGCGCGCGCCTCCAAGCTCTCTTTGTCGCGCGACTTGCAATTGTTGTCTTCTGATCCTGCTCCTGAACTTGGTTCTGCAATGTTGCTGATGCTACTGAAATGTCCTATGTTTATCTATGCTTGTCCATCCATGTTCCACTCAATCCTAGCCATGCACATCCTATCTTTTGCCTCGTCTCAGGCATCCATTAGCCTCGTGCTCTATAACACCACCAAATTAGGCCGATTCCTGCACTTATTCACCAAAAGGAGTTTTAAGTATGCGAAATGCAAATTAACATGAAATACAGCTAAAACATACTAAAATGTACTTGAGATGGGCATAGTTTGCATGAATTGGTACTCCATGAGTAGGTGTAAAATCCACTTATCAAATACCCCCAAACTTGAACTGTTGCTTCCCCTCAAGCAATGCACACTAATGAACAATGAAGATGCAACTATATTACTATGCAACTAAATTATGATCCAACTAGTTCTCACATTGTCCCAACTATCATAGGAATTCAGTCCAATTTGCCTCAGCGAAGTTTTTTCTAGATTCAAGAATACAGATTCAAATCAAACTGTAGGCATAATGTCATACACTCAGGTAATTCAAAAATGCTATAGAGATGCTGTGTGTGTGTGTTGTGTTCATCAAAACTTGATTTAGGCGTAGAATACTCATGCTATATTGCTCAAAACAGAAATTTGTAGCTTAAACCAGAATTTATGTACATATATGCAACCAAGACTATTCCAACATCTTAAAATAAACTAGGGTTCAACAATGGGCTTAACTGCTTTATTTCTACTCACGAGGGCGACTTTTGCACTTCCCCGCGGTGTTTATTGCTATTTTTCTTTTCTTTTTCTTTTTCACATGATTGTGCAATGTCTTACTCCATTAGGCACACTGCTACCCCTTAGCGAGCTTTCAACCAACGACTCCCAGACCATGAAAGACCTTATGGCGCTAGGTGTAGAGACAATCCCCAAAGGCATTTTTACTCAAGTAGCTGTATTCCTAAATATGACTAGCCACGTTATTGCTATTTTCTTTTCTTTTTTTCTTTTTTTTATACATAGATACCCATGTTTTCCCCAAGTTTAAAAATCAATGTTTTATACAGTCCATACTCACTTTTCACATATTTCCCTTTTTAAAACTACATTTTTCTATCGAGCATTACAACCTATGCTTCTTATACCTACAAGCGATTGTGAACACATTTGTGCAAACCGAATGCATTTAAACATCATTATGAATTTCATTGTGTCAAACATTATATCTCAGCTCGAATTATCCAAAATACTCAAAAATCATTTAACAAACTCACTATCATCATTGGATAGACAAAAATGTCTATATGGCAAGAATTGCGAGAGAATGTAACCTAAACATGAACGTGCAACTATATATGCAAAAATAAACTATATGATGCAACAATTTAAACTAACATACAAGAACAAAAATTAACTAATCATGCTAAAACTTAAAAATAAAAATAAAAACTATACTAAACATGCTAAACTACATGCACTACACTACTCCCCAATACCCCCAAACTTAAAATATTCAATGTCTCATTGAATGAAGGTAAAAGGGTACGAAAAACTCCCCTAAGTATCGGTGGTGCCACCCTCCTCGGGTGGTGAATATGGTGATACGGTTCCGAATTAAGGCCATTCTTGTGTTGTTCCTTGTTGTGCAAACGCTTCGGCTAAGGCCCTTGTGAGTCCCGTCGCAAATGTGCCCAAATTATCGTACATGGCATCGACCTTGCGCTCCAACCTTCGGAGCTGGCGATCACCATGGGTGGCATGTAAAGGATCACTGGGCCCGCCCGCCTCGTCTGCTTTGCATGTGGTTCTTTGTGGCGCTTACGAAAAAGTGGTTTGAAGGATGCATATACACGCTCCCCTTTACTATCAGCTATTATGTTAATGTGTTGACTGAGGTTGAAATTGAGTTAACAAAATAACTTAACAAAATAAATAAAGAGTGAAAGAGAGATTTCAGAGAAGAAAAATAATGGGTTGCCTCCTATCCAGCGCTAAGTTATAGTCAATTAGCTTGACTGTCTCTGATGCTTATGTTGAAGAAAGAATTGAGGTGACTTTTTGTCTGTCTACCTCACCACCAAAGTAATGTTTAAAGCACTGTCGATTCACCTTAAAAGGCTTGTCTGGCAACGTATCAAATATTTCGATTGCACCATGTGGAAAAACAGTTTTCACTGTGAATGGTCCTGACCACCTCGATTTCAGCTTCCCAGGAAAAAGTTTAAGTCTGGAGTTATAAAGCAAAACCCTTTGTCTTGGTTCAAATGCTCTCTCAATGATTTTTTGGTCATGCCATTTCTTAACCTTCTCATTATAAAGCTTCGAATTCTCGTATGCCTGCAGTCTGAATTCATCCAACTCATTGAGTTGGTGTAGGCGTTTCTCCCCGACAGCTGTCAAATCAAAATTTAGCTTTCGAATTGCCCAATATGCTTTATGCTCTAGCTCCATGGGAAGGTGGCAGGCTCTTCCATATACTGAAATGGGTAAGGTGACATACCTAATGTTTTTTATACACATCACCTGTAAGCCCACATCTTGCATCATCTAACTTCAATGACCAAATCCTTCCTTGTGGGATTCAGAACTTTCTCCAGGATTCTCTTGACTTCTCGATTTGACACTTCAGCTTGGCCATTCGTTTGTGGGTGATATGCTGTAGCAATGCAATGATTCACCCCATAGTTAGCCAATAAAGCTGTAAACTGCCTATTGTAAAAGTGACTGCCTTCGTCACTGATGATAGCCCATAGAGTCCTAAACCTCGTGAAGATACTTCTATGTAAAAATATGAGGAAAACCTTGGCATCATTTGTCGGAAGAGCTGCCACTTCTACCCATTTCGAGACATAATCTACAACAAGCAGAATGTAGAGATTTCCGCAGGAAGAAACGAAAGGCCCCATGAAATCAATACCCCATACATCAAAAATTTCTACTTCCAAGATTGTATTTAATGGCATTTCATTCCTTTTAGAGATGTTCCCCATTCGCTGACATCTATCACACCGCTGGACAAAGTTGTATTCATCTTTGAAAATTATCGGCCAGTAGAATCCTGCTTGTAATATTCTAGCCGCTGTTCTTTCACCACCATAGTGACCGCCATACACAGTAGAGTGACAATCCTGCAGAATCCCCTCGGTTTCGCTATATGGAATACACCTTTGTATAACTTGATCAGAACACTGTTTAAACAAATAAGGCTCATCCCATATATACCATTTGACATCATACAGAAATTTCTTCTTTTGATAGCCCACCAAATTAGAAGGTAGCATCTTACTTACCAAATAGTTTGCACAGTCTGCAAACCATGGCACTTCCCTTTCACCACAAAGAACTGTTCATCTGGAAAAGATTCATTGATTAAAACCTTGTCATCTGTCCCCCTTTCCGAATTCTCAAGTCGAGATAAGTGGTCCGCCACTTGATTTTTAGTGCCTTTCCTGTCGTTAATTTCCAAATCAAATTCCTGCAGTAATAAAATCCATCTGATCAACCGAGGCTTTACATCCTTCTTCGCCACTAAATGTCTAATTGTGGCGTGATCCGTATATACTATCACCCTTGTGCCGATTAAATATGCTCAAAATTTATCAAAGGCGTACACCACTGCCAATAACTCTTTCTCTGTGGTGGTGTAGTTCAACTGTGCGTCTGTAAGGGTCTTGCTGGCATAATAAATAACATGAAACATTTTCTCTTTCCTCTGTCCCAAAGCAGCCCCTACGGCATAATCACTGGCATTACACATCAGCTTAAATGGCAATTCCCAATCTGGTGCAGTAATAATTGGTGTGGATGTTAATTTCCCTTTCAGGTGCTCAAATGTCGACACACAAGCCTCATCAAAGTGAAAATGTGTATCCTTCTCCAATAAACTGCATAGTGGTTTAGTTATTTTGGAGAAGTCTATGATAAATCTGCAGTAGAAACCTGCATGTTCCAGAAAGCTGCGAACACCTTTTACCGAAGTAGGTGGTGGCAATTTCTCTATAGTTTCCAACTTTGCCCTATCTACCTCGACTCCCTTATTCGATACTTTGTGTCCAAGTACGATTCCTTCTTGTACCATAAAATGGCATTTTTCCCAGTTCAGTATCAGATTTGTTTCAACACATCGCTTCAAAACCATCACCAAATTCTCGAGGCATAAATCAAATGAGTCCCCAAAAACTGAGAAGTCATCCATAAATACTTCCACATTCTGCTCTACCATATCTGAAAATATAGCCATCATGTATCTCTGAAAAGTGGCTGGAGCGTTGTACAACCCAAAAGACATCCTTCTGAAGGCAAATTTTCCGTATGGACATGTGAAAGTTATCTTTTCCTGGTCTTCTAGAGCTGTCATTATTTGATTATAGCCTAAATATCCGTCCAGTAGGCAATAGTACTCATGACCTGCTAATCTGTCCAACATCTGATCAATGAATGGGAGTGGAAAATGATCTTTCCTTGTAGCTTTATTGAGCCTGCGGTAGTCCATGCATACTCTCTACCCTATCACTGTTCGTGTTAGAATCAACTCGTTATTCTCATTAGTCACTATTGTCATGCCACCCTTTTTCGATACACACTGCACTGGGCCCACCCATGAGCTATCTGAAATTGGATAGATTATGCCTGCATCCAACCATTTTAGCACCTCTTTCTTAACCACTTCTTTCAGTATCGGATTAAGTCTCCTTTGTTGCTCAACCGATGGTTTACTTTCATCTTCCATCAGGATTTTATGCATACAAAATGAAGGGTTGATCCCTTTGATATTCGCTATGGTCCAGCCAATCGCTGATTTGAACTCTCGAAGCACTCGTAGCAGTTTTTCTTCCTGAAAAGATGTTAATATAGAAGAAATAATCACAGGTAGCTTCAAATCTTTATTTAAAAATGTGTACCTGAGATGTTCTGGAAGTGGTTTTAATTCAAGTTCTGGAGGTGTCTCAAGAGATGGCTTTAATTTTACGGAGGTTTCTCCTGCTTTTGTCAATGGCTTAACAAGTATTCTGAATTTCCTGACTTGTGGAGTGGTAACCAGATATTGCACAAGTTCGTCAAGTTCCTCGTCCTCCAAATCTAAATTTTCAGCAATTACACTCCTCAAATATTTGTCATCCACCCGACTTCGTACTTCATCATTTACGACCTGATCCACCAAATCAACCAAGAAACATTCCTCTTCATCTGCTGGAAACTTTATAGCTTTGAAGACATTAAAGGTGACCTCTTGATCATGAACACGCATAGTGAGTTCCCCCTTCTGCACATCTATTAGAGTCTTTCCTGTGGCTAAGAATGGTCTTCCTAATATGATTGGTCTATTTTTGTCTTCCTTGTAATCCAATATGATGAAATCAACTGGAAAAATAAATATCTCTACCTTCACTAATACATCTTCAATAATTCCTCGTGGATACGTGATGGATCTATAGCTAGCTGTAAAGAGATGTTTGTTAGCTTTGGATCCGGCAATTCCAACTGGTTAAACACTGACAAGGGCATGAAATTTATGCTTTCCCCAAGATCACATAAACACTTACTGAAGTTCATCTTTCCAATGGTGCATGGAATTGTGAAGCAACCTGGATCCTTTAGCTTTGGAGGTAGTTTCTGCTGAAGCACTGCACTGCATTCCTCTGTCAAGGCTACCGTTTCAAACTCATCTAGTCTCCTCTTCCTTGACAGTATACCCTTCATAAACTTGGCGTAGTAGGGCATTTGTTCCAATGCCTCGGCTAACGGTATGTTGATCTCCAGCTTTTTGAATACCTCCAAGAATTTGTTGAACTATTTATCTTCCCTTTTTTATTTAATCTCTGCGGATACGGAACTTGAATGTGAATTGGTGGTAATGAACTCTTAAGCTTCTCCTCTGAACCTGTTTTCTCAGCCTCTTCCTGCTGAACCTCAGACTTTTCCAGATTTTCTTCTTGAACAATGATCGCTTACCTCCTTGCATGTAGCAAGGCTCTCCTCAGATCTAATCTCATGGCATCGCGCGACTTACGATACTGACAAATCTTTCCTAGATCTCAATGTGATCGCTTGACACTGTTCATTCCCGTCTCTTATTGGATTTGTCTCTGTATTAATTGGCAATGAACCCTGGGGCCTGTTAGTAAGCATTTTCGGCATCTTCCCCATTTGAGTTTCCAGATTCTTTATAGCCACTGCTTGGCTCTTGATCATAACTTCTGTGTTTGCCATGTATTTCATCATCATCTCCTCAACTTCTAATTTCTTTTCTTGCTGAGGTGCAGCTGGAGTGTGATGTTGCTGTTGTTGCTGAGAAAATCCTGGCGGAAAGGGTGGTCTAGGATTAAACTGTGGCTGCGCTGGTTGTGATTGAAATTGATTATTTGATTGAAACTGATTCTGCTGATTCCCTTGGTTATTCGACCAACTAAAATTTGGATGATTTCGGTTGTTGGGGTGGTATGTGTTCTAAAATTTACCTTGGTCTTTTCTGTAGTTGCTCATATCGCATCGATTACGAAATGATGGCACATTGATCCGTCGAAAGTGTAACCCCTTTAAATCTCACATACAAAGGCAACCGTCTTTACTTTTCCTTCTGCCAAAGTATCTATCTTCTTTGCCATGGCTGCCATCTGTGCTGACAACTGAGTAATAGCATCAACCTCAAATACACTTGCAACTTTGGGTTGTGGCATCTGGGATGTAGGATTCTGAAAATTGTTGGATGCCATTATCTCGATAAGGTTATAGGCTTCTTCATAGTTCTTTGCCCATAATGCCCCTCCTGAAGCTGCATCTACAATCGGTCTCGACTGCCGTCCTAATCCATTATAAAATATGTTGATCACCATCCAATCTGGTATACCGTGATGTGGACACTTCCTCAGCATTTCTTTGTATCTCTCCCATGCTTCATATAAGGACTCGCCCTGTTGTTGCTCAAACTGAGAGATAGTTGTCCTCATCTTTGCAGTCTTAGCCATTGGGAAGAACTTAGCTAAGAATTTCTGTGCTAAGTCCTCCCATGTAGTTATAGATCCTGCTGGCAAAGAATGAATCCAACTTTTCACTTTATCCCTCAATGAGAATGGAAACAACCTTAGTCTAATAGCATCTTCCGTCACACCGTTGTATCTGAATGTATCACAAATTTTGATAAAACTTAACAGGTGTTCATTCGGATCATCTGTAGCAGCACCCCCAAACTGAACTGTATTCTGCACCATTTGAATAGTGCTAGTTTTTATCTCGAATGTCTTGGCTGCTATCGCTGGTCTAACTATGCTGGACTATAGTCCATTAATATTGGGCATGGAATACTCCTTCAGAGCCCTATTCTCCTCTCTTTGCTCTTCTCCTTGTGCCTCGGCTGCCATGTTAACTGTCGTATTTTCTAACTATGCTTGTAAATTTCTACGAACACCCGTTTTCCAACCTCTCCCGTTTATGTTATCCTGAATAGGTGTTAAATCGGGGTTGGATGACCGCGTGCGCATAAAATTTATCCAAATTGTTGAAACAAAAACAAAAAAAAACTGAAATAAGATAAGACTAGAATTGTCTAAGTCATACAATATAGCTTAAAACTAATGATAGTAATACTAAATTAAACGCCTTTCCCCGGCAACGGCGCCAAAAACTTGTTGCCTCTTTTTTAGTCTTAACAAAAGAGCTCTAACTCATGCAAGCATACATGCGTCAACAAGCAATACATAGCAAGTAAAGTATCGATCCCACAGAGAAAGTTGTTTAATTCAAATCGCTATGCATTAATTAATTCACTATATTTATATGCTAAAACTAATGACTAAGATTGGTTTGTTATCGAGTTGCATATAGCAACTAAAATAATAATAACACGGAATAAATCAAATCTGGAAATAATGGGATTCTAACTTCTTTAATACTTCATTCAATCGCCACTATCATGCATGACTTGTTCACATATCACAGGAAAGTAGTCAAGAGCACTAAAAGAGTATTAGCCATTTTTCAATGAACTAAGACCTACTTACACATCATCCACAGATGATAGACTCTATGTAATCATCAATATAACCAAAATCACTATATGTCTATGTGAAATTACAACTATATTGACTACAAGTTCAAGCCCTTATTCTAACTTATACGGTGAAACAATATATGTCTATCTTGTTCACGAAATACATAAGCCATATAACACAGCCCTATATGTATACTATCATGATTACAATCCATATTTGCATGTTCATTGTCAATTCCATACAAATACTGAAACGAATGGTGATCAAGCATTCATACATGCAAAACAATCATGATAGACATCCCATATGATATGTAAAACAATCTAGCATTTAAGCATGCAATCAAACTACATATTAAAATTCGTTAGAATCCCATAATGGAGTTTAGTTCATGACTGAACCAAAAGCCATTATGAGATCAAATCTAAACATGATTAATAAATAAATAATGGAAAGATGAAAGATAGAAACAATCAAACCCAAATGCTGAATATAGATCAATATTCAAATCCTCATAAGATTCCAGGAAAATAATAATAATCAAAATCCACTCTGGTAGAAAATCCCAAGAAGGAGTAGAAAAGTAAAGTTTTGGCCTCCTTCTACATTGGAATCCCCCCCAGAGAGTAAACCCTAATTACGATGTAAAGATACATCAAAAACTTAATAATTGTCAAGTCATCCCTCTGACACCAGTCAGATATCATTTTAAATCAATTACAACCCTTAAAAATTAGAAATAAAATAAAACAAGTCAAGAAAGCCTTCAGTTCCTCATGGCATGTCAATGCTCCTCCAGCCTTATTACTCACATGCAAGCGAGACTTTCAATAAGTCCCGATGTTCACCGGGCTCTCATACATGGCGCGCGCCTTTCATGGTCTCTTTGCCGCGCGGCTTGCAGTTGTTGTCTTCTGATCCTGCTCATGAGCTTGGTTCTGCAACGTTGCTGCTGTTACGAAAATGTCTTATGTTTATCCTTGCTTGTCCATCCATCTTCCACTCAATCCTAGCCATGTACATCCTATCTTTTGCCCCGTCTCAGGCATTCATTAGCCTCGTGCTCTATAACACCACCAAATTAGGCCGATTCCTGCACTTATTCACCAAAAGGAGTTTTAAGTATGTGAAATGCAAATTAACATGAAATGCAGCTAAAACATACTAAAATGTACTTGAGATGGGAATAGTTCACATGAATTGGTACTCCATAAGTTGGTGTAAAACCCACTTATCAAACACCTGAAAAGGTATTTTCAGCTGACCTGTAGTACTTTCCTTAGCTTCTTCAATACGGTTCTTTGTTATATACTAAGGATGAGTGTTGGGTCATTGGGATTCCTGAGAGTTTCAACGTCTATAATGCATCCACATTTAATGTAATTTATTCTTAAACAAATTGACAGAGCTCGATGGTTCTGATGCAGACAGATGATGCACTACGATCATGATTGTGGTGTCTTTCCATATAAGCTTGATCCGGACTGATAGAGGAGAACACTATGATTTTCTTAAGCACTGGTAGACTACAATCTTTGCTTGCTTGATTTATAGACTCTACGCTTCCGAGAGCACACTACGATTCTTGAGTTTGCTCGACAGATGTTTGGACCACTCTACGATTCTGGGAGAGGCCCTTCAAAGAAGATAGACTATGATTCTCGATGCTCTACGATTCTGCCTTGGCTTCTGCAATCTCTTGGCTGGCTTGACCTACTACGATTCTATTGAAGCCTATCTATTACATCTCAAAAATTAGATCAACCTAATGGATTTGATCTTTTCTTCTATACATTCATTTACAGAATAATAAACATAAAGCACAGATCGAACCTAACAATTTTGATCTATTACTAAGTCCTTGTACATGTATTTCTCGAAGGACTTAACATATAAGCATGATTATTTACTTTCAACATCAAATTTAAATATGCAATTTCCCAACAATCTCTCCCTATTTGATGTTGACATAACCAAGGAGATTTGTATCTTGATCATCAATTTCTAGATGCAATTACTAGAAAGTAAATATGACTTAGTGTTTCAGTGAGCAGCTGAAATCTCTAGAGAATAAGCATGAATTTATTGATGTTTGTAAAGATAGATATTACACTAAAGCTTTGTTACATCAATATGAAATAAATTTCAACATATCTCTATTTCTTCTGCCTTTCGCTCCTTGGAGGATTGGCATGCTCTTCAGCTCTTCTTTTCCTGCTGGCTTCATCTCTCCATGCAATATCTTCCAGCTCGCTTTAACTCAACCGTTTTCCATGATCATGTCTGTGACACCCCCAAAACAGGTATACATCACCCATCTTGGTTCGCCAGATACAAGGTACTGAATTCAAATACAACTTAATTATACAACCTTCATGTACAATACGAAAAAACATAACATGTGAGTTTGAATACAAATATTGTCTACTAGAGAGTATATAAACTCAAAAGGAGTCCTCATTACAATTATTATCACACTATTTCACAGAATAGTGAGGACTACTAACACACCATCTAGGACCATCACTCTATTCACCGACTAGTCCCTGCTACGTTCTCATTTCCTGAAGAGAACAATGAAAGCAAAAGGGTGAGCTCAACTAGCCCAGTAAGAAATATTATGACAAAGATAATGCAGAATAATTTATCGTTAGCCTTCAACAATGTTAAACTGATAAAATATAATAAATATCAAGTTTAACTGCAGCGGAACAAGCAATCCATTAGAAGAGTCAAGTAGAGAATAAAATCTACTATCTTCTATGATTTAAAAGGGTTTTTTCATCACTTTTATCATTGGGACTCGACAATAAATAATCCACATCATCGAATCACCCTCGCACTACTTACCCAAGGATATTCTTTAGTATCACGACCACAAATTATCCATGCACTACGAGCCAAGGACATTCGTGTATTCATTAATGGTCATGATTATGCCAACAACTTTCCATCAATGCACTACGGGTTAATGAGGACTTTTACCACATCATTTGTAACATTACGGTCATGATTACACCGAATAATCCCTGGTAATAATCATACCAAGTCCATCTATGCACTACAGGCCACATATGAATTTTAACAAAATATAAACATGAGGATGATGACAATAATATAAGAATTCAATAAAAACAAGTTCAACAATTAATTTATCTAGGAACTGATAACGTCCAAATTGTCAACATGATACTGCTTTGTAGAGTAAAATTCAAGAATGCTCAGAAGAATATTTCCATGAAAGGATATTGGATGAAGTGCAAATATCAAGGATATTCCACTAATTTCATGGAGTATAGAAGTCAAAGTTTTAACCAACTGAGTATAATAAAGAATGGAATAACAAAAGAAATCACCATGCATGCGATAGACCACACAGGCAGGTTATTCCAACAGAATAATAAATAACGAAACTAGGTCCGACGTAAAACGCATGCATGACGGGATATTCCAATGTAATAATAAATATCGAACCAGTCCCACAGAAAACGCATGCATAGATAGGATATTCCAACAACATAATAAAAACTCGAACCAGGTCTGGCGTAAAACGCACAAACAGGATATTCCAACAGAAAGAATGGAATAACAGAAGAATTTCACCAAGTATAGGGTAGCTCACAGATATCAAAGTTATTCCAATGTAATAATAAATAATGGAATAACAGAAGTTCTCTTCATGAATACAAAAGAAATAATACCCCTTATGGGTACAACAAATAATATTCCCTACCTTAGAAGAAACTGGATATTGGAAAAGTGAAGTAACAAAATATTTTTCTTCTTTCTCTCTATAGTTTCTCTCTCTAGAGTTTCAGTGAATTCGTAAGAAATAATGAAGGAATGAGCTTCTATTTATAGGAGAATGGACTGAATAGTAACTAATTCATGAACGGTCCAGATTGATTTACTTTTAAATGGACGGTCCATATTGGTTTACTATTAAAACTTAAAGCAACGGTCCATATTTATTTACTATTAAAACTTTAAACCAGCGATCCATATTGATTTACTATTATAACTTTCAACCAGCGGCCCATATTGATTTACTATTATATCTTTAACCAACGGTCTAAAAAATTAGCACATCTCCTCATGGAATAATATTGTACCCAAAAATGATTTGGACTGAAAAGAAATATATCTTACGGGTGAATAGTAACTCGTGAATATTAACTCGTGAATAGTAACTCATGAATAGTAACTCGTGAATAGTAACTTGAGAATAGTAACTCGTGAATAGTAACTCATGAATAGTAACTCGTGAATAGTACTCCGACACGAAAAGTGTCCCGAATACCCGATTGAACAATATATCCTCCAAACATCAATTATACTAACACAAATAAGTCCAACACAATGGAACTATAAAATTCATCTTTAATCAACACGAACTTATTCATCATTAATATTATAATTCACAATATTTAACAACCGTGTCATTCCTCCCGGGAAAGAGGGGCTTTACGATAAGGATTTCTCTTTATTATGCCGCAATTAGGTGACCAAACCTCTCCTCGATGTAACTTCTAGACATTGTCAATATTGCAAATAATAATATGAATAACTTTGTCGTCTCAATTATTGATTTAATAATATATCATATTATGCAGATGATACTGTAACAATAATATGAGAGATATGATGCAACAACTACTGTAGCAATAATTGAGTATAACTGAGTTACTTTTCACGTAAGCATCAATAATCAATACCGTGTGCTACTATGCAACCACGCATATTACTGTACTTTTACTACCAGGTAGTTCAACAGTTTTAACGGTAACACCTCCCCCGTTATTTTTATAGAAAGATAATTTTGTCATTTTCTAACTACGACAATACTTCCGTTGTGGGGTCCACTAATGATTGATGCTGTCAGTGCATTTAATATTCCTCGTAAATGAATATTCTCCGACCAATCGAATATTATACAACCACTTACTTACTTTGAAAAATTTGTAAATATTACCCACAAGTATAACATTATATCAAATCAACACCATAATATTCAAAAATATAATTTGAGAAAATTATTATTTATTCATAAAAGTTGGGGTCTTACAACCTCCCCTTCTTATGAAATTTCACCCTCGAAATTAGGGTACATACCTAGTATGTCGAAGAGATGAGGATACCTTGACTTCATCTCAGATTCTAACTCCCAAGTCATTTGCTCCACATTGTGATTTCTCCACAAAACTTTGACTTGAGGTATAACCTTGGAGCGTAGAACATGATCCTTCTTATCCAAGATTTTAACAGGTAACTCTTCATACGTTAAATCTTCCTCTATCTCGTCTGGTTCTAAATCAATAATGTGGTTCGGGTCTTTCACATATTTACGTAACATAGATATGTGAAAAATATTATGAACACGAGACATACTTGGCGGTAAGGCGAGTCTATAGGCCACAGTTCCTACTCAATCGAGGATTAAAAATGGGCCGATGAATCGAGGATTGAGCTTCCCTCTCTTTCCAAATCTCGTAACTCCTTTCCATGGAGCAATACGTAACAACACATGATTTCCTTTATCAAATTCCACGTCCTTTCGATGAAGATCAGCATAACTCTTTTGTCGATCTTGTTAGGTTTTTATACGTTGTCGGATTGTTTTAATCTTTTCCGTAGTCATACGTACCAACTCCGGTCCAAACAACGTTGCTTCACCTACCTCATCCCAGCATATTGGAGAACGATACTTTCTTCCATACAATGCCTCAAATGGAGCCATGCCAATACTTGATTGATAACTGTTGTTATAGGAAAACTCCACCAATGGTAAGAACTTGTCCCAACTTCCCTTGAAGTCAAGGACACAGAGTCTTAATAGATCTTCAAGAGTTTGAATAGTCCTCTCCGACTGTCCGTCCGTCTGAGGATGATATGCCGAGCTAAATCGTAAGTCTGTGCCCATAGCTTTTTGTAAACTAACCCAAAATTGTGAAGTGAATCTTGGGTCTCGATCAGAAACTATGGATATCGGCATACCATGCAGTCTTACAATCTCGTTTATATACATATGAGCAAGACATTCAAGTGCATAAGTTTCTCGTATCGGTAAGAAATGAGCAGACTTGGTCAATCTATCAACAATGACCCAAATCGCATCTATGCCTTCAGAAACCTTAGGAAGACTGGTAACGAAATCCATGGTAATGTTCTCCCACTTCCATTCTGGAATTTGAAGTGGTTGCAATAGACCTTTTGGTACTTGATGTTCTGCTTTAACTCGTTGACAAGTTATACACCTTGAGATAAAACAGCGCTATCTCTCTCTTCATATTGCTCCACCAAAATGTATGACGAAGATCATGATACATTTTGGTACTCCCGGGATGGATTGCAAATGGTGTGTTGTGTGCCTCCATCATGATTTTATACTTTAAATCAGGGTCGTTAGGAACACAAAGTCTAGAGTTGACTCGAAGTATTCCTTCTTCATCGATTCTTGCTTCCGGCATAGCACCTTCTTGCACTTTCTTCCTCATACACATCAGCTCCAGGTCTGTAGCTTGAGCAGCTTTAACTTTATCAATTAAAGTTGGTTCTACTCGTATATTCCCCATCATCACATGGGTCCCTAGAGTCTTTAATTCTATCTCCATCCTTTTCAAGTCACACAAAATGGGCCTTTGCGTTGACAATATCACACTCGTACTTGCATATGATCTTCTACTTAATGCATCAGCTACCACGTTCGCTTTTCCAAGATGGTATTGGATGGTATGATCATAATCTTTCAATAGTTCAAGCCAACGTCGTTGTCGCATGTTGAGTTCCTTTTGAGTGAAGAAATATTTGAGGCTTTTATGATCCGTAAAGATCTCCACTTTCTCCCCATACAAGTAATGCCTCCAAATTTTAAGTGTGAAGACAACAGCTGCTAACTCTAGATCATGAGTAGGATAATTCCTCTCACATTCTTTGAGTTGTCTTGAGGCATAGGCTATGACTTTCCCATGTTGCATGAGAACACATCCCAACCCTTTGCACGAAGCATAACTATAGATGACAAATCCCTCCGAGCTAGATGGTATTGTCAGAACAGGTGCTGAAATGAGTCTCCTCTTGAGTTCTTGAAAACTCTTCTCACATTCTTCGCTCCAACCGAACTTTGTATCTTTCTGAGTCAGTTGAGTTAATGGAGTAGCAATTCGAGAAAATCCTTCCACGAATCTCCGATAATAACCAGCTAAACTGAGAAAGCTACGTACTTCGGTCACTAATTTAGGTTGCTCCCAGCTTTGAATAGCTTCAATCTTTGTCGGGTCAATAGATATTCCATGACTTGATACTACGTGCCCAAGGAATGCTTCTTCCTCAAGCCAGAATTCGCATTTCTTCAACTTGGCATAAAGCTTGTATTCACGAAGCTTTTGGAGTGTCAACCTCAAGTGTTGCTCATGATCTTCACGACTTTTGGAATAAATAAGGATGTCATCAATAAAGACGACCACAAAGTGATCCAAATATTCCTTGAATACTCGGTTTATCATATCCATGAAGGCAGTAGGAGCATTAGTCAATCCAAAGGACATGACTAGGAATTCATAATGCCCGTACAGAGTTCTGAAAGTCATCTTTGGAATGTCATCGGTTCTAATCTTCAATTGGTGATATCCGAAACGAAGATCAATCTTTAAAAAGAATTTGGCTCCTTGCAACTGGTCAAATAGGTCATCAATACATGGCAATGGGTACCTATTTTTGATGGTGACATGATTCAACTCCCGATAATCAATACAGAGTCGCATATCCCATCTTTCTTCTTCACGAATAGAACAGGAGCACCCCAAGGAGACGTACTAGGACGAATGAAACCAATGTCTAACAATTCCTGCAATTGGGTCTTTAACTCCTGAAGTTTAATAGGAACCATTCGATATGGGGCTTTGGAAATGGGTTTTGTACCAGGTTCAAGGTCGATATAAAATTCAATTTCACGCTCTGGGGGTAGGCCAGGAAGTTCTTCAGGGAATATGTCAGGAAATTTATTAACAATAGAAATATCGTTCAAAACTAACGTATTTTTGTTTAAATCTGTGACATGAGCTAAGAAAGCTTGACATCCATTTTTCAATAAACGAATAGCTTTATGGCTTGAAATGACCGTGATTGATTTTAATGGTTTGGTCACTTGAATTCGCATAATAAGTTGATTAGGAATATGAAAACTAACAACCTTACGAAAACAATCAATTTTTGCATGATGAGTAGTTAACCAATCAATCCCTAGAATTACGTCAAATGCAAGTATTTTTAAAGAAATACGATCGACAGGTAATGTGCGATTCTCGATTTGAACCAAACAAGACTTATAAACAATGGATGTAATGAAGGTTTCTCCCAACAGAGTTTCCACAGATAAGTCAAAGTCTAATTTCTCCGGAGTCAAATTTAATCGTTGAGCGTAAGTAGGAGAAATAAAAGAATGGGTAGAACCGGTATCAAATAAAGTATAGACTTCGCTAGAGTTTATGATAAGCTTACCCGTGATGACCTCATTCGGGTTCCTTGCTTTCCGGAGGTCACAACAAACGCTTCTCCTCAGACTACCGGCTTTGACTTTTCTGGGACGGCCTGTGGTGCCTCCATCCTAGCTGAACTTGTCTTCGATGAACGACAAAATCGGGCTAAGTGACCTTCTCTTCCACAATTATAACATGCTTTGGACGGCATCGCGCATTTTGGACTGATGTGTCCCTATCCTCCGCATTTGAAGCATATGATAGGTGGTCGTTCTCCTTCCTTAACAACGGGTGCTGGTGCTGACGTCCTTCCATCATTGTTGAATCTCCTCTTCTTGAAATGTCCATTCTTATTGTTTTGGCCTTGATTACCACCGAAGTGGTTACCATTTATGGCCTGTTGATTCCCTCCACGCTTGTTGTCACCGCTCGATGATCGCTCACCGGTATTATCATTTTTCCTTTGCTTCTTTTGGTTCCGTTGACTCGTTATCGCGTTCCACTAACTAAGCCCTATTTACAACATCTGAATACAAACACAGTTTAAGAGAAATAAGATGTTGACGAATCTCCGGCTTCAAACCTCTTAAAAACATCCGCATCATTCTCTCTTCATTATCCACCAAGTGGGACGCAAATCGGGACAACTCGGTAAACTTGGCTTCGTACTGCGAAACGGTCATATTATTTTGCTCCAACTTGATGAATTCTACCTATTTTATGTGACGAATACTTTCGGGAAAGTACTTGTCGTTGAATAGTTCTTGGAACTTCTCCCAAGACATCTTCAAAGGTCAGTAGGTTGAGTACGCTTTACCGATTCCCACCAAAGAATCACCTCTTCTCGCAACATAAAAGGCGTGAAGGGAACCTTTTGCTCCTCGAGCATCCCAAGACATCAAATATCTTGGTGATCTGCTTTATCCATGCTTCCGCTTTAAGTGGTTTTGGCTCTCCAATAAACTCTGGTGGTCCAAGCTCCTTGAACTGTTTAGCGGTGACCGTCCGAGAGTTTCCAGTGTTTCCACCTATATTTTGGACAGGAGTCGCTCTCGCCTGCTATTGCATGAATTTCATAAAGCCTTTGAACATTCGATCATTCATCATTTGGTCAGTGTTGTTGTTTGCATGAGGATTGTGGCCTTCCTGATGCACATTATCCTGATTATTGATATGTGGTGAATCAACTGATCGCTTCGTGCTTTCTATTGCTATTCTCAACATTCTCGGATGTCATTTTCAGACATCGCCACAAAACAAAAGGTTAATTGACATGTAACATATTATCCCTATATTCTGACCGACCAATTAAATACCAAAAAAAAACTTAGGTAGGTCATACTAACGAAGGAATTCCCCGTCTCTCCCCTCCTAGTTCTATTCTCACATCTTAGTCAGGGATCATATCCCTAAGCTTTGATACCAACTGTGACGCCCCCAAAACAGGTATACATCACCCATCTTGGTTCGCCAGATACAAGGTACTAAATTAAAATATAACTTAATTATACAACCGTCGTGTACAATACGACAAAACATAACCTGTGAGTTTGAATACAAATATTGTCTACTAGAGAGTATAAAAACTCAAAAGGAGTCCTCATTACAATTATTATCACACTATTTCACAGAATAGTGAGGACTACTAATGCGCCATCTAGGACCATCACTCTGTTCCCCGACTAGTCCCTGCTACGTTCTCATTTCCTGAAGAGAACAATGAAATCAAAAGGGTGAGCTCAACTAGCCCAATAAGAAATATTATAACTAAGATAATGCAGAATAATTTATCGTTAGCCTTCAACAATGTTAAACTGATAAAATATAATAAATATCAAGTTTAACTGCAGCGGAACAAGCAATCCATTAGAAGAGTCAAGTAGAGAATAAAATCTACTATCTTCTATGATTTAAAAGGGTTTTTTATCACTTTTATCGCTGGGACTCAGATTAATAAATAATCCACATCATCGAATCACCCCTGCACTACGGCCAAGGATATTCTTTAGTATCACGACCACAAATTATCCATGCACTACGGGCCAAGGACATTCGTGTATTCATTAATGGCCATGATCATGTCAACAACTGTCCATCAATGCACTACGGGCCAATGAGGACTTTTACCACATCATTTGTAACATTACGTTCATGATTACACCGAATAATTCCTGGTCATAATCATACCAAGTCCATCTATGCACTACAGGCCATAGATGACTTTCAACAAAATATAAACATGAGGATGATGACAATGATATAAGAACTCAATAAAACAAGTTCAACAATTAATTTATCTAGGAACTGATAACGTCCAAATTGTCAACATGATACTGCTTTGTAGAGTAAAATTCAAGAATGCTCAGAAGAATATTTCCATGAAAAGATATTGGATGAAGCACAAATATCAAGGATATTCCACTAATTTTATAGAGTATAGAAGTCAAAGTTTTAACCAACTGAGTATAATAAAAAATGGAATAACAACAGAAATCACCATGCATGCGATAGACCGCACATGCAGGTTATTCCAACAGAATAATAAATAATGTAACCAAGTCCCAAGCAGAACGCATGGTATGTGATATTCCAACAGAATAATAAATACTGGAACTAGGTCTGGCGTAAAATGCACAGATAGGATATTCAAATAGAATAATAAAGACTGGAACTATGTCCGGCGTAAAACGCACAGACAAGATATTCCAACATAATAATAAAGAATGGAATAACAGAAGAATTTCACCAAGTATAGGGTAGCCCGTGTATACAGGTTAGTCCAACAGAATAATAAATAATGGAATAACATAAGTTCTCTTCATGAATACAAAAGAAATAATACCCCTTACGGGTACAACAAATAATATTCCCTACCTAAGAAGAAACTGGATATTGGGAAAGTGAAGTAACAAAATACTTTTCTTCTTTCTCTCTATAGTTTCTCGCTCTAGAGTTTTAGTGAATTCGTAAGAAATAATGAAGGAATGAGCTTCTATTTATACGAGAATGGAGAAAATAGTAACTAATTCATGAACGGTCCAGATTGATTTACTTTTAAACGGACGGTCCATATTGGTTTACTATTAAAACTTAAAGCAATGGTCCATACTGATTTACTATTAAAACTTTATACCAGCGATCCATATTGATTTACTATTATAACTTTCCACCAGCGGTCCATATTGATTTACTATTATATCTTCAACCAACGGTCTAAAAAATTAGCACATCTCCTCATGGAATAATATTGTACCCAAAAATGATTTGGACCAAAAAGAATTATATCTTACGGGTGAATAGTACCCCGTGAATAGTAACTCGTGAATAGTAACTCGTGAATAGTACTCTGACACGAAAAGTGTCCCGAATACCCAATTGAACAATATATCATCCAGACATCAATTATACTAACACAAATAAGTCCAACACAATGGAACTATAAAATTCATCTTTAATCAACACGAACTTATTCATTATTAATATTATAATTCACAATATTTAACAACCAGGTCGTTCCAAGGAAAGAGGGTGCTTTCCGATAAGGATTTCTCCTTATTGGCGCACAATTAGGTGACCAAACCTCTCCTTGACAGAACTTCTAGACATTGTCAATATTGCAAATAATAATATGAATAACTTTGTCGCCTCAATTATTGATTTAATAATATATCATATTATGCGGATGATAATCGTAAATAATAATTTAATCAATAATATGAGAGATATGATGCAAGAATTCATCAGAGTAATAATTGAGTATATTGAGTGACTTCTCACGTAAGCATCAATAATCAATACCGTGTGCTACTATGCAACCACGCCAGACATCGTACTTTTACTACCGTAGTTCAACAGTTTTAATGGTAACACCTCCGCCGATATTTTTATAGAAAGATTATTTTGTCGCTTTTCTAACTATGACAATACTTCCGCTTGTAGGTCCACTAATGCTTGTGTCATGCCGCATTTAATATTCCCGTAAAAACTAATATTCCCCACCAATCAATATTATATAACCACTTGCTTACTTTGCAAAATTTATAAATATTACCCACAAGTATAACATTATATCAAATCAACACCATAATATTCAAAAATATAATTCGAGAAAATTATTCTTTATTCATAAAAGTTGGGGTCTTACAATGTCTATTCATAAAGGCAGGATCTCCAATCAGCATCTATAAGCCAGTAGTGGTTACCCCTTGTGAGCTAGGAGATGGCCCTTGACTCTTTAGCGGTTGCGCCATGAGAATTTGTTGGTGTTGCTGCTGTTTAGGTCGTGGAGTCAGCTGGCGAGACTTTCTTGAGGGAAGGCTCTTTGGTGATTGAGCAATTAGTTTCTCTCTGTCTTTTCCTTTCTCTACTTCCCCTTTATTCTCCCCCTTTATGTCAGCATCAAGGGTTCGAATGTCTTTAGACAGACGATTCATGCCTTGGACAAGTTCGTGGAGCTGATTTCTAGATTGAGCAATGTCTTCATGGTTTTCCTGAACCATAGAATTAGTTCGAGACCTGTTCTTTTATAGAATAGCCAAGACTGGGTCTATTTGTTGCATCTAACTCATTAAAAATTCATGGAATTCTTTCATCGAGGTTCGTAGACTTGAGAGACTTTCCATCACTAGTTTATTTTGAGATTTCTAAGTCTTCTACATAAGGGGAACTACTTCCTGGTAGCCTGAAAGTGAATCTGATCCCTTTCATTAATGTTGTGGATCATTTCCTTGATGATCTCCCTGAGCTTATTTGTGAGCTGAGAGCTTAAATTACTAGGAAGGGTGTTGGCAGCATCTATCAAATGGTTCAACCTCATATGAATAAGCTCAGTGTGAGTTTTAAGATCTTCTTAAATATCTTTGGTCACTTTCTGTGATACATTGAACATCTCAGTTTTGGTAGGAAGATCTGAGAAAAACTCAAGAATTTGTTGAGAGTTTGGATGAGAGGCTCTAGTATTTTAATTTTGCAGACTGTAGAGAGCAAGGTCAAGATCAAAATAATTATTAGTTGATGAGGAAGGAATATCTGAAGGAGGTGCAGGCATGTGATTTTGATTTACAGGAGGAGGTGATGTTGGTTCTGGTTGAGTAGGTGACTACGATTTGAGTATGATAGATATTCATAGAGTGAGAGATGGTGGGAGACTAGATCATTATAAAATTAGGCATATTTGGTTCATCAGTTATAGAATGTTGGGATTCTGTAGCTGGAAATTGGTTTAGTGGATGAAGTATAACTTCCAACCATCTTGGCAATTCGTAGAATTGGTTGAAGGTTGATGGAGGAAAGTGACGAACTCTGAAAGAGATGGGAATTGATTGTACCTCATGCCCAGTTTCTGAAGAAGGATGGTTAGTGATTAGCTTCTGAGCAAATGTGAGGTTGCCTAGGAATCCGTGAGCAAGCACAGAGATTGCTGTATAAGCTTTGAAAGTCCAGAACATGTGATCCCAGGAGTTGAGAATTTGGGCTCTGTGATAGGGCATCATAGGTAAGTAGGAGAATAGTTGATTGTAGTTGGTTCTCCTATATCCATCCCAGCCCACTGCAATAATCTCAACTTCATCATCCTCTTCTTTTTCTCGATCTTCGTTTTCTTCATTTGAAATTTCCACTACTTCAAATATATCCTCATACCTTATCTGATCTTCACCCTTTTCTACCTCCATAGCTTTAATACATTCGATTTCCCTTTCCTCTTGTATCTCCCCCTCAGCTGTAGGTTTTTCTTACATAGAAACTTCGAGATACTTCCCCTCAATCTGATCATTTATTTGAACTTCAAGTAACTCCCCCTTAGCTGGAGCATTCTCTAGTGCAGGAACTTCAGGAAGCTCCTTTTCTGTAGCTATTTTCCTTTCTTCTTCCTTCAAGACTTTCTCATTTTCAAGAACATATTTCTTGACAAGCTTTCTTCTTGTTTTTCTGGGCTGAGCTTCAGCCTCGATGCTTTCTTTAGCTTCAGTTTTGACGGTTGGTTCAGGCTGAGACTCTATTGCAGCATCAACTTCTAGAGTGATGATAAGTCTAGACTTTACGATCGGTAGTGACTCTACGATCGAAAGGAGTGAAGACTTCTTTATTTTATGGCTGCATTTTCCCTTCTTAAGCAGCTGAGAGATGGTTGCTCTGTCTTCTTCCTCCTCAGATTGCTTCTCTTTCCTCTTCATTCCCTTCAGAGTTTTAGTGCTCGAACTCTCTTGGGGTGCATCAGTGGTTGAGCCTTGAGGCTCTTCTGTTGATTGATCTTTCATTTTTTTTCTTACCCTTGCTTTTTCTGATCAAAGCGATGGGTTCCTCTTTATTAATTTCTTCTTCATCATCAACTTCCTTCACAACCGAAATGTTTCCTGGTAGCCTAGATACTTTCGCTTCACCAGTCCTTTCACTTGATTCAGACATCATTCTGACATTTTCTACAAGGTTTCTTTTCCAGTTTTGAAACAGCTGATGGGTCATTTTTCTGTTGGGATTGATGGATTCCCCTTCCTTATCCCCAATTTTTTCACCTAGAGTCGATTGTAGGATTATGCTTATGAACCTCCCATAGAGCATTTTTCCATAGCTCTTTGATTTCTTTGAGCTGAGTATCCACTTCCCAATCCAATTGATAAGTAGGGCCCCATTGTTGAGTTTAATCCTGAAGCAGATTGTTGTCATGAGCTTTAGTTGAACTTCATTTACAGAGTCGTGGTCAGAGCTTTTACAGTATATACACTTCCCAACAATGTCAGCCAGAAATTCATACTTCTAGGGAAACTCTTTCTTCTTGTACCCCTTGACGTTCTAAAACTTTGTGTGGTGCATCTTCTTCAGACCTTCATGAAAGTTAATGACATCCATAGATACGAGTCCTTTTGATTTGAAACCTAGGGCTAGGTTTATATCTTCAACTTTGAGTTTAATTTGTTTTCCCCCTTGACCCTTGTAGTGATGATGTCGTTCTCGAAGACTCCATTATTGTAGAACTCTTTCACCAGCTTTGGGTATATCCATGTACTGGTGCTCAGAGCTTCTTCAAGACCAGCTTTCTTCAGAAGAGACATAATCTTGTGAAACTGAGGGTCAGCTATCTTGAATTCGTCAAAGCAGAGTTGGTAACCATATATAACAATGGAAGCAACCATTGATTTTCTTGAACTGTGGTTGGTTGATCATTCTGAAAGCTAGGGTTTCTGCTGATATAGAGAGAGGAATGAGCTTTTTGAAATTCTGAGGTGAATTTTCAAAAAGCCTTTTCAAACTGTACTTGTAACTTCCTGCCACATGATCTGCATAGTAGGGCATGTGTCGAGTTCTGTCGAGCTCCACGATTTTGAATAGTGTTGAAAATACTGATCTGCCCTTAGCTCCCCTGAGCTAGTGTATCCTTTGGGAGGACTATGATCGTCGAGGTTGCCTTACGATGGTAGAGTTCATTGCTGACTCTTCTCTACAATCATTGTATGTCCTGGTCCTTGTCCATGAGGCGCTTATCAGAGGGGTTGCTTGGATTTGATAGAAATGATGTCATCACAGGATGCTTCTCTGTTATGTCGACGCTGCTCTACGATCGTGGTTCCTCTTTAGTTATCTCTATGATTTTAAACATAGCCTTTTATCTACATGGTTAGCACAAACTAGATGTCGACGTCGAGATTTTTATTTGTCCCTTTCTGTTCTTATTTTTTGGTGTTCTCATGTTAGGTGAGATTTGTTTGAAAAAATAAGTTATGAAAAGGTCTAACATTTGTATGTCGACAATTTGACTGTAAGAGTCGCCAGTTGGTTTTTAATATGGTTGTACCAACACAATCGAGAAAAGGTTTGCACATTGACCCAGTGATTTAACACTGCTAAATGGGTCTGTGAAACCGAGATTCATTAAAGTCCGGGGACTTGCTTATGCGGAGGGAAGGTGTTAGGCACCCCCCGACATCCGTGTTACCACGGTGACCGCCACTTTTCAAGAAACTGTTATATGAATGTGTGTGTGTATGGGTCAATGTGTTGTTATTTGGAAGTAGTGCGAGGCCTCGTTCGTACCTATATACACAGGGTTTGAATTTGTGTAAAAATTTAGTTTTAAACAAGATATGGCAGTGATGTTTTATAGAAGAGGTTTTTTAAACCTTTATGCTCAATAGTAATTGAGACCTTTTACACTACCATTTTATTAAATGTTCGGCTGGATTACTTTTATTTTCGAGATGTGAAGCATCTTCAAGAAAATAATGTACAAAGCAGTGCTGAACTCTTCATGGGCATGAAAACCATCTGAGGAAATCCTAACACCGTGAATAAATTTACAAGCTGCTTACAGCTGAAAATGTCTATCACGGGAACCGAATCTAGATTCAGTATATTGAATTTGTGATCACATGATTCCTAGGCTCACATGATGCCGCAGTTTATATGAAAGTTGTGACACCCCCAAATCCGGGTACTTCGATTCCACGGGATTTGGTGTTCACTGTACAAATATCATCTATCTATCTACCCATAATAAATGAAAACTATGCAATAGATAGAAATAAAATCTTCCCTTTATAGGGTTACAACATCTGAATCATAAACATAATCCCAGGTTAAACTAACCTTAAACATCTGTGCGGAAATATAAATAATAAGTCTTAAACAACATCATTAACTCAAGTCTAACATAAATACATCATCAAATAAAATAACAAGTCTTCATCATTTGCTAACTTTGCCCTTGCCCTTACTAGTGGAAGGTTCATCGGTTCTTTTCGTTCTTAATCGCAATGTTATTATTAAGCAAGAGTGAGCACTATTGCCCACAAGTATAACAATGAAATAACAAAGATAATAGCATGCGAGTAAATCAAAGACATCTCGAATAAAAGCTCAACTTTTGAATCAAGAATGAATAACAAGAATCAAAAGAATTCGAGGGTCATAAGACCTTGAACTATATCCTAGGTTATCAAGGGTTATACTTGAAACCTTTAATACCATAAGACTATAGACCTTTCTACTCGTGATTAGGGGGATCAAATTTAGTACCATCATGCACAATAATATCTTAACGCTAACGCATAAGTAAATCCTTTTCGTGGTTGTTCATCTCGGTTTGACATTCGAGTCCGCACTAAAGGAAGTTTGGTTTGGATAATTCATCAAGGGTTCTCAAATTTAGAACGCTTTATCAACTATGGACTAGTCGAATCAATAAGGGTTCGCTAGTCTAATAAGGTTCAATAATAATGATATTCAAATTGAATAATAATCTCAAGAAGTATACAATAGGACAATTATTGTATAACTGAATCATGCTTTGAAAAGATAATCAATCTTTAATATAACCTTTGAACTTGAATAATAGCAATGAAAATTTACTCGAGGTAAATAATAAACTTGAACAATAATGACAAGTAGGGTTAGGAAACTTGCCTCGTGCGTAGATTACACTTTAACTAAGCACGTTCTTTGACTTTAATCCTACATACCATTCACATTCACAATACCAGTTAATTATAACTTAACTAATCATCATAAATTCATTCTCTTTGTCTACTTTGATTATTGACTATACTTAGTCAAATTACCACTTTGTCACATAATTTGTACTTCATGAATTATCAAGCTAATTATGTATTCAATAATTCAATCCACATGCAATTATGTTATTTAAATGTTAAACAACTATTTTATCATCATATTATACTTCTAACATGTTTACATGTTCATTACATTAATTTACTAACACATTGTTAGACTTAAACATTTTGAAAATTACATTTCTGAACTTTCTGGAGAGTGGCAATCATGCAAGCACCATTACACACTTGTACTTTCGGCGCTTCGACCAAAAAAAAAAGGCGTTCTATGGCACTGCATTCTGCTACTGAGACTTAGCATCATGGCGGGACTTGATTTTGGAGTTGGCGCCATGGCGCGAAACTCCAGACTTTGATTCCCAGTTAGCGAAGAACACAGAGTTCAGCGAAAAGAACAATAAATGATCATTAATTTCACTAAATTAACATACCCACATGCTACGATTTATACATAATCATTACCCAACAATAATAGAACGATTTTAATCCATTGAAGCACATAATTACAGAATTAAAATCTATAATTTCACTGACCTTGATGTTCTTGAAGGTTTTGAAAATAAAACATGAAAATTGATACTACGGATTCGTTATAACACCGAATCCGTTCGTTTAAAGTTTGGTCTCTTCGTATCAACATGTATAATAATATACGAGTGTAAAATTTAGGGATAATATACGATCAATACATAAAATATCACGTATAAGGCTATAAGGCCAAAAATCATACTCTGTGATTTTGTAGAAATCATATACGATGTAATATTATGAAACTTATGATAGGGAGCCATCTAATACATAGAGAAACACATTAAAACAACATCTTAACACATATATGTGCATAATTCATACTCCTTTCGATTTACAGAGACTTTACAGTAAACTTTGAAAACCATGTTTATGAAAACTCAAACAACGTAAAAACAGAATTTAGTTTGGAGAATTTACGCAGAGTATAGATTTAGAAGAGATGATCAGTGGTGATCCTTTCACAAGTATTTGTTACACACTCACAATTTTCTTCACAAAATCACAATTTTCTCTCTGTGAACTCTAACTTTTGTTTTCCTGATTATCTAGACATAGAAATAAGAATACATATATAATATTAGAATCGACGTTGTTGAGTGGTCGATTAACCCATAGAATGGGTAAATCGCTCTCAACTCCTACTAAGGCCATGTTTGGCTAGTCTTAATATATTTCAAAACTATTTAATTTAATAAAGCTTTATCATATAGTTTAATTAATGTCACAATCCTTCATAAAATAAATCAATATCTTATTAAAATTTACTTTAAATAAAATATAATAATTTCTCATAAATTCACATAGTCACATAAATAATTTTCTCATTAATAAATAATGTCAAATTATTAACTCTCTAATTAATAATTAAATTAATTAAATAACATCATGCTTAATTAAAAAAAAAAATTTAATTCAATAAGCTCACATAATTACATATTTGAATAATAATTATTCTCTAGATTAATTTAATAAATGTAAAACATATAATTAAATTAATCTACCATAATTTCATCAATTAATTATTAAATCTAATAATTAAATCATCGAAAAATATTTATTTAATTCAATAAATATTAAAATAAATTTACAAAATTCTCGTTAAATCACAAAAGCACTAAAGCGCTTATATATATATATATATATATATATATATATATATATATATATATATATATATATATATACATGATCAACCACCGTGAAGCACCTCCATGGGGATCGGAAATGTAAATAAAGTCAGTAAAAGCAATCAACCACACGAAGTAAACTTCAAAGTGACGAAATTTATAGAAAGTCAGAAAAACGATCAACCGCCACGAAAGTAAACTCTGTGAGGGACGAAATATGTATATATATATATATATATATATATATATATATATAAGTCAGAACGCATTCGGATGTAAAATCCAGGCTCATAAAACAGAGTTCGACAACAGTTCATATATATAAGTAGGGATTCCATCCATGGCAACTGGTTGCCATAACATCAGCTTAACATAACCAGTACAAGATAAGCTTAATCAAGTTGTAACTACTTCATTTTGCAATGCTTTCCTTATCATTAACCTATTACAATGTTTTACAATATTTATATTAATACAATATTACTATATTAATATTTATATTAATACAATATTACTATAATATTATTATATTACTATGATAATATTTATTATTAATATTAATATTAATAAAATATTACTATAATATTATTATATTACTATAATAATATTTATTATTAATATTAATATTAATACAATATTATTATAGTAATATTAATAATACAATATTATTAATATTAATAATAATAACCTATTTTAATATATATATATATAATATTATTATTAATATTAATAATTGTTAATTATTAATATTGTACAATTATTAATATTAATAATAATATTATATATATATATATATTTAAAACCTATTATTATTATTAATATTATTAATATTAACATAATAATATTGTATTAATATTAATATTAATATTAATAATAAATATTATTATAGTAATATAATAATATTATAGTAATATTGTATTAATATAAATATTGTAAAACATTGCAATAGGTTAATGATAAGGAAAACATTGCAATGAAGTCTACCATCGATCAATTCTGCATTGGGGTGTTTTTTTTTTTTTTATTAATTTATTAATGTAAATGGAGAGCTTGTAGCGGTCGGGAGAAAAGGGGTTGTTAGAACAGTGTTATGGCAACCGGTTGCCATGGATGGAATCCCATATATATATATATTAAAGTAGTAAATTCACCGGATGTAAAATCTGTGCTCATCGATGTGGTTCTACAATAATTTATATATATATATATATATATATATATATATATATATATATAGCAAGCAAATGCTCGAGATTTAAGTCTAGGCTCATCGAATGAGTTCAACACACAGTTCATATATATAAGTATATATATATATATATATATATATATATATATATATATATATATATATATATATATATATATATATTTATAAAAAGCAATTAAACGCTCCAGACGTAAGTCTAGGCTCAATCGAGGCATAACTCGATAATGTTAGTCCATATATATATATATATATATATATATATATATATATATATAAACCTAAATGAAACCACTGACTAAAGTCTGGGCATACACATGCAACACGACTCTCAACGTGAAGAATGGTGTGTGCAAAGATGAAGAGAAAGGCTTTAGAATGTATAAGAAGACTTACAGTGGACTACCAAAGAAGACTTCTATAACTTTAAGTGGATGAACACTCGGCTCCCGCCGATAAAATAGTGGCTATATGTAAGCTCACAAGTGTTTAAAATGAGAAAGCACTCAGTTTATAGTGTGTACAGAGCAAATTGGACAGGGCTTCCTCGTCTCTCTTTTTTCTTAAAATGGCCACCCCAAGCCCTCTATTTATAGGGGGGGAGCCGCAAATGTACCTACGGCTGCCCGGGGTGCCCTCGGGCTCCCCGGGTCCCACCGTCTCGAAGTACGTGCACACATGCACTATAATATCCGCTCGGACTCTCAAAACTTCTATTCGGGCATCCGATTGAGGTGTATAAGACCTATTTTGGACCGCCTTTGTCGAGAGCTACCCAATGACATGGGATTAGAGGTTGTATAAAGACAGGAGGATGCGACCATGCCCTATCTCTTCAAGCTTCAAATTCTATCCGGTGTGTTGTCTTGTGCAGTAGTCACTCAGGATTGGACTTCCTTGGTTCTTGTGGGACAATTCTATGTAGAAATGTATGTATGAGATTTTGAAACGGTACAATATAGGGTCGAGGTGGCAAAATGACAATTTTACCCCTCACCGGGGTTATCTCCGGTTTAGGCTGATAAAGCAGACGTTGCTCAGGGTTATCTCTGAGATTGGACTGGTGCAAGTACTAAAGGTCCTCAGGGTCATCTCTAAGGTGTGCCTGTCTTCTCGGTGTTATCTCCGGGTCTTGTACTGAGTGCCTCGGTGTGAGTCCCGGGGTTGAAACTGACTGCATGCATTTGAAACAAGCATTTCCGAGGTTATCTCCGGAATTGCAACTAAACTCCTTGGGGTTATCTCCAAGGTTAGCACTGCTATTCCCGGTGTTGTTTTTGGGACTGAAACTGAGCATCTCGGGGTTATCTCCGAGACAGAACTGTCCTCTCCGGTGGAATTTCTGGTATTTGAACTGCATTATATTCCGTAGGTTATCTCTCGAAGATTTAATCGCCTCTCCCGCAATGTTAGTAGCGGTGTGCAAAAAAATTTTGAGTGTCTACAGATGCCCCTCTTTATCATATTCATGCAATGCAACGGCATGGATGGGATAAAGAATCCTAGACACTTGAAATGCAACAAGATAAACATAATGCCATGTGCAGAAACATGATACAGATGGATGATGCATATCTATGATGCATATATTCTGTTGGATTATTCTCCAACATGGTGGGGCAGCCTGATGAACTGTTATAGACGTTTGATCCACAGCTACTAGGAATCTCTAGGATTGTTGACATTGGGGTTATCACCAAAATCTTGAATCCTTGATACAGACTCTATACTGAAGATGTATCTCTTATATACAAGAGACTCTATGGGGATGTATCCTTGTTTGTTTGAGGATGTGTATAACATATTCCATCATCGATCCTCCCCGATGAGGATGATCCTTCCTGGTTTCTATCGCCAGGACATATCAATGTTTTGTCGGAGTTACTGCCAATAGTTTGTGTTGTCAGGGTTGCCTGACCTTTGCTGACATGTATATCACCGGATAATATCCCTGTTGGGCAAACTGTCAAGGTTGCTTGACCTTCGCTGACTAGTGCATCAATGAAAAATATCCTTGTTGGGCAAACTGTCAAGGTTGCTTGACCTTTGCTGACTAGTGCATCAACGGAAAATACGTGACACCCCCGCCGGGGATATGTACTTCGACATATGAAAACGCATGATGCCCCCATCGGGGAAAATGCGTGAGAATGAGTGATGCCCCTGTTGGGGAATCTGTATTTGGACAGATGAAGACATGTGATGCCCCCGCCAGGGTAACTGAGTGAATTAGGGTGACGACCCTGAATTGGCGGCATTGGACCTGCGTAAGGTATTGCCGAGTGTGACTTGTAACATCTGAGATCATCGGCATAGTGTACCCCATGCTCGGGCAAATACCAATGAGTGATGTGCAGACCCATGGTTCAGTCTGAGAAAACCAGGATTGTAAGCTATTATGTTCAATCGCGTAACGTTTTTATACCTGATTTGGCCTTTTCGACTTGTGAGAACTCCTTTGCAACTTAAATTGGACCGAGCTAGGGGGGTGGGACCCACGTAGGGTCTTCGCAAGTACACTACAGCAGACCACAGTGGACTCGCTACCGATCGTGGTGCTATATATACGCAGTTTGCCTTTTTAAGTCATTTTTAAGTTACGCCGCGAAGGAAATCTGAGAGCTTCTCTTCAGACCTGTTGTGTTCGGATGTCTTTTTGCAAATTCTGTCACTATACAAGTGTTCTACACTATCCTGGTAACGTATGCATGTCTTCTTATCCAATTTTTATCCGTTGGAAAATGACTTATTACATGAAATGCATCTAAACACATAGTAGTGCATATGCATGCTCAAATGACTTGATAAAAAATATTCAACATATTAAATGTTAGTATTAAACCATGCTGAACATAATGATGTGAAAAAATTTGACTTTTGGAACAGACAAATTGGCACCTTTTTCTGCTATTTCTTATCCTATTTGAGGACAAATGAGCAAAAGGTAAAAATGCAAAGTAATCCTGGTAATTAAGCTACCCTTATGGATTGATGACTTTGACATTTATATGCATATAGTATGTTTATGACTGTGGACATGTGTGTTACTGAATGGCCGCCTAGTCATGCCTATGTGCATGTGGATAGTCCTATTTATAGAGGGGACTATGGCAAAAAATTTCAAAAATGTAGGCATTGAATAGTCATGCCTTTTTAACTCTACTGTAGACGTATGTTAAAGAAATGCACGCATGCATGTAGTCATAAAATGTATTTTGAAAAGAAAGCTCTAGGTTTCAAAATTATCACACCCTTTCTGAGGTGATTTGGAGACTTGTTGTCCAGATATTATGGATCCGGATCAGCTGAGTAGTTCATGTAGGACCACTAATGGTGTACGGATTCTGAAGTGCCTCGACCCCGTTCTTTTAGACAGTCTCACCGGTTGGTGGAGGCGGTGATACGTCAAATCCAGGTTGATGTGTCGGACGTCGAGGAGGAGGATGTTCTGGTTGCGGACCCCGCTCCTACTGCACATGTTCCCCATAGGGATTTATCAGGCATTCAGGTGGCGAACCCAGAGCTTCTGGGTGATCTGAGTCGACATCCTTCAGTTTACTTGCACGCAAATGAGGTATAAAGTTAGATCTTAATCTTCCTTCTTTCCTATTGATGAGGAGGTAAAGGATTTTGATGTCGATCTGTATTTCATGTAGGTTCCCGGCTTTACACAGCCTCGAGGGAACTGGTTCAGCATCCAATCCATGTACCAGGCTCTGCATCTTGACTATATAGCGATTGTGCATGACTAGGGATTTGAGGCGTTCTTTTCTATCCTTCCCCGCCAATGTCCCTAGGGTTACCTCAGGGCATTGTCTGAGCGCTGGTTTTACCAGACTCAGTCACTCCATTTACTGGACTGTGAGGTGATGATGATGTCGATGGATTGGCAGTTTATCATAGGTATGGAGTTTGGAGGGGCACCAGTGCCTTGTACGGTGGATATTACCCAGACAACTGTCAGATCCTTGTTAGGAGTTCCAGTAGAGGTGCTCAAGGGCAGGATTGTCCGTATGGATCCTTTGAGCGTAGATGCTATGAGTTGGCTGTTGAGTGAGCCCATACCAGCTGATGTCAGAGTCAGGGATCTCATTCTTCGACGACTATTCCTGATGATCATTATGGGCTGCTTCATAGAAGATAACTCTTCTACGGTGTCGTTTGCTTTGATTAGCGCCACGCGACATGTGGACCGTATAGGAGAGTATGATTGGGGTTCCTACACCTTTGTCTATTTCCTCAAAGGCATGCGTATGTGTTCGCTGGGCTTGACCGAGGCTTGGTTGGGATTCTACCCATTTCTACTGGTGAGTATTTCTCTTATAATTTCCCATGTATAGGTTAAGAGTGTTCACTGACAGCAGATGTTTTCCTTTGTATTGATAGTTTTGGGCCTATGAAAGGCTCTCATGCTTGTGTCCTGTGAGTGTGTTAGGATTAGATACCTATTCACGAGGATGGTGATGGCATCATTCCATACTGGCGGAGGTCCCTCTAGCTGAGGGTTTTACTCATTATCGCCTATAGCTAGAGTTATTGACATCTGATGTCATCACATGGATTCCCTATTCTAGGGAGCACTTGGCCCTTGGATTTGAGGATGGGTACCCGACTGGTGTCGAGTACGTGATTTCCACCCATAGGGTTCCTCTATTTACTGATGGAGGATGGGAGCTCTATTTAGGAGAGCGTGCTATTAGGAGCACCACAGGAGAGATTTGTATACCGATCTTGTCTCCTGCCAGGTGTTATTGGCCTGTGTCGCAGTCACCCGTCATTGATATCCCATTATTGGGTGTTGACAGTTTTGTACTGTCAGAGGGTCCCTGCACTCAAGAGATATTCTAGCATTGGTGGTCCCCTTGTACTATTGGAGCCTGGACCCGCGCCACTACGTTCATGGGGAAAATGGTTCCAGGATCCGTGATGATGACGGATTGGCTATCCTGTGTCCGAGATCCGACTCATTTAACACAGATTGACAGTTTGACCCAGCGACTGGACCGGGCCATTTCTTTATCCGGCATTTGGGCAGAGATCCGGCAGAGGAAGATTCATTTGATCCTTCCAGCTCAGGCGCTGGCCCCTCAGATGACCCATTTGGCTTTGTCGGCGTAGATTCTCCCTTATATAGGCCTGACATCCCTGTTGATAGAGATCCAATTACTCAGGAGGAGTTACATCAGGTGGACAGGATTGATGATGTAAATATTGACACCATTGTCTTCTTCTGATGTGTATTCTCATTATCTCTTTTGATATGCCTCTGTTAGATATTGGGTGGTTGTGCCCCATTCTCGCTATATCTTTTGATAGGCTTCTGTTAGTAGTAGGGCGTATGTGCCCCATTTTCCTATATTTTTAGTTGTATAGAGATGATGTATATAGATGATGATATACTTAGGAATGTATGTACGGTTTTTTCATTCCCTATATCATATTGCCATCTATTATATGTAATGCATGTATCATGTTATGCATATGTATGTATGTCCAGAGATATTCAGCATTGACCCCTGGATGGTCTTATGATACGGCCTACACAGATGTCTTCTTCGACAGTCAGCCGCATAGATCACACCCCACCAGTATTGGTGGCATCCCGTCTGAGATCTTGGCATGATAGCATGTTACCTCTACATAGGGTGACTGTAGATCTGCTACTACAGCATTCCATGACCCTCTTGATGTTTCAGGTTCCCGCAGGCTTCGTAGAGGGGATGCTGGATCATTGGATACTGGAGAGACAGGTTTTCTAGTTTGGTACCCAGGAGCTGACTCCTACATTGGAGGAGTATGAGCAATTGACGGCTTTGCCCTTGGACAGACCTTGCGCTCATATGGCTGTTGGAGATATGCGTTGGCAATTCATGACCCTCACTAGGTTACGGCGTAGAGTAGTAGACGATGATATCACATCCGGCCATGTACTATCGCAGCTTTTCCTGATAGATTGGTTTGACTCATTGGACAGCTATGCTCGGCATTCTGGGGATTTCACCATACCAGAGGATCAGTGGCATCTGGCTAGAGTGGATGCATTCTTGATGTGCATAGTGGCATATGTGTACATGTCACGATATATGGATGAGCTGGATATCAGTGTTATCATGGTAGTGAGAGCTCTTAGGGAGGGTCATACCATCATTCTAATGATTGTGGCGGAGACGCTGAGGTCGGCCACGTTTTGCAGCACTTACCTTGCAGGGGTATTCACCGATAGTTCGGTCATGCTATACGTGTGTTTTATGTCACACTTGAGACCGATTGTGACCTTCCGCCGCCACGGGTACTACTTTACCCATGATATAGACATGTCCTACTCCTTTCAGCCATCGAAGTGTATAGACGCTATGTCTTGGTCGGTATTTTTGACGGATATCAGAGATCCGTTTGGCATCCTGCCGTGCACAGGGCTCAGCTCACCTTATAGCTTTATTACTCATGCTCCGGGCATGGATTATCTCCCTCTGGCTAGTTTGAGGGGCATGACTACCTACCACCCACTGGCCGTGACGTCGCAGTTTGACCAGTTCCAGGACTTTCATCCTTTTGATGGGGCGCTAGGTCAGCATTTAGCTTCTCGCCATCTTTAGTTTGATAGATTCTCATGGATTGTTTGACTACCAACTTTGAATCCCCAAAGACAGTTAACCGCATGATGCCCATTGAACGGGCAAGTTTTAGCCCCATGATATAGCCTTCATACTCAGATGTGTTGTTGGTGCTGACAAACTACAATTTGACGGCGACGGGACACTTCTCCCCCGTACGGGATACTAGAACTGCTCCAACTCCAGAACCTTCCATACTAACAGCTCCATCGAAATACATTTTCCATGTTTGGCGTGTATCGTACTGATCGTGTTGCTGAACTACTATTACCCCTTCATCGGGGAAGTATGTTTCCAATGGTTTGAAGTCCTCTGAAGGTGTGCCGGCCAGTTGATCCGCAATTCCTTGACCTTTGATGGACTTTTGTGTCACGTAGATGATGTCAAATTGTTGTAGGATTAACTGCCATCTGGACAGCCGACAATTTAACATCGGTTTACTGAACACGTACTTAAGAGGATCCACGCGGGATATGAGATGGGTTGTGTGACCATGGAGGTAATGTTGTAACCTCATGGAAGCCCACTCTAAAGCACAACAAGTCTTCTCAATTAGAGTGTACTTGTGTTCACTGCTGCTGAATCTTTTGCTGAGGTAGTAAATAGCTTGCTCTTGGCCTCTATCGTCTTTTTGACCCAGCATGCAGCCCATGACATTGTCACTTATGGACAAGTACATGAACATGGGAACATCATCCTTGGGTGGTACCAAAATGGGAGCTTTGACTAGCTGTTCTTTGATTATAAGGAAGGCTTTCTGGCACTCATCACTCCACTTCATGGAGGAGTTCTTCCTTAATAACTTGAAAATAGGCTCACAGGTTGCTGTGAGTTGAGAAATGAATCTGTTAATGAAGTTGATTCTTCCCAAAAATCCCCGTATTTCCTTCTCTGTCTGAGGAATGGGCATTTCCGTGATGGCCTGGATTTTTGTGGGATCCAGCTCAATCCCTTTGTGGATGACTAGGAATCCTAGCAACTTGCCTAATTTAACGCCAAAGGCGCACTTGGCTGGATTCAACTTCAAGTTGTATTTACGCAACCTGCTGAAGAGCTTTCTGAGATGGTCTAAGTGGTCTTCCTCCCTTCGGGACTTGACAGTGGTGTCATTCACTTAGATCTCTATCTCTTTGTGCATTAAGTCGTGGAAAAGAGCCATCATAGCTCGCTGATAGGTGGCTCCGGCATTGATGAGGCTGAATAACAACCGTCTATAGCAAAAGGTTCCCCAAGGCGTGATGAATGCAGTTTTCTCACGATCCTCCTCAACAAACATAATTTGACGGTACCCCGTAAAGCAATCAGCGAAGGAGTACATACCGTATTGAGCAGTATTGTCAATGAGAATGTGGATAAATGGCACATGAAAGCAATCCTTAAGGCAAGCTTTGTTCAGATCCCGGTAATCCACGCAAACTTGCACCTTTCCTCCAGGTTTAGGTACGGGAACGATGTTGGATATCCATTCAGGATATGTGGACACCATGATAATTCCAGCTTGAAATTATTTCACAATTTCTTCTTTCACCTTTAAACTCCACTCAGGTTTCAGTCGCCTGCGTTTCTGCTTGACTGGCTTGAATCCCTCTTTAATGGGAAGGCGATGAAGGACAATATCAGTGGACAAACCCACCATGTCTTCATGAGACCATGTAAACACATCCTGGAATTGGGTTAGTAGTGTAACCATATCATTCCTCTGGTTTGGAGTAAGGTCTGAACTAATCTGGATTAACTTAGCGCTTTCTAAGGTTCTAATATTGAAGGAAGTGGTTTGATCAAGGTTGGGTTTAGGTTTGTCTTTGACCCATTCTTTGATCTCCTGAGGCACCTCAATGTCCTCTTGTATTTCCATCAAGTGCGAGTCCAACTTTTTATCAAAGTTACAATCCTTGTGGAGAAGAGGCATCTTATCAGCAAGTGCAGACACATCTAAATTTAGAGTCCTGAAACAAAATATGCTCACTTAATATATGAAATTGTTTAATCATACAAAGTGTTAGCATGTATTGACAAACAACTGCTAATACTGTACATAAAAGTAAGCAGTTATGATATCTACAGGGCAGAAAGAGTTCCTGCCCGTTTTACCCTTGTCGAACAATGCAAAGAGTGCTGCTCCAATTGTCGAGGGCAAAGTCCTAGTGGACTGCAGTGATGGAGAGACTGTCATCGTCCTCCTTCTCCCGAATGATGACCATTATGTCTGGGCAATTGTAAGACCCTGAATTTTATGAAATAAAAGTAGTCAATTTTTTTTAATTACTATTCATGAGTTACTATTCACGAGTTACTATTCATGAGTACTATTCATGAAGCATGATAATTTTTTTTCGTAAGAAGGCATTACTCAATAATTATTTCAGTAATTACTGTTCAATATTTTATTTTATTGATTCAATAATTGCTACGTTGATATTTTATATTATTGTTGTTTCAATAATTGTCACGGTACAATATTTCCTATTATCGGATCAATAATTCATATTATTTGAATAATATTATTAGATAACATTATTGGCAATGTCTAAAAAATTCTGTCTAAGGAGAGGTTTGGTCACCTAATTGCGCCATGAAGAAGGAGAAATTCTTATTGAAAGCCCCTCTTTCCCGGACCCGCACGTTATCGATGTTGTGATTCTCGTAATATTATTTGTGAATAATTAATTATTAATTTTTATGATGAGGAAAATATTTATTTTATGTGGATATAGATGGAGAAAATTTTTAAAGTGACAATTGTTGAAAATCGATATATTATCTTTTCTGATAAAATAATATTTTATTATATTATTATAATATAATAATGATGATATTTTTACAATGAATGTGGGATATATGAGTATATGAGGAGAAAGAGTATTTTTGTTGAAAAAGTTGTTTAAAACATTTTAAACATGTATGTAGGCCCATTTCTTGACTGAAATTTGATTATAGCTTGTAAAATCGTCCGTTTATGGATTTCGGTCAATTTCTGTTTGGAATTTGGAAAACCTTTCTTCTGCAAAGTTGTAGATAATGAAATTTCTTTTGCAAAAGACATGTGGTTCGAATTTTTCTGACAAAAAGGCTATTTATTATGAATTATTGAAGTTTTGAGGTTCCAGAATAATTGATTTTTGGAAGTTTAAAATATTTATAGTTAGAAAAACGTTTTTGATATGTTTGGTGAGCCCCATTGGTTGTTGAAATGGCTAAATTCAGTTATTGATGGTGGGCGTAAGAATTTATAATATATATTATTATTATATTAAATTTTCTGCTTTGGTGTTTTAAGCAATTTCCTATAAATAGGTGCTAAGGTTAGAATTGAAAATCACACTAGAAACTGAAGTTTTCTCTCTACTTCTCTCTCTATATTATCGAGTGTATTCTTTTGAGTATTTTGATATCTTGAGTATTGCTATACGGTGCAACTTCGCTTCAATTATTCAAAGTCGTCGTAATCTTTGCTCTTTTCGAGGTAAGGGATAGTAAGGGATATTATCGTTAGTATGTAAGGATTATTATGTTTTTCAATTTCAAAATTTTTATGAACCTTCAAAAATTCTGGAAAAATTTAAAATGATATTTTGATGAGTTTTGTAGATTGTGTCCAAAAATGGCGATTTTTGGATGTATAGATTAGGAGTTATGGATTTTATGAAAAAAGACTATTTTAAAAGTAACCGCTTATAACTCCTTGTGATTAACTCCAACATTGATGAAATTTTTATTGGGAGTACATCTAAATAATATCAGTATACTCTGTAAATTTCAGAATTTTTGGATAAAAGTACAATTTATGATAAATGTCTGAATATTCGGTGGTTTTGGCCATGTAAAAAAATAGTAAATGAATTTTAAAAATTCTGAGAAAAATATATGTTCAATATGGGACTATATTATGCTAAATTCCAAAAAAGAAATATTTGTGGAACTGATTTGGTATTTTTCATGACAAATATTCTAGTTGTGAGTAAATGAATTAAATATGTTATGTGAAGTAAGAAAATTGGAAAATATGATTTTATGGCTGAAGAATCATATATGAGGTATATGCAGATATTTTATGAGGGTTTTGGTTATTGGTGATGAAATCTTATGAGTTTGGCATTTTAGGATGATTAAATGCATTTATTAGTAAGTGTAAACAATTAAAATAAATTATTTATAAGTTTAAGAAATGATTAAAATATTGTGGTAGTATTAATAATATTAGAATATGAGATTATTAAGTGATTTATAACATTTTGATTAAGGTGTTATGAGATCATTGATTTATGAATCTTACTCTTGAGATTAAATCTATATGTTGAGTATATTGTTTTTATTATCATATATAACATTCTTATAACCCTAATGATGATATTTCTCTTTGACTTGAGTGTAAAGATGGGTAGATTATTATAAAACCCCGGATTTTATGAATAAAGAATTAATTTTCTCGAAATAATTTTTTTTATATTATGGTGTGAATTTGAGATAATGTTATAGTTGTGGGTAATATTTATAAATTTTTCAAAGTATGCAAGTTGTCATAGTATATTCGATTGGTTCAGAATATTCGTTTTAAGCAGAAATATTAGTATAACCAGACAATCATTGGTAGACTCCTATTAATCAATTATTGTCGGATTGAAAAAAGCGACAAAAATATTTTATTAAAAATAACGACGAAAGTTTTACTGGTTGATCTTTGTTGAACTACTCTTCAGTAGTAAAAGTACAAAGATGTCTGGCGTTGTTGCATAGTAGCACATACCAATATTGATTATTGATATTTATGTGAGAAGTCACTCGGTTTTGTTCAATCATTGCTACAATAGTTCTTTGCATAGTATCTCATATTATTTGATTCAATTATTGTTGATTTAGAAGTTTTGTTTTATTCATGTAATAAAATAGAAACATCTTTTATATAAAACATAATATTTATTAAAGTTATTCTATAAATAGAATATATTCTATTCTATTATGCATAGTGTTTTGCATAGTAAAATCTTTTTATATAAAACAAAATACTTTATTAAAGTTATTCTATAAATAGAATATATTATATTTTATTATGCATAGTATTTGCATAGTGCCCGCATAGTGTTTGCATAGTAAAAATATTTTTATATAAATAGAATATATTATATTTTATTTAAAAGATTTTTCTTTAAATATGGACCGTCAGATTAAAGTAAATCAATCTGGACCGTTCATGGATTAGTTACTATGCATTCTATTTTCCTATAAATAGAAGCTCATTCCTTCTTTATTTTCTTACGAATTCACTGAACTCTAGAGAGAGAAACTATATAGAGAGACTATAGAGAGATAGAAGAAAAGTTTTCTGCTACTTCACTACTCTTATATCAAGTATTATTTTACGGTAAGGGATATTATTCTTTTGTATTCAAGAAAAGAACTTTTGTTATTCCATTTCTTTATTGTTCATTGGAATAACTCAGATACGCTGAGCTACCCTATACTTGGTGACATTCTTCTATTATTACGTTTAATATCATATCTCATGCTATATAATGTGGGGACACGGTTCCATTTTTATTATTCCGTCTTTATTATTTTGTCTCGAATATCCTGTCATGCTATCGCTGCCACTGGTTCCATCATTTATTATTCCGCATTTATTATTACATTTGGAACATCCTCGATTGTGAATTTCAAAGAGACTGGTTCCGTTATTATTATTCTATTGGAATAACCGCTTACATGTAATCTTCGCATGCATGGTGATATCTTTTGTTATTCCATTCGGTATTATACTCAGTTGATTGAAATTTTGACTTCTATACTCCATGAAATTAGTGGAATATCCTTGATATTTGCGCTTCATCCAATATATTTCATGGAAATATTCTTCTGAGCATTCTTGAATTTTACTCTACAAAACAGTATCATGTTGACAAATTGGACGTTAATAATTCCTGGATAAATTAATTCTTGAACTTGTTTTATTGAATTTTTATATCATTGTCATCATCCTCATGTCTATATTATGTTGAAAGTCATCTGTGGCCTGTAGTGAATAGATGGACTTGGTATAATTATGACCAGGGATTATTCGGTATAATCATAACCGTAATGTTACAAATGATGTGAAAAAAAAGTCCTCATTGGCCCGTAGTGCATTGATGGACAGCTTTTGGTATGATTATGGCTATGGATTCTCTTTGGCCGTAGTGCAAAGATGAATTGTTTTATGGCATGATCAGGACCGTTGATGAAAACATGATTATCTTAAGCCGTAGTGCATGGATAATTCGTGGTCGTGATACTAAAGAATATCCTTGGCCGTAGTGTAGGGGTGATTCGATGATGTGGATTATTTATTGAGCTGAGTCTCAGCGATAAAAGTGATGAAAAACTTTTTAAATCATAAAAGATAGTAGATTATATTCTCTACTTGACTCTTTTAATGGATTGCTTGTTCCGCTGCAGTTAAACTTGATGTTTGTTATATTATATCAGTTTAACACTGTTTAAGGCTAATGATAATTTATTCTGCATTATCTTAGTCATAATATTTCTTACTAGGCTAGTTGAGCTCACCCTTTCTTCATTGTTCTCTTCAGGAAATGAGAATATAGTTGGGACGAGTCGAGGAACGGAGTGATGGTCCAGAGGATAACATTAGTAGTCCTCACTATTTTGTGAAATAGTGTGATAATAATTGTAATGAGGACTCCTTTTGAGTTTGTATAATCGCTAGTAGATAATATTTGTATTCAAACTCACAGTTTATGTTTTGTCGTATTGTACACGACAGTTGTATTAGTAAGTTGTACTTGAATTCTGTACCATGTAACTGGCATCCCAAGATGGGTGATGTATACCTAATTTTGGGGGCGTCACAATTATTGGTATGATCGTGACTATTGGTTCTCTTTGGCCAGTAGTTCAAAGTTGAATTGTTGACTGGTATGATCATGACCATTGAATTTATAATTGAATATCTTTAGCCTAAGTGCAAAGGTGAATTGATCAACATATATGGTTATAATTATGGTTTATATAGATTCTGAAATCATTATGTATTTCTTTGAGATATGAATATCTTTGGCATGTAGTGGAAAGATCAATTATTGATGAATATCTTTGGTTCGTAGTGTAAAGATGACCCGTTGTTGAATATCTTTGGCATGTAGTGCAAAGATAACTTGTTGTTGAATATCTTTGGCATGTAGTGCAAAGATGAACTGTTGATGAATATCTTTGGCCCGTGGTGCAAAGATGAATTTATTAGTATGATTATGCATAAGAACTGTGATTTGGTATAACCATGATCTTTGATGTTTCAGGTAAAGACATGTGATGAAAATTATCTTCGTCCTGGATGCGAAGAGGAATTTAGAATTACAATTATGATTATGAGTTATTCATATAATTGTGGAAAGGAACTATTGATTAATGTTACAGGGATAAAATATTGTTGGTGGACTTTTAATGTGGAGAAGATAATAGACTTTATAGTCTATTTGACTCTTCTAATGGATTTCTCGTTCCGCTGCAACTATGGTTGAAAAGTTTTATCATCTACCATATGTTCTAAATCTCTAATTTATTACTGATGAAGTCTATTGATAATGCAATTATCTTAGTCATAATATTCTTTACTGAGCTAGTTGTGCTCACCCTTTTGCTTCACAATTCCTTTAAGGTAATAAGAGTGTAGCTGGGTCGAGCGAGAATAAATAGGGGAATAGTGTGATGGTTCGGGTCTGTCAAAGTTTCTGAACACATTATAAAACGGCATGACATAAAATATATAATTGTATTGAGGACCTAAGATATGTGTGTCGTATATTATACGTCACTTAATAATTGATTTTGGTGAACAACAATAGGTTGAGGCGAACCCAACTTTGGAAGGGTGTTTTATCACTGTCATACAAGATGTCTAATGATATACAACCTCGCGTTATCCTAAGATAGGGTTGTGCAAATCAACTCGCTGAGTATATCTACGAGCACTACCTATATGATCTTGGAGTTTATTTGAAACATAATGTTCAATTGCAAACGGTGGAGATAGTTATATGTCAAGAGAAGACTCACCATTGAAAAGAAGATGATTGTAATCGTTTTTCTTTGGGGTCTATTGGGTCAACCAAGGATAATTTTGTCGGCATATGATATATATCATTCATGGTCTTCTATGTACGAAGGTTTCCTTGAGCACTTCCCAAAGATTTTAATTTCTAAAATAGTTCTAGATTGTACCTTTATGTAAGGTATCACTGTGAGGTGTTGTCCATAGTTGGGACATGAGTCATAGTTGGTATTAAAACTCACAGGATATATATTTGTTGTATTTTGCACAACAATTGTAGTAATAAAGTTGTAGTTGTTTTATGTACCATGTATTTGGAGACTCGAATAGGTTGGATGGATTGGACCTATTTTGGGGCGTCCACAGTTAGTATCGAGCTTAGGATATGATCTCTGGCGAGATCGGGAATAGAACTAGGAGGAGAGATGTGTAAATCCTTCGCTAGTGTGTCCTACCTAAGCTTATTTGTTGGTCAGTCATAATATAAGGATATTATGTGATATGTTAATTTGTTCAATTAACCCTTGTTTTGAAGCTGTATTCTAGAATGATATCTGAAATACAGGAGATGGGCAATGGAGAAATCATGATGACATGGAAGATGGAATCTGAAATGAAAGCAAGGTATTCTCAACTCTTTGAAATACCAGGTACGTAAATTTTGGGAAAGAAATTTCATACGGAGGGGAGATTGTAAGACCCCGAATTTTATGAAATAAAAGTATTCAATTTTTTTTAATTACTATTCATGAGTTACTATTCACGAATTACTATTCACGAGTACTATTCATGAAGCATGATAATTTTTTTCGTAAGAAGGCATTACTCAATAATTATTACAGTAATTACTATTCAATATTTTATTTTATTGATTCAATAATTGCTACGTTGATATTTTATATTATTGTTGTTTCAATAATTATCACGGCACAGTATTTCCCATTATCGGATCAATAATTCATATTATTTGAATAATATTATTAGATAACATTATTGGCAATGTCTAGAAAATTCTGTCTAAGGAGAGGTTTGGTCACCTAATTACGCGCCAGTAAGGAGAAATTCTTATTGGAAAGCCTCTTCTTTCCTGGGAACTGCCTGGTTGTCAGTATTGTGATTTTGTAATATTATTTGTGAATAATTAATTATTAATTTTTATGATGAGGAAAATATTTATTTTATGTGGATATAGATGGAGAAAATTTTTAAAGTGACAATTGTTGAAAATCGATATTTTATCTTTTCTGATAAAATAATATTGTATTATATTATTATAATATAATAATGATGATATTTTTATAATGAATGTGGGATATATGAGTATATGAGGAGAAAGAGTATTTTTGTTGAAAAAGTTGTTTAAAACATGTTAAAGAGTATATGGGCCCATTTCTTGACTGAAATTTGATTATAGCTTGTAAAATCGTCCGTTTGTGGATTTCGATCAATTTCTGTTTGGAATTTTGAAAACCTTTCTTCTGCAAAGTTGTAGATAATGAAATTTCCTATGAAAAAGACATGTGGTTCGAATTTTTCTGACAAAAGGGCTATTTATTTTGAATTATTGAAGTTTCGAGGTTCCAGAATAATTGATTTTTGGAAGTTTAAAATATTTATAGTTAGAAAAACGTTTTTGATATGTTTGGTGAGCCCCATTGGTTGTTGAAATGGCTGAATTCAGTTATTGATGGTGGGCGTAAGAATTTATAATATATATATTATTATTATATTAAATTTTCTGCTTTGGTGTTCTAAGCAATTTCCTATAAATAGGTGCTTAGGTTAGATTTAAAATCACACCAGAAACTGAAGTTTTCTCCCTACTTCTCTCTCTATATTATCGAGTGTATTCTTTTGAGTATTTTGATATCTTGAGTATTGCTATACGGTGCAACTTCGTTCAACGTTATTCAAGTCAGAAGTACTGCTCTTTTGAGGTAAGGGATAGTAAGGGATATTATCGTTAGTATGTAAGGGTTATTATGTTTTTCAATTTCGAAATTTTTCTGAACTTCAAAAATTCTGGAAAAATTTAAAATGATATTTTGATGAGTTTTGTAGATTGTGTCCAAAAATGGCGATTTTTGGATGTATAGATTAGGAGTTATGGATTTTATGAGAAAAGACTATTTTAAAAGTAACCGCTTATAACTCCTTGTGATTAACTCCAAAATTGATGAAATTTTTATTGGGAGTACATCTAAATAATATCAGTATACTCTATAAATTTCGGAAATTTTGGATAAAAGTACAATTTATGATAAATGTCTGAATATTCGGTGGTTTTGGCCATGTAAAAAAATAGTAAATGAATTTTAAAAATTCTGAGAAAAATATATGTTCAATATGGGACTATATTATGCTAAATTTCAAAAAAGAAATTTTTGTGGAACTGATTTGGTATTTTTCATGAAAAATGTTCTAGTTATGAGTAAATGAATTAAATATGTTATGTGAAGTAAGAAAATTGGATAATATGATTTTATGGCTGGAGAATCATATATAAGGTATATGCAGATATTTTATGAGGGTTTTGGTTATTGGTGATGAAATCTTATGAGTTTGACATTTTAGAATGATTAAATGCATTTATTAGTAAGTGTAAACAATTAAAATAAATTATGTATAAGTTTAAGAAATGATTAAAATATTGTGGTAGTATTAATAATATTATAATATGAGATTATTAAGTGATTTATAACATTTTGATTAAGTTGTTATGAGATCATTGATTTATGAATCTTACTCTTGAGATTAAATCTATATGTTGATTATATTGTTTTTATTATCATATATAACATTCTTATAACCCTAATGATGATATTTCTCTTTGACTTGAGTGTAAAGATGGGTAGATTATTGGTATGATCGTGACTATAGGTTCTCTTTGGCAAGTAGTGCAAAGTTGAATTGTTGACGGGTATGATCATGACCATTGAATTTATAATTGAATATCTTTAGCCTAAGTGCAAAGGTGAATTGATCAACATATATGGTTATAATTATGGTTTATATAAATTCTAAAATCATTATGTATTTCTTTGAGATATGAATATCTTTGGCATGTAGTGCAAAGATCAATTATTGATGATTATCTTTGGTTCGTAGTGTAAAGATGACCCGTTGTTGAATATCTTTGGCATGTAGTGCAAAGATAACTTATTGTTGAATATCTTTGGCATGTAGTGCAAAGATGAACTGTTGATGAATATCTTTGGCCCGTGGTGCAAAGATGAATTTATTAGTATGATTATGAACAAGAACTGTGATTTGGTATAACCATGATCTTTGATGTTTCAGGTAAAGACATGTGATGAAAATTATCTTAAATCACGGATGCGAAGAGAATTTAGAATTACAATTATGATTATGAGTTATTCATATAATTGTGGAAAGGAACTGTTAATTAATGTTACAGGGATAAAACATTGTTGGTGGACTTTTAATGTGGAGAAGATAATAGACTTTATGGTCTATTTGACTCTTCTAATGGATTGCTCGTTACGCTGCAACTATGGTTGAAAAGTTTTATCATCTACCATATGTTCTAAATCTCTGATTTATTACTGATGAAGTCTATTGATAATGTAATTATCTTACTCATAATATTCTTTACTGAGCTAGTTGTGCTCACCCTTTTGCTTCACAATTCCTTTCAGGTAATAAGAGTGTAGCTGGGTCGAGTGAGAATAATAGGGGAATAGTGTGATGGTTCGGGTCTGTCAAAGTTTTTGAACACATTATAAAACAGCATGACATACAATATATAATTGTATTGAGGACCTAAGATGTGTGTGTCGTATATTATACGTCACTTAATAATTGATTTTGGTGAACAACAATAGGGTGAGGCAAACCCAACTTTGGAAAGGTGTTTTATCACTGTCATACAAGATGTCTAATGACATACAACCTCGCGTTATCATAAGATAGGGTTGTGCAAATCAACTCGCTGAGTATATCTACGAGCACTACCTATATAATCTTGGGGTTTATTTGAAACATAATGTTCAATTGCAGACGGTGGAGATAGTTATATGTCAAGAGAAGACTCACCATTGGAAAGAAGATGATTGTAATCTTCTCATTTTTCTTTGGGGTCTATTGGGTCAACCAAGGATAATTCTGTGGGCATATGATATCTATCATTCATGGCCTCCTATGTACGAAGGTTTCCTTGAGCACTTCCCAAAGATTTTAATTTCTAAAACAGTTCTAGATTGTACCTTTATGTAAGGTATCACTGTGAGGTGATGTCCATAGTTGGGACATGAGTCATAGTTGGCATTAAAACTCACAGTATATATGTTGTTGTATTTTGCACAACAATTGTAGTAATAAAGTTGTAGTTGTTTTCTGTACCATGTATTTGGCGACTCAGAATAGGTTGGATGGATTGGACCTATTTTGGGGGCGTCACGACAATCATCGTTTAGGGTGTATCTATTTGTATGTTCATCATGGACAATGATGCGTATGCCTGACATCATCCTGACGATGTCTTGTTTAATTCTTCATTCTTCTTCTTCCACTTTAGAAGCTAGAACATAGCCATTACGTTGGCTGGCACCTATACCAGAGGTTGTGCGGACTCAGGATTTGCAAGTGGAGATAATCGTCGTGTAGTTGATGCTGGAGGAATTTGCTTATACTTATGTGGATTCCTATGACTGGAACTGGCAGAATAGCCTAGTCCGGCTGTCCCAGTTTGACTGGTCATTTGAATCGGGCGCTTAATTCCCTAATGATTTTTACCCAGCCCTTGTCTAGGCTGGTGACCCAATGACATCATTTCTTGAGTAGTTGTCATCACTTCGGCAGAAATCTTGGGTACGGGAAATGGCATCCCAATGGAATGGTATTAAGTGTTGCTCATTTCCAAGGCATGAAAACTGACCATCTCAACATCCGAATTAACATTGATGAGTGGTATGTCACCATGTTTAGGACATTCTGGTTCAGCATTGACTGTGACTAGGCTATTGTTGATAATGTATTTAAGTTACTGATGAAGAGTGGAGGGGATGGCCCCGGCCATATGAATCCACGGTCTTCCCAAGACCAGGTTGTATTCTGAATCTATCTTGAGCATGCGAAAAGATACATAGAATGTATGGGGACCAATCTCGATTGCCAGCTCAATCTCTCCGACTGAATTCCGGTGGGATCCATCAAAAGCTTTAATAATTGTATGGCTGCTTCGGATCCATTTGAGATTGACATTCATCTTCACCAACGTAGCATAAGGACAGATATTCAGAGACGAACCTCTATCTATCAAGACTCCAGCTAGCATGTATCTGGAGGACAAAACAGCAATGTGCAATGACCGGTCCCTTCGGGCAGTATGTCATCATTAGTGAAAGATATCACATTGTTGTTAAAAATGTGATCAACCAAATGTTGAAATTTTTCCACATCCACTAATTTCGGCAAGTAGGCTTCTTCCAAAACCTTCAGTAAGATCTTCATGTGATCCTTGGAAGATAAAACCAAGTTCAGTATTGAAATTTGATGTGGAGCTTCTCTTAAGCTTAAAACCACCTTAGCTTCATTATGACCCATAGTACGGAGGAATTTTTTAATTTTCTCCATGGGAATTTTCCCCTTTGATTTGATGGCAGGCTTCATCACCCGTTGGGGAAGATACAGTGGATTTTCCTTTAACACTGCAGCAGTTGTATAAGAGGTGAATTAGCTTCTCCATAATTCCATGGAACTTTCTGTAAGCTGGTAACATGATATTGTGGTTTGAATGGTAAGTTGATTGGCTCTAGAGCAGCCACTTTCAAAGGATTGTCAATTCCTCAGCGGATATAACTGATACAAGTCCCTTCCATATAGTAGGATAGGTATTCTCACTCTCAAATAGCACAGTATCGTCATCTGCCAGTTGCAGGACACCGTTGTCAATTAGATTCTGAATAAGGTGGCGGAGTGCCAAGCATTCTTTCGTGCTGTGACCGCGAGAATGGGAGTGATACTGACATACTCCATCAGAATTAAACCATTCTGAACGGGGATTAATTGGAGGTAGAAGGAACGTGATCCTTCCTTCATTGATCAACATCTGAAGTATCTCCTCCATAGGTTGGCCCAGGTATGTAAATTCCCTTTAGATAGGCATATTTTGATTGCCTTTTTGACCTTGTAGTATCGAGGAAACATCCTCCTCTTTCTTTTTATGGACCCTCTGGGGGTTGTTTCCATAAGTTTCGGACTGGATGTATTCAGCAACAGCTTTAAGGGCAGCTAGGACTTGAATCTTTCCTGACTTTAATCCCATCTCAGCCATCTCCCCGTGTTTAAGCATTTCAGAAAATGGTTTACCAATGCCAGCTAAGAATCTCTCATAGAAAGGAGCTTCTTGTATGTCTATAAAGGTCATGACCATTTTTGACTCTGTCATAGAAGGAATAACTTGAGCAGCAAGGCACCTCCACCTTTGAGCATACTCTCTGAAAGACTTATTGGACTGTTTCTTGACCTTGGTAATCTGGTACCGGTCAGGAGCCATCTGAGACTGGAAGCTGTATTGAGTGAGGAAGGCGTGAGCTAGCTCTTCCCAACTATGGATCTTTGAGTTGTCTAATATGGTATACCACGAACGGACTTCTCCAGTTAGACTCTTTTGGAACAGTTGCATTCTGAGCTTCTCGTCCTCTGCATAAGATCTAAGTTCTCCAATAAACACCTTCAAATGTGTGTAAGGATCTCCTAACCCATCGTACTTTTTGAAATCAGGAGTTTTGAACTTCTCTGGATAATGAATACCAGGGAATATACAAAGGTCAGCATATGAGACACTCTTGTGTGCTCCAATTCCTTTGATAGAACGAAGGGTTTCTTCCATTTGAAGGACCTTTTTCCTGATGTCACTGGTGTCTAGATCTCATTTGAGATGGGTGTTTTCAGGGTTTTTGTCCTTTATAAGCAATTGTAGTTCCGTATTTGTTTTATCCGAACCTTGGATTCCTCCCTATGTAGAGGATTCTGTATGTGGGGGCATTTTTTAGCCCTGAGTAGATTGATGTAGTTCTTTAAGAAGATCAGCCAAATCTGTAATCTGTTTACTTAATTCGTCAAATTCTTCGCGAGAATCTTGATTAGACTGGTCAGATGAAGACATGATTGGTTATAGGCTCGTGGCCTTTTTGGACTTTGAACGGGTAGTAGGTCCGATTGTTTCCCTGCGAAAGACTTGCATAGTTTAGTCTTAGGGAATGTATAAATGTTTACATGCTATGTGATGTATCCGTTTTAGGAATATTATCCTGCAAAACGGATGTTAGATGTTTGCAACACAGGATAGCATGTGAATTTAAATATGCATGTACACATATTTCTTCATATTTCTCATTACATGGAGATGGAATGAAATTACAAGTAATTGATTTTACGAGTAATTTGAAATGAGAAAGCATGAAGAGACTTTCCTCCGCGTTTGGTTTATCAAAGGCTAACCTATCTTAGGTAACTCTCGCGGCTTTTTGGCATGAAAGTTCCCAAATCATCGCAATTTACTCAACGGGAAGTTAATCCGGTCTTCCAACTGGAGCGAATTTGGGTGGTGTCTTTCCTGAGCCTCGTTGGAATTAGTCTTCCTACGAGTCCAGTAATCAAACACCGACAGGATAACCTCTTGGTGGAGGAACCACACAATATACATTCACATACAACGTGTCTCACCGTTTATGGAAATGATGACATGTGCAAAGCACTAATATCACAGATAGATATATTGCAGTGCAGTAAAAATATGCATTCGTACACATTCATCCAATGTAAATGCAACATCCACACATAAGCATATAACAGTTTTGAAAAGCTTGTAATAGCTTCTTAAGTCCTCTTCTTCGGGTGTCCCAATGAGAAGCCGCCACTGTCGACGTCCGGGATTTTTATTTGTCCCTTTCTGTTCTTGTTTTTTGGTGTTCTCATGTTAGGTGAGATTTGTTTGAAAAAACAAGTTGTGAAAAGGTCCGACATTTATATGTCGACGATTTGACTGTAAGAGTCGTTAGTTGGCTTTTTATATGGTTGTACCAACACAACCGAGAAAAGGTTTGCACATTGACCCAATGATGTAACACTGCTAAACGGGTCTGTGAAACCGAGATTCATTAAGGTCCGTGGACTTGCTAATGCGGAGGGTAGGTGTTAGGCACCCCCTGACATCCGTGTTACCACGGTGACCGCCACTTTTCAAGAAACTGTTATATGAATGTGTGTGTGTGTCAATGTGTTGTTATTTGGAAGTAGTGTGAGGCCTCGTTCGCACCTATATACACAAGATTTGAATTTGTGTAAAAATTCAGTTTTAAACAAGATATGGCAGTGATGTTTTAAAAAATAGGTTTTTCAAACCCTTGTGCTCAGTAGTAATTGAGACATTTTACACTTTCATTTTATTAAATGTTCGGCTGGATGGCTTTTATTTTCGAGATGCGAAGCATCTTCGAGAAAATAATGTACAAAGCAGTGCCGAACTCCTCATGGGCATGAAAACCATCTGAGGAAATCCAAACACCGTGAATAAATTTACAAGCTACTTACAGCTGAAAATGTCCATCACAGGAACCGAATCTAGATTCAGTAGACTAAATATGTGATCACATAATTCCTAGGCACACATGATGATCATAATTTATATGAAAGCGTATATATATATATATATATATATATATATATATATATATATATATATATATATATAGACATGATCAACCACCACGAAACACCTCCATGGGGGTTCTAAAATATAAATAAAATCAGTAAAAGCAATCAATCACCACAAGTAAACTCCAGACGAGACGAAATATAAAGAAAGTCAGTAAAAGCGATCAACCGCCACAAGTAAACTCCGAGGCGAGATTTAAATGTAGATATATATATATATATATATATATATATATATATATATATATATATATATATATATATATAAGCGAAAGCATACTTGGATGTAAAATCAGTGCTCATCGAATGTGGTTCGATAATAATTTATATATAAGTATATATATATATATATATATATATATATATATATATATATATATATATATATATATATATATATATAAAAAAAGCAAGTAAACGCTCAGGGCGTAAGTTCAGGCTCATCGAACAGAGTTCGACACACAATTCATATATATGAACTACAAGGATTATCTTGCGGAACAAAAGCAAAAGAAGCTTGGAGAAGCTTCGAATCCTAATCAAGGTTTGTTTATGATTAAAATTAATTTTTCTGAAAGTCAATCTTCTACTTGGGGATTGGATACCGACTGTGGTTCTCAAATATGTAATAATATGCAGGGACTGGTCAAAAGTAGAAAGCTGAGAAAGGATGAGGTCGTCCTACGAGTGGGAAATGGAGGAAAGGTTGCTGCATTAGCTGTAGGGACTTATTGTTTAGCACTGCCTACGGGCAAATCCATTAGTTTAAATAATTGTTATTTCATTCCGTCACTTATTAGAAACATTATTTCAATATCTGTATTGGATATGGATGGTTTTGACATTATAATAAAGAACAATAGTTGTTCTATTTATAAGAATAATGTTTTATATGGTGTTGGTAATTTACAAAATGGACTTTACATTCTTGACTTGCATGAAAATATACTTCAAATTGAACAAACTAAGAAAAGGAAAAGAGATTATGTTAATTATACCTATATGTGGCACTGTAGACTTGGTCATATTAATGAAACAAGATTATCTAAGTTGTATAAAGATGTGCTCCTAGAGCTATCGGATTATGAATCATATCTAATTTATGAATCTTGTCTCATGGGAAAAATGACTAAATCTCCTTTTAGTGGAAAAGGAGAAAGAGTTATAGAGTTGTTAGCGTTGGTACACACAGATGTATGTGGACCTATGACAACAAATGCACGAGGAGGGTATTCTTATTTTATTACATTCACTGACGATCACTCAAGATTTGGATATGTGTATTTAATGAAATACAAATCTGAATCATTTGAAAATTTCAAAGAGTTCAGAAGTGAAGTAGAGAAACAAATGGGCAAAAGTATTAAAATTCTTTGATCAGATCAAGGTGGTGAATACTTAAGCAGTGAGTTTCTCAATTGTCTCAAAGAAAATGGTATAATCTCACAATGGACTTCACCAGGGATGCCACAGCTAAATGGTGTATCTGAAAGGAGAAATCGAACACTGTTGGACATGGTTCGTTCCATAATGAGTTTTACCGATCTTCTAGTGTCATTCTAGGGATATGCCCTAGAAGCAGCTACATATCTACTAAATAAGCTTCCCTCGAAATCCTTCCCTAAGACTCCATATGAGATGTGGACAGGGGGGAAGCCTAGTCTTAAGCATGTTAAGATTTGGGGATGTCCAACTTATGTGAAAAGGTTTCAGAATGATAAGCTTGGGACAAGATCTGATAAGTGTACTTTTCTGGGATATCCTAAAGAAAGTTTAGGATATTATTTCTACAATCCTACTGAACAAAAGGTCTTTGTTGCCAAACATGTTGCCTTCTTGGGAAAGGAGTTTATCCTTGAAGGGGTCAGTGGGAGAAAAATAGATCTTGAAGAAGTTCAAGAACCAAAAACCACTACAGATCAAATAGATGAACCTGTCCAAGTAGAGATTCCTTCTGTACCACACCCTATTCGTAAATTTGGAAGAGTACCAAAGATACCTGAAAGGTATGGACTTGTCATAGAGGATGACGATGAGGTACGCATCATAGATGATGATGATGATCCATTGAATTACGAACATGCTATGAGTAGTAAAGACTAAGAGAAGTGGCAAGAAGCCATGAAATCCGAGATGGACTCCATGTATGAGAACCAAGTATTGACTTTGGTTTCACCACCTGAAGGAATTAAGACTATTGGGTGTAAATGGGTCTTTAAAAGAAAGACTGGAGTAGACGGCAAGGTAGAGACCTATAAGGCCCGACTAGTCGCAAAAGGTTTCAAACAAAGACAAGGAGTTGACTGTGACAAAACCTTATCACCAGTAGCAATGCTAAAGTCCATTCGGATTTTGCTTGCGATTGCAGCTTACCATGACTACGAAATCTGGCAGATGGACGTGAAACGGCCTTCCTCAATGGGAAACTTGAGGAGGATGTGTATATGACACACACAGAGGGATTTGTTTCAAAGGTTGGAACAAATCAAGTTCGTAAATTACAACGATCCATTTATGGATTGAAGCAAGCTTCTCGTAGGTGGAACATCCGTTTTGATGAGACAATCAAAGAGTTTGATTTTATCAAAAATGAGGATGAACCATGTGTGTACAAGAAAGTTAGTGGGAGCGCTGTTTCATTCCTCGTATTATATGTGTCGACGTCGAGATTTTTAATTGTCCCTTTCCGTTACTTGTTCTTTGGTGTTCTCATTTTAAGTGAGATTTGTTTGAAAAAAAATAAGTGAAAAAGGTCCGACATGTATAATGTCGACGATGGGACTGTTAAGAGTCGCCAGTTGGTTTTTTAAATGGTTGTACCAACAAAACCGAGAAAACGTTTGCACATTGACCCAGTGATGTGACACTACTAAACGGGTCGGTGAAACCGAGATTCATTAGGGTCCGGGGACTTGGTTATGCGGGGGGAAGGTGTTAGGAACCCCCCGACATCTGTGTTACCACGGTGACCGCCTCTTTTTAAGAAACTATTATCTGAATGTGTGTGTGTGTGGGTCAATGTGTTGTTATTTGGAAGTAGTGTGAGGCCTCGTTCGCACCTATATACACAGGGTTTGAATTTATGTAAAAATTCAATTTTTAGCAAGATATGGCAGTGATGTTTTATAAAAGAGGTTTTTCAAACCCTGATGCTTAATAGTAATTAAGACCTTTTACACTCCCATTTTATTAAGTGTTCGGCTTGATTGATTTTATTTGACAAATGCGAAACATCCGTACGAAAATAATGTACAAAAATAATGCCAACTTCCTCATGGGTATGGAAACCATCTGAAAAAATTAAGACATCGTAAAATAATTTACAAGCTACTTACAGCTGAAAATGTCCATCACGGGAACCGAATCTAGATCCAATGGGATGAATCTGTGATAACATGATTCCTAGGCGCACATGATACCGCAATTTGTATGAAAGCAGTAAGCAGGTATATATATATAAAAGATGTAAATATATATATACAGACATGATCACCAACCACGAAGTACCTCCATGGGGGGATCAGAAATGTAAATAAAGTTGTAAAAGCTATCAACCGCCACGGAGGAAACTCCAGGCAGGATGAAAACGTAAATAAAGCTGTAAATACGGTCTACCGCCATGAAGGAAACTCCAGGTGGGACAAAACGTAAAGAAAGCTGTACAAAGTGATCAACTGCCACGAAGGAAACTTCGAGCGGATTTAAACATAAAGAAAGGCATAAGCGATCAACCACCACGTAAGTAAACTCTGTGTGGGACGAAATATATATATATATATATATATATATATATATATATATAAGCGATAAATGCACCGGATGTAAAATCCAGGCTCATCAAACAGAGTTCGACAACAGTTTATATATATAAGTATATATATATAAAAGCGATAAACGCACCAGCCCAAAGTCTAGGCTCATCGAACAAAGTTCGACACATAGTTAATATATATAAGTATATATATATTAAAGCAGTAAACGCACCAGACCGAAGTCTAGGCTCATCGAACAAAGTTCGACACACAGTTCATATATATATAAATATATATATATATATAGAAAAGCAAATAAACACTCCAGACCGAAGTCTAGGCTCAATCGAGGCATAACTCAATAATGTTAGTCAATATATATAAATATATATAATATATATATATATACAAACTGAAACAAAACCACGGACAAAAGTCCAGGAAAATGCGCGCAACACGACTCTCAACGTGAAGAAAGGTGTGCAGAGATGAAGAGAAAGACTTTAAAATGTGTGAGAAGGCTTACAGTTGACTACCAAAGAAGACTTCTATATCTTTAGAGTGGGTAAACACTGGCTTTTGTAGGTACAAAAGGGCTATATATGAGCTCACAGGTGTTTAAAATGAAAAAGTACACTACATTGGGTGAGTGCAGAGCAAATTGGGCAGGGCTTCCTGGCCATTTTCTCTTGCAAAATGGGCAGCCCAAGGCCTCTATTTATAGACAATTTAGCCGCAGGTGTACCAGAGGCAACCCGTGTGGGCCCGGGTTTTTTGGGTCGGGTTGTCTCGAAGTACGTGCACTCAGGCACTGTAATGTTCACTCAAACTTTCAGAAGTGCAATCTGGGCATCCATAGGTATACAGGACCTATTTTGGACCGCCGTTATCGAGAGTTGTATGATGGCATGGGATTAGAGTTTGTACGAAGTCATTGAAGATGGGACGATGCCCTCCAGTCTTCAAGCTTCAACTTTCATTCGTTACCCCGCACAATAGTCACTCGGGATTAGTTAGTCTTGTGGGACATCGTTGCGTAGAGTTGTTGAGACGACGTGGCGTGGAATTGCGTTGGCGAGATGATGATGTTTCCCCTTACCGGTGTTATCGCCGGATTGGGCTGATAAAGTAGACGTTGCACAGAGCTTCAATGAGATTAGACTGCTGCATTTGTCGAAGGTCCTCATTGTCATCTTTGAGGTTTGCCTGTCTTCCCGATGTTATCGCCAGGTTGGTACAGTATATCTCATTGTGAGTGTCGAGATTAAAGTTGGCCGCATTTGAAACAAGCATTTCCAGGGTTATCGCTGAAATTGCATTCCTTGGGGTTATCACCAAGGTTGGTGGCTATTCGCATGGTTGGGACTGAGACTGGATACCTCGGGGTTATCTCCGAGATTAACCAGTCTTTTCTAGTGTGTGTTCCGGTATTGGATCTGCATGCCTCGGGGTTATATCCGAGATTGGAATTATTACTCCCAGAGTGGGCTCCGGGGTTGATGCTGAGCTTCCGATAGTATCCGGTATGGATATGGATTGTCTTTCAGGGTTCCCTCTTAAAAGATGAATTTGTCCTCCTATAATGTTAGTGACAGGTAATCTGAAAATTTCGAGTGTCTACAGATGCCCCTCTTTATCATACTCATGCATGGCGATGCATGGGTAGGATAAAGAATCCTAGACACTTGAAATGCAACAAGACAAACATTGTACTATGGGTAGCAACATGATGCAACTGTATGATGAATGTATACGGGGTTGTAGCCCAACATGTTGGGGATGATTGCTGGCTCCCTGTGGTTTCAACTGGGGATTAGCAATGATGACCAGATTTGATGTGTAATCTGAATCTGTTAGGATGTTGATATTGGAGTTATCAAAAATCCCTGTGTCTCTGATTATGACTTGATCCTGAAGATGTATCTCTTATGTGTAAGAGATCTATGGGGATAAACCTGGGTCTGTTTGAGGATGTGTATAACATATTCCATCATATATCCTCTTTGATAACATTGACCTTTCCTGGTTAGTATCGCCAGAATATGTCAAGATTCTGTTGGATTTACTGCCAACAGAAAATGTTGTCAGGGACGTCTGACCTTCGTTGACGTGTACTTCACTGACAGTGAATCAACGGCTAAAACATCCTGTGGGATATACTGTCAAGGCTGCTTGACCTTCGCTGACGTGTGAATCAACGGCTGATACTCTATGGGTAGATTGTCAAGGTTGCTTGACCTCCTCTGTCTTGTAGATCAACGGAGCATTGGGTTGTGACCCCCGCTGGGGATCCGCTAGGGAAATATGAGCAATCGAGCATGAAATCCTCGAATAGCTCTAGAGCTCTGATAGGTTTAATCGCTATCGGCTGAGATAACATCAAGGTTGCTTGACCTTCGTTGATATGTGTGTCAACGGCTTAAATGTACGCTGTAATCCCCTGCTGGGGACATACGTTGTAACCCCCGTCGGGGATCCATTTAAGGTAACGACCCGGAGTTGGCGGCATCGAACTTGTACAAGGTATTGCCGGATGTGATTTGTGACAGCTGAGATCATTGGCAGGGTATACCTCGTGTTCGGGTGACTACCAATGAGTGATGTATAGACTCAAAGTTTCATCTGAGAAGACTAGGATTGTATGCTGTTTTGCTCAATCGTGTGGCGTTTTTATTCCCGATTTGACTTTTCTAGTTCGCAAGAACTCCTTTACAACTCGAACTGGACCGAGCCGGAGGGGTGGAACCCACATAGGGGTGCCGCAGGTGCACCTGCTACAGCCACAGGTGGGCCTGCGGCCAATCGTGGATGATAAATTCCAGCAGATTGGTCTCACAAGTCATTTTCAGTTTGTTACGCGAAGAGAAATACGTGAGCCTCCTTGGATCTCTTTGAGTTCGCTATTTTCGCACGCAAATTTTGTCACCGCATACAGTGTTCTACACTATCCTGGTAACGTATGCATGTATTTTTTCCAGTTTTTATCCGTTGGATTTTGAGTTATAGCATGAAATGCATCTAAACACATAGTAGTGATTATGTATGTACAAATGACTTGATAAAAAATATTCAACATAGTAAATGTTAGTATTAAACCATGCTGAACATAATGATGTGAAAAAATTTGACTTTTGAGACAGTCAAATTGGCACCTTTTTCTGCTATTTTTTGTCCTATTTGAGGTCCAATAAGCAAAGGTAGAAAGGAAAAGTACTCCTGATATTGAGGTTAACATTATGCATGTATGATTTTGATTTTTAATGCATATATTATGTATATGACTTTGGGGCAGGTGTGCTACTGAATGGCCACCTAGACATGCCTATGTGCATGTGGATAGTCCTATTTTCAAAGGGGACTATAGCAAAAAATTTCAAAATATAGGCATTGGGTAGTCATGCATTTTAACTCTATTGTATGTTAAAGTAAATGCATGCATTCATATAGTCATAAAATGCATTCTAGAAAGCTCCAGGTAAGGAAATACCACACCCTTTCTGAGGTGATTTGGAGACTTGTTGTCCAGATATTATGGATCCGGATCAGCCGAGTAGTTCCCATAGGACTACTTTTGGTATACGGTGAAGGGCTTCTGAAGTGCCTCGTCCCCATTCTGTTAGACAGCCTCGTCGGTTGGTGGAGGCCATGATTCGTCATGTCCGGGTAGACGTGCCAGACGTTGAGGACAAGGAGGCGGATTTTCCGATTGAGGATCCCGCTCCTGCTGCACATGTTCATCGTAGGGAGCTACCTTGTATTCAGGTGGAAAACCTAGAGTTGCTGGGTGATTTGAGCAGACATCCATCAATGTACTTGCATGCTAACGAGGTATGGCGTTAGACTTTGATCTTCCTTCTTTCCTATTGATGAGGATTAAAGGGTTCTGATGTTGATCTGCATTTCATGCAGGTTCCCGGCTTCACACAGCCTCGAGGGAATTGGTTTAGTATACACTCCATGTATCAGGCTCTTCATCCTGATTACAAAGCCGTAGTGCATGACTGGGGATTTGGGGCATTCTTCTCCATCCTTCCTCGTCGTTGTCCCTGGGGTTATCTCAGGGCATTGTCTGAGCGATGGTTTCATCAGACTCAGTCACTCTATCTACTGGATTGCAAGGTGATGATGACACCGATGGATTGGCGATTTATCACAGGTATGGAGTTTGGAGGAGAGCCAGTTCCTTGCATGGCGAATATTACCCCTACTGCCGTCAGATCCTTTTTAGGAGTTTCGGCGGAGGCGCTCAAAAGCAGGACTGTCCATTCAGGTCCTTTGAGCGTAGATGCTATGAGTGGGCTTTTGAGTGAGCCTATGCCTGATGATGTCAGAATCAGGGATCGCGTTCTGCGATGATTGTTCCTGATGATCATTAGAGGCTGCTTCATAGCAGATAACTCTTCTACGGTTTCTTTTTAATTGATCAGCGTCATGCGTGATGTGGACCGTATTGGAGAGTATGATTGGGGCTCCTACACCTTTGCCTATTTCCTCCGGGGCATGGGGATGCACTCACAGGGTTTAACCGAGGCTTGGCTAGGCTTTTACCCGTTTCTGCTGGTGAGTATTTCTCTTGTCTTTTCCCATTTATAGGTTAAGAGTGTTTACTGATAACAGATGTTTTGCCATTGTGTTGGCAGTTTTTGGCCTATGAGAGGCTCCCATGCTTGCGTCATTTGAGTGTGTTAGGTTTAGATACCTATCCACGAGGACGACGATGGCATCATTCTATTTTGCCAGAGGTCCCTGTAGCTGAGGGCTTCACTCACTGCCGTATTCAGCTGGAGTTGCTGACAGCTGATACCATCACATGGATTCCCTATCCAGGGGAACACTTGACCATCGGCTTTGAGGATGGATACTCGACTGGAGTCGAGTACTTGATTTCCACCAGGAGAGTTCTTTTCTTCAAAGACGGAGGCTGGGAGCTCTATTTAGGAGAGCGTGCTATTAGGAGTACCACAGGGGAGATTCGTATGCCGATCTTGCCTCCCCGCCAGCGCGCCATTGGCATGTATCGCAAAGAATCTGGCCACCGATATCCCATTGTTGGGGGTTGACGGTTTTTGCATTGTCGAGAGGTCCATGTACCTGTGAGACATTCCAATGTGGTGGTCCCCTCGCACTATTGGAGCCCAGTCCCGCGCCACATAGTTTATGGGGGATATGGTTCCAGGATCCTTGATGATGACGGATTGGATAGCTTGTGTCCGAGATCCGACTCATATGACCCAGATTGATAGTTTGACCTGGCAGTTGGACCAGACACATATATTTATCTAGCATTTGGGCAGAGATCCAGCAGAGGCGGATTCATTTGTTCCTTAAAGCTCAGGCGCTGGTCCCTCAGATGACCCATTTGGCTTTGCCGGCGCAGATCCTCCTCTATATAAGCCTGACATCCCTGTTGATAGAGATCCATTGACTCAGGAGGAGTTACATCAGGTGGACAGGATTGACGATGTGGACATCGACACCTTGGTCTTCTTCTGATGTGTATTCTCATTATATCTTTTGATAGGGCTCTGTTAGATATTGTGTGACGCCCCCAAATTCGGGTATCTTCCAACCCGACAGATGGTGCTCCACTGTACTAACATCCATACAATCATTCCATTGAAATATAACAAAATGAAAGTAATTACTATCTTCTTATTACAATCAAAGTATAATCCTTCCCAGGTTCATAAACCGATTACATTGTTCATTATTCATAATGTATAATACATACAAACTTACTAAACTATTACACAATGCCTAAGCATCCATCTTAGCTTTGCCCTTATCATTCTTGGCATTCACAGTACGTTCATCTTTAACTGCAGTTATATAATTCACGCAAGAAGTGAGCATGATAGCTCAGCAAGTTTAATCAAGGATAACAGGAATACCACATTCATGAATTATACAACAATTCCAACATAACTGAACAATAGTTATGAAGTATTTTGAATCAATAATACTTTAATGAGCCATAACATCAATTCCCAAAGTATAGAATAGATTAGGAATTACGAACCTACGATAGACCATGAACATTAAATTTCGGTTTTTCAACTTGAAAAGGAGTCCACAGCACTAAGGCCATTCATTTGTATAACTTACGAGCACTTCTAGGTGATCAGCCTATAGTACTCTATGTTGATCAACACTATATTCATTAAACGTATTTACGTTTAATATTTTTGGCAAACTCATGCCCATCGAATAATCGATGAAAAATACTTTTGTTTGTTCATGAAAAAACCTTACCTTCACATCCGTACCAATTACTTGGCATAGGATAAGCGTTAACATTTTATATAGAATGATATGAATAATAATCAATCTATATCTTACGAATAGTCTAGCCGAGTTAAAATCTGGCATCGACCCTTTCTTTAAAACAAGTTTTGCAATTTAGTTCAACGAATCAAATAAAACTTGGCTAATATGGAAGTTAGATGTCGTTAAGAAAACTTGCCTTTCAAATATCTTCAAATAACTTACTCGACCGACCACGACCTTTACAGAATCTACATGATATGTTCACATAGCACACTGTAATTAGCTATCAAATAACTATTCACATTGTTCCTACAAGCTTCTTCCTCTTCTATGTCTGTGTTAACTTAATATCTTTATTAAAGTCAACACGACTTATTACCTTTCGTCCCGGTGTATCACTCTATTGACGTTTGTTAACCGGACTCAAACATCGTTGATAAAGTACCAACTTTGTTCATTTTACATATCTTGTTTTTATGCATTTCATTCCTAAGTTTCATACTCTATACGTTAGTATAGGTAGTATAGGATTAGTCTTAGTACATTCATTGAGTATATAAACTCAACTCATATAGGTCTCTAAACAACTGAAGTTTAAAACCTAACTTGGTCAACTTTTTCCCTCTTCACTTTGTGTCATGGCATCCCTTGTGTATTAGTGGCGCTGTGGGCGCTGAGTTAGCGGTACTTTTACCGAAGTCCGAGTGCATGCTGCAGTACCACCACTTTGTCTTGGTTTTTGGCCACATGCGCCGAAGTCTGTCTTGATGAGTTAGCCAAACCAATTTTGGTTTTCTAACGAAACTCTCGGTTTCCTAATTTGTTCGTTTTACATCCGAATTGACCCATTCAAATTCCTACAAGTCAGGAATTACATCCTGTACATGTTCATGTAAGAATTCAAAACTTTCGAATCCGTTAACTCATACTTCACTATTGAGTTCATTCTATATACGTTCGTAAACGTTAACGAGCGTTCAATGCTCGTTTTCTTCGTTCTAAGTCAGAATCCGACGATTCTCAAACCCACAACTCTTAATCACCCTATCTCACGTGTTGACATTGGAAACTGACGTTTTCAAGTCACATGGTAACTTTTGACCTTTAATCCAGACTTTATGCGTTTTTCGACGTTTAACGTCTATTTCCACAAAATTCGCTATAACTTCGTTACTATTGTTCTTTAAGCCAAATCACATGGAATACTCCATGGATTTCATATCTACATCCTAACCAAACAAGATGCATATACTAATGTATTGATGGAGCTCAATCGTTTATCAACAATCGATCTCAACAATCAATATTTTCATGGTTCAAAAACTATATCAAACCTTATTATTTTTATAATCTCATGACTTATAGAGATTGAATCTATGGTAAGTCATCTTTAAATCCTCACTCATGACATATACCACCCCTTAATGATTCTCTAAAATGAAAGAAAATCTAAAAGAGATGGAGATGAAAGGTAAGGAATATACCTTAAGAACTCTTATGAATTTCTTGAAAACTCTAAGTCCAATCTTCCAAAATATATGTTTTGGTTGAGTATAGCTCTCTTTCTCTCTCAAAATAATCTAGGTTGGTAATTGAAAAACTCTCAAATGGCCAACCTTGCCTTCTTATTTATAGGAAATGAGAATGGAGGGAAATTTGGACATTAAACCCACCTCCTTATTATTCATGTGTGGCCACCAAGTAAGATACTTGGTTACCAAGCCTTATGCTTGGAGTTCACACCAAGGTGGCCAGCCCACCTCCTTTTTGTGACATCCCATGGGTTGCCCCATGGGTTTTACCCATTCGGTGACCCACCGGTTCGACCCACGGTTCGGTTTTAATGAATTTGGCTTAACTAAATAAACATTGGGCCTTGACTTGGACTTAACCCATCCATCTCATTGGGCTTAGTCATTCAATTAATTGGGCTAATCAAAATCCAATACAAGTGAATTACTCATTGATATATAGATTAATCCTATGATACGCATCATATTCTACACGTACAATTCACGTATTCCCTTCGTATACCATACGTACAATAATCGTATTGTACCTCGTATTTACTCAACGTATTATACATAGATACTAACTAGCACCACCCATCATAACACTTGAATTAAACCTAACACCATTTCTTCTACGCATATTATTTCCTCCTCGGAAATCAATATACTCAACCCTTAGGTTTTAAGTTCGCAGGCGAAAACTGCGTTTTCCATAAATGAAATATTATCAGATATTCCAACTCATCACGATATTCTATCATTATGTGTTTCCCGGAATTTCAAAATAATTCCCCGAACAGAAACGGATGAATAGTGTTTTTACGGAAATTTCTCAGAAAATAATTATTATCGTCTTGGAAATTCCAAATAGCTATTTCTAATATGTAGCCAGAATACTAACCACATTAGCATATTCTAGGTCATAGAACAACGTTCACATAGCTTACTCACAAAGAAATCAATGAAATTCATTTAATTCACATAATCAAATAAAAATTTAATTGTCATAAAAATCCGATTTTCTCGGGCGTTACATTCTCTCCCCGTATAAGGATTCTGTCCCCAGAATCTTAGCTTATAATTACATAAACAAATGAGGAAAATTTTCTTTCATTTTACTTTCGAGCTCCCACGTTGCTTCTTCAGCATTGTGGTTTCTCCATAACACCTTCACTGAAGGTATGACCTTACTTCTTAAAACTTGTTCCTTCCTATCAATAATTTGAATTGGAAGTTCCTCATAGGACAAGTCCTTCTCTATTTGAATAGATTCATAATCTATCACGTGTTTATAGTCCGGTTTATAAGGATGCAACACTGACACATGAAACACATTATGAATGCGTTCCATCTCTGGAGGTAAGGCTACTACATACGCTACCTCCCCTATCCTTTTTAAAATCTCAAAAGGTCCTACAAACCTTGGACTTAACTTCCCTTTCTTTCCAAAATGTATCTTCCCTTTCCAAGGCGATACTTTCAGAAAAACAAAAGATCTTACATCGAATTCTCTATTCTCGCTATGAGGATCTGCATATTTCCTTTGCCGGTCTTGAGCCGCTACTAATCGAGTACGTATTAACTATACCATGTCCGCCATCTACTGAACCATCTCAGGTCCCAACATCCGACGTTCACCCACCTCATCCCAACACAATGGAGTTCGGCACTTCCTCCCATACAACACTTCGTAAGGCGGCATTCCTATACTAGCGTGAAAACTATTGTTGTACGAAAATTCCACCAACGGTAGAAATTCGTCCCAACTCCCTTTGAAATCCATAACGCAAGATCTTAACATATCTTTAAGCGTTTGAATTGTTCGCTCACTCTGACCATCCGTCTGAGGATGATACGTCGTACTTAATCTTAACTGCGTTCCCATTTGCTCTTGCAAACTTCTCCAAAAGTTTGATGTGAATCGTGGATCACGATCTGACACGATCGAAACAGGTACTCCATGTCTGGAAATAATTTCCTTGACATACAGCTTAGCTAACTGATCTAGGTTATACCTAACTCCTATTGGTTGAAAATGAGCCAATTTCATTAATCGATCCACTATCACCCAAATGGCATCGTATCCTTTTCTGGTTATTGGAAGTCCCACCACAAAGTCCATCGTGACGTGCTCCCACTTCTACTCTGGAATTTCTAGCGGTTGTAACAACCCGCTCGGTCATTGATGTTCAGCCTTAACGTTTTGACAAGTTAAGCACCTACTAACATATTCTGCTATCTCCCTCTTCATATTCGGCCACCAAAAGTTCTGACGAAGGTCTTGATACATCTTCTTACTACCGGGATGTATCGAGTACCTCGAACTATGGGCCTCCATCATAATTTCTTCTTTTAATTTGGGATCATTAGGAACCCAAATTCTTCCCTCAAAACGAAGTAATCCCTCCCTATCGAGGTTATACTCAGTCTTTTCTTTTCTTCGTCTTCTATCCTCTTCTGCATCTGCTTGCACTCCTCATTGCTCAGTTGTACTCCCCTAACCCACTCCACTATGGTAGGTTGGGTTTCCATGGAAATTAACATCTCTCTCGCTTCCCCGATAGAATCAACTTCTAGCTCCATTTTTGCCATCGCTGTTACCAACTCATCTTGAGTTGTTAACATTGATAATTTCTCTCTACCCTTCCTACTTAGCGCATCGGCTACTACATTTTCTTTCCCCGGATGATATAAAATATCACAATCATAATCTTTTATTAACTCTAACCACCTTCTCTATCTCATGTTCAACTCCTTCTGTGTGAAGATATATTTCAGACTTTTGTGGTCTGTGTATATCTCACTTTTCTCACCATAAAGATAATGCCTCCATATCTTTAGGGCAAAAACTACAGGTGCCAATTCCAGGTCATGAGTAGGATTGACCTTCTCATAATCCTTCAATTGACGTGATGCATACGCAATGACCTTGCCATGCTACATGAGCACGCAACCCAGTCCTTTATGCGAAGCATCGCTATACACTACAAAATTCCCTGTATCGTCTGGTAAGGACAATGTTGGTGCCTCACTTAACCTCTTCTTCAACTCTTAAAAATTGTTCTCACATGTTTCAGTCCACACATACTTTACCAACTTTCTTGTCAGATTTGTTAATGGAGTAGCTAATTTAGAAAAGTCCGGAATGAACCTTCTATAGTATCCCGCTAACCCCAAAAAACTCTGAACCTCAGTTGGAATTTTTGGTTGCTCCCATTCGTTAACTGCTTTTACTTTTGTTGAATCTATGGAAATGCCATCTTTATCAATAACATGCCCTAGAAACTGCACCTTCTCAAGCCAAAATTCACACTTTGTGAATTTTGCATACAACTTCTCCTTCCGTAGTGTCTCCAACACTATTCTTAAATGTTCCGAATGATCTTCTGGCGTCTTTGAATAGACTAGAATATCATCAATGAATACTACGACAAACTTGTCTAAATATTGTTTGAACACTCTGTTCATCATATCCATAAATGCGGCTGGCGCATTAGTCAACCCAAACGACATTACCAGAAACTCGTAATGACCATAACGAGTTCTGAATGCCGTCTTAGGTACATCTTCCTTCCTTACCTTTAACTGATGATACCCCGTGCGCAAGTCTATTTTAGAAAAATACTTTGCCCCTTTCAACTGATCAAATAGATCATCGATCCTGGGCAAAGGGTATCTATTCTTAATTGTCAACTTGTTCAACTCTCGATAGTCGATATAAAGTCTTAACGACCCATCCTTCTTCTTTACAAACAACACCGGTGCTCCCCAAGGAGACACACTTGGTTGAATGTACTTCCTGTCTAATAGTTCTTGTAATTGAACCATTAACTCCTTCATTTCAACTGGCGCCATTCAATATGGTGCCCTTGAAACTGGTGTCGTTCCCGGTAACAGATCAATTACAAACTCCACCTCCCTGTCTGGTGGAATGCCCGATAATTCCTCCAGAAATACTTCCATGAAATCTTGCACAATAGGTATCTGATCCAAGGATTTTCCCACTCTTTGGGTATCCACAACATGGTATAGATAACCTACACACCCTTTTCTCAACATCTTCCTAGCTTGTGTCATAGACAGACAATAAGAGCGTCTCGGTGAATTACTACCGAAGAACACTACCTTGGTTTTCTTAGAAAGTCGAAGGTTTACACTTTTCCTATGGCAATCTATAATCGCCTCATGGTTCACCAACCAATCCATACCAAGAATTACGTGGAATTCTTTTAGCCTTATCGGTACCAAATCTACCGATAACTTATTCCCTCTAATTTCCACGCAACAATCCTTATGAATATGTTCAATGGGGATTATTTCCTCGTTCGCTACCTTAACGTCTAAAGGTATAGGTAAATTTTCAGGGATTAAACCTAATCGCTTAGCAAATTCACATGCTATAAAAGAACAAGTAGCACCCGAGTCAAATAGCACATAAGCATTTATCTCATTGACCGGAAGGATACCTGCTACCACATCTATTGATGCAACCGCATCTTGAACAGTCATATTAAACGTATGAGATGAGGGTCTACCCACTGATGGTGTTGGTCTAGTAATGGCTAATTTACCACTACCAGAACTCTTATTCCCCTCTAAACCCTTCTTCGGTCAATTTCTTGCCATGTGGTCCATTGACCCACAGAAAAAACACCCGTGGTTCTTCTTAGGGTTAGGACAGTTGGGTGACAAATACCCCTCCTGCCCACAGTTGTAGCATACTACTTTATCCTTTAAACAGACTCCCATTTGAGATTTTCTGCATGTCTTACATGCTTCTGTTATCCTTTTGGGATCTCCCTGCTTTACCCTGGTATTCTCAGGGTTAAAACACTTCCTCTTTGGCAAGTTGTTGCTCACTTTGCAACTTCAAATTTTATTACCTCGTTCTAACTTACTCTTAATCTTCCGCTCTTTGTGGTACTGAGACAAAGCCTCACCACCACCTTCAGCTATTATCGCCTTCTCCAGAATGGTCCCGTAGGAAGTACTTTGGAAAACCGATATCCTACTATAGAGCCAGGGTTTTAAGCCCTGCTCAAATCTGCGCGTCTTCCTTTCCTCTGTATCCACCTGATGTGGGGCAAATCTCGCCAATTCGTTAAACTTGGCGGCATACTGGGGAACTGTCATATCCCCCTGCTTAAGTTCTAGGAACTTAATTTCCATCCTACTCTGCATGATAGTAGGGAAGTAGTTCTCAAAGAAAACCTTCTTAAACTGTTCCCACGTAATGCCTCCTCGCATCTAGCCCCACCCCGTGAGCTTCCCACCAATAGTTGGCTTCCCCTTCATCATGTAAGTCACAAAAGAAGTCTTTTATACCTCACCTATGCTTGTTATCACAAACGCCTTTTCAATCTCTCAAATCCATGTGCGGGCTTCTAGTGGATCCGCTGTTCCTCGAAACTCCTGGAGGACCCACACTTTTAAAGTCCTTAAAGGTAGTTGTTCTTACTACCCCGTGAGCTACAGAATCCCACCCCACTTGGTTAAATGCACTGTTAATAAATTAACGAACTCTTGCATAGGGTTGTTAGGACCCCCCTGATTTTCATTATGAGACTCGGCCTCTTGGTTCCGTTGTCTCCTTCTCGGCGGCATAATTCTGATTAAATAAATAAAGCTTCGTTATTATCTATTTAACTACTCGGTTATCGTTTTTCCCTTAGCCAAACGCTATTACATACTATCCCGCGATTGCCTTCTACAAAAGTTGGGATTTACAAAAAGACTACCCTTAGTTATACAAAAGAGGGTTTTACGTCACTATTTATATACCAAAAAGATCTAGCGATCTACTAACACTGTCAAACGGCATTTTCATATTTCTGATTTGCCAGAATCGACACTATATCTCGACTTATGGTATGTCGAGTTTGCCCGGACTCAATAGAATAACAAGCAATTTTTAGCTTGAAATCCTCATGAGTGCATTCATGGATGTATGACATCCTAGCTATTTTCTGGTCTTTCTCAACCAGTTTCTGTTGTAGCTCAAGGACCTCATCCTTATAGTTATGAGCCTTATCTGTCATAAGCACTTTTTCATCGTGCTCTGACTCAAAGTCTGCCTCTGCAGATTCTTTCGCCTCATATAAGGCAGTTATTTCCTCAATTTGTGCCTCTACCTGAGTACGCAAATGCACATTCCTATCCAACACTGCCAGATACAATGCTCTAGTTGCATCTAGAGAAGCTGTCTCTTGAGTAGGTAACACCGTGTTAATCGATGTCACCTCCATTTCCTCCTCCACATCTAGCATCTCGTTAAGGTATGATGCTAATCCCATAGTCTCCTCAGAGTATTCCTCCTCAGAGATGTACTCCTCAATGTCTGAGTCTTCTAGTACAACTATCGGTACCTCTACCACTGGCATTGGTACAATCTCAACTTGGTTAACTGAGTCCTCACTTATCATTTCCACGTTTCTAAACATCAAGCTATCGGTTGACATCTACAAACACATAACACGTTGATTAGTACATAATACACAATAGTATAAGCATAAATCACATTTAATGTCTTTAAGATTAATTTCCATCTTTTAATTCCTTCGATACTGAGTTATCTCAATATCTTCTTAATTCAATGGACTTGAATTTCATTCCTCGGACTTTACCTTCCTTACGAGGTTATTAGCCTAAGGTTTCCCCCCTTAAGTTTTATAACCTAAGGCTTTAATTGATACCAACATGTGACGCCCACAAATTCGGGTATCTTCCAACCCGACAGATGGTGCTCCACTGTACTAACATCCATACAATCATTCCATTAAAATACAACAAAATGAAAGTAATTACTATCTTCTTATTACAATCAAAGTATAATCCTTCCCAGGTTCATAAGCCGGTTACATCGTTCATTATTCATAATGTATAATACATACAAACTTACTAAACTATTACACAATGCCTAAGCATCCATCTTAGCTTTGCCCTTATCATTCTTGACATTCACAGTACGTTCATCTTTAACTGCAGTTATATAATTCACGCAAGAAGTGAGCATGACAGCTCAGCAAGTTTTATCAAGGATAACAGAAATACCACATTCATGAATTATATAACAATTCCAACATAACTGAACAATAGTTATGAAGTATTCTGAATCAACAATACTTTAACAGTTCATAACATCAATTCCCAAAGTATAGAATAGATTAGGTATTCTGAACTGGTCGATAGACCATGAACAGTAAATTTTAGTTTTCATACTTGAAAAGGAGTCCACAGCACTAAAGTCGTTCATCCGTATAACTTACGAGCACTTCTAGGTGATCAGCCTATAGTACTCTATGTTGATCAACACTACATTCATTAAACGTATTTATGTTTAATATTTTTGGCAAACTAGCATGCCCATCGAATAATCGATAAAAAATACTTTTGTTTGTTCATGTACAAAACCTTACCTTCACGTCCCTGCACCAATTACTTGGCATAGGATAGCGTTAACATTTCTATATAGAATGATATGAATAATAATCAATCTATATCTTACCAATAGTCTAGCCGAGTTAAAATCTGGCATCTACCCTTTCTTTAAAACAAGTCTTGCAATTCAGTTAAACGAATCACATAAAACTTGGCTAATATGGAAGTTAGACAAGCGTTAAGAAAACTTTCCTTTCAGCGTCTTCAAATAACTTACTCGACTGACCACAACCTTTACAAAATCTACATGATATGTTCACATAACACACTGTAATTAGCTATCAAACAACTATTCACATTGTTCCTACAAGCTTCTTCCTCTTCTATGTCTGTGTTAACTTAATATCTTTATTAAAGTCAACATGACTTATTACCCTTCGTCCCGGTGTATCACTCTATTGACGTTTGTTAACCGGACTCAAACATCGTTGATAAAGTACCAACTTTGTTCATTTTACATATCTTATTTTTATGCATTTCATTCCTAAGTTTCATACTCTATACCTTAGTATAGGTAGTATAGGATTAGTCTTAGTACATTCATTGAGTATATAAACTCAACTCAGGTAGGTCTCTAAACAACTGAAGTTTAAAACCTAACTTGGTCAACTTTTTCCCTCTTCCAAGCATTGTGGCCACGGCATCCCTTCCTCATTATTAGTGGTATTGCAGTGCCGAAGTTAGCAGTACTCTTACCGAAGTCCGCGCTACGGCACCACCACTTTGTACTGGTTTTGGCGCTGCGGCACCGAGTCTGTGTAGCAGTTGGCCAAACCAATTTTGGTTTTCTAACGAAACTTTCGGCTTCCTAATTTGTTCATTTTACATCCGAATTGACCCATTCGAATTCCTACAAGTCAGGAATTACATCCTTTACGTGTTCATGTAAGAATTCAACACTTTCGAATCCGTTAACTCATAATTCACTATTGAGTTCATTTTATATACGTCAGAACGCTAACGAGCGCTCAATGCTCGCTTTTCTTCGTTTCTAAGTCGAATCGACGATTCTCGAACCCACAACTCTTAATCACCCTATCTCACGTGTTGACATTGGAAACCGACGTTTTCAAGTCACATGGCAACTTTTAACCTTTAACCCGGACTTTATGCGTTTTTGACGTTTAACGTCTACTTCCGCAAAATTCGCTATAACTTCGTTACTATTATTCTTTAAGCCAAATCACATGGAATACTCCTTGGATTTCATATCTACATCCTAACCAAACAAGATGCATATACTAATGTATTGATGGAGCTCAATCGTTTATCAACAATCGATCTCAACTATCAATATTTTCATGGTTCAAAAACTATATCAAACCTTATTATTTTTATAATCTCATGACTTATAGAGATTGAATCTATGGTAAGTCATCTTTAAATCCTCACTTATGACATATACCACCCCTTAATGATTCTCTAAAATGAAAGAAAATCTAAAAGAGATGGAGATGAAAGGTAAGGAATATACCTTAAGAACTCTTACGAATTTCTTGAAAACTCTAAGTCCAATCTTCCAAAATATATGTTTTGGTTGAGTATAGGTCTCTTTCTCTCTCAAAATAATCTAGGTTGGTAATTGAAAAACTCTCAAATGGCGAACCTTGCCTTCTTATTTATAGGAAATGAGAATGGAGGGCAATTTGGACATTAAACTTCACCTCCTTACTATTCATGTGTGGTCACCAAGTAAGATACTTGGTGACCAAGCCTTATGCTTGGAGTCCACACCAAGGTGGCCGGCCCACCTCCTTTTTGTGACATCCCATGGGTTGCCCCATGGGTTTTACCCATTCGGTGACCCACCGGTTCGACCCACGATTCGGTTTTAATGAATTTGGCTTAACTAAATAAACATTGGGCCTTGACTTGTACTTAACCCATCAATCTCATTGGGCTTAGTCATTCAATATATTGGGCTAATCAAAATCCAATACAAGTGAATTACTCATTGATACATAGATTAATCCTATGATACGCATCGTATTCTACACGTACAATTCATGTATTCCCTTCGTATACCATACGTACAATAATCGTATTGTACCTCGTATTTACTCAACGTATTATACATAGATACTAACTAGCATCACCCATTGCATAACACTTGAATTAAACCTAACAACATTTCTTCTACGCATATTATTTCCTCCTCGGAAATCAATATACTCAACCCTTAGGTTTTAAGTTCGCAAGCGAAAACTGCATTTTCCATAAATGAAATATTATCAGATATTCCAACTCATCACGATATTCTATCATTACGCGTTTCCCGGAATTTTAAAATAATTCCCCGAACAGAAATGGATGAATAGTGTTTTTATGGAAATTTCTCGGAAAATAATTATTATCGTCTTGGAAATTCCAAACAACTATTTCTAACACGTAGCCATAATACTAACCACGTTAGCACATTCTAGGTCATAGAACGACTTTCACATAGCTTACTCACAAAGAAATCAATTAAATTTATTTAATTCACATAATCAAATAAAAATTTAATTGTCATAAAAATCCGATTTTCTCGGGCATTACATATTGGGTGGCTGTACCCCATTCTCGCTATATCTTTTGATAGGCCTCTGTTAGTAGTAGGGCGTATGTGCCCCATTTCCCTGTATTTGTAGTTGTACAGAGATGATGTATTAGATGATGATATACTTAGAAATGTATGCACAGTTTTTTCATTCCCTATATCATATTGCCATCTATTATCTGCTATGCATGTATCATGTTATGCATATTTATGTATGTCCAGAGATATTCGGCATTGACCCCTGGATGGTCTTATGACACGGCCCGCACAGATGTCTTCTTCGACAGTTAGCCGTATAGATCATACCCCATTGTCAGTGGTGGTATTGGGTATGCGATCATGGTATGATATGTGAGACCCCATATTTTATGAATAAAGATTTAATTTTCTCGAAATAATTTTTTTAATATTATGGTGTTGATTTGATATAATGTTATAGTTGTGGGTAATATTTACAAATTTTCCAAAGTAAGCAAGTGGTTATATAATATTCGATTGGTCGGGGAATATTCTTTTTGTTGGGGAATATCCGTACGACGGTACAATCATTGGTGGACCCCACAACGGAATTATTGTCGGATTGAGAAAATGACAAAAATACTTTATGAAAATAACGGTGGAAGTTTTACCGTTAACTGTTGAAACACCTGGTGTTAAAAGTATAGTAATACGCGTAGTTGCACAGTAGCACACGGTATTGATTATTGATGCTTACGTGATGAGTCACTCAGTTATACTCAATTATTGTTATAGTAATTGCTACATCATATCTCTCATATTATTGATTCAATTATTGTTACAGTATCATCTGCATAATATGATATATTATTAAATCAATAATTGAGATGACAAAGTTATTCATATTATTATTTACAATATTGACAATGTCTAGAAGTTACATAAGGAGAGGTTTGGTCACCAAATTGCCTTGATAAGGAGAAATCCTTATCGAAAAGCCCCTCTTTCTTGAAAACGACACGGTTGTTAAATATTGTGAATTATAATATTAATGATGAATAAGTTCATGTTGATTAAAGATGAATTTTATAGTTCCATTGTGTTGGACTTATTTGTGTTAGTATAATTGATGTCTGGAGGATATATTGTTCAATCGGGTATTCGAGACACTTTTCGGTTTTATTCAGTACTATTCACGAGTTACTATTCACGAATGAGTACTATTCACCGTAAGATATATTTCTTTTCGGTCCAAATCATTTTTGGGTACAATATTATTCCATGAGGAGATGTGCTAATTTTTTCGAATCATTGGTTGAAGATATAATAGTAAATCAATATGAACCACCGGGTGGAAAGTTATAATAGTAAATCAATATGGATCATTTGGTTTAAAGTTTTAATAGTAAATCAAGTATGGACCGTTGCTTTAAGTTTTAATAGTAAACCAATATGGACCGTCCGCTTAAAAGTAAATCAATCTGGACCGCTCAAGAATTAGTTACTATTCACCATTCTCCTATAAATAGAAGCTCATTCCTTCATTATTTCTTACGAATTCAATTGAAACTCTAGAGAGAGAAACTATAGAGAAAAAAAGAAAAGTATTTTGTACTTCACTTTTCCAATATCCGATTTCTTCTTCTAAGGTAGGGAATATTATTTGTTGTACCGTAAGGGGTATTATTTCTTTTGTATTCATGAAGAGAACTTACATTATTCCATTATTTATTATTACATTGGAATAACATGTATACGTGGGCTACCCTATACTTGGTGAAATTCTTACATTATTCCATTCTTTATTTTTCTTTGGAATATCACTACGGTATGCGTTTTACGGGACCGGTTCAGATCTTTATTATTACATTGGAATATCATGTATGCATGCTTTTACTGCCGGACCGGTTTCCATATTTATTATTACATTGGAATATCCCACATGCATGCGTTTACGTCCCGACTGGTTCCGTTATTTATTATTCTGTTTGAATAACCTGCATGAGCGGTCTATCGCATGCATGGTGATTTCTTTTGTTATTCCATTCTTTATTATACTCAGTTGGTTAAAACTTTGACTTCTATACTCCATGAAATTTGTGGAATATCCTTGATATTTGCGCTTCATCCAGTATCTTTTCATGGAAATATTCTTCTGAGCATTCTTGAATTTTACTCTACAAAGGAAGTATCAGTTGACAATGTGGGGCGTAATTAGTTCTGGATAAATTAATTCTTGAACTTGTTTTATTGAATTCTTATATCATTGTCATCATCCTCATGTTTATATTATGTTGAAAGTCATATGTGGCTTCAGTGCATAGATGGACTTGGTATGATTATGATCGGGGATTATTCAAAGATAATCATAATCGTAATGTTACAAATGATGTGGAAAAAGTCCTCGTTGGCCCGTAGTGCATTGATGGGACGATTTTGGTATGATTATGGCTATGGATTCTCTTTGGTTGTAGTGCAAAGATGAATTATTTTATGGCATGATCGGGGACTAGTTGATGAAAACATGATTATCTTTAGCCGTAGTAGTGCATAGATAATTCATGGTCGTGATACTTAAAGAATATCCTCGGTCAGAAAGTAGTGCGGGGGTGATTCAATGATGTGGATTATTTATTAAACCGAGTCCCAAATGATAAAAAGTGATGAAAACCTTTTAAATCATAGAAGATAGTAGATTTTATTCCCTACTTGACTCTTCAAATGGATTGCTTGTTCCGCTGCGCTTAAACTTGATAGTTATTATATTTTATCGGTTTAACATTTGTTTAAAACAAACGATAAATTATTCTCGCATTATCTTAGTCATAATATTTCTTATTGGGCTAGTTGAGCTCACCCTTTCTTTCACTATTCTTTTCAGGAAATGAGAACGTAGCTGGGACTAGTCGGGAAACAGAGTGATGATCCTAGATGTTTGCATTAGTAGTCCTCACTATTCTGTGAAATAGTGTGATAATAATTGTAATGAGGACTCTTTTTGAGTTTTTATACTCTCTAGTAGACAATATTTGTATTTAAACTCACAGTTTATGTTTTGTCGTATTGTACACGATAGTTGTATTATTAAGTTGTATATGAATTTTGTACCATGTATCTAGCGACTCAAGATGGGTGATGTATACCTACTTTTGGGGGCGTCACAGTTGGTATCAAAGCTTAGGGATATGATCCCTGGCTAGGATGTGAGAATAGAACTAGGAGGGGAGAGACGGGGAATTCCTTCGCTAGTATGACCTACCTAAGTTTATTTGGTATTTAATTGGTCGGTCAAAGTATAGGGATAATATGTTACGTGTCAATTAACCTTTGTTTTGTGGTAGTATCTGAAAATGACATCCGAGAATGTTGAGAATAGCAATGGAGCACAGGAGACCGTTGATTCTCCACAAATCAATAATCAGGACAATGTGCAACAGGGTAGCGATAATCCTCCTGTAAACAACAACACTGATCAATTGACGAATGACGGTACGTTTAGGAGCTTTTTAGAATTCATGCAACATCGGTAAGGCGGCCTCGCTCACAATGCAAGAGGAAATAATGGCAACCCACGGTTGGTCACCATAAGTAATTCAAGGAGCTGGGACCACCGGAGTTTTTAGGAAAGCTAGAACCACTTAAGGCGGAGACGTGGTTAAAGCAGATCACCAAGATATTTGATGTCTTGGGATGCTTCGAGGAGCAAAAGGTTCCCTTTGCCACCTTTATGTTTCGTGAAGAGGCAGATCACTGGTGGGAATCTATATAACGTACCCAGCCTGACGCACTCAAGATGTCTTGGGAGAAGTTCCAAGAGCTGTTCAATGACAAGTACTTTCCCGAAACCATTCGTCACATGAAGGTGATGGAATTTATCAAGTTGGAGCAAAACAACATGACCGTGTCGCAGTACGAAGCCAAGTTTGCCGAGTTGTCCCGATTTGCGTCCCACTTGGTTGATAATGAAGAGAGAATGACGCGGATGTTTTTAAGAGGTTTGAAGCCGGAGATATGTCAATATCTTATTTCTCATAAACTGTGTTTGTATTCAGATGTTATAAATAGGGCTCAGTTAGTGGAGCGCGATAACGAGTCAAAGCAACCAAAAGAGAGCAGCCAAAAAAATGATAATACCGGTAATAACAGTCATCAAAGCGGTGACAATAAGCAATGAGAGAATCAACATGCCAGAAATGGTAACCACTTCGGTGGTAATCATGGTCAAAACAATAAGAATGGACATTTCAAGAAGAGTATATTCAACAATGATGGAAAGACGTCAGCACCAGCACCCGTTGTTAAGGAAGGAGAACGACCACCTATCATATGCTTCAAATGCGGAGGGAGGGACACATAGGTCAAAATCACTAGCAATGCCGTCCAAAAGCATGCTATAATTGTGGAAGAGAAGGTCACTTAGCCCGATTTTGTCGTTCACCAAGACAAGTTCAACTAGGATGGAGGCACCAAAGGATGTCCCGATAAGCCAAAGCCGATAGTTTAAGAGAGCATTTTTTTTTTGTGATGAGGAACCTGAATAAAATTATCACGGGTATGTTAGTCATTAACTCTTGCGAAGTCTATACCGTGTTAGATACCGATTCTACTCACTCTTTTATTGCACCTAGTTGTGTTCAATGTTTGAAGTTAACTCTGGAGAAGTTAGACTTTGATATATCTGTTTAAACTCAGTTGGGAAAAACCTTCGTTACCTCCACTATATATAAATATAGTTCAAATCAACACTTTCACGTTACCTGTCGATCTTATCTCTTTGAAAATACTTGCCTTTGATGTGATTTTTGGAAACGATTGGTTAACTACTCATCATGCTTTTCGTAAGGTTGTTAGCTTTTATACTCCTAACCAGCCTGTTATGCGAATTCAAAGTAACCAAACCACTAAAGTCAATCTTTGTCATATCAAGCCGTAAATAAAGAGCCCTGATCTTTTCGTTGTTGACTTTCCTGTGTGGAATGCACCGAAGCCAGACTTTCTGTAGGAAACGTCGTGAATGAAGATGGCAAGTTGATAGGTATCAATGTGAGGTGTTATCCAAGTCTTGGATGAGAGTCACAGTTTTGAATGGTATTTCTATTGTTAATAAATTTCCTGACGTATTCTTGAAGACTTCTTAGCCTACCCCTAGAGCGTGAAATCGAATTTTGTATTGACCCCAGTACAAAACTCATTTCTAAAAACCCTTAAACATTTATTCAACTAAAGTGAACGTAACATACGCCAAAGACGTTGGCTCGAGCTGTTAAAGATTATGATCATACCATACCATCGTGGAAAAGCAAACGTGGTAGCTGACGCGTTGAGTAGAAGATCCTATGCGGTTATAAGTGCGAATATACGAACCCACGTGAAGATAACGAATATACGATTAGAATCAACTTTAATCGATAAAGTTAAAGCCGCTCAAGCTACATACTCAGAGTTGATGAATGTGAAGAAGAAGGTTCAAGAGGGCGTTATTCTAGAAGCAAGAATCAACGAAGAGAGGAAATCTCAACCCTCGATTTAATTGACCCATTTTAAATCCTCGATCAATTAGGAACTGTGGCTTATAGACTCATTTTACCGCCAAGTATGTCGCGTGTTCATAACGTTTTTAACGTATCGATGTTACGTAAATATGTGGACGACCGAACCACATTATTAATTTAGAACCGGACGAGATAGCCAGAAGATTTAACGTATGAGGAGATACGTGTTAACATCTTGGATAAGAAGGATCATATTCGACGCACAAAGGTTATACCTCAAGAGTTAGAATTTGAAGTGAAGTCAAGGAATCCTCACCTGTTCGGCATACCAGGTACGTTTATAAATTTCGAGGGCGAAATTTCATAAGGAGGGGAGATTGTGAGACCCCAGATTTTATGAATAAAGATTTAATTTTCTCGAAATAATTTTTTTAATATTATGGTGTTGATTTGATATAATGTTATAGTTGTGGGTAATATTTACAAATTTTCTAAAGTAAGAAAGTGGTTATATGATATTCGATTGGTCGGGAAATATTCTTTTTGTCGGGGAATATTCGTACGACGGTACAATCATTGGTGGACCTCGCAACGGAATTATTGTCAGATTGAGAAAATGATAAAAATACTTTATGAAAATAACGGTGGAAGTTTTACCGTTAACTGTTGAAACACCCGGTGTTAAAAGTACGATGTCTGGCGTGAGTTGCACAAGTAGCACCAGGTATTGATTATTGATGCTTACGTGAGGAGTCACTCGGTTATACTCAATTATTACTACGATAATTCTTTGCATCATATCTCTCATATTATTGATTCAATTATTGTTATAGTATCATCTCATAATATGATATATATATTAAATCAATAATTGAGACAAAGAAAGTTATTCATATTATTATTTGCAATATTGACAATGTCTAGAAGTTCTGTCAAAGAGAGGTTTGGTCACCTAATTGCGCGCCAATAAGGAGAAATCCTTATCGAAAAGCCCCCTCTTTCCTGGGAACGACCTAGTTGTTAAATATTGTGAATTATAATATTAATGATGAATAAGTTTGTGTCAATTAAAGATGAATTTTATAGTTCCATTGTGTTGGACTTATTTGTGTTAGTATAATTGATGTCTGGAGGACATATTGTTCAATCGGGTATTCGGGATACTTTTTGTGTCGGAGTACTATTCACGAGTTACTATTTATGAGTTACTATTCATGAGTTACTATTCACGAGTTACTATTCACAAGTTACTATTCATGAGTTACTATTCATGAGTTACTATTCAAGAGTTACTATTCACGAGTTCCTATTCACGGAGTATTATTCACCCGTAAGATATATTTCTTTTCGGTCCAAATCATTTTTGGGTACAATATTATTCCATGAGGAGATGTGCTAATTTTTCAGACCGTTGGTTGAAGATATAATAGTAAATCAATATGAACCGTTGGTGGAAAGTTATAATAGTAAATCAATATGGATCGATGGTTTAAAGTTTTAATAGTAAACTAATATGGACCGTCCATTTAAAAGTAAATCAATATGGACCGTTCATGAATTAGTTACTATTCAGTCCATTCTCCTATAAATAGAAGCTCATTCCTTCATTATTTCTTACGAATTCACTGAAACTCTCGAGAGAGAAACTATAGAGAGAAAGAAGAAAAGTATTTTGTTACTTCACTTTTCCAATATCCAATTTCTTCTAAGGTAGGGAATATTATTTGTTGTACCCGTAAGGGGTATTATTTCTTTTGTATTCATGAAGAAACTTCATTATTCCATTATTTATTATTCTATTAGTATAACTCAGATATGTGTGAGCTACCCTATACTTGGTGAAATTCTTACATTATTCCATTCTTTATTTTTCTCATTGAATATCACGTCATGCGTTTTTACGCCGACACTGTTCGATCTTTATTATTACATCGGAATATCATGTCATGCATGCGTTTTACGGGGACACGGTTCCATCTTTATTATTACATTGGAATATCCCATGCATGCGTTTTATGCGGACACGGTTCCATATTTATTATTACATTGGAATATCACGTCACATGCATGCGTTTCTGGCGGGACCGGTTCCGTTATTTATTATTCTGTTGGAATAACTTTTTTGTGTGCGATCTATCACATGCATGGTGATTTCTTTTGTTATTCCATTCTTTATTATACTCGGTTGGTTAAAACTTTGACTACTATACTCCATGAAATTAGTGGAATATCCTTGATATTTGCGCTTCATCCAAAGATATCTTTTCATGGAAATATTCTTGAGCATTCTTGAATTTTACTCTACAAAGAAGTATCATGTTGATAATGTGGACGCGTTAGTTCCTCTGGATAAATTAATTCTTGAACTTGTTTTATTGAATTCTTATATCATTGTCATCATCCTCATGTTTATATTATGTTGAAAGTCATATGTGGCACATAGTGCATAGATGGACTTGGTATGATTATGACCGAGGATTATTCAAAGATAATCATAACCGTAATGTTACAAATGATGTGGAAAAAGTCCTCATTGGCTCGTAGTGCATTGATGGGCGCTTTTTGGTATGATTATGGCTATGGATTCTCTTTGGTAGTAGTGCAAAGATGAATTGTTTTATGGCATGATCAGGACCATTGATGAAAATATGATTATCTTTAGCCGTAGTGCATGGATAATTCGTGGTCGTGATACTAAAGAATATCTTTGGCCGTAGTGTAGGGGTGATTCGATGATGTGGATTATTTATTAAGCTTAGTCCCAGTAATAAAAGTGATGAAAAACCTTTTAAATCATAGAAGATAGTAAATTTTATTCCCTATTTGACTATTTTAATGGATTGCTTATTCCTCTACAGTTAAACTTGATAGTTATTATATTTTATCAGTTTAACATTGTTGAAGGCTAACGATAAATTATTCTGCATTATCTTAGTCATAATATTTCTTACTGGGCTAGTTGAGCTCACCCTTTCTTTCACTATTCTCTTCAGGAAATGAGAACGTAGCTGGGACTATTCGGGGAACAGAGTGATGATCCTAGATGTTTTCATTAGTAGTCCCCACTATTCTGTGAAATAGTGTGATAATAATTGTAATGAGGACTCCTTTTGAGTATTTATACTCTCTAGTAGACAATATTTGTATTCAAACTCACAGTTTATGTTTTGTCGTATTGTACACGACAGTTGTATTATTAAGTTGTACATTAATTTTGTACCATGTATCTGGCGACTCAAGATGGGTGATGTATACCTAATTTTGGTGGTGTCACATGATAGCATGTCACCACCAGACAGGGTGACTGTAGATCATTTGATGCAACATACCATGACTTTATTGATGTTTCAGGTTCCTGCAGGGTTTGTAGACGGGTGCTAGAGCATTAGATACCGGATAGGCAGGTTTTCCGATTCGGGACCCATGAGTTGACTCCTACTCTGGAGGAGTATGCACGATTGACGATGCTGCCTTTAGACAGACATTGCGTGCGCTTGGCTTTGGGAGACATGAGTAGACGATTCATGACTCTCACTAGATTGCGGCGCAGAGTAGTACATGATGAGCTGACATCTAGCCACGTGATATCCCAGCATTTTCTGTATGACAAATTTGGCTCGGAGGATAGCTATTCACGATATTCCGGGGATTTCACCGCACCGGAGGATCACTGGCGTTTGGCCAGGGTTGATGTACTGCTGTTGTGCGTACTGTCGTATGTCTATATGCCACGATACATGGACGAGATAGACATTGTTGTCATCATGGCTGTGAGAGCTCTTAGAGAAGGTCGTACCATTGTACCTATAATTGGAGCAGAGACCCTGCGGTCAGCATCCTACTGTTGCACTTATCCGATAGGAGTGTTCACTGGGAGTTCGGTCATGCTGTATGTGTGGTTTATGTCACACTTGAGACCGATTGGTACCTTTAGACGGCATGGATATTGTTTCACCCATGATGTAGCTATGTCATACTCCTTTCAGCCATCAGAGTGTATAGATGCTCTGTCCTGGTCCACATTTTTGGCAGATATCAGAGATCCTTTTAGTATATTATCGTGTTCGGGGCTTAGCTCACCATACAGCTTCATTACTCATGCTCCGGGCATGGACTACCTCCCTCTGGCTAGTTTGAGAGGTGTGACTACTTATCACCCACTAGTCGTGATGTCACAGTTAAACCAGTTCTAGGACTTTCATCCTTTCGAGGGGGCGATAGGTTAGCGTTCAGCTTCTCGATATCTCTCAGCAGAGGACCGATCCCATGTGTATGCTTGCTGGGATCAGCGTAAGATAGCTCCTTTTTCTGTCAGTCATCCAGGTTGTTCTGCAGAGTATTCTGCATGGATAGAGACAGAGATTTTATCGGCTACGGTAGTATCCACAGTACCGGATAATGAGTCAGATGATGTAGAGCCCATGGAGGACATCGATTCCTACATCGAGGAGGAGCCCGCTGCTGGGTTGCCAGCATTTCCTCCGGATTCTCCCAGTACCAGTACTGTTGTGATTCAGCACTCAGCACAGTACCTAGAGCAGAGTCTTCATCTGATGACCTTTGAGAGAGATCAGGCTCGATCTATGATGTTGGCTGCCCTTGATGGGAGGGACGCAGCTCTATTAGAGAGAGATGAGGCATTAGCTCACAGAGATGTCACTGTTGTTGAGCGGGATGAGGCCAGATTAGCCAGAGACGCAGCGGATGATAGTCGAAAGCAGATAGTGCTATATCTCGCCGGGATGTAGCCGTCACGAGATAATCTTCTTAGTGAGGTCCCTTACCACTGGCATGATCGCAGAGATGAGCGCATATATTGACGAGCATATGGTCACCATGCAGATAGCTGCAGATCTGTTGGGTCGTGTGGATATCTCATACAGGAGACCACAGCTTCACCTCCTTCATCTGAGAGGGATGCCATGTTGGGCTTGTTAGCTCGGATATACCCTGACTCATAGATGAGCTTATATTTACCTGCACAAACTAGCTTAGCCATTTTATCATGTACAGTTTACATTGTATATATCAAACAGCATTATATATATGACAGGGAAATATATTTTTGGATCACTACCCTTTTAGACATGCCTTTCTATTTGCTTGATATTTTGCTTGCTGCTTCAGGGCTTGTGGTCTTGATGTATTCTAAATTCCTCCTGGGTGGATGGACATTGAGTTGTCTCTGGATAGTTCAGAATGGATCATCAATCTGTATGTATCCCTACCATCTTTGGTGTCTTGGGACTGGTTTCTGTATGGAAATGTAGAGAGGGGTGTGGCTTTCCTCTCTGAGATTGACCGCACCACAGATGGTCTCCAGTACTTCTATTTAGGAGAAGCCTAGTTAATTCCATCTCTTATGGATTGGTGTTGCTCTTCAAGGTATGACCGCAGCTTAGATGGTCGCCGAATCTCCTATTTGGGAGGAGTTCAGGTAATTCCATCCCTTTGGTCTGAAGTCGAATGAAATATAGTGGATTGAAGGATGATCCCAGTACCAGTTGACAATGGTTTGTGTTTTGGTAGGGGGTGAGACCGAACCATGAATGGCTGCCTACGTACTCCTATTGAAGAGGAGATCAGGTCTGCGTAGTTTGAACCTGGTGTAAGAGGATTAACGCTCTATATGGCAGAAATGGTGTAGGAATGTTTTTGTTTGTTTTTATTTTATTGCGACCGGGCCATATGAAATGGATGCCTACGTACTCTTATTGAAGAGGAGATCAGGTCGACGTAGTTCGCCCCTCAGGGCGAGATGAAAAGCGTAATCCCATGTGCAGGTCAAAGTGCGGGGAGGAGAAAGTTTAATCCTAGGTTGAGGATAAACTGTAGATATGGGAAGTTTGATCCCATATATGGGTAGCCAAACTACAAACGCAACAGGTTCAATCCGCGGTAGGATGACCTAAGTCGTAGGAACGCAAAGGAGAGCCAGGCTGCTGGCTTGAAAAAGTATGTTTCCTTGAGGGGCAAAGTGTAGAAGAGTTGTATGTAGTAAAGGGTTAAAGAACCGGAATGACTGGTAATCTGATGGTTCCACACCAGGGTGTTTGTGAATTACTTCAGACATAGTACCGTTTCACGGCGTCTGAGTGGATGAGTTGTGGAAATTCATCGCCGTCCATTTCTTGCAATTTGAGAGCGCCTCCTGTCAACGCTTCCTTGATAATAAATGGGCCTTCCCAGTTAGGAGCGAATTTTCCCTTAGACTGATCTTGGTTGTCAAGGATTTTCTTCAAAACCATGTCATGTTGTTTAAACTGCCGTAGCCGGACTTTTTTGTTGTAAGATCTGGCGATCCTTTGCTGATATAACTGACCATGGAAGATAGTCGCGGTTTGCCTTTCGTTTATTAGAGACAATTGGTGATACCTGTCTTGTACCCATTGGTTTTCATCCAGCTGAGCGTCTATCAACACTCGGAGGGATTCCATTTCAACTTCTATGGGGAGCACTGCTTCCATCCCATAGGTTAAAGCGTAGGGGGTTGCCCCAGTAGAAGTGCGCATTGAGGTTCTGTAGGCTAACAGAGTAAGAGGCAATAGGTCAGGCCAATCTTTGTGGTTGGTGGACATCTTTTGCATAATCTTCTTGATGTTTTTGTTAGCCGCTTCAACAGCACCGTTCATCTTCAGACGATAGATAACAGAGTTAAGATGTTTGATGTGGAATTTACTGCATAATTCCTCCATTATTTTGTTATTGAGGTTCTTGGCATTGTCTGACACAATCACCTCTGGTTGTCCATATCGACAAACAACATTGTTTTTTATGAAAGTCATGATGACTTCTTTAGTAACCCTGGGGAAGGAGGCTGCTTCTACCCACTTGGTGAAGTAGTCGATCATGGTGAAGATAAATCGATGTCCATTACTGGCTTTAGGCTCAATGGGTCCGATAACGTCCATTCCCCACATTGAGAAGGGCCAAGGTGAACTCATATTGTGGAGTTCCTTTGGAGGGGCGTGTATAGCATTCCCATGAATTTGGCACTGATAGCATCTCTTAACGTGGTCATGGCAATCAGCTTTGAGAGATAGCCAATAATGTCCCGTCCAGAGGACTTTCTTAACAAGGAAGGGGCCACTCATGTGGGGGCCACAGACTCCACCATGGATTTCATCCATAAGCCTTTGGGCTTGATCTTTGTCTAAACATCTGAGGAGACCTAGTCCTGCATCTCTTTTGTAGAGCGCATCTCCACTCAGGTAGAATTTCATAGCAAGTCGATGGATCCGCCTTTTCTCAGTCGGGCTCGCTTCCGCGGGTGTAGATCCATCTCGTAGATATTCCTTGATATGTTGATACCAAGGATGTTAGATGGGAGGTAGCTCATCTGATACTTCTCCAACGTAATTCCCATAGGCTGGGGCCTTGTGCAGGGAAATTGTGACGCTTGGCAAGTGTTCCTTATCTGATATGTGAATAAAGGAGGCCAAAGTTGTTAACGCGTCCGCAAAGTCATTTTTATTACGAGGAATGTGTAGAAAGGAGATTTCTTCGAACTCCAAAACCATCTTCAAAACCTACCGATGGTAAGGCAGAAAATGTAGCTCTTTGGTTTGATAGATTCCGGTGGATTGTCTGATTACCAACTCTGAATCTCCAAAGACACTTAACCACCTTATGCCCATTGAACGGGCAAGTTTTAGCCCCATGAGACAACCTTCATACTCAGCCGTATTATTGGTGCTGACAAACTGTAATTTGACGACAACAGGATACTGCTCCCCCGTACCAGATACTAAAAGCGCTCTCCACTCCGTAACCTTCCATATTAACAGCTCCATCAAAATACATCTTCCATGATCGGCGTGTATCATCTTCGATGGTGTTCTTTGAATCATTACTCCTTCATCGTGAAAATATGTTTCAAGGGTTTGAAATCCCACGAAGGTCGGCGGCGGCCAGTTGATCCGCAATTCCTTGACCTTTGATGGACTTTTGAGTCACATATACGATGTCAAATTATTATAGGATCAACTGCCATCTGGACAGCCGGTAATTTAACATGGGTTTGTTGAACATGTACTTGAGAGGATCAACGCGGGATATAAGATGGGTTGTGTGACCATGGAGATAATGTTGTAATCTCATGGAAGCCCATGCTAAAGCACAACACGTCTTTTCGATCAGAGTGTACTTGTGTTCACTATTGCTGAACCTTTTGCTAAGGTAATAGATAGCTCGTTATTGGCCTCTATCGTCCTTCTGTCCTAGCATGCAGCCCATGGCATTGTCACTTATGGACAGGTACATAAATAGGGGAACATCATCCCTGGGTGGTACCAACACGGGAGCTTTGACTAGCTGTTTCTTGATTTTGAGGAAGGCCTTTTAACACTCATCATTCCATTTCATGGAGGAGTTCTTCCTTAATAGCTTGAAGATTGGCTCACAGGTTGCTGTGAGTTAGGGGATAAACCTGCTAATGTAGTTGATTCTTCACAAAAATCCCCGTATTTCCTTCTCTGTCTGAGGAATGGGCATTTCCGTGATAGCTTGGATTTTGGCAGGATCCAGCTCAATCCCCTTGTGGCTGACTAGAAATCCTAGCAACTTGCCTGATTTAACACCAAGGCGCACTTAGCTGGATTCAACTTCAAGTTGTACTTACGCAACCTGTTGAACAACTTTCTGAGATGGTCTAGATGGTCATCCTCCTTCCGGGACTTGACAATGATGTCATCCACATAGATCTTGATCTCTTTATGCATTAAGTCGTGGAAAAGAGCCATCATAGCTCGTTGATAGGTGGCTCTGGCATTGATGAGGCTGAATGACAACCGTCTATAGCAAAAGGTTCCCCAAGGCGTGATGAAAGCAGTTTTCTCACGATCTTCCTCAGCAACCATGATCTGATGGTACCCTGCGATGCAATCAGCAAAGGAGTACATGTTGTATTGCGCAGTATTGTCAATGAGAATGTGGACAAACGGCACGTGAAAGCTATCTTTTAAGCAAGCTTTGTTCAAGTCCCGGTAATCCACGTAAACTCGCACCTTCCCTCCAGGTTTAGGTACGGGCACGATGTTGGATATCCACTCAGGATATGTAGACACCATGATGATGCCAGCTTGAAATTGTTTCACAATTTTTTTTTCTTTCACCTTTAAACTCCACTCAGGTTTCAATCGCCTGAGCTTTTGCTTGACTGGCTTAAATCCCTCTTTAATGGAAAGGCGATGAAGGACAATGTCAATGGACAAACCGACCATGTCTTCATGAAACCATGCAAACACATCCTGGAACTGGGTTAATAGTGTAACCATATCATTCCGTTGGTTTGGGGTAAGGTCCGAACCAACTGGATTAACTTAGGGCTTTCTAAGGTTCCAGATTGAAAGAAGTGGTTTGATCAAGGTTGGGTTTGGGTTTGTCTTTGACCCATTCTTGAATTTACTGAGGCACCTCAATGTCATCCTCTGTATTTCCATCAAGGTTTGAATTCATCTCTACATCAAAGGTACAATCCTTATGGAGAAGAGGCACTTAGACGTTAAATCTGACCACATCTAAATTGAGTCCCAAAACAAAATATGCTTTCACTTAGTATATATGAAATATGTTGATCATACACAAGTGTTATCATATACCGGCAAAATAAATTGCTAATCTTTGTCTGATGAAAAAGTAAGCGCTTATTATATCTACAGGCGAGAAAAGAGTTTACCGCTTTACCCTATGACGACCACCATGCAAGAATGATGTTCCAATTGGCAAGAGCAAAGTTCGGTGGACCGCAGCGATGGAGGGATTGTCATCATCCTCCTCGCATCCCGAATGACGCGTCGCAGGCAATCATCGTCAGGAATGTATATCTGTTGGTATGCTCATCATGAACGATGATTTGTATGCCTGACATCAATCGGATGACGTCTTTCTTGATTCTTCGTTCCTCCTCTTCCACTGCGGGATTTGGAACAAAGACTCCTTTCTCCTTCACCGGTACTGGCTTGGGAAATAACATAGCCATTATATTGTTTGGCACCTTTACAGGAGGTTGTGCGGACTCAGAGTTTGAAGGCGAAGATAAACGCCACACGGTTGAAGCTGAAGGAATCTGTTGATGCTTATGAGGATTCCTGTGACTAGAACTGGTAGAATAGCCTAGTCCAGCTGTTCCAATTTGCTTGGTTAATTGAATAGGGTACTTGAAACGGTGGCAATCTTTACCCAACCCTTGTCCCGGCTTATGACCCAACGACATCATTTCTTGAGTAGCCGACATTACCTCGACAGAAATCTTGGGTTCGGGCAATGACATTCCAATATCATGGTATTGGGCATTGCTTACTTCCAAAGCATGAAAACTGATTGGTTCAACGTTTGTATTGGCATTGATGAATGACATGTCTCCGTGTTGAGGAATCTCTGGTTCAGCGTTGACCTTGACCAGGCTATTATTGATAATGTATTTCAACTGTTGGTGAAGAGTGGAGAGGACTGCCCCAGCCATATGGATCCATGGTCATCCCAAGAGCAGGTTGTATCCTGAATCTATCTTGAGCACATGGAAGGATATGCAGAATGTATGAGGACCAATTTCGATTGGCAGCTCAATTACTCCGACCGAATGCCGACGGGCTCCATCAAAAACTTTGATGATAGTATGGCTACTCCGAATTCGGTTGAGATTGATATTCATCTTCACCAAGGTAGCGTATGGACAGATATTTAGAGAGGAACCTTCATCTATCAAGACTCCAGCTAGCATGTATCCAGAGGACAAGACCGCAATGTGCAATGGTTTGCAATGATCGGTCCCCTCGGGCGGTATGTCATCATCAGTAAAGGATATCACATTATTGTTGAAAATGTGATCAACCAGATGTTGAAATGTTTCCGTATCAACTGATTTCGGTAGATAGGCTTCTTCTAAAACCTTCAGCAAGACCTTCTGGTGATTCTCGAAAGTTAGGACCAAGTCCAGAATTGATATTTGTTGTGGAGCTTTTTTTAAGCTTAAAACCACCTTAGCTTCGTGATGACCCATAGTGCGGAGGAATTTTTCAATTTTCTCCATGGGTATTTTCCCCTTTGATTTGATGGTAGGCTTCATCACCCGTTGGGGAAGATACAGTGGATTTTCCTTTGACACTGTAGCAGTTGTATGTGAGGTGGATCCTTCACCTTCTTCATAATTCCACGAAACTTTGCTCAAGTTAATAATAGGATATTCTGCTCTGTACGACAAGTTGATTGGCTTAGGAGCAACCACATTCAAAGGATTGGTGCTTCCCTTGAGTTGAATTGTTGGCATTGTGAGTAATGTGTTAATCCCATCAGTTTCAGTGGATATGACTGCTACCACACTCTTCCACTTCATGGGACCTGGATTCTCACTTGCACGTAACACAGTATCGTCGTCTCCTAAGTGCAAGACACCACTGTCAATTAGATTTTAGATAAGGTGGCAGAGTGCCCAGCATTCTTCTGTGCTGTGACCACGAGACTGGGAGTGATATTAACATACTCCATCAGAGTTGTACCGCCTTGAACAGGGGTTGATTGGAGGTAAAAGGGAACTAATCCTTCCTTCATTGATTAACATATGAAGAATTTCCTCCATAGGTTGGCCCAAATATGTGAATTCCCTTTTGTTGGCAAAATCCCGACAGGCTTTGGCATTTGCTCTCTTCGTCACTTTGTCTTCCAGCATTTCATTTTCTGAAAGTGACGAGGGAATATTCATGACAAGAGATAGGAGATTGGCCTGCTCCTGGCTGATTAACTGACGTGTCACTTGATGTTGATAAGTCACCAATTCCGCCAATTGCTCAATTTGCTTGCATAGAGCTTTCATATTTTGTTCCATTGTGAACTGGAACTTGGCATAATCCCATTTGTCATCACCGTCTTTGAGGGTTTGGGATGATTCACAGCTGAAATTGGAATTCTATCAGTTACTCCAATTTATCATGTTGACCTCTTCTTCTTTATGTTGAGGAAGAGGGTTGTCTTGAACGTAAGGCTGATCTGGTTTGGTGACCATGATTTCCCCATTGCCTATCAGGTCCTGGATCTTGTGTTTCAAGGCCCAACAATCCTGAGTATCATGTCCAGGTGCCCAGGCATGATAAGCACATTTTCGAGCAGCATTGAAACCCCGTCCATTAGGGCTGGCTGGTGGAAGAAGATGCGTAATTTTCTTCTGTGTTTTCAGAAGATTGAGAATGTTCTCGAGGTTATCCCCTAAGGGTGTAAACACTCAAGGGCGTTTGAATTCTCCACCTTTTGGTATTGGAGGGTTCGCAGACTGTGCTTGAAAGGGAGTGTAGTTTCTCCTTTGAATAGGCATATTTTTATTACCTTTTTGACCCTGTAGTATCAGGGAAACATCTTCCCCTTTCTTTTTATGGACCCTCCGGGGGTTGTTCCCATAATTTTTGGACTGGATGTGATCAACAACATCTTTGAGTGCAGCTAGGTCTTGAATCTTTCCGGTCTTATATCCCATCTCAGCCATCTCCCCATGTTTGACCATTTCAGAAAATGGTTTGCCGATGCTGGCTAAAACTCTTTCATAGAAAGGCGCTTCTTATATGTCTATGAAAGTCATGACCATCTCTGATTCTGTCATGGAAGGACTAACTTGGGCAGCCAGGCGTCTCCACCTCTGAGCATACTCTCTGAAAGACTCGTTAAACTATTTCTTGATCTTGGTAATTTGATACCGATTAGGAGCCATTTGAGACTGAAAGCTATATTGAGTGAGGAAAACATGTGCTAGCTCTTCCTAGCTATGGATCTTTGAATTGTCTAATCTTGTGTACCATGAACAGGCTTCTCCAGTTAGACTTTTCTGGAACAATTTCATTCTAAGCTTTTCGTCCTCTGTATAAGATCCAAGTTCTCCAATAAACACCTTTAAATGTGTGTAAGGATCTCCTAACCTGTCATATTTTTCAAAGTCAGGAGTTTTAAACTTTTTTGGATAATGAACACTAGGGAAAATACACAGATCAGCATATGAAACACTCCCATGTGTTCCAATTCCTTTGATAGCACGAAGAGTCTCTTCCATTTGGAGGACTTTCTTTTTGATGTCACCAGTGTCTGGGTCTCTAGTGGGATAGGCAGCATCATGAGTTTGGTTGGTCGTATCCAACTACAGTTCAGGTATTGTAATGACCAGGATTCCTCTTTGTGTGGAGGATTCAGCATATACGGGTATTTTGGGACCATGATTAGACTGGTGTAATTCTTTGAGTAGAACAGCCAAATCTATAATTTATTTGCTTAATCCATCGAATTCTTTGCGAGAAACTGGATTAAGTTCAGTTTGGTCGGATGACGACATGATTGATTGTAGGCCTGTTGCCTTTTTGGACTTTGACCGGTAGTAGGTCCAATTGGTTCCCTGCGAAAGACTTGCATAGTTTAGTCTTTAGGGAATGTGTATAATAACATGCTATGTGATTTGTCCATTTTAGGACTTTTTATCATGCAAAACGGATGTCAGTTGTTTGTAGCATGTTAATTAAAATATGTATGTGTACACATTTCTTCATATTTCTCATTACATGGAGATATATATGGAATGTAATTACAAGTAATTGTGTTTACAAGTAATTTGAAATAAGAGCATGAAGAGACTTTCCTCCGTTTTGGGTTTATCAGAGGCTGACCTATCTTAGGTTACTCTCGTGGCTTTTTGGCATAAAGGTTCCCAAATCATCGCAATCTACTTGACGGGAAGTTAATCCGGTCTTTCAACTGGAGCGAATTTGGGTGGTACCTTTCCTGAGCCTCGGAGAATTAGTCTTCTCACGAGTCCAATAATCAAACACCGACGGGATAGCCTCCTGGTGGAGGGACCACACAACATACATTCACATACGTCGCGTGTCACCGTATGAAAATGATGACATGTGCGAAGCACTAATATCACAAGCAAATATGGTGTGAAGCACTAATATCACAAGCAGATATGATGCGAAGCACTAAGTGCAATAAGGAAATGCATTCGTACACATTCATCATAAAATGTAAATGCAACATCCACACACAAGCAGATAACAGTTTTGAAAAGATTGTAATAGCGGCTTAAGTCCTCTTCTTCGAGTCCCCAATGAGTCGCCACACAATCGACGTCCGGGATTTTTAATTGTCCCTTTCCGTTACTTGTTCTTTGGGGTTCTCATTTTAAGTGAGATTTGTTTGAAAAAAACAAGTGAAAAAAGTCCGACATGTATAATGTCAACGATGGGACTGTTAAGAGTTGCCAGTTGGTTTTTTAAATGGTTGTACCAACACAACCGAGAAAAGGTTTACACATTGACCCAGTGATGTGACACTACTAAATGGGTCGGTGAAATCGAGATTCATTAGGGTCCGGGGACTTGGTTATGTAGGGGGGAGGTGTTAGGCACCCCCCGACATCCGTGTTACCACGGTGACCGCCTCTTTTCAAGAAACTATTATCTGAATGTGTGTGTGTGTGGGTCAATGTGTTGTTATTTGGAAGTAGTGTGAGGCCTCGTTCGTACCTATATACACAGGGTTTGAATTTATGTAAAAATTTAATTTTTAGCAAGATATGGCAGTGATGTTTTATAAAAGAGGTTTTTCAAACCCTGATGCTCAATAGTAATTGAGACCTTTTACACTCCCATTTTATTAAGTGTTTGGCTTAATTGATTTTATTTGATAGATGCGAAGAATCCGTACGAAAATAATGCCGACTTCCTCATGGGTATGGAAACCATCTGAGGAAATTCAGACATCATGAGAATAATTTACAAAGTCTTACAATTTGAAAATGTCCATCACGGGAACCGAATCTAGATCCAATGGGATGAATCTGTGATCACATGATTCCTAGGTGCACATGATACCGCAATTTGTATGAAAGCAGTAAGTAGGTATATATATATAAAAGTTGTAAATATATATATATATATATATACAGACATGATCACCAACCCCGAAGCACCTCCATGGGGGATCAGAAATGTAAATAAAGCTGTAAAAGCTATCAACCGCCACGGAGGAAACTCCAGGCGGGACGAAACGTAAATAAAGATGTAAATATGGTCAACCGCCATGAAGGAAACTCCAGGCGAGACAAAACATAAAGAAAGTTGTGAAAAGCGGTCAACCGCCACGAAGGAAACTCGAGGCGGGAATGAAAACGTAAAGAAAGTCAGAATATGTATCAACCACCATGAAGTAAACTCTGTGGGACGAAATATATATATATATATATATATATATATATATATATATATATATATATATATAAGCGATAAACATATAGGATGTAAAATTCGAGGCTCATTGAATGAGTTCGATTAATAGTTTATATATATATATATATATATATATATAAAAGCGATAAACGCATTCGCATCAAAGTCTAGGCTCATCGAACAAAGTTCGACACACGATTAATATATATATATATATATATATATATATATATATATATATATATATAAGCGATAAACGCATATAGGATGTAAAATCAGGGCTCATCGAATGAGTTCGACAATAGTTCATATATATATATATATATATATATATATATATATATATATAAAAGCGATAACGTATACAAACCGAAGTCTAGGCTCATCGAACAAAGTTCGACACACGATTCATATATATATAAATATATATATATATATATATATAAAAAGCAAATAAACGCTCCGCATCAAGTTCAGGCTCAATCGAGGCATAACTCGATAATGTTAATCAATATATATAAATATATATATATATATATATATATATATATATATATATATATATATATATATAAACCGAAACAAAACCATGGACAAAAGTTCGGCAAATGCGCATGAATACACGACTCTCAACGTGAAGAAGGGTGTGTGCAGAGATGAAGAGAAAGACTCTAAAGTGTGTGAGAAGGCTTATAGTTGACTGCCAAAGAAGACTTCTATATCTTTAGAGTGGGTAAACATTGGCTTTTGTAGGTACAAAAGGGCTATATATGAGCTCACAGGTGTTTAAAATGAGAAAGTACACTGCATGGGGTGAGTGCAGAGCAAATTGGGCAGGGCTTCCTCGCCGTTTTCTCTTGCAAAATGGGCAGCCCAAGCCTTCTATTTATAGACGATTTAGCCGCAGGTGTACCTGCGGGTGAGCCGCAGGTGTACCAGAGGCAACCCGGGTGGGCCCGGGTTTTTCGGGTCGGATCGTCTCGAAGTGCGTGCACTCGGACACTGTAATGTCCACTCGAACTTTTAGAAGTGCAATCCGGGCATCCGTTTGAGGTATACAGGACCTATTTCGGACCGCCATTGTCGAGAGTTGTACGATGGCATGGGATTAGAGTTTGTACGAAGTCATTGAAGTTGGGACGATGCCCTCCGGTCTTCAAGCTTCAACTTTCATCTGTTACCCCGCACAATAGTCACTCGGGATTGGTTAGTCTTGTCGAACATCATTGCGTAGAGATGTTGAGACGACGTGGAGTGGCATCGCGTTGGCGAGATGACGATGTTGCCCCTTACCGGTGTTATCGTCGGATTGGGCTGATAAAGCAGACGTTGCTTAGAGCTTCGCTGAGATTGGACTGCTGCATTTGTCGAAGGTCCTCATTATCATCTTTGAGGTGTGCCTGTCTTCCCGATGTTATCGGCGGGTTGGTACAGTGTATCTCGTTGTGAGCGCCGAGATTGAAGCTGGTCGCATTTGAAACAAGCATTTCCGGGGTTATCGCCGAAACTGCATTCCTTGGGGTTATCACCAAGGTTGGTGGCTATTCCCATGGTTGGGACTGAGACTGGATTATTGGGTTTCAGCATAGAAACGCAGCGGAAATAAACCAATTAAAGGCAATTCCAAAACCCTAAAATAGGATCCATGCGAAAATTTTAATTAATTCAGAGGTTAGAAATTATACCGATTGTGTAAAGCTAGAATCGATGCGGTTGAATCTCTAATGCAATTCAAATGGATTGCGTCTCTACGGTATCCACACGAACGCTCCACACGAATCATTCTACGATCTGCAGAAGAAGGAAACGCGGTACTAGCCACCAAGGATGAGGATTTTCTGGAGCTGTTTTCTCTTTAGTCTCTCTCTAAGAGCGGCTAGGGTTTTGGTTAATGAATAATACCTAAAATGGCTGCTACATATCATATATATAGCGATTAAAAGGAATTATTCAAAACCTAATTTAATAAAATCTGAATTTATATATATATCTTAATTAAGTCTTACTTAATTAATATACCTATATATAAATTATCCTATTAATTTAAATTCGTAATTTAAATACTATCAATCATATTGATATATTTAAATCTTTATAATTTAAATTAATTCCCTTTTAATTACGTTCTATGTGTGTGACCCTATAGGTTATTATTACGTTGGCAATAATTTTAAAATCATATTATAAAATTATAAACAGTGAGCGGCATCTAGTAATGCATCATTGCTACCCAAGTAATAATAAGATCGATGATTCGATACAACCTTTTAGTGACCAATATTTCAATGTAATTTAATCCTTTTAACCTTAATATCCTAGATTAAACTCGAGTCATGGAATGTGTCATACTCTTCATAATTTAATCTGAGTTTTTCTTGATCAATGAGTAGACTATATGAAACAAATCACTATTTGAGAATGGCCATACATTTCATAGTCCTACTCAATCAAGAGGCCTATGTATATCACCCCTAATACATAGGAGGGTTAAATTCCATCTAGATCACTCATATTCCTCACACGATTCATGATGTACCCAATAATCACCTTTATAGTCCACCCTATTAAAGGTAACATTTAATGATATCAAAGTACATAAATTCTCGTGTAGTAATATAGAGATTTCAGGTCGGAGGACCATTACATCATTGTCACTATGAGAATTGCTAATGACACTTCGCATAATGCTCCATATAGAATTCTCATGGTGGGTCTGTCTAGTACATCGTTCTCTAACATGTACCTATGCATTGACTTAATATCTCATATATTTATGACCAATGAGATTTGGTCATCAATCAATCCACATACTAGTCTCAATGCATCATTGTTGTCCCATCAATAATGATACTCGACTAGGGATATTTAAGAACAATGATACTAATTGTAATTATATAATCCCATGTTCAAATCACATACTTGAAACTATATAACTTGTATCAATATTCTAAGGATTTTTATTATGTTAACATTTATATAACGCAGTAAATAAAACCATAATAAAATCATTCATTTATTCAATCAAATATAATATCAAAACGTTAAGCAATTATATCAAATAATTGGCCTCTAGGGCATAAACTCTAACATGGATACCTCGGGGTTATCTCCGAGATCAATCGGTCTTCTCCGGTGTGTGATCTGGTATTGGATCTGCATACCTCGGGGTTATATCCGAGGTTGAAATTTTTACTCCTAGAGTGGGCTCCGGGGTTGATGCTGAGCTTCCGGTAGTATCCGTTATGGATATGGATTGTCTTTCAGGGTTCCCTCTTAAAAGACGAATTTGTCCTCCTATAATGTTAGTGACAGGTATACAGAAAGTTTCGAGTGTCTACAATATGTTGATGATATATTACTGATAGGGAATGATATTCCTATGCTACAATCAATTAAAATCTGGTTATCTAAACACTTCTCCATGAAGGACTTGGGAGAAGCATCTTATATTTTGGGGAAAAAGATCTATAGAGATAGATCTAATAGGATGCTTAGCTTGTCCCAAGGAACGTACATTGACTCGATGCTAAAGAGGTTTAGCATGGAAGATTCCAAAAGAGGTCGCATGTCGATGAGCCATGGAATACATCTCTCCAAGAAATAGGCCCCAAAGACACCTGAGGAGAGAGACCGTATGAGTAAGATTCCTTATGCTTCAGCAATAAGATCTATCATGTACGGTATGATATGTACTAGACCAGATGTTAATCATGCACTTAGTGTAACAAGCAGATATCAGTCAAATCCAGGAGAAGAGCACTGGAAGGTAGTGAAAAATATCCTAAAGTACTTAAGAAGAACTAAGGATGTATTTCTTGTCTACAGTGGGTCTGAATTGAAACTAGAGGGCTTCACAGACTCAAGTTTTCAAACGGACCAAGATGATAGTAAATCCATTTCGGGGTATGTGTTTACCTTAAACGGTGGCACAGTGTGTTGGAAGAGTTCCAAACAAAGAAAGCAGTCGATTGTTGATTTAGTAGCGGAGGCGAGTACATAGTCGCAAGTGAAGTGCTGCAAGGTCATTTAGATGAAGAAGTTTATTCTAGAACTTGGTGTGGTTCCTAGCATTACGTAACCCGTGCCTTTATTCGTGACAACACTTTGGAGTACATTGCTTGAGCTAAGGAACCTGTCTCTCATCAGATATCCAAACACGTGTTGCGGCGGTTTTATTTGATCAGAGAGATCATTGAAAGAGGAGACGTCACCCTAGAGTATGTGGACTCTCAAGACAATATTGCAGATCCATTTACTAAAGCGTTAACACAATAGCAGTTTGATCGTCACTTAGAGAAGATGGGTATGAGATACCACGATGATTGGCTTTAGTGCAAGTAGGAGATTGAAAGTAGTATGCATACAAGCCAATCATGTGTGATGATAAAGCATATACTTTGTAATCAATCTTATTTATTTATTAATAAAAGAATTATTTATTAAAGGCGTTTATTATCTACATGGTGCTGTTTTAATAATATGTGATAAACTCATAGTTTTAAGCAATGCTTTTAGAATGATGATGAGATCATGCTAATGAGATCTAAATTCTTAGATAGCTTAAAACTAAAATGTTCCCAATCAATGGATTACTAAAAAGGGGATTAGTGAATCCGGATAGATTGGTACATACGTTGTTTGCTCATTGGATGAGGATGATTGATCTCATGATCATTTGTGTGGAGACACTAAAGCAAGTATGTAGGTGCTTATTAGAGAATAAGTTCACTGAACGTGACTTGCTATGGAATACCTAATGGAGTTTTACTTGCCTGTCAATAGGATTTCCTGTAGTGATAGTAGTACAAATGATCCTTAGACTTGAGATCATCATAGTATCTTATATATAATGAATTACACTTTGACTTATTCCTTAAGACTCTTAGAGTATATCAAAGGGTATGCTTGGGTGTAATAAGTTATATATGAAGGTAGTGAATGATCAATAAAGAATCTACCACTTCTAGTAAAAGAAGAGAAATGTCCTATGTGATTCGATAAATGACAACCCAGGAATCCTTAGCCAATATGGAATGAAATTAGAAAGTAGTTTCTAATTTACATTCATTAGGAGTTGTGCATTTAGGAATCGAAATACATATAATTAAATAAAATAAGACTTGATAGTAATTCCATGTATTATATTTAATTGGGACATTGTATGGTAGAAGGATTGAATTGTACGGTAACTATTTACTCAAAGGTTCTTTTATGATTAATGTTGAAATCTATATTATCTAGAAAGTCGTTGATCGCTAGGGAGGCTTATCCCTATTGTAGAATAAATATTATTTATTTAAATAAATTAATTGTTTAATTTATTTATTTAAATAAGATTAGAATTGTTCTAATTGATTTATTCACAAACGGTTTAATATGGAGAACATAAAGGGTCACACCATAAAAGGAAGAATAATTATTTAAGAAGTTAATTGCATAATCGTAATAATATGTTAAGTATATTTAATTTAATCTATGGTGATAGAATAAATTAAATAGCTTAATATTATTATTTAATATTTTAGAAATATTAAATATAAATTAATAAGAGGAGTCTTATTAATATTATTACAATTATTATTATTTTAATTTCTAAAAGAGTTTAAGAATTAATTTAATATAAGTACTCTCATTTATTCCTAATAGGATTAGGAGGAAAATTAGTTAAAACAAGTAATAAAGTGATAAGAAAGAGTATATCGTTCCCACGAGGAATTATTTAATAAAATTACCAAGTACTAACTCTTAACCAAATACAATTTTATTTAAACAATCTCAAATTGTGATTTTTCTAATTAAGAAAACTAAATTAACTAATTAAAACTAAAAATTTTTATAAATAAATTCAAATAAATAAAGATTAAGACTTCGATATATCCCCAATTATGAACTATAAATCAATTATCAATTATCCCAATTATTATGCCTCTCTTGAATTGTTAACAATTGAATTCTCAAATGCCAAAAAACCGTCCTTTTCAAGTGATCAATTGCCTTTCTTATTTAATCCAATTAATCTTGCTATATTCTATGCAAAACAATTGAATTAAACTCCTTTCAATCCCAATTCCTTATGTGTTACATTACATGCGGGTGAATAGATATTTCCATTCAATTCACAAACCTAATTATTCATTTGTGCAAATAACTAAGTCACATGATATCATGCCCGATTCTAACCCTAGAATTCCTCTTTCAATTCCTTCTAGAGTAACAAGGTAATTCTTGATCGGATAATTAATCAATAAGCACAAAGCAAGATAAACAATTCACTTTGAACATAAATAATTGGAATAAATCAAATAACTAATTTATAGACATAAAAGGTTCAATTGAAATCTTAATAAAAGAGTTAGTTCATAATTAATGAATTAAAACCAAGAATCCACAATTGAATAGACATTAAAAGATAAAAGTATGATAAGAGAGAAAATAGAATCATTGTCGAATAAATCGATGCTCCCTCTTGCTCTTGCTCTCTTGATCTTCAATGATCTCCAAGTTGCTTCAATCTCCAAAACTAATAAGAACTAGGGTTTATGTTCTAATCTAATGGAGTGTATTATCTAATCTAAGCTATGTAATCTCCCTTTATTTTATGCCTTACATCATGTATTTATAGGTTCTGAGTCAATTTTTAGCTTAGGAACAAACCCGATCCTATTTGGAGTCAAAAAGGTGTCAAAATTAAGCCAAAAACGCGTCCGGCCATCACCAAGCCCTTCCCCAGCACCCCAGCCTTGGGCACATGACAAACTCAAACTCTTCCCCCAGCACCCGGCCGGCTGGGCATAGGCCTATTTTGGGCGCCCCGCGGCTGGCCCCAAGTTCGACATTTTCTCTCAGGCGTCCTTTGGGAAAAGCGACCATAACGTTTGATCCGGGAGGAGATTCTGGGGCCTGCCACCTATCAAATCGAAGATATCGACGAGATCTACAACTTTTATTCTTTGAGGATTGAGAAATTCTGGGCGGATGAAGGCTGAAATTGAGCTGGAAGTAACTTTATGCAAATGACCACCCAAAACCATGACGTTCGGCGTCCAGATTGGTACAACGATCATAACTCTTGCATCCGAACTCCGATTGGAATGATTCAAAATGTTCTGAAAAGCTAAGACGATGCTCTTCAATGTAAGCTAAGTTCCAAACCAAGAACATGAAGTAAACATGAAAGCCCAAATGATGTCCGGTTTGCTTTTCTTTGCGTTTTCTTTGCTTTTCCTTACCAATAGTCGCTCACACCGCTCCCAAACGTATAACCTACAAAATGAACACAAAATGCATGAAAAGTAACTAAGACACATAAATATAAACAACTAATTCAAGTAAAAGATCTGGGATAAGTGTATATAAAATCCACTTATCAAATACCCCCAAACTTAAAAGCTGTTGCTTGTCCCCAAGTAACCTGACATAATGCAATGCAATGCAATGAAATGCAACTCATCTATATGCCTACAAATCCGGCGATATTTGATAGAATCAAATCTATTCACTCGACCTTAGAGCAATCAAGCAAACACGACAATACTTCATATCAAAACCAATCAACAATTTCTAGTCGATCATCAGTCTTAAAAGCTGTTATTCTTTGGTATAGTGCGTGTGTGTGCTCAACAACCATGCTAAGCGATATAAAATCAAATTTAACACATAACAAGTCTCTTGAAGGCATCATACGATTGTAAACTCAAGAAATCTCAAAGATAGGCGCGATTCAACTAAAATTAAACTCAACCAAATTCAAGGGTACATGCGGGATACTTATACTTTCTTTTCTTCCTTCTCTTTTTTTTTTTTTTTTACACGGGGCTTTTTGCTCTTTTCCGTGATTTATTCATTTTTTATATATACATAAATGGTATGCAATGTCTCATCCCATTAGGCTAACATGATGTTACCCCTTAGCGAGCTTTCGACCAACGACTCCCAGACCATAAAAGACCTTAGGGCGCTAGGTGTAAAGACAATCCCCTCGGGCGTACTTGCTCAAGTAACAAAGGCCCCGAAACAAGACTAGTCACCCTGTATACCTTTTTTTCCCTTTTCTTTTTCTTTTGATAGATGGTTGGTGAGTGCGTTTTACGCTCCATCTCACGCTTGTGTTTATGGGGAGTGTTTCTCCTCAACCCACCACAAGACTCAACATGTTTTCTTTTTTTTTTTTTTAAAGCTTATATACCCCACATATATTCCCCCAAACTTAGGTTCTTGTCTAACTTTAGTCATCACTACTTATTCTTGTCATTCTTTCATTCAAACTAGCATTATCCTTTAGAGTCCCATTATGTATCAATTTAAACTCAATCAATCAACAAGTTGTTTTTATTGTGCTATCATTAATATACTAGTTTCAAGCAGAAAAAGATTCAATTCATAACAAGAAATCACATCAAAGCTCTAATAGTCGATTATTATACTTGTCTACCCAATTCCAATCTCATCATTGGCCAAAATAAACTTAACTATAACAAACCATTTGGACTTATGCAAAATGAACATAGTAACTAACTATTATTTTTTTGAATTTTTTTTTTTTTTATAATGAACCTAAACTATATTAACAACATATGCAAAATAACATAACATAAACATGAAACTAAACATGCGATAACGAACTAAACTAAACTCCCCCAAACTTAGCAATTACAATGTCCTCATTGTAAGAATATAGCGATAAGTAGAAGAGAACTTCCTGTAATCGACTAAGCGTGAGGTCTTTGGTGGCGATGGTAGCGACGATCATTTTCCTATCCATTGAACCTCCAATACACCGCAATGAAGAGAGACAACATGTATTAGATTATAAGAGAACTTACTAAGCAAATTAATTCCTATCTACTAAATAAACTAGTAAAGCATATAAATATAAAAATTCTTGGGTTGCCTCCCGATCGGTAACTTGATTTATAGTCTTTCGGCTGACTTTATGCAGTCAATGCTATCAATTCCTCTTGAAAGTTGAGGAACCCTCCATCATCGAAATAATATAGCTTTTGGTAGGTTCCCATTTACGATAGCCATTGTATTAAAGTCACCTAGCATGCTTTGTTTAGATAAGATCACATTAAAGAGCGTCCAACATCTAGGTGTTTTTTCCATTGTGTCTGTGAATAAATTCTGGCATTGAGGCTTGTCAGACACAACAATCTCTTCTTCTATCTTCTCCAACTCATTGAACCATGGCTTGAAGTTGTACTGCTTTTTACGTCACAAGGAGTATTGCAAGCGACATGACTACCTAGCGGACATGGTTTTGCAAATCTAACCGGATTCTTGAACTTTGGCGGAGAAGGAACTTGGGGCACTAATAACATCGGCTCCTCCTCGTTGGTAATCAAAGTTAGATCTTCGTCGATCTCCTTTTCTTGGTTCCCAATTGTTTCCTCTCTTTCAACATCTTGTGGCTCATCTAGTTGTAGATTTTGTTCGGGCTCTCCATCAGTCTCGGAATCCATGTCATAGGGCCAGGTGTATTGAGGACGGTTGTTCAACGCATGTGTTATCTGTTCCACTTGATTTTCAGATTCTTGATCAGCGCCCTTTGGCTTTGCAAATTCATTCTACTTGATTCATTTTCTTGTCTTGTTCCTCGTTCCTTTTTTGAAGCTTTAATAAATTTTTCCAAGGCTTCCTCCCAATTTGAATGTTCTTCCTGTTGTAGTGGAGGTGGACACGAGAAATCCTGTGGGTATGTTGGACTTGGAGCATAAAATTGATCTTGATTGTTACTCCATGAAAAATCCGGGTGATACCCCCAATCCTGATGATAGTTGTTGGGATAGACATAATTATTGGGGTAATCACCACTATCTTTATCTTATTTCGGCCCCGATGGCGCATTGATGACTCATATGATTTCCGGCCTGATAATCACAAATGTTAGCCATACTTTGTGACGTTGAGCTTGAAAGCTTGAAACATCCTCGAAAGTGTCTCGATCTGTGTTGACAATGCGAGAAAGTTTCTCGAGTCTGTCAATCTCCGCTCCCCTTGGTTGAGTCATGTTAGGTGTATAGCCATTGATACATGAAGTCATCCATGGTACCTGAAAAGAGAGAAATATAGAAAGAGAATTAAAAATAAAAATAAAAATGTTTAAATTAAGACTAATTTGATTGAAATTAATATTGGTAAATAATTATTAAATTAATTCCCCGGCAACGGCGCCAAAAACTTGTTGATCGATTTCGCAATCAATGAATACGTGCAAGTATACACGGTCAACAAGTAATAAAGTGAAAGTAGAGTATCGTTCCCACGAGGAATTATTTAATAAAATCACCAAGTACTAATTCTTAACCAAATTAATTTTATTTAAACAATCTCAAATCGTGATTTTTTCTAATTAAGAAAACTAAATTAACTAATTAAAACTAAATTGCTTTATAAATAAATTCAAATAAATAAAGATTAAGACTCCAATATCCCCAATTATGAACTATAAATCAATTATCCAATTATCCCAATTATTATATCTATTGAATTGTTAACAGAATTCTCAAATGCCAAAAGCCCTTTCTCAAGTGATCATTTGCCTTCTATTTAATCCAAGTTAATTTTGCTATATCCTATGCAAAAAAATTGAATTAAACTCACTTTCTGATCCCAATTCCTTATGTGTTACATGCGGTGAATAGATATTCTCATTCTATTCACAAACCTAATTATTCACTTTGCAAAAATAACTAAGTCACATGATATCATGCCCGAGTTCTAACCCTAGAATTCCTCTTTCAATTCCTTCTAGAGTAACAAGGTAATTACTGATCAGATAATTAATCAATAAGCACAAGACAAGATAAACAATTCACTTTAACACAAATAATTGGAATAAATCAAATAACTAATTTATAGACATAAAAGGTTCATTGAAATCTTAATAAAAGAGTTAGTTCATAATTAATGAATTAAAACCAAGAATCCACAATTGAATAGACATTAAAAGATAAAAGTATGATAAGAGAAGAGAATAGAATCTGTTGTCCGACCAAATCGATGCTCCCTCTTGCTCTGCTTCTTGATCTTGATGATCTCCAAGTTGCTTCAATCTCCAAAACTAATAAGAACTAGGGTTTATATTCTAATCTAATGGAGTGTTTTTCTAATCTAAGCTATGTAATCTCCTTTTATTTTAAGCCTTACATCATGTATTTATAGGTTACTAGTCCAATTTTTAGCTTAGGAACAAACCCAATCCTATTTGTAGTCAAAAAGGTGTCAAAATTCACCAAAAATGCGTCCAGGCCATCACCAAGCCCTTCCCCAGTGCCCCAGCGCTGGGCACGACGCTCAAACAAACACTGCCCCCCAGCGCCCCGGCGCTGGGCATAGGCCTATTTTGGGCGCCCCGGCGCTGGCCCCAAGTTCTGACATTTTCTTCTCCAATGTCCTTTGGGAAAAAGGCCATAACTTTTGATCCGGGAGGAGTTACGGGGCCTGCCACCTATCAAATCGAATATATCGATGAGATCTACAACTTTTATTCTTTGAGTATTGAGAAATTATGGGCGGATGAAGGCTGAAATTGAGCTGGAAGTAACTACTATGCAAATGACCACCCAAAACCATGACATTCGACGTCCATTGGTACAACGATCATAACTCTTGCATCCGAACTCCGATTAGAATGATTCAAAATGTTTCGTAAAGCTAAGACGATGCTCTTCAATGTAAGCTAAGTTCCAAACGAAGAACATGAAGTAAACATGAAAGCCCAAATGATGTCCGGTTTGCTTTTCTTTGTGTTTTCTTTGCTTTTCCTTACCAATAGTCTAAGGCGATGCTCTTCAATGAAAAAGCTAAGTTCCAAACCAAGAACATGAAAGTAAAAAATCATGAAAGCCCAAATGATGTCGAGTCCATTACTTTTCTTTGCATTTTCTTTGCTTTTCATACTTACATTAATATAACACACCATCTATTTGCAATAAAGCTCCCGTTATAAAATTCCACCTACAAAATGAACATCAAAATGCATGAAAAGTAACTAAGACACATAAATATAATGTAACTAATTCAAGTAAAGATATGTTGTAAACATCATGTTAATCTATTTTTAAAATTTATTGGACACCCATTTGGATAAGATAGATAGTCCAAAATAGTGTTCAAAATGGGCTCACAACTCTTTGCTCAAGTCGGAATTAGTCCGATTCGGAGTTTATGGAAAGCTTATTCAGTGTACTATAACATACCAAAAGCCCAGAATTTTCTAAACAATCTAGCTAACCCCAAACATTCGTATTTGGATCAGCAGTCCACTAGTTTATCGGACTTCTCATTTTGACATCCAAAACTCGCCTCGACTCGTTCCAACCCAACTTTCTTTACAAATAAGTCTAATTTAACATAATCAGACTCGTCTAAGGTCTCAGCTCCATATCTCTAATTATAATTATTAGAACTCATTTACATAATCAATTCCAAGCCAAAATAAACATAGTAAACTAACTAGTTTACTAACAAAACTAACTAAACTAGCAAAATCCAAACTTTAACTAACAAACTAAATACAATATTTAAAATAATAACATTACCAAAAATTAAATAAGAAACATACTCGAAAATACGAGTTCCACAAACTGACTACGCACTCTCACGTCAAAATTTAACCTAGGAGGTCTTTATAAAAAGTCCTCCCACAACAAAGCCTTTCTCAAAATTGGAGGCCTTATTGTTGGTGAATGAAACAAAGGGTCAAGTCCTTCTATTTATAGGTTTAGCAAAGGATTAAAGTTCTCAATTTAGTCGATGTGGGACTTGGTTTATACTAATTCTAATTGGTTTATACTAATTTTCATAATTTTAACATGCTTAGTGTATTCATTCATCACGAATTCGTTTCTTAACCGATTCGATCCATTCAAGTTGCATTGTTTTTGTTTTATAGAGGAGAACAGGAATCATCCATTAATTTAAAGTTTCAATCACGAATTCATCATCAATTTTAGTCTCAAAGTACACCAAAACACACATTACCATCAAAACCCAAATTCCTCTTCTTTAGCATACATACATGAATTTGATTTCTGAAAAATCATTTTTAGAGGACCATTATGAAATTATAAAATCTAATAACATATATAACATCATAACCCACAAATTCATTAACCAAACCCCCAATTTTAAAAGAAACTCAAGAACACATATACTAGAAATATAAACTAGATTATGTACCTTTAATTCTTTAAGAAATAAAATTAACATTATCAGTAAAATTATAATTTCTATCCAACCATTATAATCATAACATTATTTAACAAATTCTCATTCCTCTAATTTAATTATTTAATTAAATTAGAATATCACCATTATACTCGCGTAATAAAATACTTATAAATCTCATCTGTTTTATCACACTTAAATAAACTATCCCATAACAATTTTCATCAAATATTTATTTAATATCATAAATATTCATTTTATTCCATAAAATTTCCAACTAAAATATTTAATGTACTTTGTTGGGAGAGTGCATGTTGGTTGTTGGTTGGAACCATAAATATTCATTATATACGAACTAGCAACTTGGAACCTAGTTTGTTGGTTGTTTGTGGGAAACCACTCAGCGTACCATATTGAAACTATTATACAACTGATGTGTACCAAGTATAGAAAATGGATACTGTTGGGAGAGTGCATGTTTTGATTTGATGTTTAAATGTAAATGCTCATGATTATATGTAAAGTCCTTCAAGAGATATATGTACAAGGACTTAGTGATAGATCAAATTTGTGAGGTTGATCTAAGCTCTAGATGTGTATCATTCTACAACTAAATATATAGATAGAGAGATCAAAGCTGTTAGGTTGATCTTGAGATGTAATAGATAGGCTTCGAAGAATTCGTAGTGTATCAATCTGATCAAGATTTCAGAAGTCAAGGCAGAAACGTAGAGCTTCGAGGATCGTAGTGTGTCTGCCTTGAAGGGCCTCTTCGAAAATCGTAGAATGGTCCCAACGTTTGCCGAGTCAACTCAGAGTTCGTAATGTGCTCTCAGAAACGTAGAGTTTACAACTCAAGCAAGCAAAGATAGTAGTGTGCAAGTATTTAAGAGAAATCGTAGTGCTCTCTATTGATAGCATCAGACCAAGTACAAGACGACAAGACACCACGATCTGAATCATAGAGTATCATCTGCCTTGTGTCAGAAGCATCAAGCCCCACGTTTTGTGTAGAGACAAACTCCAACAAATGGGGAATGGGTTCTAAACGTTGTAGTACTCACCAGTCCCAAAGGCATAAAAGATATCCTTAGTATGCAACAAAGAAGCGTATTGAAGAAGCTAAGGAAAGTACCATTGGTAAGAGGAAAAACACATTTTCAGGTGTTAGGTGAGAAAGCAGTCTGTTGTGTCAGTGGGCCCGAATGCAATTAAGAAGATGTGCAGAAAAGTCTCCATCAAAGAACAGAAATGTCAAACGCATTTAATGCTTCAACGAATGGATCCAACAGATAGTTTTCAAGATCACATATATGCAAATCAGGCAAATGAGAGAACTAAGCAAGAATTGAACAAAAACGTACAAGAACTCTCAACGCTCAACTCTACGATCTGAGAAAAAGAGAAAGCTTGCTCAGCTACTCTGTTCTTTCAAACAAGTGCTTAACAGCAACTGAGTAGCAACCATCAAGAACTCAATAACTACCAATCAACTAAAGTAAGAGTTCCAAGTCTAAAGGACTTGAAGAGTTCAAAGTGAACTGTGAAGATCCAAGTCTGCTGGACTTGAAGAGTTCAAGAGTGAACTAAGAAGTTCCTAGACTGCTGGTCTAGAAGGAATCTTTGTGATTCAGAAATTGTAAAAGACATCCTTAGTGGATTTCCTACTCGGGAGTAGAAGAGTGGACTAGGAGCTTTAAGTGCTCTGAACCACTATGTCTCTTACATTCATGCTATAATTATTATATCTGCCATAACTGCTATAATTGTCTCACTCTTATAACTTCACTATATCTTAAGGGAGATTAAAACAAATATTAATTCCTCTAAGTTATAATCATTATCAACTAACAAGTTTAAAACGAAAAGATTTTTAAATATCTATTCAACCCCCCCCCCCTTCTAGTTAACTATTGTGCCTCCGGGAACTAACAATTGGTATCAAAGAAGATTCTATTATACAGCTTACAAAGCTTTAGTAGATCTAATGGCACACTTACCAAGTGAATCGAGGACTGGAAGAGGCAGCAAGCCACCAATGTGAAACAAAGATAAATTTGCAAAATGGAAAGTTAGGATGCAAGCATACATGAACTCAATAGATGAAGATCTATTTGAGACTATTCAAAATAGGACCTATATTCCAACAAAGCTTGCACCAACTACAAACGATCCAAACAGAATACAAATCAAAGTCAAAGAAGAATGGACTGACAATGAGAAAAGAGCTGTCCAACTCGACAAGAAGGCCAAGAACATTTTGTTTCAATCCCTAGAAGATGATCTATTCGAAAATGGTGTCAACAACAAAACAGCGAAGGAGGTTTGGGAAGCTCTACTCATCATGCACGAAGGAACGGAAGAAGTAAGAGAAAACAAACAATCTCTCCTGACATAGCAGTATGAAATGTTTGCTCATGTTCAAGGAGAAAATGTCACTGTCACCTACGAGAGATTCAACATTCTGCTCAACTCTCTACGAGCCTATGGGAAGATCTATCCAAACAAAGATCTAATCATAAAGTTCATGAGAACCCTACCAAGCAGGTGGGATGCCAAAACCACTACTATTAGAGAGTCAAAGAATCTACATGAGATGACAGTTCAACAGCTATATGGCAACCTTCTGACATACGAACTGGAGTTGACTCAACGAGCTGAAACCCTATCAGAAGAAAGAAAGAAGGATAAGGGTGTTGCTCTCAAAGCAACTGAAAGTGCATCTAAGGTCAACACTGAGATTGACACTGACTATGATGAAGATGATGACGAGGACTTTGCAATGCTGGTGAAAAGACTTAGAAGGTTCATGCGTCAAGGAAAAACCAGCAAGCCAAAGAAGGTCAGCAACTATAACAGCCAGGATCAAATGAATGATCTATGCTACAACTGCAAAAAGCCTGGCCATTTCATTGCCAACTGCAACAAACCTCTCAGAGAAGAACTAAAGAAGAAATCACATGCAAAGAAGGAATACAAAGGCAACAAAAGGCCTCAGAAGAGAGATAAAGGCCTTGTAGCTGGAGGATTGTGGAGTGATTCAAACAATGACTCAACTCCCAAATCTTGAGATGATGAAGATCCTCAAATGGCTAATATGTGCTTAATGGCCAAACATGCAAAAGACAAACTGAACTCCAACATACATGAAGTAAGTATCGATGAGGTATTTGACTTTAACTCACCTGATGTAGACATTAATGATTTGAGAACTGCATTGCATGGCATAACAACTGATTTACATCAACACATGAAGTGGTTCAAAGTTTTGTCAAAGGATTATTCACTTCTTCAAGAGGAGAAAAAGAAAGTTCAAAAAGAGCTAGAAACGGCTCTTCTAAGTACTAACTTTCTCTCCAAGCTTGAGGCTGAGAATGAAATCTTAAAACAGACTAATGAGCTCAATGCACAAAGAGAGTCCAATCTAACCTCTAAAGTTGAGGAACTAGAAAAGACTATCTCTACATGGAACAAATCCTCATCATCCATGGACTCCCTGCTCTCTAGTCAGAGAAGTACTCTTGACAGAACAGGCTTAGGCTTTGGGGAATTCACCTCAGAGCCATGTGTGGTAAAGATAAAGGAAACTAGCACTAGTAATGCTTCAAGCTTTAGTAGAGGCATTACATTTATGAAATCCTCACAGAAGGAAGAACCCATTCAACCTCGTTTCTACAAGCTTTCCATCCATACTCAAAGGAGTAAAGGATCTCATGCTGGCCTGGGCTTCATAAAAGAGAAGAGTAACCCATCCACTACTCACCAACCTCGAAGGATCGTAGAGTCAAGTAAGACCAACTCTACGAATCAACTAGGAAGGTACAATAGAGGAAAGGTACACTCCTCACAATTTATGAAACCCAAGGACACATGGAAGAAGGAAAAAAAGTTTAACAGAAGAATAACTAAAGAACCACACAAGTCTAAATGGAGGATGAATTATTACACACACACAGGCATACATCATACTAGATGTTTTGTGTGCAATAAAGTTGGCCACAAGGCTGCAAAGTGCTATTATAATTCAATGCATATGAGACCCAAGATCAAATAGATTTGGGTCCCCAAGGGCACTAACAAAGTAGGACCTATGCAAATATGGGTACCAAAATGAAGATTTAATATTATGACAGGAAAAGAGCTCAACGGTCACAACCTGGTATCTGGACAGTGGATGCTCAAGACACATGACTGGGAACAAAGCCCTTCTGTCTAACTACATAGAGAAGGAGGGTCCCTCAGTCATCTTTGGAGACAACGGCTCGGGCAAGACAAGAGGATATGGCTCAGCTGGTAATGGTGCAAAGTCTTCAAAGAAAAGTGGCATATGTGGAAGGTCTCCAACACAACCTTCTAAGCATTAGCCAACTCTGTGACAAGGGTCATCAAGTAACATTCCTCAACAACCAATGTCAAGTCAGAGATTTGAAGACATCTACTATAAAGCTAACCGAGATAAGAGAAGGAAATGTCTACACAGTGAATCTTGGACAATTAAGCTCAGACGAGACAATATGCTTTCTGGCAAAAGCATCTGAAGAAATTAGTTGGCTATGGCATAGACAGTTGTCCCGTTTAAACATTAAAAGCATGTCCAAACTGGCATCAAAAGATCTCGTTGCAGGCCTACCCAAGTTCAACTTCGTCAAAGAAAGGTCATGCAATGCCTGTCAGCTTGGAAAGCGAACCAAAAGCTCATTCAAGAGCAAATTTGCCAACTCAATCGACAAGCCCTTGCAGTTGCTTCACATGGATCTATTTGGGCCAATTCCAACAACAAGTCTTGGAGGGAAAAGATACTCACTGGTTATAGTCGACGACTACACCAGGTTCACATGGGTATTCTTTTTAACCTCAAAGGAAGAAACAAGCTCCCAACTGATCAAGATGTTCAGGCTGGTAATGAACGAGAAAGGAGAGAAAATCAAGGCTATAAGAAGTGATCATGGCAAAGAATTTGACTTCTCAGAAATGGACCAGTTCTACATAGACAATGGCATCTGTCATAACTTCTCAGCTCCACGAACTCCTTAACAAAATGGAGTAGCTGATAGAAAGAACCAAACTTTGATAGAGGTTGGAAGAACTCTACTAGCAGCAGCCCATCTGCCTGAATACTTCTGGGCAGAAGCTGTCAACATTGCATGCTTCACATAGAATAGATCACTAATACACTCTACGATCAAGAAGACACCCTACGAACTGTGGAAAGGAAGAAAGTCAAGTGTCAGCTACTTTCATGTTTTCGGCTATGCATGCTACATTCTCAACAATGGAAAGCAGTACCTGAAAAAATTTCAACCCAAGTCAGACGAAGGAATCTTTCTTGGATATGCCACAGACAGTAAGGCCTACAGAGTGTTCAACAAGAAGACACTGAGTGTTGAAGTCTCGATTCACATTATCTTTGATGAAACAGACTTAGACAAAACAGTGCTTCAAGACACTACGACCAATAGTGCAGACACTACGAATGAAGTCGTCGAGCTCAACACTACGATCGTAGTGACAGATAGTGAAATTGTTGAGCAAGAAAATGAGATCGTAGAGAGGCCTATGCAAGACAACGAACCTTCACACCAAGAAGAAGAAATAGATCTTGAAGACTTAAGACAAGAAGGCATCAGGACAGATGTCCCAACCAGAAACAGATGGGCTAGAGATCACACTCAAGATCTAATCATTGGAGATCCGAGTGCAAGAGTCAAAACAAGAGCTACCACCCAGAATGAATGCTTTTATCTAAGCTTTCTGTCACAAATGGAACCAAAGAAGATAGAGGATTCTATGGAAGACTCCAGCTGGATAGAAGCTATGCAGGAAGAACTCAACCAATTTGAACGAAGCAAAGTATGGAGATTGGTACCAAGACCAAAGAGTCATCCTGTCATTGGAACCAAATGGGTCTTTAGAAACAAAATGGATGAAGATGGAGTTATAACCAGAAATAAGGCAAGACTGGTGGCCAAGGGTTACTCTCAGGAAGAAGGCATTGATTATGATGAGACATTTGCACCAGTTGCCAGACTAGAAGCCATCAGAATATTCCTTGCCTTTGCTGCTCACATGAAGTTCAAGGTCTTCCAGATGGATGTCAAAAGTGCATTCCTGAATGGAGAACTCCAAGAAGAAGTCTATGTAGAGCAACCTCCATGTTTCATCAATCCATCTCTTTTTAATTATGTTTATAGATTAGACAAAGTCTTATATGGTCTTAAACAAGCACCTAGAGCATGGTATGAAATATTGACTAACTTCCTTATTGAAAATAGGTTTACTAGAGGTAGAGTAGATACCACATTGTTTCATAGAAAGCATAAAGACAAAGTCTTATTGGTTCAAATATATGTTGATGATATTATTTTTGGTTCTACTGACGAAAAGTTATGCAAGAGATTCTCCAAGCTTATGCAGAGAAGATTTGAAATGAGCATGATGGGTGAGCTGAATTTCTTCCTTGGACTGCAAGTAAAGCAGACTGATGAAGGAATCTTCATAAACCAAGCCAAGTACATCAAAGACTTACTCAAGAAGTATGGCATGGAATCAGCCTCTCCCATGAAAACCCCAATTGTTCCTGCAACCAAGCTTGACAAAGATGGAAAAGGTAAAAGTATTGATATAACTCAATACAGAGGTATGATAGGCTTTCTTCTATATCTAACTGCCAGTAGACCAGACATAATGTTTACAACATGCATATGTGCTAGATTTCAGGCAAATCCTAAATAATCACATTTATCTGCTGTAAAGAGGATTTTCAGGTATCTCAAGGGTACACCTTACTTGGGGCTTTGGTACCCCAAGGAGTCCTCATTTGAACTAACAGGATACACAGATGTTGATTTTGTAAGCTGCAAAATAGATAAAAAGAGTACAAGTGGCACATGTCAATTGCTAGGAAATAGACTTGAGTCCTGGTTTAGCAAAAAGCAAAACTCAAGATTCTACCTCAACTCGCAATGTATAATATATTATTGCCGGTAGCTCACGCGTACGATCCTATGGATGAAAAATTAGCTAGCTGACTATGGGTTTGAATTCAAATCCATACCCATTCACTGTGATAACACAAGTGCAATAGCAATTACTCATAATCCTGTCATGCATTCTAGGACCAAGCATATAGAAATAAAGTATCACTTCATTAGGGATCATGTGCAAAATGGAACTATTTCTTTACAATATATCCCTACTGAAAATCAACTTGTTGATGTCTTTACAAAACCTTTAGATGAATCCAGGTTTAACAAGTTAATAAGTGAGCTAGGCATGCTTAATTTACAACCTTAAAATATATGCTCTAGTTTGTGCTAACCATACAGATATAAAAGGCTATGTTCAAAATTGTAGACATGATCAAAGGAAGTCCACAATCGTAGAGCTGAAGTGATAAAAGACAACGATCGTAGTGTTGACTCAACGATGGCAGAGCCTCATCAAAATAAAGAAGGATCCCGTAATGATAAAGCTCAAAACAAAACAATCTTTCCAAATAAGCGCCTTAGGAACAAACCTAACCCTTGAGTCACTCTATGAGGTTGGCCCTTCCTAAGTTACCTTATATCAAGAAGAATACTAAGTCAAGAATTCATCACAAGGATCTGGACAGACTCGACGATCGTAGTTCAGACACGACGACTGCTGGACAGACTCGACGATCGTAGTTCAGACACGATGACTACTGGAAAGACTCGATGATCGTAGTTCAGACACGACAACTGCTGGACAGACTCAACGATCGTAGTTCAGACACGACTAATGAAGTTCAGACTCAACGGTCACAAAGGCTACCTCAACGATCGTAGTCCTCCTTAAGGACATAGTAGCTCAGAAGGAGCTAAGGGCAATTCAGTACAATCCTCCTAAGTCAAAATTGCAGAGCCAAGCAAATTTTGACACCTGCCCCACTAAACAAAATAAAGAGAGGGAAGTTACAATCAAAGTTTGAAAATTCCTTTTTGAGATCAGAAGTTCAAAAAGCTTATCTCTCTCCTCTTTTTCTCTCTACAAGCAGAAACCCTAACCCTAAAGAAAGCTCAAACAACCATACACTCTTCAATAATAGAAATGGCAGACTCCAACGTCTTCTCTGGCTATAGTCTATGCTTCGATGAGTTCAAAACTGCTGAACCTAAATTTCACAAGATTCTGGCATTGTTAAAGAAGGCTGGTCTCAAAGACGCTCTGGGTACGAACACATGGATCTACCCAAAGTTAATAAAGGAGTTTTACAGAAATGGAATCAATGAAAATGAAGTCCTCACAATGAAAGTCAAGGATGTGGAAATCAAGCTAAAGGCTGAGGACATCAACCTAGCCCTAGGTTTCAAATCCGAAGGATTTTGGTTTTTAGATGGCATCGATTTCCAAGTAGGGCTTAAAAAGATGCATCACAAGAAATCCCCCACTGTCAAAGGATACAAGAAGAAGGAGTTTCCTCATAGGTACAAATTTCTGGCGGACATTATTGAGAAGTACATATGTTGCAAAAGCACTGGGCACGATTCTGTAAATGAGGTGCAGCTAAAGCTCATGACTGCCACAAGTTGTGGGATACAGCTTAACTATGGAGCTCTACTGCTGGAATGGATGGGAAAATGGATTCTCAACTCAAAGAAGACAAAGGGATCTCAAAAGATGCTCTACGGGTGATTTATAAGCATCATTCTACAGTCTGCTCTGGGTGATAAGATTGGGGACGATGAAGGAGTGTCCATCAATCCAAACAGACGAATGACCCAGCAGCTTTTTAAGAATTGGAAAAGGAATCATGTTAAGTATGTACGCATGATGACTGAGTCCAGTGGAAGAACTGGTGATCTAAAGGAATCAAGGATTCCAGGAAACATGTTAGTCATCAAAGAGACTATAGAAGAAGAAGAAGAAGAAACCAATAAGGGAGAACCCACTGCCCTTATCAGAAAAAGCAAGGGCAAGAGGAAGCTAAAGGCTAGGATGGTAGAAGAACCTCAAGGGTCTACCACTGACATCCCTATAGAGTCCTCTGATATTGAGGCTCTGAGGTTACTGAGAAGAAAACAACAGCAGGCTGAGGCAGATGAAGATAGAGCCACTATAGCACAGCTGTTGAAGAAGAACAAGATCAGTGTCAAAACCAAGAGGCCACATGTCTCTTCGATCGTAGAGACCAGACCAAACACTACAAGTAAGGAAGCTGCTGTACCATATGATCTGATTGATCAACAAGACAAAGTTAAAGCTGAAGAAAGTCCTGAGGCTGTGACTAAGCCTAGAAAACCAAGAAGAAAATTGGTTAAGAAGTACATCCTTATCAATGAAGGAGTACTCAAGGAGGAAGACAAAAAGATGGTTGCTGGAAAAAAAATGACCAAAGAAAGCCAAGAGAACAGTGCTCCAGCTGAGGGGGAGATACCTGAAGTTCTCACCTTAGAAAATACTCAAGCTGAAGGGGAAGTTCTAGAAGTTCTAATGATAGAAAATGCTCCAGTTGAGGGAGAGCTATTGGTCTTGCAAATGGATGATCATGTTGAGGGGGAGCCTCATGATATTCCCTTGGCAGAAGAAGCTAATCCTATAGAAAATAAGGGAGAACCAGAGCAAGAACAAAATGAAGTCATTGAGATATTGGAATCCCCAAAAGAAGATAGTGACGAAAAGGGAGAAGAAGATGATGATGACCTTGAGATCACAGGTGTGAGCCGTGATGGGTATAGGAGTTATCTTTTCAATCAGATGTTCTTTTACCTATCCATGATGCCATATCATCAAGCCCAAATTCTAAACTCATGGAACCACATGTTTTGGAGCTTCAAAGAATATCCAGCCATCACTATGCTAGCTCATGGATTTCCAGGCACCTTTAAATTTGCCAAGAAGCTCATCACAAATGATCCCTCCTCAAGAATGGTGCATGAGGTATTAATTATCCCAATCTTTTTCAGAGTAAACCATTATCCACTATCTTTTTCCAACCAATTTTATGAATTTCCAAGCTGGTTGGAAGTGGTTCTAAATCTACCAAGTCAACTCCCAGTTACAGAATCCCAAAATTCTGTAATTGATGAACCAAATATTCCAAACTTCATACTAATCCCATCTCCCATCATCTCTATGATTACTGACTCTAACCCTATCATAGAGTCCCAAGCTCAAATCGTAGAGCCACCTTCTCTAGATGCCCAAACACAAAACCCTCCATCAGATATTCCCTCTTCATCCTCCAATGAATATTTCAGCCTTGATCTTGCCCTCTACTCCTTGCAAGATCAATATAAGAAACCATCCCCTCCTCCACACATTCCTTAACTCAGCGAACTACTTTCAGATCTGCCCACCAAAGATGAGCTGATAGGAGTATCAAACAAAGTAATCAAGCACATCGATGAAAGTCTGGAAGCTCACTCAGAACTCATTCATCTCAGGCTGACAAAAATGATCACTGCTACAAACAATCTCCCAGGCACCCTAAATGCTGAGCTCACAAAGAAGCTGAGGGAGATCATCAAGGAAATGATTAAAAGCATGAAGGACAGAGATGATATTCACTTCCGGATAGCCAATAAACAAAGAGAGGTTGTTCTTGCATTACAGAAATATCAAGAAGCCCAGAATAACCTTATGATCACATCATCAGTTTGAAAACTGCAGTCACAGAATTTCAAAAAGCCTATGTAAATCAAGAACAGCAAACTGACACTATTCTAGCCATCCTCCGAAACAAAGAAGCTCGATCAGAAGCTCTGATCAAGGAAAATCGGGAGGACATTGCTCAAACTCAAAGACAACTCAACGAGCTTGTCCAAGGAGTGACTCGCGTATCCAAAGACATTCGAACCCTTGATGCTGACATAAAGGGGGAGAATAAAGGGAAAGGAGTTTAAGGAAGAGGCTAGGGTCAAGGAGGAGGCCAGGGAAGAGGCAGAGGAGTTCAAGGAAGACAGGGAAGAGGTCGAGGACAATTCCACACTCAAGCTTTAAGAAGCCCTCCTACAAGGTAATTTCACCAACCAACTCCACGATCAAGCTATCAGACTCAACGATCTGATCAGCAGGAAGTCTTAATGGCTCAGCCAATAAGGAGTCAAGGTCCAGCTACCAGCTCACAACATGTGACCACTACAGGCCTTAGAATGCTAACTGGAGATCCTGCATTCATGAATAGGCATGATCAAAATCCAAGGCTAAGCCCAAGTGAGTTGGAAGATATAGCCATGTGGGTTGAAACAAGTAGGAAAAGAAGGGCTGAGGAGTATGCCAATCCTCTATGAAAGAGATCAAAGAAATAGAGATAAGTTAAAACTTAAACTCTTATAGATGTAAAGCTTCATTGTAATACTCCTCAAACATCAATAAATTCATGCTTATTCTCTAGAAATTTCAGCTGCTCACTGAAATATTAAGTCATGTTTACTTTCCTGCAAATTCATCTAGAATCTAATAATCATGACAACAAATCTCATTGGTTATGTCAACATCAAATAGGGGGAGATTGTTGGGAGAGTGCATGTTTTGATTTGATGTTTAAATGTAAATGTTCATGATTATATGTAAAGTCCTTCAAGAGATATATGTACAAGGACTTAGTGATAGATCAATTTGTGAGGTTGATCTAAGCTCTTGATGTGTATCATTCTGCAACTAAATGTATAGATACAGAGATCAAAGCTGTTAGGTTGATCTTGAGATGTAATAGATAGGCTTCGAAGAATTCGTAGTGTATCAATCTGATCAAGATTTCAAAAGTCAAGGCAGAAACGGAGCTTCGAGGATTGCAGTGTGCCTGCCTTGAAGGGCCTCTTCGGAAATCAAAGAGTGGTCCCAACGTTTTCTGAGTCAACTCAAAGATCGTAGTGTGCTCTCGAAAATGTAGAGTTTACAACTCAAGCAAGCAAAGATCGTAGTGTGAAAGTATTTAAGAGAAATCATAGTGCTCTCTGTTAATAGCATCAGACCAAGCACAAGGCGACAAGACACCACGATCTGAATCGTAGAGTATCATCTGCCTTGTTTTACAAGCATCAAGCCCCACATTTTGTGTAGAGATAAACTCCAATAAATGGGGAATGGGTTCTAAATGTTGTAGTACTCACCAGTCCCAAAGGCATAAAAGATATCCTTAGTATGCAACAAAGAAGCGTATTGAAGAAGCTAAGGAAAGTACCATTGGTAAGAGGAAAAACACCTTTTTAAGTGTTAGGTGAGAAAGCAGTATGATGTGTCAGTAGCCATAATGCAATTCAGAAGATGTGCAGAAAAGTCTCCATCAAAGAATAGAAATGTCAAATGCATTTAATGCTTCAACGGATGGATCCAACGGATAGTTTTCAAGATCACATATATGCAAATCATGCAGATGAGAGAACTAAGCAAGAATTGAACAAAAACGTACAAGAACTCTCAACGCTCAACTCTACGATCTGAGAAAAAGAGAAAGCTTGCTCAGCTAATCATTTCTTTCGAACAAGTGCTTAACAGCAACTGAGTAGCAACCATCAATAACTCAATAACTACCAATCAACTGAAGTAAGAGTTCCAAGTCTGAAGGACTTGAAGAGTTCAAAGTGAACTGTGAAGAGCCAAGTCTGCTAGACTTGAAGAGTTTAAGAGTGAACGAAGAAGTTCCTAGACTGTTGGTCTAGAAGGAATCTTTGTTATTCAGAAATTGTAAAAGACATCCTTAGTGGATTTCCTACTCGAGGAGTAGAAGAGTGGACTAGGAGCTTTAAGTTCTCTGAACCACTTAAAACGACTGTGTCTCTTACACTCATGCTATATTTGCTATATCTGCTATAACTGTTATAATTGTCTCACTCTTATAACTTCACTATATCTTAAGGGAGATTAAAACAAATATTAATTCTGCTAAGTTTTAATCATTATTAACTAACAAGTTTAAAACGAAAAGATTTTTAAATATCTATTAAACCCCCCCCCCCCCCTTCTAGATAACTATTCTGCCTCCGGGAACTAACATACTGAATAAATATTTTACTCGCATTATACTAACATTTACATTTTCATGCAATATATTACCTTCTCACTTTATTAAATCAATTATACTTGTATTAATTAACTATTTTAATTAAGTGAATTATTCACACTATTTATGAAACTTAACTCATAATAATTTCCATTGCCCACAAGGCATAACAATTAAAATTATATTTTCTCATAACATAATTTCAACTTAATTAAATTAACTAATATTATTTAATTTCTTTAATAGTTTAATTAACTATTAAACTCACATTCTCCAACATATGAATATATAATTCTCTTCACACCAAATCACATAATTCAAAATATATACACCTCATAATAAGAATTTTAATTATTAAATTCTTATTTTAATAACTTATGAAAATTCGGGTTGTCACAGTACCCCGGTATGAGTCCTGAGGTTCAAGCTGACTGCATGCATTTAAAACAAGTATTTTCGGGGTTATCTCTGAAACTGCAACTAAACTCCTTAGGGTTATCTCCAAGGTTAGCACTGCTATTCTCGGTGTTGTTTCTAGGACTGGAACTGAGCATCTCGGGGTTATCTCTGAGACAGAACTGTCCTCTCTGGTGGAATTTCCGGTATTTGTACTGCATTATCTTCCAGGGTTATCTCTCGAAGATTTAATCGCCCCTCTGCGCAATATTAGTGACAAAAGTGTAAAATTTTGAGTGTCTACACTAGAGTATAGAGTTTATGGTTGCAGATTTAGTATGCCTAACTTACTTATCAATTTATTAAATCTGGATTCATCTAGAGGCTTTGTAAAGACATCAGCAAGTTGATTTTTAGTAGGGATGTATTGTAAAGATATAGTTTCATTTTGAACATGATCCCTAATAAAAGGATACCTTGTTTCTATATGCTTAGTCCTAGAATGCATGACAAGATTATGTGTTATTGCTATGGCACTTGTGTTATCACAATGAACATGTATAGATTTGAAATCAAACCCATAGTCTGCTAGCTGATTTTTCATCCATAAGATTTGAGACACAAAGAATGCCAAAGAATGAATGTATTCAACCTGTTGAAAATAGATCTTGAGTTTTGCTTCTTGCTGAACCAGGACACAAGTCTGTTTCCTAGCAACTGATAACTTCCACTAGTACTTTTTTTATCGATCTTGTAGCTTGCAAAATCAGCATCTGTATATCCTATCAGTTCAAAGGAGGACTCCTTGGGATACCAGAGTCCCAAGTGAGGTGTGCCTTTGAGATACCTGAAAATTCTTTTTACAGCAGTTAAGTATGATTCCTTAGGATTTGCTTAAAATCTAGCACATATACATGTTGCAAACATTATGTCTAGTCTACTGGCAGTTAGATATAGAAGAGAGCCTATCATACCTCTGTATTGAGTAATGTCAATACTTTTACCTTTTTCATCTTTGTCAAGCTTAGTTACTGGAGCAATTGGTGTTTTCATGGGAGAGGCTAATTCCATGCCATACTTTTTAAGTAAGTCTTTATTGTACTTGACTTGGTTAATGAAGATACCTTCATCAGTCTGCTTTACTTGTAATCCAAGGAAGAAATTCAGCTCACCCATCATACTCATTTTTAACTTGCTCTACATAAGCTTGGCAAATCTCTTGCACAGCTTTTCATCAGTAGAGCCAAAGATAATGTCATCTACATATATTTGAACCAATAGGACTTTGTTTTTTTGCTTTCTAAGGAATAATAAGGTATCTACTCTACCTCTAGTGAAGCCATTTTTAATAAGAAAGTTAGTTAGTGTTTCATACCATGCTCTAGGTGCTTGTTAAAGTCCATACAAGGTTTTGTCTAATCTATAGACATAATTAGAGAGAGTTGGATTGATGAAACCTGGAGGTTGCTCCACATATACTTCTTCTTGAAGTTCACCATTCAAAAATGCACTTTTAACATCCATTTGAAAGACTTTGAACTTCATGTGGGCAGCAAAAATAAGGAATATCCTGACGGCTTCTAATCTGGCAACAGGTGTGAAGGTCTCGTCGTAGTCGATGCCTTCTTCTTGGAAGTAACCTTTGGCTACTAGTCTTTCCTTGTTCCTTGTTATTACCCCATCTTCATCCATCTTGTTTCTGAAGACCCACTTGGTGCCAATAACTGGGCGGCTTCTTGGTCTTGGAACTAATCTCTATACTCTGCTTCTTTCAAACTGATTTATTTTCCCTTGCATGGCTTCTATCCAACTTGAGTCTTCCATAGCATCTTCTATCTTCTTGTGTTCCATTTATGACAGAAATCTTAGATAGAAACACTCATTATGGGTGGTAGATCTTATCTTGACTCTTGCATTTAGATCATCAATGATTAGGTCTTGAGTGTGATCTCTTTCCAATCTATTTCCTGTTGGAACATCTGTCCTGATGTCTTCTTGTTTGAATTCTTCAAGATCAACATCTGCTTCTTGATGTGGAGGTTCTTTGTCTGGCATAGATCTCTCTACGATCTCTTCTTCAGGCTCGACAATTTCATCTTTTGGGGCTACGATCATGGTGTTGAGCTCGAAGACCTCATTCGTAGAGTCTGAGTCATCGATAGTAGTGTCTTGAGGAACAGATTTGTTTGAGTCTGTTTCATCGAAGATGATGTGAATCGACACTTCAACACTTAACATCTTTTTATTGAATACTCTATAAGCCTTACTGTCTGTGGCATATCCGAGAAGGATTCATTCGTCTGACTTGGGTTGAAACTTAGTCAGATACTATTTTCCATTGTTGAGAATATAGCATGCACAACCAAACACATGGAATAAGCTGACATTTGGCTTTCTTCCTCTCCATAGCTCGTAGGGAGTCTTCTTTAACGTAGAGTGCACAAGAGATTTATTATGAGTGTAGCATGCAATGTTAACAGCTTCTGCCCATAAGTATTCAGGCAGACGGGTTGCTGCTAGTAGAGTTCTTCCAGCTTCAATCAACGTTCTGTTCTTCCTTTCAGTTACTCCATTTTGATGTGGAGTTCATGGAGCTGAGAAGTTGTGACTGATGCTATTGTCTGTGCAGAACTAATCCATCTCAAAGAAGTCGAATTCTCTACCATGATCACTCCTTATAGCCTTGATTTTCTCCCCTTTCTCGTTCACCACCAGCTTGAACATCTTGATGAGTTGGGAACTTATTTCATCTTTTGAGTTTATAAAGAACACCCATGTAAATCTTGTGTAGTCATCCACTACGACCAATGAGTATCTCTTCCCTCCAAGGCTCGTTGTCGGAATTGGTCCAAATAGATCCATGTGAAGTAGCTGCAGGGACTTATCAATTGAGTTGATAGTTTTGCCTTTGAAAGAGCTTCTAGCTTCTAGTTTTGCATGGCCTTTCTTTGACAAAACTGAACTTGGGTAATCCTGTTACTAGATCCTTGGAGGCCAGTTTTGACATACTTTTGAAGTTGAGATGACACGGCCTTCTATGCCATAGCCAGTTCATTTCTTCAGAGGCTTTAGCCAGAAAGAATATTGTCTCGTCAGAACTTAGTTGACCAAGATTAACGATGTAGACGTTTCCTTCTCTTGTTCCGATCAGCTTTATGGAAGAGGTCTTCAGATCTCTGACTTGACATTGATTATTGAAAAAGGTAACTTGATGACCCTTGTCGCATAGCTGGCTTATACTCAGAAGATTGTGCTTTAGTCCTTCCACATAGGCTACTTTGCTGAAGGATATTGCACCATTCCTAGCTGAGCCATAACCTCTTGTCTTGCCAGAGCCATTTTCTCTAAATATGACTGTTGGACTCTTTCTCTATAAAGTTGGACATGAGGGCTTTGTTCTCAGTCATGTGTCGTGAGCATCCACTATCTAGGTACCAATTTGTGATCGTGGAGCTCTATTCCTGCATTATGATTTAAGCTCTCATTTTGGTACCCATACTTGCATGGATCCTATTGTAAGACCCCAACTTTTTATGAATAAAGATTTAATTTTTATTATTATTAGGTTAAATAATAACGTGTTGATTTGATTAATGTGGTTAGTTATGGGTAAAATGTGTAAATATTTTAAATAGGCAGATGGTTATAGAATATTCATTGTTGTCGGGGAATATTCGTTTGGTCGTGAAATATTCTTATTGTCGGGGAATATTCGCATAACCACAAGAACCATTTGTGGGGCCCCTATAATCTAAAAAGCTGTAAATATGAAGAAAAACGACACGAATGAGTTTTTAATAATAACACAGAATTGATTCTGAATTAAAATCGCTCAAATACCCGGTGGGTAAAGTAAAGTAATATGCGTTGTTGCCCAGTAGCACACAGTATTGCACAGTATTTTTATATTATTGTTAATTGAATAATTGTCACTGCACAGTATTTCTCATTATCAGATCAATAATTCATATTATTTGAATAAAATTATTAGATAGCATTATTGGCAATGTCTAAGGAAGTTCTGTCTAGGAAAGGGGTTTGGTCACCTAATTGCGCGCAAGGAGAAATCCTTATCGGAAAGCTCCCTCTTTCCTGGGAACAACCTAGTTGTCAATATTGTAGTTCTGTATTATTATTTATGAATAATTAATTGTTGATTTATACGATAAGGAAATATTTATTCAATGTGGATATAAATGAAGGAATTGGTACTGATATTTTTATCAGTATTTTTGTGTAAAATCATCCGTATGTGGATTTCGGTCATTTTTAGTTCGGAATTTGGAAAAACTTTCTTTTACAAAATTGTAGAGAATTAAATTTCCTATGGAATGGACATAAGATTTGTATTTTTCTGATAAAAGAGCTATTTATTATGAATTATTGAAGTTCCGGAATAATTGATTTTTGAGGTTATAAATATTTTTTCACAAAAAAATGTTTTTAATGTGGGTGGGACCCACTTGTGTGTGCTGATGAGAGTGATGTGGTGTGCATAGGAAATGTTTTTTAAAATATTAATATTTTATTAAAATTTTCTGCTTTGGTGTTCTAAGCATTTTCCTATAAATAGGGTGCTTAGGTTAGAATTGAAAATCACACCAGAATCAGAAGTTTCTTTCTCTATAATATCGAGCGTATTTTTTTGAGTATTTAAATATATTGAGTGTTGCTATACAGGGCAAGTTTCCTTCAGTATTATATCTGATATTCCAGTAATAAGTGCTATTCTTTTGAGGTAAATGATATTATTATTTTTTTGCAATACTCATAAGAAATATTATTTTCTTTCATACTTCAAATTATGAAAGGGATATTATTTTAATTCGGATTCCTAAATTTAAACTTACTATGGTAAGTATTGCTTCTATAATTCCTGAAATGATTAGAAATTTCTTAAGTTTTGCGCTTCATCTAATATCATTTCACGGGAATATTTATCTGAACTTTCTTGATAAATTTCCATATTTTCATGTCAGGTTACTATCCACGAAGAAATATTCATAGGGTACTATTCACTCGGGTATTATTCACCTGGGGTACTATTCATGACAAAAAATTGATTTCTCTTCTGTCCAAATTATTTTTGAATTTTACTCCATAAAGCAGTTATCATGTTGACAATTTGGACATTCTTGAACTCAGGATAAATTGAATTATAAATCTCTAATATTTATCATTGATCTCACTTGATTGATTCTTTATATCATTGTCATCATCCTCATGCTTATATTGTGTTGAAAGTCATCTTTAGCCCGTAGTGAAAAGATGGACTGTTGATTGGTATGATTGTGACCAGGAATTGTGTATTGGTATAATCATAACATTTAATGTTACAGATAAGGTTTGTGGTGAAAGTCCTCTTTGGCCCGTAGTGCATAGATGGACAGCTGTTTGGCATTATCATGACCACTGGTGATACTAACGACTATCCTTGGCCAGTAGTGCATGGATAATTCGTTGAATTGAAATATTTATTGAATGATGTTACAGGGATAAAATATTAAGGATCAACTTTTAAATTATAGAAGATAGTAGATTTCATGTTCTACTAGACTCTTCTAATGGATTGTTGTTTTTGCTGCAGTTGTTGATCTAAAACTTGTTGTCTATTGTATTCTATTAGATTTTTCTCTGTTGAGGACTAAGGATAATTTGTTCTACATTATCTTAGTCATAATATTCTTTAATGGGCTAGTTGAGCTCATCCTTTTTCCTTTTTGTTCCATTTTTCTTCTCAGGAGGCGAGAATATAGTTGGGACTAGTCGGGGTGTGGAGTGATGGTTCAAGGCGGTTTTTTTAGCAGTCCTCACTATTTTGTAAAATGGTGTATCAATAATTGTATGAGGACTTTATTTGAGTTTGGATATTGTCTACAAGACAATATTTGTATTAAAACTCACATCATATGTGTTGTCATATTTTGCACGACAATTGTAATAATGAAGTTTGTTGTTGTTTTCTATACCATGTATTTGGTGACTCGGAATGGGTTGTGTGGACCTATTTTCGGGGTGCCACAGTTGGTATCAGAGCTTAGGGATATGATCTCTGATTGAGATCTGAGGTTAGAACTAGGAAGGTAGTGACGAGTAAATCCTTCACTAGTGTGTCCTACCTAAGCTTATTTATTATTGGTCGGTCAGAATATAGGGATAATATGTGGCATGTGAATTTCTTTAATTAACCCTTGTTTTGTGGCAGTATTTGAGATGACATCTTAAAATTTTGAGATAAAAATGGAGCACATGCGATCATTGAGACACCGATAATCAAAAATTAGGATAATGTGCATCAGGAAGGCAATAATCCTTATGTAAACAACAACACCGACCAAATGTTGAACGATGGGACATTTAGGAGCTTCCTACAATGCATGCAAAACTAGACGAGAGAGACTCCTATTCAAAATACAGGTGGAAACAATGGCAACTCACAGCTGGTCACTGCTAAGCAATTCAAGGAGTTGGGACCGCCAGAGTTTTTAGGAAAGCCAGAGCCACTTAAGGTAGAGGCATGGATTAAGAAGATTACCAATATATTTGATGTTTTGGGATGCACTAAAGAGCAAAAGGTTCCCTTTGCCACCTTTATGTTACGTGAAGAGGTAGATTACTTGTGGGAATCTGTAAAACGTACTCATCTATTTGCACTAAAGATGTCTTGGGAGAAGTTCCAAGAATTATTTAACGATAAGTACTTTCCGAAAAGTATTTGTCACATGAAGGAGGTGGAATTCATCTAGCTGGAACAAAATAATATGACTGTATCGCAATACGAGGCAAAGTTTGCAAAGTTATCCCGGTTTGCATCCCATTTGGTAGATAATGAGGAGCGAATGACACAAATGTTTCTGCGAGGTTTGAAACCCAAAATTCGTCAATACCTCATTTCTCACAAACTTTATTTGTATTCAGATGTTGTGAATAGGGCTCAGTTATTGGAGCGCTATAATGAGTCAGCTCAACCAAAAGATAACGACCAACAACACGATAATAATCGTACCGGTGGCAACGGCCATCGGAACAATGATAACCATCGTGGACGAAATTATCATGCCCAAAATGGTAACCACTTCGGTGGTAATCATGGCCAAGATAATAGAAGAAATTATTCAAGTGGAAATTTCAAGAAGAAAAGATTTAACAATGATTTTAAAAGACATCGGCGTGACACCAAAGAATGATAATAGCTTTCTAAGAGAGGAGAAAGACCGCCAGTTAGATGCTACAGATACGGAGAGGAGGGACATATAAGTCCAAACTGTTCACAGCCTTCCCAGGTATGTTTTAGTTATGGTAAAGACAGTCACATAGCTAGATTTTGTCCTGTATCGAAGTCAAGTCCAGCTGGGATGGTGGCACCAAAGGCGGCTATGGACAAAACAAAGTCGGTGGTTTAAGGAAGAGTGTTTGTTGTAACTTCTCAAAAAAGCGAGTAAGCCGAACAAAGTTATCATGGGTAAGCTAATTATAAACTCTTATGAAGTCTATACCTTATTAGATACCGGTTCTACCCATTCTTTTATTTCACCTGCTTGTGCTCAACGTTTGAACTTGACCCTTGAGAAACTAGACTTTGACTTATCTGTTGAAACTCCGTTAGGAGAAACCTTCATTACATCCACTCTGTTGAAACTCCGTTAGGAGAAACCTTCATTACATCCACTGTTTATAAATCTTTCTTGATTTAAGTTGGTACCATCACATTACCTATTGATCTTATCTCTTTAAAGATACTTGTATTTGATGTGATTTTAGGGATTAATTGATTAACTACTCATCATGCCAAAATTGATTGTTTTCGTAAGGTTGTTAGTTTTCATATTCCTAACCAACCTGTTATGCGAATTCAAGCAACCAAACCACTAAAGTCAATCACTGTCATATCAAGCCATAAAGCCATTCATTTATTAAAAAACGGATGTCAAGCTTTCTTAGCCGGATTTAAACAAAAATACGTCAGATTTGAATGATATTTCTGTTGTTAATAAATTTCCTAAAGAACTTCCTGACCTACCCCAGAGCGTGAAATCAAATTTTGTATCGACCTTGACCCCGGTACAAAAGCCTCAAATATTTATTCACCCAAAAAGAACTCAATATGCGGCAACGACGTTGGCTCGAGCTATTGAAAGATTACGACAATACCATTCAATACCATCCTGGAAAAGCAAATGTAGTAGCTGATGCACTGAGTAGAAGATCATATGCGGGTATGAGTGCGATGTTGTTAACACAAAGACCCATTTTGTATGACTTACAAAGGATGGAGATAGAGTTAAAGACTCCAAGTACCCACGTGATGATGTCAAATATACGAGTAGAACTGACTTTAGTCGATAAAGTTAAGGTTGCTCAAGCTATAGACCCAGAGCTAATGAATATGAAGAAGAAAGTATAAGAATGTGTTATTTCAGAAGCAAGAGTCGATGAAGAGAGGAAATCTCAACCCTCGATTCATTGGTCCATTTGAAATCCTCAATCGAGTAGGAACTGTGGCCTATAGACTCACTTTATCGCCAAGTATGTCTCGTTTTCATAACGTGTTTCATATATCCATGCTACGTAAATATGTGAAAGACCTAAACCACATTATTGAAATAGAACCAAACGAGATAGCAGAAGATTTAACGTATGAGGAGGTACTTGTTAAAATCTTTGATAAGAAGAAACATATTCTACGCTCAAAGGTAATACCTCAAGTCAAAGTTTTATAGAGAAATCACGATATTGAGGAAATGACCTGGGAGTTAGAATCTGATATGAAAATAAGGTATCCTCACCTCTTCGACATACCATGTACGTATATCAATTTCGAAGACGAAATTTCATAACGAGTGGAGGTTGTAAGACACCAACTTTTTATGAATAAAGATTTAATTTCTTTTATTATTAGTTTGAATAATAAGGTGTTGATTTGATTAATGTGGTTAGTTATGGGTAAAATGCAAAAATATTTTAAATAAGCAGGTGGTTATAAAATATTCATTGTTGTTAGGGAATATTCATTTGGTCGTGGAATATTCTTGTTATCGGGGAATATTCGTACGACGGCGCAGCCATTTGTGGGCCCCATAACAAAAAATTGTTGGATGAAGAAAACGACACGAATGAGTTTTTTAATAATAACGACGTAACGGTTACCGTTAAAACTGTTGGAATACCCGGTGGGTAAAGTAAAATAATACACGTTGTTGCATAATAGCACATAGTATTGCACAGTATTTTTATATTATTATTAATTCAATAATTATTATTGCACAGTATTTCCCATTATCAAATCAATAATTCATATTATTTGAATAATATTATTAGATAGCATTATTGGCAATGTCTAAGTAAGTTCTATCTAGGAAAGGGGTTTGGTCACCTAATTGCGCTCTAGAAAATAGAAATCCTTATCGGAAAGCCCCATCTTTCTTGGGAACGACCTGGTTGTCAATATTATAGTTCTGTAATATTATTTGTGAATAATTAATTATTGATTTATATGATAAAGAAATATTTATTCAATGTGGATATAAATGAAGGAATTAGTACTGATGTTTTTATTAGTATTTTGGTGTGGAAAATCATCCGTATATGGATTTCGGTCATTTTTAGTTCGGAATTTAGAAAAACTTTCTTCTACAAAGTTGTAGAGAATTAAATTTCCTATAGAATGGACATAAGATTCGTATTTTTTTTTTATAAAAGGGATATTTATTATGAATTATTGAAGTTCCGAAATAATTAATTTTTGGGGTTATAAATATTTTTTACACAAAAAAAACGTTTTTAATGTGGGTGGGACCCACTTGTGTGTGCTGATGAGAGTGATGTGGTGTGCGTAGGAATTTTTTTAAAAAATATTATTATTTTATTAAAATTTTCTACTTTGGTGTTCTAAGCATTTTTCTATAAATAGGGTGCTTAGGTTAGAATTAAAAATCACACCAGAATCAGAAGTTTCTTTCTCTATAATATCGAGCGTATTTTTGTGAGTATTTAGATATCTTGAGTGTTGCTATACAGTGCAAGTTTCCTTCAGTATTATATCTGATATTTCAGTCAGAAGTGTTATTCTTTTGAGGTAAAGGATATTATTCTTTTTTGCAATACTCGTAAGAAATATTATTTTCTTTCATACTCCAGATTACGAAAGGGATATTATTTTAATTCATATTCCTAAATTTAAACTTACTATGGTAAGTATTGCTTCTATAATTCCTGAAATGATTAGAAATTTCTTAAGTTTTGCATTTCATCTAATATCATTTCACGGGAATATTGATCTGAACTTTCTTGATAAATTTTCATATTTTCATGTCGAGATACTATTCACGAAGTACTATTCACGGAGTACTATTCACCTGGGGTACTATTCATGACAAAAAAAATTGATTTCTTTTCTGTCAAAATTATTTTTGATACATGAATATTATTCTTGAATTTTACTCCACAAACCAGTTATCTTGTTGACAATTTGGATATTTTTGAACTCTGGATAAATTGAATTATAATTCTCTAATATTTATCATTTATCTCACTTGATTGAATCTTTATATCATTGTCGTCATCCTCATGCTTATATTGTACCGGAAGTTATCTTTGGCCCGTAGTGCAAAGATGAACTGTTGATTGGTATGATTATGACCAGGAATTGTGTATTGGTATAATCATAACATTTAATGTTACAGATAAGGTTTGTGGTGAAAGTCCACTTTGGCCCGTAGTGCATGGATAATTCGTTGAATTGTAATATTTATTGAATGATGTTACAGGGATAAAATATTGTTGATGGACTTTTAAATCATGGAAGATAGTAGATTTCATGTTCTACTTGACACTTCTAATGCATTGTTGTTTACGCTGCAGTTGTTGATCTAAAACTTCTTGTCTATTGTATTCTTTCAGATTTTTCTCTGTTGAGGACTAAGGATAATTTGTTCTACATTATCTTAGTCATAATATTCTTTATTGGGCTAGTTGAGCTCATCTCTTTACCTTTTTATTCTGTCAGGAATAAGCATATGAATGTTATTCCTATTTACATATGATTTGATTATGATATATATGAATGAATATGAAAGTATGCTTGCATTAAGAAAAGCTGTAAAGTCCTTTGATAGATAATAGGAACATATGTACAAGGACTTAGAATGAATTGATCAAATATGTTAGGTTGATCCTACATAAGCAAAACAGCTTTGTAAAGTCCTTAAAAAGAAATGATGTACAAGGACTATAAATATTGAAAGATCAAGCTTGTTAGGATGATCTTATAATGTAATAGATAGGCTTATCTGATCGTCGAGCACTGCACCAGAAATCATAGTCTCCCAGGAGAGTCAAGGCAGAATCGTAATCTACAAGATAGTAGATCTCAGAGTTTGTAGATTACCAGGAGAGACGAGGAAGGATCGTAGTGTGTCGAAAAGAACTTCCTTAAAGTCGTAGTCTGTTGAGGAAGTCATGTTCAGAATCGTAGAGACAGCCTATCTACGATTCGACTGATCATCTTTCGAAGCCAAGTCAAGAATCGTAGACCACACTCGGAGTTATAGAGTCTACTGATCACATCAAAGGCAGAGATCATAGTAGAGCAAGATCAGATGAAGACAATAAGCATAAAGATAGAAATCGTAGAGTGTCAAGATCTGATCTCGGAGTCATAGTGTCTGCACAGCCAAAGCCGAATCATAGAGTGCAGAACTACGACTTCAATAGATGTGCTCACAACGCCAAGGCAGAATCATAGAGCAAACACGATTCTCAACAAATGAGCACTCCCAGAATACCCAAAGTGTGAAGCCTCTGCTCTAAGCTGCAAAGACACATCTCACCTGAAGGAAACCAAAGAGCACTCAATGAATGGCATGCAAGCTAACAGAAGATCTAAGCACCAACCCAATCAGCATCCAGATTGAGTTGTGAAGCCATTTTAGATAAAGTCTTCCACAAGTTGATCAGAAGAAGACTTCAATCAAAATAATTGACTAAGGATAGTCAGCAATTGCAGTAGCTGTCAAGTGAACAGAAGACAAAGATCTTGGAAGAAACCAGGATAGTAGTGGTTGCCAAATAAAGCAGGAACTGATGAAGTGTACACAGAGATACTGGTCAGCTTATGAAGAACAAGGCTAAAATAATTAAGCATTGGGTCAGTCCATTGATTATAAGTGAATAGGAGATCACAAGGAGAAAGTAAGTTGGGCATTCCACAAATCTAAAGTGTCTTACTATTTAGAAGAGGCTAGAACAAGGAGTCAAGCTGTCAGTTCCTAAGATAAGTCGAAGGAAATAGAAGTGTTGAAGCATTGCACAAGAAAATGAAGAGGTGTTCTATATTGAAGATTCGATGAACACTGTTCAGGATTTTAGTGTTGTCTTAACCTGTCAATGAGCAACATTCAACAAGACACTGCGATCAGGTCCTAGAACAGCTGCATCAGAATCGTAGAGTTCAGTCAACTGAAGATTGAAGCATTGGCAACGGTTCAATATAAAGATTGATATTCGAACAGAGCTTACTGAGAGAATCAATGCAAAAGGACAACCTCTGGTCTAGAAATTAGAAGGAGGAAATAAAGTTAACTACTTTTCCGAGACATCAAAGTGACATCTCCGATGGGGTAGGTGAAATAGTAGACTGCAGTGTCAGAAAGTTATAAAGGGGAAGTCATGTCACATCTGTAGTCTACACCAAATAACTCAAGATCTGCGAAGCAATTCAAATATCTTTCAATGGCTATATACCAACGGGAAGATTGGGAAGGAGTATATATCAGCCAGAGCTTCAAAGATCTAAAGCTGCTGATGATTGCTGAAGTTGCAGAATCGTTGAGTTGTTGGAATGCTATTGTTGACTCTACGAGTTCCACCAGAGCTTAACAGAACAAGTCTCAGTGACAGTGAGACTACAAAGGTGGAAGTGAAGCAGCTTTGAAGAAGGACTTGAATAGACTAAAGCTTCACTCAACAAAGATGAGAATGCCACTGAAGATTGCAGCTAAGCTGAGAGCCGAGAAGGACAAGAAGATAGCATTCAGAAATGTGGCAGAGCACAAAGAATATCCACAGAGCCACTCTACGAATCACCATGAACCTAAAGCTGAATCAGAACAAGTGCAGAACCATGTCTGCCAACCAGTCAAGAAGGATTCAGGGAATACTAAGTGCCAGACGAAGTTTACCAAAAGCTCAAACACTTAGCAGACCAAAATGGTGATGGTGCATATCTAACAACTGATGAAGATGAGCAGAACAGAATGAAGATCAGCTGCACCAAAGAAGATGTGGTCCAGACGCAAAGCAGAATGCAAAGAGGACCACACCAAGCTACTAAGTACAAAAGTTGTTCAAGCTTAAAGACATCTTATAAGCTCAGCACTAACAACAACAACATCATCAACAACAACAACAAGAAGCCAGAGCCTGAGGGGTCCTTGTCCGGAGGGACTAAATGAAGTTTCAAGCTTGTTGGGATTGAAGAGTTCCTAGGGAACTAGAGGAGTTCCAAGGTTGCTGGCCTTGAAGAGTTCTTAGTGAACTGGTGTTCCAAGGCTGCTGGCCTTGAAGGAATCTTAGTGATTCAGGGTGCTGCCCTTCCTTAGTGGAAATCCTGCTAGTTGAAAGCAGAAGAGTGGATTAGGAGCTTGAGCCTCTGAACCGCTTAAAATCCCTTGTGTCATTTACTTTATATCATTTACATTATGTACTTCACTGCTATAACTACTATATATACTTTGACTGCTTACCACTTAACTAATTCTAAGAACAATGTATGTATGATTATGAATATATCATGAAGGTGATACTTTACTTATTCCGTTGTGCTTGAAAAGATTCTTATATTTGTCATAAACTAATTCATTAGCATTGCAAAATAAATTGGAAAGTATTTGAAATTAAAAAGGATCTATTCAACCCCCCCCCCCCCCCCTTCTAGATCTATTGTGTGCCTACTGGAAACTAACATGTTCCATTTTTTTTCTCAAGAGGCGAGAATATAGCTAGGACTAGTTGGGGTGTGGAGTGATGGTTCAAGGCGGTTTTTATAGCAGTCATCGCTATTTTGTAAAATAGTGTATCAATAATTGTAATGAGGACTTTATTTGAGTTTGGATATTGTCTACAAGACAATATTTGTATTAAAACTCATAACATATGCGTTGTCGTATTTTGCACGACAATTGTAATAATGAAGTTTGTAGTTGTTTTCTGTACCATGTATTTGGCGACTCAGAATGGGTTATGTGGACCTATTTTGGGGGTGTCACACCTATCTTGTTAGTACCCTTGGGAACCCTAATCTGCTTGGCTTTGGGTTTGATATGCATAGGATTATTGTAACATATTGCAGCATTATGACCAATTTTATCACATACAAAACATCTAGCATGATGCATGCTTATGAGTGTGTGAGTGTAACATTCCAGAATTTTAAAGTGTAATATTAAATATTTATTGATTTATATAAGTATTTAATGGCAATTTGAGTTGATGTGGTTCAGTTAATTATTTGTTGAATAAATAATTAAGGAGCTAAGAAAATTAATTGTTATGAGATTATATACCAATTTAATTTAATAAGTAAGCTAGAGAGCTTATAGTGATTTAAATAAATTATAATATTTTAAATGGGAAATTGTAATTTAAAATATTAGTTAGTCGAATAAAATTACAATTATAAAAGAAATTATAGTTATGTGATATTAAATTATGTGCTAAAGTAATTTAATAGATTAATGTTTTAATTGATTAATTAATTAAATAAAAGTATGACTAATAACTTTGCTATAAAGGAGTCATTAAAATAAATTAAAGGACTTTAATTTAGTTTTGGCCAAACAAGTCTTAACGCATATTAAGTCTTTAATCTAATAGTGTTTTATCAAACAAGGTATAAGGATTAATCCATTTGTTTTAGTTAGATTTGCCAAACAAGGTGTAAGTGTTAATGAGTTATTTTTATTAGGTTAACCAAACAAGCCTTATGGCTTTTGATTTTCAAAACTTATATAACTGATATCATTATATCTAGAGTTATATTATATAATTATTACTATATATGTTATATTTTTATTACGTAAGTTAGAGTTGAGTTGGGAGAAAAGCTCAGTTGAAGAAACAGAGAGAAAACAAGAGAGAATTGAGAAAAACTCTAGAGTGAGTGATTTCTAACAGGTTTGAGAAAGGAATTGGAGAAAAGAAATTGATAATCAAAAGTAGCCATCATCTTCTTAATCAAAGGTAGGAGCTTAACCTTTTTCTTTAAAAAGTCTAGTTTTCTTCTTCTTCCAAAAGGTTCTCTGTGAAATTTTATAAAAGATAAATTGTTGTTATGTATATAGTTTTGTATGATTATTGATTATAAGGCTATTCCATGAGTTTATATATGGTTATAGATAAAGTAATTCATGTATGTATGTGTTTTGTGGAAGAAAGTATATTACAGTGTTTACATGAAAATATATATGAATATGGCTTAATTTAAAATAGAAATTTAGGTTTAATTAGTTGTTAAATTGATAAATTGATTATGGAAATTGATAGAGTATGTATAATCATAACTATGATGTTTTAAAATTTCTTTTTTGATTGAAAAACAAAATCACAGTGTTGATTTTCATAAAAAATGTCAACAATGGAGTTTTTGCCAAAAACATTGAAATTGGGTGTTGTAACTTTGATGTTTAAGTTATTTTATGGGTAGAATCATGTTAGAAGTCTTCACAATATGTTTATATGAAGTCTATATGTGTATTACTTGTTAATCAGTCTATTAGATTCGAGCTTTTAGGTTAAATTGGCTTTTCTTGTCTTTATTGTTGAGCTCGACATCGAGTTTCATGACGCATGGCATGCTGCTCAAGAATGCGTTAGTGGCGTGCATTTCATCACCACATCGCATGGCAACTTGTGAAGAGTATATTCACCGTACGTTGTATACCATCATCCTGCCTGCAGTCACGACCCACATGTAAATTGTAGGCGCCATGGCAATGAGAGTTAAAGGAGAATGGTCTGACAATGTACTTTTTGTACACGAAATTTTAAGAAAACATTATGTGATGATAGTAGGACTGTAAAATATTGATTTTAGTATTTTTATACTATGAATAATTATGTTATTAAAGATTAACTTGTGTTATATAACTTGATTATGTGATTAAATAATCAAACATACATGATGAAAGTAGTTAGTTAAGTTTGTAAAGTGGTAGTGACTAACTATGTCATGATGACGTATATATATATATATATATATATATATATAGGGGATTGTGATTCGAATTGATTCGATTTAGCCTACGAGCAAGGCAAGTTTTCTAATCATTTATCTTATTGAACTAATTATTGTTTTCAGTTCGATTATCTTATAATGATGCAAGTTGTCTGAACTTTGGTTTGATGTTGAACAAGTTATTCTTGTATTTCACTTGTTGATTAGCATGCATAACTAAATTGCTATGCATGTTTAGGATTCAATTCTAATTAACCTTGGCTTAGTATTGTTCAAGCAAGGTATGTTATAGTTATTCAAATTGTATTCTATTAGATTATTCCTAAAGCATGATTTTAGTTACTATGATTGATTCAATCACGATTATTCTATAATATAATGTTATTGATTTTATTCAACTACTCCCTTAGTTGATGTTCGTTGAATTCTAAATTACCTTGAAAGCTTATCCAAACCAAACTTCCTTTGGTGCGAGCTTGTACTCTAAATACTGAGATGAACAACCCTATTGTTATGATTAGGGATTAACTTACGCATAGCGTTAAAATGTTTGTGCACAATATACATTGTATGGAAATTTGATCCAAGACGAGGTCCTTATAGTCTTATGATCATTAAAGTTGGAGTTGAAAGATTACTTGCAACTGTGGATGTAGTTCATGGTCTTTCGACCCTCAGTGATGTATATTTTCCATATTTTGGGATTTCAGTTTCTGATTATTATTGATAGAGTACTATTCACTTTTGATGAGCCTATTTCGACAGTTATTATTGTTATACTCCTGTTGATTCCATATTATCCCCAGTGAGCAATTGTTTTGCTCACTCTTGCATATTTATAAACTCATTACAGCTAAAGAAGAGAAGGTAGGTGAACCTACTACTAGCAAAGGGAAGGGGAAAATGTACAAGTGATGAAGACTTGTAATAGTTTTGATAGTTTTATTATCAAACTTTGATTTAAAGATTGTAATGAATTTTATTTAATTTTCCGCATTTGAATGTTTGTAATTAAAGGTTAGATAACCTGGGAGGTTTTTATTTAAGTTTAATCCTGTATGGGCAGGTTTTGATTATTCAATTTTATTATAATTGGGTAGTTAGAAATGAATGTTTTGATTAAGTGAACACCGAATCCTGTGGGAATAAAGTACCTGGATTTGGGGGTGTCACAGTGTGGATTCTTTTTCCATTTGAAATTACGTGGATTTCTGGCAGTCCTTCCTTTATACTGATTCTTCCTTTTCAATGTGTCCTTGTGATTCATGATTTGTGAATAGCGTAACTTAACTCTACTATTCCCACCTGGTTGGTTCGTGGAGTTGATTTTGCTCGACTCCACGATCCTTCGAGGTTGGAGAGCAGTGACTAAGTTACTCTTCTCTTTTCTGAATCCTAGGCCAACATGGGATCCGTTATGCCTTGTAGCATAGATTGGATCAAAAGAGCAGGGATGTGCTGGTTCTTCCTTCTGTGAGGACTTCACAAATGTAATGCTCTATTGAGGTTTGAAGCACTACTAATGTTAGTTTCCTTTGACTTTTCCACATGTGGTTCTGAGGTGGATTCCCTAAAACCTAAACCTATTCTGTCAAATGCACTTCTCTAACTGGAGATCAGGGAGTCCATGGATGAAGAGGGTTTATTCCACATTAAGATTGTCTTTTCTAGTTCCTCAATCTTAGAGGTTAGATTTGACTCTCTTTGTGCATTAAGTTCATTGGTCTGTTTTAAGAGTTTATTCTCAACTTCAAATTTGGAGAGAGAGTTGGCACTTAGAAGAGCTGTTTCCAATTCTTCCTGAACTTTCTCTTTCTCTTTTTGAAGAAGATAATAATCTTTAGATAGAACTCTGAACCGTTTCATGTATTGATGCAGATCAGATGTTATGCCATGTAGTGTAGTTCTTAAATCATCAATATCTATATTAGGAGAGTTAAAGTCAAATACCTCATCGATACTTACTTCATGATTGTCAGGGCTTTTCTTATCCTTTGTATGTTTAGCCATTAGACATAGATTTTCTACTTGAGGATCTTCATCATCTCTAGACTCAGGAGTTGTGTCATTGTTTGAGTCACTCCATGATCCTCCGGCCACAAGACCTTTGTTTTTCTTCTGGACCTTTGTCTTATCCTTTGTATGTTTGTTGCAGTTTGCAATGAAGTGGCCAAGCTTCTTGCAGTTGTAGCATAAGTCATTTATATGCTCATGGTTGTTGTTGTTGTCTAATCTCTTAGGTTTGATATTTCTGCCTTTACGCATGAACCTCTTGAGTCTTTTTACCAGCATTGCAATATCCTCATCATCATCTTCCTCAGAGTCAGAGTCATTTTCAGTGTTAGCTTTGGAGATGGTATCTGTTGCTTTGAGAGCATCTCCTTTGTCCTTCTTTCTTCCTTCAAATAGAGTCTCTGCTCGTTGAGTCAGCTCCAGTTCATAGGTGAGAAGGTTGCCATAGAGTTGTTGAACAGTCATTTCATGGAGATTTCTTGATTTTCTGATGGCAATGGTTTTGGCATCCCACTTGCTAGGTAAAGCTCTCATGAACTTTATAATCAGATCTTTGTTTGGATAGATCTTACTAAAAGCTTGAAGAGAGTTGAGCAGAACATTGAATCTTTCATAAGTGGAAGTGACATTTTCACCTGGAACATGGGCAAACATTTCGTACTGTTGAGTCAGAAGAGATTGTTTATTTTCTCTGACTTCTTCAGTTCCTTCATGCATAATGAGCAATAGTTCCCATACTTCCTTTGCAGTTTTGATGTTGACCATATTTTCAAATAGGTCATCTTCTAAAGACTGGAACAAAATGTTCTTGGCCTTTTTGTCGAGTTGAACAACTTTCTTTTCATTGTCAGTCCATTCAGCTTTGACCTTGATTTGCACTATGTTTGGATCTTCTGGAGTTGGTGCGAGCTTTGTTGGATTATGTTGGGAGATTACATATTTGAATTTGATGTTGAAAGTAAATATTCATGATTATATATAAAGTTATTCAAGGAATATATGTACAAAGACTTAGTGGTAGATCAAATTTGTTAGGTTGATCTGAGTTTTTAATGTTCATCATTCTGTAAATGAATGTATAGATGAAAAGATCAAAGCTATTAGGTTGATCTATATCTTGAGATGTAATAGATAGGCTTCAACAGAATCGTAGTCTATCGAGCTGATCAAGAGATTGCGAAGAAGCGAAGAAAATCGTAAAGCATCGAGAATCGTAGTGTATATACGCTTTGAAGGGCCTCTCTCTCAAGATCGTAGAGTGGTCTAAACGTTTGTCGAGCCAACTCAGAGATCATAGTGTTCTCTCGGAAGTGTAGAGTCTGCAAGTCAAGCAAGTGAAGATCATAGTGTTCCAGTCCTTAAGACAAATCGTAGTGTTCTCATTTGCTGGTATCGAATCAAGTACCAAGGTGGCCAGACAATACGATCAGAATCGTAGAACTTCATCTGTCTGTAGCATCGAGCCTTGTCCATTTGTTCAAAAAATAAATCACAACAAATATGGAATGGGTTATAAACGTTGAAGTCCTCGGGAGCCTCAATGACACAACAGTCATCCTTAGTATATAACAAAGAAACGTATTGAAGAAGCTAAGGAAAGGATTGGGTCAGCAGAAAACACCTTTTCAGGTGTTAGGTGAGACAGCAGTCTGTTGTGTCAGTGGGTCAGACTACAAATCAGAAGTTGTGCAAAAAGTTTCCATCAAAGCTCAGAAATGTCAAATGCATTTAATGCTTCAACGGATGTCTTCAACGGATACATTTCAAAGGCATCATATATACAAAACATCAGCAGAAGAAGAAGAAGAAGCAAACAAGCAAGCACTAAACAAAAACGCTGAAGAACACTCAACGCTAAACTCTACGGTCTCGAGAAGAAAGCTTGCTCAGCTACTCAGTTCTTTCGAACACAAGCTTAATGGCAACTGAGTAGCACCATTCAAGAACTCAACTATTATCAAGTGAAGTAAGAAGTTCCATGTCAGAAGGACTTGAAGAGTTCTAAGTGAACTGAGAAGTGCCAAGTCTGCTAGACTTGAAGAGTTCAAAAGTGAACTAAGAAGTTCCAAGACTGTTGGTCTTGAAGGAATCTGTGAGATTCAGAAAGTGTAAAGATATCCTTAGTGGATTTCCTACTCGAGGAGTAGAAGAGTGGACTAGGAGCTTTAAGTGCTCTGAACCACTTAAAAATAATGTGTCTCTTATATTCTTGTTATAACTGTTATAACTGACATAACTGCTTAACTTCCATTAACTCGTTATATCTTAAAGGGAAAACAAATAAATCATAATTCTGCGGTGTTTAAGTCATTATCAAAACTAACAAGTATTTCGAAAAGAATTTAAAATATCAATCCAACCCCCCCCCCCCTTCTAGATAACTATTGTGCCTCTGGGAACTAACAATTAGTATCAAAGCAGGTTCTATTAAATAGCCTACAAATCTTAAGTAGATCTAATGGCACATCTGATAAGTGAATCAAAAACTGGAGGAGACAGCAAGCCACCTATGTGCAACGAAGACAAATTCTCCAACTGGAAAGTTTGTTTGCAAGCCTACATGGATTCAATAGATGAAGATCTATTTGAAACTGTTCAGAATGGGCCCTACGTTCCTACAAAGCTTGCACAAACTTCAGACGACCCAAACAGAATCTAGATCAAGGTTAAAGAAGAATGGACTAACAACGAAAAGAAAGTTGTCCAACTCGACAAAAAGGCCAAGAACATTTTGTTCCAATCTTTAGAAGATGACCTATTTAAGAATGTGGTTAATAGCAAAACAGCAAAGGAAGTATGGGAAGCATTGCTCATCATGCATGAAGGAACATAAGAAGTCAGAGAAAAAAAGCAATCTCTTCTGACTTAGCAATATTGAATGTTTGCACACATTCAAGGAGAAAATGTTACTTCCACCTACGAAAGATTCAATGTACTGCTCAACTCTCTCAGAGCCTAAGGAAAGATCTATCCAAATAAAGATCTAATCATAAAGTTCATGAGAGCTTTACCTAGCAAGTGGGATGCCAAAACCACTGCCATCAGAGAGTCAAAGAATCTCCATGAAATGACTGTTCAATAGTTATATGGCAACCTTCTCACGTATGAACTGGAGCTGACTCAACGAGCAGAAACTCTATCTGAAGGAAGAAAGAAGGATAAAGGGGTTGCTCTCAAAGAAACAGACAATATCTCCAAAGCCAACACTGAAAATGCCTCTGACTATGATGAAGATGATGATGAGGACTTTACAATGCTAGTAAGAAGACTCAAAAGGTTCATGCGTCAAGGTAGAATAAGAAAACCAAAGAAAGTCAACAACTACAGCAGCCAGGAGCAGATAAATGACTTATGCTACAACTGCAAGAAGCCTGGCCACTTCATCGCAAACTGCAACAAACCTCTTAGAGAAGAACTAAAGAGGAAATCAAATTCAAAGAAAGAATTCAAAGGCAATAAAAGGCCTCAGAAGAAAGACAAAGGTCTTATAGCTGGAGGATCGTGGAGTGACTCAGACAACGACTCAACTCCCGAATATAGAGATGATGAAGATCCTCAAATGGCAAATCTTTGCCTGATGGCCAAACATGCAAAGGATAAGAAGAGCTCTGACATTCATGAAGTAAGTATAGATGAGGTATTTGACTTTAATTCTCCTGGTGTAGACATTGATAATTTAAGAACTGCACTACATGGCATAACATCTGATCTGCATCAATACGTGAAATGGTTCAGAGTTCTGTCTAAAGATTATTCTCTTCTTTAAAAGGAGAAAGAGAAAGTTCAGGAAGAACTGGAAACAGCCCTTCTAAGTACTGACTCTTTCTCTAAGTTTGAAGTTGAGAATAAGCTCTTAAAATAGACTAATGAACTCAATGCACAAAGAGAGTCAAGTCTAACCTCTAAAATTGAGGAACTAGAAAGGACAATCTCTACATGGAATAAATCCTCTTCATCCATGGACTCCCTGATCTCCAATCAGAGAAGTGCATCTGACAGAACAGGTTTAGGCTTTGGGGAATCCACCTCAGAGCCATATGTGGAAAAGATAAAGGAAACTAGCCCTAGTAATGCTTCAAGTTTTAGTAGAAGCATTACATTTGTGAAATCCTCACAGAAGGAAGAACCAATCCAACCCTGCTCTTCTGATCCAATCCATATTCCAAGGAATAAAGGATCCCATGCTAGCCTGGGTTTTAGAAAAGAGAAGAGTAACCTAGTCACTACTTTCCAACCTCGAAGGATCGTAGAGTCGAGTAAAATCAACTCCATGAACCAACAGGGAAGGAATTGTAGAGGTAAGCTTCACTCCTCACAAATCATGAAACACAAGGACACATGGAAGAAGGAGAACCAGTATAAAGGTAGGATGGCTGAAAATCCACATAAGTCCAAATGGAGGAAGAATCCATATACACACACAAGCATGCATTATATTAGATGCTTTGTATGTAATAAGGTTGGTCATAAGGCTGCAATATGCTACCATAATCTTATGCATGTGAGACCCAGAATGAAGCAAATTTGGGTTCCCAAGGGTACTAACAAAGTAGGACCCATGCAAGTATGGGTACCAAAATAAGAGTTTTATCTTAACACAGGAACCAAGCTCCATGATCACAACCTGGTATCTGGACAGTGGATGCTCAAGGCACATGACCAGGGACAAAGCCTTTCTATCCAACTTCATAGAGAAGGAGGGTCCATTAGTCATCTTCGGAGACAATGGCTCTGGCAAGATAAGAGGATATGGCTCAGCAGGGAATGGTGCAGTGTCCTTTAGTAAAGTGGCCTATGTGGAAGGATTACAACACAATCTTCTGAGCATAACCCAACTCTGTGACAAGGGTCATCAAGTCACCTTCCTCAACAATCAATGTCAAGTCAGAGATCTGAAGACATCCTCTATAAAGCTGATTGGAATAAGAGAAGGAAATGTCGATACTGTTAATCTTGGTCAACTATGCTCAGACGAGACGATATACTTTCTGGCTAAAGCATCTAAAGAAATGAGTTGGTTATGGCATAGGAGACTGTCTCATCTCAACTTCAAAAGCATGTCTAAACTGGCCTCCAAGGATCTAGTAGCAGGCTTACCCAAATTCAGTTTCGTCAAAGAAAGACCATGCAATGCCTGTCAACTTGGAAAGCAGACTAGAAGCTCATTCAAGAGCAAAACTATCAACTCAATTGGCAAGCCTCTGCAGCTACTTCATATGGATCTATTTGGGCTATTTCTAACATCAAGCCTTAGAGGGAATAGATACTCTCTAGTCGTGGTGGATGACTACACCAGATTCACATGGGTGTTCTTTCTAAACTCAAAAGATGAAATGAGCTCCCAACTAATCAAGATGTTCAGACTGGTGATGAACGAGAAAGGGGAGAAAATAAAGGCTATAAGGAGTGATCATGGCAGAGAATTCAACTTTTCTAAGATGGACCAGTTCTGCACAGAGACAATGGCATCAGTCACAACTTTTCAGCTCCACGAACTCCTCAACAAAATGGAGTAGCTGAGAGAAAGAATAGAACGTTGATAGAGGCTGCAAGAACTCTACTAGCAGCAGCCCATCTGCCTGAATACTTTTGGGCAGAAGCTATCAACACTGCATGCTACACTCAAAACAGATCGCTCATACACTCTACGATAAAAAAGACTCCCTACGAAATGTGGAAAGGAAGGAAGCCAGATGTCAGCTACTTCCATGTATTCGGTTGTGTATGCTATATTCTCAACAATGGGAAATAGTATCTGACAAAGTTCCAACCCAAGTCAGACGAATGAATCTTTTTTGGATATTCCACAGACAGTAAGGCTTATAAAGTGTTCAACAAGAAAACGCTGAGTGTTGAAGTCTCGATTCACATCATCTTTGATGAAATAGACTTGGACAAATCAGTGTCTCAAGACACTACGAACGACAGTTCAGACACTACGAACGAGGTCGTTGAGCTCAACAACACAATCGTAGTTCCAAAAAATAAAATCGTCAAGAAAAAAGATGAGATCGTAGAGAGAACTACACAAGACAACGAACCTTCGCATCAAGAAGCAGAAATTGATCTTGAAGGTCTCAAAAAAGAAGGCATCAGAACAGACGTTCCAACAGGAAATAGATGGGCAAAAGATCACACTCAAGACTTAATCAATGGAGATCCAAATGAAAGAGTCAAGACAAGAGCTGCCACCTAGAATGAGTGTTTCTATCTAAGCTTTCTATCATAAATGGAACACAAGAAGATAGAAGATGCTATAAAAGACTCTAGTTGGATAGAAGCCATGCAAGAAGAACAAAATCAATTTGAAAGAAGAAAAGTTTGGAGATTAGTTCCAAGACCAAGAAACTATTCAGTCATTGGCACCAAGTGGGTCTTCAGAAACAAGATTGATGAAGATGGAGTAATAACAAGGAATAAGGCAAGACTAGTGGCCAAAGGGTACTCTCAAGAAGAAGGCATTGACTACGAGAGACCTTTGCACTGTTGCGGACTAGAAGCCATCGAAATATTCCTTGCCTTTGCTTGCTCACATGAAATTCAAAGTATTTCAGATGGATGTTAAAAGTGCATTCCTGAATGGTGAACTTCAAGAAGAAGTATATGTAGAGCAACCTCAAGGTTTCATCAATCCAACTCTCTCTAATTATGTCTATAGATTAGACAAAGCCTTATATGGTCTTAAACAAGTACCTAGAGCATGGTATGAAACATTAACTAACTTTCTTATTGAAAATAGCTTCACTAGAGGTGGAGTAGATACCACATTATTTCTTAGAAAGCATAAAGACAAAGTCTTATTAGTTCAAATATATGTTGATGACATTATCTTTGGCTCTACTGATGAAAAATTATGTAAGAGATTTGCCAAGCTTATGTAGAGCAAGTTTGAAATGAGCATGATGGGTGAGCTGAACTTCTTTCTTGGATTACAAGTAAAGCAGACTGATGAAGGAATCTTCATAAACCAAGCCAAGTACATTAAAGACTTACTTAAAAAGTATGGCATGGAATCAGCCTCTCCCATGAAAACCCCAATTGCTCCAGTAACCAAGCTTGACAAAGATGAAAAAGGTAAAAGTATTGATATAACTCAATATAGAGGTATGATAGGCTCTCTTCTATATCTAACTGCCAGTAGACCAGACATAATGTTTGCAACATGCATATGTGCTAGATTTCAAGCTAATCCTAAGGAATCACACTTAAGTGTTGTAAAAAGGATTTTCAGATATCTCAAGGGTACACCTCACTTAGGACTTTGGTATCCCAAGGAGTCCTCCTTTGAATTAACAAGATATACAGATGCTGACTTTGCAAGTTGCAAAATAGACAGAAAAAGTACTAGTGGCACCTATCAGCTACTAGGAAACAGACTTGTGTCATGGTTTAGCAAGAAGCAAAACTCAGTATCTACTTCAACTGCAGAAGCTGAATACATTGCTGCTGGCAGTTGTTGTGCTCAAATCTTATGGATGAAAAATCAGCTAGCAGACTATGGGTTTGATTTCAAATCTATACTTGTTCATTGTGATAACACAAGTGCCATAGCAATAACACACAATCCTGTCATGCATTCTAGGACTAAGCATATAGAAATAAGGTATCATTTTATTAGGGATCATATTCAAAATGGAACCATATCTTTACAATACATCCCTACTAAAAATTAACTTGCTGATGTCTTTACAAAGCCTCTAGATGAATCCAGATTTAATAAATTAATAAGTGAGTTAGGCATGCTAAATCTACAACTATAAAATCTATGCTCTGGTTTATGCTAACCATGCAGATATAAAGGCTATGTTCAAAATCGTATAGATGACTAAAGAAAGTCCACGATCGTAGAGTTGCCTTGACATGAAGGACCAGGATCGTAGAGTCTCCTAGACATGACAAAGAAGCGTTCTGTGATGACAGCATCTCCAACAAATCCAAGCAATCTCTCTGTCAAGCGCCTCATGGACAAACCTGATCCTTAGTTCATTCTAAGAGATTTGCCCTTCCTGAGCTACCTTGATTTGGAAGGAATGCTAAGTCAAAGTACATCACAAGGACCGAGGCATAACAATCGTAGAGTAGTAGATTCAAGATTAGTGATCACTCAACGATCACGATGAAACTCAGCGATCGTAAAGACTACCTCAACGACCGTAGTGCTACCTCGACGATCGCAGGTCCTCCCAAAGGATATTGTAGCTCAGGAGGAGCTAAGGGCAAATAAGTATTTTCCATATTAGTTAAAATCGTGGAGCCAAGCAGAACATGACACATGCCCCACTAAGCAAATAAAGAGGAGGGAAGCTATAAGTACAGTTTGAAAATATCTTTTTGAAAATTCATCTCAGAAGTTCAAAAGGCTTATTCCTCTTTCTCTCTTTCTCTCTTTCTCTCTCTCTCTACAAGCAGAAACCCTAGCTCTCCAAAAAGCTCAACCCACCTCAGTGCAAAGAAATCAATGGCGGCCTCAAATGTTATCACTAGTTACAGACTCTGCTTCGACGAGTTCAAGACAGCTAACCCTCAATTCCTTAAAATTTTGTCTCTATTAAAGAAAGCCAGTCTTGAAGAAGCTCTAGGTACCAGCACATGGATCTACCCTAAGCTGGTAAAAGAGTTCTACAGAAATGGAGCTGTTGAGAACGATGTTCTCACCACAAGGGTCAAGGGCGTGGAAATTAAACTCAATGCTGAAGATATAAACCTAGCCCTAGGTTTCAAATCGAAAGGATTTCCATTTATGGAGGGCATCGATTTTCATGAAGGACTGAAGAAGATGCATCATAAGAAGCTTTCGACTGTCAAAGGGTACAAAAAGAAAGAGTTTCCCAAAAGGTATGAATTTTTGGTATGAAATTCATATGCTACAAGAGCTCTGGCCATGACTTTGTGAATGAAGTGCAACTTAAGCTCATGACAGCAATCTGTTGTGGGATTCAACTCAACTATGGGGCCCTACTCATCGACTGGATTGGGAAATGGATACTCAGTTCGAAGAAATCAAAGAGCTCTGGAAAGATGCTCTATGGGCGGTTTATAAGCATCATCCTACAGTCAGCACTGGGTGATAAGATTGGGGATAACGAAGGAGAATCCATCAATCCCAACAAAAGGATGACCCAGCAGCTGTTTGAAAACTGGAAAAGAAATCCAGCATAAAATGTCAGGATGACGTCTGTATCCAGTAGAAGAACTGGTGAAGCAAAGGAGTCTGGGATACCAGGAAACATGTCAGTTCTGAAGGAAACTGAAGAAGAATAAGAAGAAATCAACAAGGAGGAACCCATTGCTTTGATCAGAAAAAGCAAGGGTAAGAGAAAAATGAAGGCTCAAATGACAAAGGAGCCTCAAGGGTCAACTACTGATGCACCTCAAGAGAGTTCAGGCACTGAAACTCTGAGGAATTTGAAGAGGAAAGAACAATGATCGAGGAAGATGAAGAAGACAGCTACCATCTCTCAAATTTGCTTAAGAAGGAAAACGACCATAAGTCAAAAGAAGTCCTCTTCTCTTGATCGTAGAGTCTCTACCGATCGTAGAGTCGGACTTGACCCCACTCCAGAAGAGGATCTTTGCAATAACTTCTCGGCTGATCAACCTTTCAAAATTTGAAGCTGAAGAAAGTGTTGAGGTTGTGGCTCGACCTAGGAAAGCCAAAGAAAAAATAGTCAAGAAGTACATCCTTGTCAATGAAGGAGTGCTAAAAGAAGAAGATGAAAGGATAGCTCTTGAGAAAGGGCTACCCGTTGAAAAAGGGCTACAGAAGTCGAGAATGACCTACCCAAGAAAGCCCGAGTAAGGAGAATACATCTCAAGTTGAGGGGGAGCTTCCTGAAGTTCTTACACTAGAAAATGCTCTAGTTGAGGGGAGCTGCTTGAAATTCAGATGGATAATCGAGTTGAGGGGGAGCCTCATGAAGTCCCTATGTCAGAAGAGGCTACAGCTGAGGAGGAATTGCCAAGAGATCATCATGAATCTCCCTCAGTCCCTCAACAGACTCTAGCTTCAGAAAATATAGAAATGGAAAGGATTGAAGCTATAGAGGATGAGAGAGCAAAAGAGCAAAGAAGTTAAGTGGAGATAATTGATGTAGTGGAAACTTCACATGAAGATAGAGAAGAAGAAGAGGACGATGAAGTTGAGAGTATAGTTATGGGCTGTGATGGTTATAGGAGAGCCAACTACAATCAATTGTTCTCCTATCTACCTATGATGCCCTATCATAGAGCCCAAATTCTCAACTCTTGAGGTCACATGTTCTGGTTATTCAAAGCCTATCCAGCAATCTCGGTGCTAGCTCATGGATTCCCAGGAAACCTCAATTTTTCCAAAAATTGATCACAAATGGTCCCTCTTCCGAAAATGGGCATGAGGTACAAACTATTCCCATCTCTTTCAGGGTTAATCACTGTCCATCATCATTTTTCAACCAATTCTATGAATTACCAAGATAGTTGGAAGTGATACTTCATCCACTCAATCAATTTCGATTCTGAAATCCCAACATTACATGGCGATGAACCAAATGTGCCCAACTTTATATTGATCCAATCTCCTATCATCTCTCACTCTACGATTATTGATCCACATCCAATCGTAAAGCCATTTGCTCAATTCATAGAGGCACTTCCTCATGAAGCTCAACCACACACACCTGCCCCTCCATCAGATATCCCTTCTTCATCAACAAATGAGTACTTCTATCTTGATCTTGCTCTCTACAATATGCAAGATCAATACACAAGAGCCTCTCCTCCAAACAATCAGTAACTCCTTGAGCTCATATCGGATCTTCTTACCAAAACGAAGTTATCTGATGCATCTAAGAAGGTGACCAAGGACATACAAGACGATCTTGAAGTTCACTCAGACCTTGTCCACCTAAGGCTGACTCATTTGATAGATGCTACCAACACTCTCCCAAGCACCCTATGTATTGAGCTTACAAAGAGGCTTAGGGAGATCCTAAAAGAAATTCTTAAGAGTATCAATGAAAGGGATCAAATCCACTTTCAGGCTGCCAAGAAACATAGGGAAGTTGTTCTTATTTTGCAGAATACTCAGGAATCCTAGAATAATCTAATGATGGAAAGTATCACAAGTCTATGAACTTCAATGAAAGAATTCCAAGCTTTCTCCATGGGCCAAATGCAACAAACAAAAATTGTCTTGAACATTCTACAAAATAGAGAAGCTCGAACTGATTCTCTGATTCAAGAAAACTGTGAAGACATTGCTCAATCCAATAATCAGCTCCACGAGCTTGTACAAGGCATGACTCGCCTATCTGAAGATATTTGAACCCTTGATGCTGATAAAAAGGGGGAGAATAAAGGGGAAGGAGAGAAAGGCAAGGGCAGAGGCAAAGGCAAATTCATCGCTCAATCGTCAAGGAGTCCTCCTGCAAGACAGCCTCACCATCAGACTCCACGACCGGAACAGTAGCAAATTCTCATGGCTTAACCACTAAGAAGTCAAGAGCCCATCTCACAAGGTGCAGCCTTTACACACCTACACTTGCCTATTGGAGATCCTGCATTCATGAACAGACACGATCATGGGATACCGCTAAGTAAAAGCGAGCTGGAAGATATAGCATGGAGAAATGAAGCCAGCAGGAGAAGGAGAGCCCAAGAATATGCCAATCCTCCGAGGAATAAAAGGTAAAAGAAATAGAGATAAGTTGAACTCAATTCCTATTGATGTAACTAAGCTTAATTGTAATATCTGTCTTTATAAACATCAATAAATTCATGCTTATTCTCTAGAAATTTCAGTTGCTCACTGCAATACTAAGTCATATTACTTTCCAGCAACTGCATCTAGAAATTGATAATAATGTCACAAATCTCCTTGGTTATGTCAACATCAAATAAGGGGAGATTGTTGGGAGATTGCATATTTGAATTTGATGTTAAAAGTAAATATTCATGATTTAGTGGTAGATCAAATTTGTTAGGTTGATCTGAGTTTTTAATGTTCATCATTCTGTAAATGAATGTATAGATGAAAAGATTAAAGTTGTTAGGTTGATATATATCTTGAGATGTAATAGATAGGCTTCAACAGAATCGTAGTCTATCGAGCTGATCAAGAGATTGCAGAAGCCAAGGCAGAATCGTAGAGCATCAAGAATCATAGTGTGTCTGCTTTGGAGGGCCTCTCTCAAGATCGTAGAGTGGTCCAAACGTTTGTTGAGCCAACTCAAAGATCGTAGTGTGCTCTCGGAAGCGTAGAGTCTGCAAGTCAAGCAAGTGAAGATCATAGTGTGTCAGTCCTTAAGAGAAATTGTAGTGTTCTCATTTGCTGGTATCGAATCAAGTACCAAGGTGGCAAGACACCACGATCAAAATTGTAGAGCTTCATCTGTCTGTAGCATCGAGCCTTGTCCATTTGTTCAAAGAATAAATCAAAACAAATATGGAATGGGTTATAAACGTTGAAGTCCTCTGGAGCCTCAATGACATAATAGTCATCCTTAGTATACAACAAAGAAGCATATTGAAGAAGCTAAGGAAAGGACTATGGGTCAGTAGAAAACAACTTTTTAGGTGTTAGGTGAGACAGCAGTCTACTATGTCAGTGGGCCAGACTGCAAATCAGAAGTTATGCAAAAAGTCTCCATCAAAGCTTAGAAATGTTAAATGCATTTAATGCTTCAACGGATGTCTTCAACGGATATATTTCAAAGGCATCATATATACAAAACATCAGCAGAAGAAGAAGAAGAACAAGCAAGCACTAAACAAAAACGCTGAAGAACACTCAACGCTCAACTCTACGATCTCAAGAAGAAAGCTTGCTCAGTTACTCAGTTCTTTCGAACACAAGCTTAACGGCAACTGAGTAGCACCATTCAAGAACTCAAATATTATCAAGTGAAGTAAGAAGTTCCAAGTCAGAAGGACTTGAAGAGTTCTAAGTGAACTGAGAAGTTCCAAGTCTGCTGGACTTGAAGAGTTCAAACATGAACTAAGAAGTTCCAAGACTGTTGGTCTTGAAGGAATCTGTGAGATTTAGAAAGTGTAAAGATATCCTTAGTAGATTTCCTACTCGAGGAGTAGAAGAGTGGACTAGGAGCTTTAAGTGCTCTAAACCACTTAAAAACATTGTGTCTCTTATATTCTTGCTATAACTGTTATAACTGCCATAACTGCTTCACTTCCATTAACTCGTTATATCTTAAATAGAAAACAAACAAATCACAATTCCGTTGTGTTTAAGTCATTATCAAAACTAACAAGTATTTCGAAAAGAATTTAAAATATCTATTCAACCCCCCCCCCCCTTCTAGATAACTATTGTGCCTCTGGGAACTAACACAGTCGGTTATAACGAGTATAGCAGTTAAAGTAAGACTATAAAAGACACAGAGAAATTAAGTGGTTCAGAGCACTCAAGGCTCCTAATCCACTCTTCTACTCCTCGAGTAGGAAACCCACTAAGGATGTCTTTACAATCTTTGAATCTTACAGATTCCTTCAAGACCAGCAGTCTTGTAGCTTCTTAGTTCACTTAGAACTCTTCAAGTCCAGCAGACTTGGAACTTCTTACTCCACTTAATGATAGTTGAGTTCTTGAATGGTGCTACTCAGTTGCCTTTAAGCTTGTGTTCAAAAGAACTGAGTAGCTGCGCAAGCTTTCTTTTCAAATCGTAGAGTTGAGTGTTGAGTGTTCTTTAGCTTTTCGTTGTTTTCTTGCTTGCATCTTGCATCTGCATCTGATTTGTATATAAGGTGCCTTTCAAATGTATCTGTTTTAAAAGTCATCCGTTGAAGAATTAATTGTATTTGACATTTCTGAGCACTGATGGTGACTTTCTACAAATCTTCTATTTAGCCGTCTGGCCCACTGACACAGCAAACTGTTATCTCACCTAACACCTGAAAAGGTATTTTCAGCTGACCTGTAGTACTTTTTTTAGCTTCTTTAATACGTTTCTTTGTTATATACTAAGGATGAGTGTTGGGTCATTGGGATTCCCGAGAGTTTTAGCGTCCATAATCCATTCCACGTTTGTTGTAATTTATTCTTAAACAAATGGACAAATGTGACGCCCCCAAAATAGGTATACATCACTCATTCTGAGTCGCCAAATACATGGTACAGAAACAACTACAACTTCATTAATACAATTGTTGTGTAAAATACAACAATACAATACTGTGAGTTTAAATACAAATATTATCTTCTAGACAATATTCAAACTCAAATAAGTCCTCATTACAATTATTGATACATTATTTTACCAAAATAGTGAGGACTGCTAAAACAACTTTCTAGAATCATCACTCCATACCCCGGCTAGTTCCTGCTAAATTCTCTCTGGCCTCCTGAGAAGAACAATGGAACAAAAAGGAAAAGGGTGAGCTCAACTATCCTAGTAAAGAATATTATGACTAAGATAATATACAACAATTTATCATTAGTCTTCAACAGGGAAAAATCTGATAGAATATAATAGACAACAAGTTTTAGATCAACAACTGCAGCGAAAATAGCAATCCATTAGAAGAGTCAAGTAGAGAATGAATTCTACTATCTTCTGAGATTTAAAAGTTCATCATCAATATTTCATCCCTGTAACATCAATCAATATACATCTTGAATCAAACATTCATCTTTGCACTACAAGCCAAAGATATTCATGTGTATCACCTATTGGTCATGTTCATCTCAACACCTGTACATCTTAGCACTACGGGCCAAAGATATTCATCAGGAAATCATTCATCTTTGCACTACAGGCCAAAGATATTCAGTAATATCATCATTTAGGACAGAAGATGATGAAAAATATTTTAAAGGAAACGAATCCAGTGAGACAAAAGAACAAATATTTGGGATTCGTACTTTGGTTTATCCATGTTCAAAAACACCCCATAATATACCATAGTGGAGTAAAATTCAAGAATAACGATCAAAACATGGATACAATCAAAGATATTAACCATAATAGACACCTTGGATAAAAAGAAGAAAATTTCATTTTTGGTGAATAGTGTCGATTAAGTGAATAGTCTTGAGATATCGTGAATAGTAACCCCGACACAAAAAGGTAGAAATTCCACAATAATATTCATATCAATATTTCTAAGCATAATGATATTGAAGGAAATAATATCATTTACTGAAGAAAATAGCATCCCTTTACCTCAAAATGATAATACTTACATTTGGAATACTGGATATAGTGTTGAAGGAACTTACACCGTATAGCAACACTCAAAGTATCAAATTACTCACAAAAATACGCTCGATAATATAGAGAGAGAAAACTTCAGTTTCTTGTGTGATTTTCAATTCTAACTTAAGCACCCTATTTATAGGAAAATGCTTAGAACACCAAAATGAAATTTAATAAAATATTAATATATATAAAAAAATTCACGCCCACCTTAGACAACTGATCTCAAATCATTTACCATGCTAGTAAGGCGCACAACATAATAAAAACGTTTTTCTTAAAAAAATAATTAAAACTTCAAAAATCAATTATTCCAGAACTTTAATAATTCATAATAAATAGCCCTTTATCAAAAAAATTTGAATCTTATCTCCATTCCATAGGAAATTCAATTCTCTACAACTTTGTAAGTTTAAGTTTTTCCAAATTTCAAGCGAAATTAACCAAATCCACATACCAGACGATTTTACAAAGCTATAATCAAATTTTAGTCAAGAATGGGGTCCACAAACATGAAAAACATGTTTTAAATATTTTAGTAACAAAAATATTCTTCCTTACATACGAACTTTCTAGACATTGCAAATAATGCTATCTAATAATATTATTCAAATAATATGAATTATTGATCCGATAATGGAAAATATTGTATAGTGATAATTATTGAAACAACAATAATATAAAATATCAACGTAGCAATTATTGAATCAATAAAATAAAATATTGAATAAGAATTCTTGTAACAATTATTGAGTAGTGCCTTCTTACGTAAGAATCAATAATTGGTGCAACACCGCGCGTCTTCTTGTCTTACACCGCCAGTATCGTGTTTTTAACCACCGGGTATTCCAACAAAGTTAATAACTTGATAATAACTACACGCCAATTATTTATAAAATCTCATACTTGTCGCTTTCTTCATCCAATCGCTTTCGTTATGGGGCCCACAAAAAATTTAGCTTGTGCGTATTTAATATTCCCTACGTAAAGAATATTCCACGACCAAACGAATATTCCCAAACAATAATGAATATTTTATAACCACTTGCTTATTTAAAATATTTAGCATTTTCCCCATAATATTCCATAGTGGAGTAAAATTCAAGAATAACGATCAAAATGGATACAATCAAAGATATTAACCATAATAGACACCTTGGATAAAAAGAAGAAAATTTCATTTTTTGGTGAAGAGTGTCGTATCCGTGAATAGTGCCGTATACGTGAATAGTAACCCCGACACAAAAAGGTAGAAATTCCACAATAGTATTCATATCAATATTTCGGCATAATGATATTGAAGGAAATAATATCATTTACGAAGAAAATAGCATCCCTTACCTCAAAAAGATAATACTTACATTGGAATCTAGGATATAGTCTTTGAGGGAACTTTCACCGTATAGCAACACTCAAAGTATCAAAATACTCACAATAATACGCTCGATAATATAGAGAGAGAAAACTTCAGATTCTTGTGTGATTTTCAATTCTAACTTAAGCACCCTATTTATAGGAAAATGCTTAGAACACCAAAGCAGAAATTTAATAAAATATTAATATATATAAAAAAAAATTCACGCCCACCTTAGACAACTGATCTCAGCTCATTTACCATGCTAGTGGGGCCCGCCAACATAATAAAAAAACGTTTTTCTTAAAAAAAAAATAATTAAAACCTCAAAAATAAATTATTCCGAACTTTAATAATTCATAATAAATAGCCCTTTATCAGAAAAATTTGAATCTTATGTCCATTCCATAGGAAATTCAATTCTCTACAACTTTGTAAGTTTAAGTTTTTCCAAATTCCAAGCAGAAATTGACCGAAATCCACATACGGGCGATTTTACAAGCTATAATCAAATTTTAGTCAAGCAAATGGGGTCCACAAACATGAAAAACATGTTTTAAATATTTTTAGTAACAAAAATATTCTTCCTTACACAGAACTTTCTAGACATTACAAATAATGTTATCTAATAATATTATTCAAATAATATGAATTATTGATCTGATAATGGAAAATATTGTATAGTGACAATTATTGAAACAACAATAATATAAAATATCAACGTAGCTATTATTGAATCAATAAAATAAAATATTGAACAGTAATTACTGTAACAATTATTGAGTAGTGCCTTCTTACGTAAGAATCAATAATTGGTGCAACACATCTACTTCGTATGCGACAATCGTATTCATCGTGTTTTAACCACCGGGTATTCCAACAAAGTGTTAATTCAGAATAACTACTTCTGCCAGATTTTTATAAAATCTCATACTTGTCGCTTTCTTCATCCAATCGCTTTCAAGTTATGGGGCCCAAAAAGGTCTGCTACGGCCGCATTTAATATTCCCAAACGGAAAGAATATTCCACGACCAAACGAATATTCTGAGCAATAATGAATATTTTATAGCCACTTGCTTATTTAAAATATTTAGCATTTTCCCCATAATATTCCATAGTGGAGTAAAATTCAAGAATAACGATCAAAACATGGATACAATCAAAGATATTAACCATAATAGACACCTTGGATAAAAAGAAGAAAATTTCATTTTTGGTGAATAGTGTCGTGATCCGTGAATAGTCTTGAGTATCGTGAATAGTAACCCCCGACACAAAAAGGTAGAAATTCCACAATAATATTCATATCAATATTTCGGCATAATGATATTGAAGGAAATAATATCATTTACGAAGAAAATAGCATCCCTTACCTCAAAAAGATAATACTTCTGACTGGAATACCGGATATAGTGCTGAAGGGAACTTTCACCGTATAGCAACACTCAAAGTATCAAATTACTCACAATAATACGCTCGATAATATAGAGAGCGAAAACTTCAGATTCTTGTGTGATTTTCAATTCTAACTTAAGCACCCTATTTATAGGAAAATGCTTAGAACACCAAAACAGAAATTTAATAAAATATTAATATATATAAAAAAAAAATTCACGCCCACCTTAGACAACCCGATCTCATTCATTTACCATGCTAGCGGGCGCACCAACATAATAAAAAACGTTTTCTTAAAAAAAAATTAAAACTTCAAAAATTAATTATTCCAGAACTTTAATAATTCATAATAAATAGCCCTTTATCAGAAAAATTTGAATCTTATGTCCATTCTATAGGAAATTCAATTCTCTACAACTTTGTAAGTTTAAGTTTTCCCAAATTCCAAGCAGAAATTGACCGAAATCCACATACGGGCGATTTTACAAAGTATTCAAATTTTAGTCAAGAAATGGGGTCCACAAACATGAAAAACATGTTTTAAATATTTTTAGTAACAAAATATTCTTCCTTACAGAACTTTCTAGACATTGCAAATAATGCTATCTAATAATATTATTCAAATAATATGAATTATTGATCTGATAATGGAAAATATTGTATAGTGACAATTATTGAAACAACAATAATATAAAATATCAACGTAGCAATTATTGAATCAATAAAATAAAATATTGAACAAGAATTACCGTAACAATTATTGAGTAGTGCCTTCACGTAAGAATCAATAATTGGTGCAACACCGCGTCTTATCGCAATGCAACACCGCCAGACATTCGTGTTTTTTACCACCGTGTATTCCAACGATTATTAATTGATAACAACTACGCCATTTATTTATAAAATCTCATACTTGTCATTTTTTTTCATCCAATCACTTTCCGTTATGGGGCCCAAAAAAGGTCGCTAAATGTCGCATTTAATATTCCCAGACGCGAAAGAATATTCCACGACCAAACGAATATTCCCAAACAATAATAATGAATATTTTATAACCACTTGTTTATTTAAAATATTTATGATTTTCCTATAATATTCCATAGTGGAGTAAAATTCAAGAATAACGATCAAAACATGGATACAATCAAAGATATTAACCATAATAGACACCTTGGATAAAAAGAAGAAAATTTCATTTTTGGTGAATAATGTAAGATATCAAGTGAATAGTCTTCAGTATATCGTGAATAGTAACCCAACACAAAAAAGGTAGAAATTCCACAATAATATTCATATCAATATTTCGATAATGATATTGAAGGAAATAATATCATTTACGAAGAAAATAGCATCCCTTACCTCAAAAAGATAATACTTCGATTTGGAATCTGGGATATAGTCTTTGAAGGAACTTTCACCGATATAGCACACTCAAAGTATCAAAATACTCACAATAATACGCTTCGATAATATAGAGAGAAAACTTGATTCTTGTGTGATTTTCAATTCTAACTTAAGCACCCTATTTATAGGAAAATGCTTAGAACACCAAAGCGTAAATTTAATAAAATATTAATATATATAAAAAAAATTCACGCCCACCTTAGACAACTGATCTCACTCATTTACCATGCTAATTAGAGTAACTAACATAATAAAAAACGTTTTTCTTAAAAAAATAATTAAAACTTCAAAAATCAATTATTCCAGAACTTTAATAATTCATAATAAATAGCTCTTTATCAGAAAAATTTGAATCTTATGTCCATTCCATAGGAAATTCAATTCTCTACAACTTTGTAAGTTTAAGTTTTTCCAAATTCCAAGCAGAAATTGACCAAAATCCACATACGGGCGATTTTACAGGCTATAATCAAATTTTAGTCAAGAAATGGGGTCCACAAACATGAAAAACATGTTTTAAATATTTTTAGTAACAAAATATTCTTCCTTACACAGAACTTTCTAGACATTGCAAATAATGCTATCTAATAATATTATTCAAATAATATGAATTATTGATCTGATAATGGAAAATATTGTATAGTGACAATTATTGAAACAACAATAATATAAAATATCAACGTAGCAATTATTGAATCAATAAAATAAAATATTGAACAGTAATTACTGTAACAATTATTGAGTAGTGCCTTCTTACGTAAGAATCAATAATTGGTGCAACATCAAGCGTCTTCTTTAGCAACACCGCCAGACATCGCGTGTTTTAACCCACGGGTATTCCAACGAAGGTTAATTGGTAACAACTTCTGCCAGTTATTTATAAAATCTCATACTTGTCGCTTTTCTTCATCCAATCGCTTTCAGTTATGGGGCCCACAAAAAGGTCTGCTTGGCAAAGTGCGTCATTTAATATTCCCAGAAGCGGAAAGAATATTCCACGACAAAACGAATATTCCCGAGCAATAATGAATATTTTATAACCACTTGCTTATTTAAAATATTTAGCATTTTCCCCATAATATTCCATAGTGGAGTAAAATTCAAGAATAACGATCAAAACATGGATACAATCAAAGATATTAACCATAATAGACACCTTAGATAAAAAGAAGAAAATTTCATTTTTTGGTGAATAATGTAGATCCGTGTCAATGAATAGTCTTGAGATCGTGAATAGTAACCCCAGACACAAAAAGGTAGAAATTCCACAATAATATTCATATCCATATTTGGCATAATGATATTGAAGGAAATAATATCATTCACGAAGAAAATAGCATCCTTACCTCAAAAAGATAATACTTACGATTTGGAATCTGGGATATAGTCTTTGAAGGAACTTTCACCGATATAGCAACACTCAAAGTATCAAAATACTCACAATAATACGCTCGATAATATAGAGAGAAAACTTGATTCTTGTGTGATTTTCAATTCTAACTTAAGCACCCTATTTATAGGAAAATGCTTAGAACACCAAAGTAGAAATTTAATAAAATATTAATATATATAAAAAAATTCATACCCACCTTAGACAACTGATCTCACTCATTTACCATGCTAGTGGGGCCCACCAACATAATAAAAACGTTTTTCTTAAAAAAATAATTAAAACCTCAAAAATCAATTATTCCAGAACTTTAATAATTCATAATAAATAGCCCTTTATCAAAAAAATTTGAATCTTATGTCCATTCCATAGGAAATTCAATTCTCTACAACTTTGTAAGTTTAAGTTTTTCCAAATTCCAAGCAGAAATTGACCGAAATTCACATACGGGCGATTTTACAAGCTATAATCAAATTTTAGTCAAGAAATGGGGTCCACAAACATGAAAAACATGTTTTAAATATTTTTAGTAACAAAAATATTCTTCCTTACACAGAACTTTCTAGACATTGCAAATAATGTTATCTAATAATATTATTCAAATAATATGAATTATTGATCTGATAATGGAAAATATTGTATAGTGAAAATTATTGAAACAACAATAATATAAAATATCAACGTAGCAATTATTGAATCAATAAAATAAAATATTGAACGATAATTCTTTAATAACAATTATTATTGAGTAGTGCCTTCTTACGTAAGAATCAATAATTGGTGCAACACATACATCTTATGCTGACACCGTATATAAACGTGTTTTAACCAACGGGTATTCCAACAAAGGTGTTAACGGTAACAACTACTGTAGATTATTTATAAAATCTCATACTTGTCGTTTTCTTCATCCAATCGCTTTCCGTTATGGGGCCCACAAAAGGCTACTGCATTAAATGCGAATATTCCCAAGCGAGAAAGAATATTCCACGACAAAACGAATATTCCCAACAATAATGAATATTTTATAACCACTTGCTTATTTAAAATATTTAGCATTTTCCCCATAATATTCCATAGTGGAGTAAAATTCAAGAATAACGATCAAAACATGGATACAATCAAAGATATTAACCATAATAGACACCTTAGATAAAAAGAAGAAAATTTCATTTTTGGTGAATAGTGTCGATATCAAGTGAATAGTGCAGAGTATCGTGAATAGTAACCCCGACACAAAAAGGTAGAAATTCCACAATAATATTCATATCAATATTTCTAAGATAATGATATTGAAGGAAATAATATCATTTACTGAAGAAAATAGCATCCCTTACCTCAAAAAGATAATACTTATGACCGGAATCTGGGATATATCTTTGAAGGAACTTTCACCGTATAGAAACACTCAAAGTATCAAAATACTCACAATAATACTCGATAATATAGAGAGAGAAACTTGATTCTTGTGTGATTTTCAATTCTAACTTAAGCACCTTATTTATAGGAAAATGCTTAGAACACCAAAGCGAAATTTAATAAAATATTAATATATATAAAAAAAAATCACGCCCACCTTAGACAACTGATCTCAAAATCATTTACCATGCTAGTGGGGCCTGAACATAATAAAAACGTTTTTCTTAAAAAATAATTAAAACCTCAAAAATCAATTATTCCGAACTTTAATAATTCATAATAAATAGCCCTTTATCGTAGAAAAATTTGAATCTTATGTCCATTCCATAGGAAATTCAATTCTCTACAACTTTGTAAGTTTAAGTTTTCCAAATTCAAGCGAGAAATTGAATCTAAATCCACATACGGACGATTTTACAAGCTATAATCAAAATTTAGTCAAGAAATGGGGTCCACAAACATGAAAAACATGTTTTAAATATTTTTAGTAACAAAAATATTCTTCCTTACACAGAATTTTCTAGACATTGCAAATAATGCTATCTAATAATATTATTCAAATAATATGAATTATTGATCTGATAATGGAAAATATTGTATAGTGACAATTATTGAAACAACAATAATATAAAATATCAACGTAGCAATTATTGAATCAATAAAATAAAATATTGAACAGTAATTACTGTAACAATTATTGAGTAGTGCCTTCTTACGTAATAATCAATAATTGGTGCAACACCGTCTTCTTGTGCGACATCGCGTATTCTTCGTGTTTTAACCACCGTGTATTCCAATGTTAGGTTAATTGAGTAACAACTACGCCGTTATTTATAAAATCTTATACTTGTCATTTTCTTCATCCAATCGCTTTCCGTTATGGGGCCCACAAAACGATGCGCCGTCATACGAATATTCCCCGACAAATAGAATATTCCACGACCAAACGAATATTCCCCGACAATAATGAATATTTTATAACCACTTGCTTATTTAAAATATTTGCGCATTTTACCCATAATATTCCATAGTGGAGTAAAATTCAAGAATAACGATCAAAACATGGATACAATCAAAGATATTAACCATAATAGACACCTTGGATAAAAATAAGAAAATTTTATTTTTTGGTGAATAGTGTCGATCCGGTGAATAGTCTTGAAGTATCGTGAATAGTAACCCCAGACAAAAAGGTAGAAATTCCACAATAATATTCATATCAATATTTCTAAGATAATGATATTGAAGGAAATAATATCATTTACGAAGAAAATAGCATCCCTTACCTCAAAAAGATAATACTTACATTGGAATACCGAATATAGTCTTTGAAGGGAACTTTCAACGTATAAAGCAACACTCAAAGTATCAAATTACTAACAATAATACGCTCGATAATATAGAGAGCGAAAACTTCGATTCTTGTGTGATTTTCAATTCTAACTTAAGCACCTATTTATAGGAAAATGCTTAGAACACCAAAACAGAAATTTAATAAAATATTAATATATATAAAAAAATTCACGCCCACCTTAGACAACCGATCTCACTCATTTACCATGCTAGTGGGCGCACCAACATAATAAAAACGTTTTTCTTAAAAAAAAATTAAAACTTCAAAATCAATTATTCGAACTTTAATAATTCATAATAAATTGCCCTTTATCGGAAAAAATTTGAAACTTATCTACATTCCATTGGAAATTCAATTCTCTACAACTTTGTAAGTTTAAGTTTTCCAAATTCCAAGCGTAAATTAACCAAAATCCACATACTGAGACGATTTTACGTGCTATAATCAAATTTTAGTCAAGAAATGGGGTCCACAAACATGAAAAAACTTGTTTTAAATATTTTAGTAACAAAAATATTCTTCCTTACACGTAACTTTCTAGACATTGCAAATAATGCTATCTAATAATATTATTCAAATAATATGAATTATTGATCTGATAATGGAAAATATTGTATAGTGACAATTATTGAAACAACAATAATATAAAATATCAACGTAGCAATTATTGAATCAATAAAATAAAATATTGAACAGTAATTACTGTAACAATTATTGAGTAGTGCCTTCTTACGTAATAATCAATAATTGGTGCAACACCGCGTGCTACTGTGCAACACCGCGTATTACTGTGTTTTAACCACCAGGTATTCCAACAGTGTTAACGGTAACAACTACGCCGTTATTTATAAAATCTTATACTTGTCATTTTCTTCATCCAATCGCTTTCCGTTATGGGGCCCACAAAACGATGCGCCGTCATACGAATATTCCCCGACAGAAAGAATATTCCACGACCAAACGAATATTCCCCGACAATAATGAATATTTTATAACCACTTGCTTATTTAAAATATTTGCGCATTTTCCCCATAATATTCCATAGTGGAGTAAAATTCAAGAATAACGATCAAAACATGGATACAATCAAAGATATTAACCATAATAGACACCTTAGATAAAAAAGAAAAAATTTCATTTTTGGTGAATAGTGTCGTATCCGTGTGATAGTGCCGTATCGTGTGAATAGTAACCCCACACAAAAAGGTAGAAATTCCACAATAATATTCATATCAATATTTCTAAGATAATGATATTGAAGGAAATAATATCATTTACGAAGAAAATAGCATCCCTTACCTCAAAAAGATAATACTTCCGATCGAATACCGAATATAGTCTTTGAAGGAACTTTCAACATATAGCAACACTCAAAGTATCAAATTACTAACAATAATACGCTCGATAATATAGAGAGCGAAAACTTCAGATTCTTGTGTGATTTTCAATTCTAACTTAAGCACCCTATTTATAGGAAAATGCTTAGAACACCAAAACAGAAATTTAATAAAATATTAATATATATAAAAAAAATTCACGCCCACCTTAGACAACTGATCTCAGCTCATTTACCATGCTAGTGGGGCGCACCAACATAATAAAAACGTTTTTCTTAAAAAAATAATTAAAACTTCAAAAATCAATTATTCCAGAACTTTAATAATTCATAATAAATTGCCCTTTATCAGAAAAATTTGAAACTTATCTACATTCCATTGGAAATTCAATTCTCTACAACTTTGTAAGTTTAAGTTTTTCCAAATTCCAAGCAGAAATTAACCGAAATCCACATACGGACGATTTTACAGGCTATAATCAAATTTTAGTCAAGAAATGGGGTCCACAAACATGAAAAACATGTTTTAAATATTTTTAGTAACAAAAATATTCTTCCTTACACAGAACTTTCTAGACATTGCAAATAATGCTATCTAATAATATTATTCAAATAATATGAATTATTGATCTGATAATGGAAAATATTGTATAGTGACAATTATTGAAACAACAATAATATAAAATATCAACGTAGCAATTATTGAATCAATAAAATAAAATATTGAATAAGAATTATCGTAACAATTATTGAGTGGTGCCTTCTTACGTAAGAATCAATAATTGGTGCAACACCGCATCTTCTTGTCTTGACACCGCCGTAATATTCTTGTGTTTTAACCACCGGGTATTCCAACAAAGTTAATTGGTAATAACTACGCCAATTATTTATAAAATCTCATACTTGTCGTTTTCTTCATCCAATCGCTTTTCCGTTATGGGGCCAACAAAAGGTCACATTGTAGTCGTCACGAATATTCCCCGACAGAAAGAATATTCCACGACCAAACGAATATTCCCCGACAATAATGAATATTTTATAACCACTTGCTTATTTAAAATATTTGCGCATTTTCCCCATAATATTCCATAGTGGAGTAAAATTCAAGAATAACGATCAAAACATGGATACAATCAAAGATATTAACCATAATAGACACCTTGGATAAAAAGAAGAAAATTTCATTTTTTGGTGAATAGTGTCGTATCCGTGAATAGTGCCGTATACGTGAATAGTAACCCCGACACAAAAAGGTAAAATTTCACAATAATATTCATATCAATATTTCTAAGCATAATGATATTGAAGGAAATAATATCATTTACTGAAGAAAATAGCATCTCTTACCTCAAAAAGATAATACTTCCATTCGAATACTGGGATATAGTCTTTGAAGGGAACTTTCACCGTATAGCAACACTCAAAGTATCAAAATACTCACAATAATACGCTTCGATAATATAGAGAGAAAACTTGATTCTTGTGTGATTTTCAATTCTAACTTAAGCACCTATTTATAGGAAAATGCTTAGAACACCAAAGCGTAAATTTAATAAAATATTAATATATATAAAAAAATTCACGCCCACCTTAGACAACTGATCTCAGCTCATTTACCATGCTAGTGGGGCCCACCAACATAATAAAAACGTTTTTCTTAAAAAAATAATTAAAACCTCAAAAATCAATTATTCCAGAACTTTAATAATCCATAATAAATAGCCCTTTATCAGAAAAATTTGAATCTTGTGTCCATTCCATAGGAAATTAAATTCTCTACAACTTTGTAAGTTTAAGTTTTTCCAAATTCCAAGCAGAAATTGACCGAAATCCACATACGGGCGATTTTACAGGCTATAATCAAATTTTAGTCAAGAAATGGGGTCCACAAACATGAAAAACATGTTTTAAATATTTTTAGTAACAAAAATATTCTTCCTTACACAGAACTTTCTAGACATTGCAAATAATGCTATCTAATAATATTATTCAAATAATATGAATTATTGATCTGATAATGGAAAATATTGTATAGTGACAATTATTGAAACAACAATAATATAAAATATCAACGTAGCAATTATTGAATCAATAAAATAAAATATTGAACAGTAATTACTGTAACAATTATTAAGTAGTGCCTTCTTCACGTAATAATCAATAAATAATTGCAAACACCAAGCGTCTTCTTGTCGCAACACCGCGTAGACATGTGTTTTAACCAACGGTATTCCAACAGAGGTTAATTGGTAACAACTACGCCAGATTATTTATAAAATCTTATACTTGTCATTTTCTTCATCCAATCGCTTTCCGTTATGGGGCCCACAAAACGATCTTGTAGTAAATACTGAATATTCCCAAGCGGAAAGAATATTCCACGACAAAACGAATATTCCCGAATAATAATGAATATTTTATAACCACTTGCTTATTTAAAATATTTAGCATTTTCCCATAATATTCCATAGTGGAGTAAAATTCAAGAATAACGATCAAAACATGGATACAATCAAAGATATTAACCATAATAGACACCTTGGATAAAAAGAAGAAAATTTCATTTTTTGGTGAATAGTGTCGTGTCCGTGAATAGTCTAAGTATATCGTGAATAGTAACCCCAGACACAAAAAGGTAGAAATTTCACAATAATATTCATATCAATATTTCTAAGATAATGATATTGAAGGAAATAATATCATTTACTGAAGAAAATAGCATTTCTTACCTCAAAAGATAATACTTCATTTGGAATCTGGGATATAGTCTTTGAAGGGAACTTTCACCGTATAGCAACACTCAAAGTATCAAAATACTCACAATAATACGCTCGATAATATAGAGAGAGAAAACTTCAGATTCTTGTGTGATTTTCAATTCTAACTTAAGCACCCTATTTATAGAAAAATGCTTAGAACACCAAAGCAGAAATTTAATAAAATATTAATATATATAAAAAAATTCACGCCCACCTTAGACAACTGATCTCAGCTCATTTACCATGCTAGTGGGGCCCGCCAACATAATAAAAACGTTTTTCTTAAAAAAATAATTAAAACCTCAAAAATCAATTATTCCAGAACTTTAATAATTCATAATAAATAGCCCTTTATCAGAAAATTTTGAATCTTATGTCCATTCCATAGGAAATTCAATTCTCTACAACTTTGTAAGTTTAAGTTTTTCCAAATTCCAAGCAGAAATTGACCGAAATCCACATACAGAAGCGATTTTACAAATTTATAATCAAATTTTAGTCAAGCAAATGGGGTCCACAAACATGAAAAACATGTTTTAAATATTTTTAGTAACAAAAATATTCTTCCTTACGTAACTTTCTAGACATTGCAAATAATGCTATCTAATAATATTATTCAAATAATATGAATTATTGATCCGATAATGGAAAATGTTGTATAGTGACAATTATTGAAACAACAATAATATAAAATATCAACGTAGCAATTATTGAATCAATAAAATAAAATATTGAATAATAATTACGTAACAATTATTGAGTAGTGCCTTCTTACGTAAGAATCAATAATTGGTGCAACACCAAGCGTCTTCTTGTGCAACACCGTAGGTATTCGTGTTTTTAACCAACGGTATTCCAACAAAGGTTAATTGGTAACAACTACGCCGTTATTTATAAATCTCATACTTGTCGTTTTCTTCATCCAATCGCTTTCCATGGGGCCCACAAAAGGTCGCTACTGTAAATCGCATTTAATATTCCCCGACATAAAGAATATTCCACGACCAAACGAATATTCCCCGACAATAATGAATATTTTATAACCACTTGCTTATTTAAAATATTTATGCATTTTCCCCATAATATTCCATAGTGGAGTAAAATTCAAGAATAACGATCAAAACATGGATACAATCAAAGATATTAACCATAATAGACACCTTGGATAAAAAGAAGAAAATTTCATTTTTGGTGAATAGTGTCGTGTCCGTGAATAGTCTTGTGTATCGTGAATAGTAACCCACGACACAAAAAAGGTAGAAATTCCACAATAATATTCATATCAATATTTCGCATAATGATATTGAAGGAAATAATATCATTTACTGAAGAAAATAGCATCCCTTACCTCAAAAAGATAATACTTACATTTGGAATAACGGATATAGTCTTTGAGGGAACTTTCACCGTATAGCAACACTCAAAGTATCAAAATACTCACAATAATACGCTCGATAATATAGAGAGAAAACTTGATTCTTGTGTGATTTTCAATTCTAACTTAAGCACCTATTTATAGGAAAATGCTTAGAACACCAAAGCGTAAATTTAATAAAATATTAATATATATAAAAAAATTCACGCCCACCTTAGACAACTGATCTCAAATCATTTACCATGCTAGTGGGGCCCACCAACATAATAAAAAACGTTTTCTTAAAAAATAATTAAAACCTCAAAATTAATTATTCCGAACTTTAATAATTCATAATAAATAGCCCTTTATCGAAAAAATTTTGAATATTATGTCCATTCCATAGGAAATTCAATTCTCTACAACTTTGTAAGTTTAAGTTTTTCCAAATTCCAAGCGAAATTGGAATTAAAAATCACATACTACCAGGCGATTTTACAGGCTATAATCAAATTTTAGTCAAGCAAATGGGGTCCACAAACATGAAAAACATGTTTTAAATATTTTTAGTAACAAAAATATTCTTCCTTACACAGAACTTTCTAGACATTGCAAATAATGCTATCTAATAATATTATTCAAATAATATGAATTATTGATCTGATAATGGAAAATATTGTATAGTGACAATTATTGAAACAACAATAATATAAAATATCAACGTAGCAATTATTGAATCAATAAAATAAAATATTGAACAGTAATTACTGTAACAATTATTGAGTAGTGCCTTCTTACGTAAGAATCAATAATTGGTGCAACACCGCGTGCTACTGTGCAACACCGCGTATTACTGTGTTTTAACCACCGGGTATTCCAACAGTGTTAACGGTAACAACTACGCCGTTATTTATAAAATCTCATACTTGTCGTTTTCTTCATCCAATCGCTTTCCGTTATGGGGCCCACAAAAGGCTGCGCCGTCGTACGAATATTCCCCGACATAAAGAATATTCCACGACCAAACGAATATTCCCCGACAATAATGAATATTTTATAACCACTTGCTTATTTAAAATATTTGCGCATTTTCCCCATAATATTCCATAGTGGAGTAAAATTCAAGAATAACGATCAAAACATGGATACAATCAAAGATATTAACCATAATAGACACCTTGGATAAAAAGAAGAAAATTTCATTTTTTGGTGAATAGTAATCGATCCGTGAATAGTCTTTATCGTGAATAGTAACCCACGACAAAAAAGGTAGAAATTCCACAATAATATTCATATCAATATTTGGCATAATGATATTGAAGGAAATAATATCATTTACTGAAGAAAATAGCATCCCTTACCTCAAAAAGATAATACTTCATTCGGAATACTGGGATATAGTCTTTGAAGGAACTTTCACCAGTATAGCAACACTCAAAGTATCAAAATACTCACAATAATACGCTTCGATAATATAGAGAGAAAAACTTGATTCTTGTGTGATTTTCAATTCTAACTTAAGCACCTATTTATAGGAAAATGCTTAGAACACCAAAGCGTAAATTTAATAAAATATTAATATATATAAAAAAAAATTCACGCCCCCCTTAGACAACTGATCTCAGCTCATTTACCATGCTAGTGGGGCCCACCAACATAATAAAAACATTTTTCTTAAAAAAATAATTAAAACCTCAAAAATCAATTATTCCAGAACTTTAATAATTCATAATAAATAGCCCTTTATCAGAAAAATTTGAATCTTATGTCCATTCCATAGGAAATTCAATTCTCTACAACTTTGTAAGTTTAAGTTTTTCCAAATTCCAAGCAGAAATTGACCGAAATCCACATACGGGCGATTTTACAGGCTATAATCAAATTTTAGTCAAGCAAATGGGGTCCACAAACATGAAAAACATGTTTTAAATATTTTTAGTAACAAAAATATTCTTCCTTACACAGAACTTTCTAGACATTGCAAATAATGCTATCTAATAATATTATTCAAATAATATGAATTATTGATCTGATAATGGAAAATGTTGTATAGTGACAATTATTGAAACAACAATAATATAAAATATCAACGTAGCAATTATTGAATCAATAAAATAAAATATTGAATCTAATTCTTTCAGAACAATTATTGAGTAGTGCCTTCTTACGTAAGAATCAATAATTGGTGCAACACTGCAGCATCGTCTTCTTGTCAACACCAGTATATCGTTGTGTTTTAACCACCGGGGTATTCCAACAAAGGTTAATTGGTAATAACTACGCCGATTATTTATAAAATCTCATACTTGTCGCTTTCTTCATCCAATCGCTTTCCGTTATGGGGCCCACAAAGAATCGCTACTTGGCCGCATCGTTAATATTCCCCGACATAAAAGAATATTCCACGACCAAACGAATATTCCCTAAATAATGAATATTTTATAACCACTTGCTTATTTAAAATATTTAAGCATTTTCCCATAATATTCCATAGTGGAGTAAAATTCAAGAATAACGATCAAAACATGGATACAATCAAAGATATTAACCATAATAGACACCTTGGATAAAAAGAAGAAAATTTCATTTTTTGGTGAATAGTGTCGTATCCGTGAATAGTGCCGTATACGTGAATAGTAACCCCGACACAAAAAGGTAGAAATTCCACAATAATATTCATATCAATATTTCGGCATAATGATATTGAAGGAAATAATATCATTTACGAAGAAAATAGCATCCCTTACCTCAAAAAGATAATACTTACATTCGGAATACCTGGATATAGTCTTTGAAGGAACTTTCACCGTATAGCAACACTCAAAGTATCAAAATACTCACAATAATACGCTCGATAATATAGAGAGAGAAAACTTCAGATTCTTGTGTGATTTTCAATTCTAACTTAAGCACCTTATTTATAGGAAAATGCTTAGAACACCAAAGCAGAAATTTAATAAAATATTAATATATATAAAAAAAATTCACGCCCACCTTGAGACAACTGATCTCAGCTCATTTACCATGCTAGTGGGGCCCACCAACATAATAAAAACGTTTTTCTTAAAAAAATAATTAAAACCTCAAAAATTAATTATTCCAGAACTTTAATAATTCATAATAAATAGCCCTTTATCAGAAAATTTTGAATATTATGTCCATTCCATAGGAAATTCAATTCTCTACAACTTTGTAAGTTTAAGTTTTTCCAAATTCCAAGCAGAAATTGACCGAAATCCACATACGGGCGATTTTACAAGCTATAATCAAATTTTAGTCAAGCAAATGGGGTCCACAAACATGAAAAACATGTTTTAAATATTTTTAGTAACAAAAATATTCTTCCTTACACAGAACTTTCTAGACATTGCAAATAATGCTATCTAATAATATTATTCAAATAATATGAATTATTGATCTGATAATGGAAAATGTTGTATAGTGACAATTATTGAAACAACAATAATATAAAATATCAACGTAGCAATTATTGAATCAATAAAATAAAATATTGAATAAGAATTACTCGTAACAATTATTGAGTAGTGCCTTCTTACGTAAGAATCAATAATTGGTGCAACACCGCTCTTCTTATCGCGACAACACCGTATTCTTGTGTTTTAACCACCGGTATTCCAACAAGAAGTTAATTCAGAATAACTACTACCTGTTATTTATAAAATCTCATACTTGTCGCTTTCTTCATCCAATCGCTTTTCAGTTATGGGGCCCACAAAAGGTCAAGTGCTACAATCGCATTTAATATTCCCCGACATAAAGAATATTCCACGACCAAACGAATATTCCCCGACAATAATGAATATTTTATAACCACTTGCTTATTTAAAATATTTGCGCATTTTCCCCATAATATTCCATAGTGGAGTAAAATTCAAGAATAACGATCAAAACATGGATACAATCAAAGATATTAACCATAATAGACACCTTGGATAAAAAGAAGAAAATTTCATTTTTGGTGAATAATGTCGATCCGTGAATAGTCTTGATTATCGTGAATAGTAACCACGACACAAAAAGGTAGAAATTCCACAATAATATTCATATCAATATTTCGCATAATGATATTGAAGGAAATAATATCATTTACTGAAGAAAATAGCATCCCTTACCTCAAAAAGATAATACTTATTACTGGAATACCGGATATAGTGCTGAAGGGAACTTTCACCGTATAGCAACACTCAAAGTATCAAAATACTCACAATAATACGCTCGATAATATAGAGAGAGAAAACTTCAGATTCTTGTGTGATTTTCAATTCTAACTTAAGCACCTTATTTATAGGAAAATGCTTATAACACCAAAGCGTAAATTTAATAAAATATTAATATATATAAAAAAAAAAATTCACGCCCACCTTAGACAATCGATCTCACTCATTTACCATGCTAGTGGGGCCCACCAACATAATAAAAACGTTTTTCTTAAAAAATAATTAAAACCTCAAAAATCAATTATTCCGTAACTTTAATAATTCATAATAAATAGCCCTTTATCGTAAAAATTTGAATCTTATGTCCATTCCATAGGAAATTCAATTCTCTACAACTTTGTAAGTTTAAGTTTTTCCAAATTCCAGCGTAAATTGACCAAAAATCCACATACGAGGCGATTTTACAAAGCTATAATCAAATTTTAGTCAAGCAAATGGGGTCCACAAACATGAAAAAACATGTTTTAAATATTTTTAGTAACAAAATATTCTTCCTTACCTACGAAACTTTCTAGACATTGCAAATAATGCTATCTAATAATATTATTCAAATAATATGAATTATTGATCTGATAATGGAAAATGTTGTATAGTGACAATTATTGAAACAACAATAATATAAAATATCAACGTAGCAATTATTGAATCAATAAAATAAAATATTGAACGGTAATTCTTCGTAACAATTATTGAGTAGTGCCTTCTGCACGTAGAATCAATAATTGGTGCAACATCACAGCGTCTTCGTCGCAACACCGTGTATTCTCGTGTTTTAACCAACGGTATTCCAACAAAGTTAATTCAGTAACAACTACGCCAAGTTATTTATAAAATCTCATACTTGTCGCTTTCTTCATCCAATCGCTTTTCGTTATGGGGCCCTACAAAGGGTCATACTGGCCGTATCTAATATTCCCCGACATAAAGAATATTCCACGACCAAACGAATATTCCCCGACAATAATGAATATTTTATAACCACTTGCTTATTTAAAATATTTACGCATTTTCCCCATAATATTCCATAGTGGAGTAAAATTCAAGAATAACGATCAAAACATGGATACAATCAAAGATATTAACCATAATAGACACCTTGGATAAAAAAAGAAGAAAATTTCATTTTTGGTGAATAGTGTCGATTATTCGTGAATAGTGCATGATAATCGTGAATAGTAACCCCGACACAAAAAGGTAGAAATTCCACAATAATATTCATATCAATATTTCGCAGATAATGATATTGAAGGAAATAATATCATTTACGAAGAAAATAGCATCCCTTACCTCAAAAAGATAATACTTACATTCGGAATAACTGATATATAGTCTTTGAAGGAACTTTCACCGTATAGCAACACTCAAAGTATCAAAATACTCACAATAATACGCTCGATAATATAGAGAGAAAACTTGATTCTTGTGTGATTTTCAATTCTAACTTAAGCACCTTATTTATAGGAAAATGCTTAGAACACCAAAGGTAAATTTAATAAAATATTAATATATATAAAAAAAATTCACGCCCACCTTAGACAACTGATCTCAGCTCATTTACCATGCTAGTGGGGCCCACCAACATAATAAAAACGTTTTTCTTAAAAAAATAATTAAAACCTCAAAAATTAATTATTCCAGAACTTTAATAATTCATAATAAATAGCCCTTTATCAGAAAATTTTGAATATTATGTCCATTCCATAGGAAATTCAATTCTCTACAACTTTGTAAGTTTAAGTTTTCCAAATTCCAAGCGAAAATTGATAAAAATACACATACTGGCGGCGATTTTACAGGCTATAATCAAATTTTAGTCAAGCAAATGGGGTCCACAAACATGAAAAACATGTTTTAAATATTTTTAGTAACAAAAATATTCTTCCTTACACAGAACTTTCTAGACATTGCAAATAATGCTATCTAATAATATTATTCAAATAATATGAATTATTGATCTGATAATGGAAAATGTTGTATAGTGACAATTATTGAAACAACAATAATATAAAATATCAACGTAGCAATTATTGAATCAATAAAATAAAATATTGAACAGTAATTACTGTAACAATTATTGAGTAGTGCCTTCTTACGTAAGAATCAATAATTGGTGCAACACCGCGTCTTCTTGTGCGACCGCACATTATTATCGTGTTTTTAACCACCGGTATTCCAACAAAGTTGTTAACAGTAACAACTACGCCAGTTATTTATAAAATCTCATACTTGTCGCTTTCTTCATCCAATCGCTTTCCGTTATGGGGCCCACAAAGGTCACAACACACTGGTGCATTTAATATTCCCCGACATAAAGAATATTCCACGACCAAACGAATATTCCCCGACAATAATGAATATTTTATAACCACTTGCTTATTTAAAATATTTGCGCATTTTCCCCATAATATTCCATAGTGGAGTAAAATTCAAGAATAACGATCAAAACATGGATACAATCAAAGATATTAACCATAATAGACACCTTGGATAAAAAGAAGAAAATTTCATTTTTTGGTGAATAGTGTCGTATCCGTGAATAGTGCCGTATACGTGAATAGTAACCACGACACAAAAAGGTAGAAATTCCACAATAATATTCATATCAATATTTCGGCATAATGATATTGAAGGAAATAATATCATTTACGAAGAAAATAGCATCCCTTACCTCAAAAAGATAATACTTTGAATTGGAATACGGGATATAGTGCTAAAGGAACTTTCACCGTATAGCAACACTCAAAGTATCAAAATACTCACAATAATACGCTCGATAATATAGAGAGAAAACTTGATTCTTGTGTGATTTTCAATTCTAACTTAAGCACCTATTTATAGGAAAATGCTTAGAACACCAAAGCGTAAATTTAATAAAATATTAATATATATAAAAAAAATTCACGCCCACCTTAGACAACCGATCTCAAATCATTTACCATGCTAGTGGGGCCCACCAACATAATAAAACGTTTTTCTTAAAAAAAAAAATTAAAACCTCAAAAATCAATTATTCCAGAACTTTAATAATTCATAATAAATAGCCCTTTATCAGAAAATTTTGAATATTATGTCCATTCCATAGGAAATTCAATTCTCTACAACTTTGTAAGTTTAAGTTTTTCCAAATTCCAAGCAGAAATTGACCGAAATCCACATACGGGCGATTTTACAGGCTATAATCAAATTTTAGTCAAGCAAATGGGGTCCACAAACATGAAAAACATGTTTTAAATATTTTTAGTAACAAAAATATTCTTCCTTACACAGAACTTTCTAGACATTGCAAATAATGCTATCTAATATTATTCAAATAATATGAATTATTGATCTGATAATGGAAAATGTTGTATAGTGACAATTATTGAAACAACAATAATATAAAATATCAACGTAGCAATTATTGAATCAATAAAATAAAATATTGAACAAGAATTCTTCGTAACAATTATTGAGTAGTGCCTTCTTACGTAAGAATCAATAATTGGTGCAACACCGCGTCTTCTTGTATATGCGACACCGTATTATTGTGTTTTTAACCACCGGCATTCCAACGAAGTGTTAATTGGTAACAACTTCGCCAGTTATTTATAAAATCTCATACTTGTCGCTTTTCTTCATCCAATCGCTTTCATGGGGCCCACAAAAAGGTCATGCCAATGGCCGCATTTAATATTCCCAGACATAAAGAATATTCCACGACCAAACGAATATTCCCAAACAATAATGAATATTTTATAACCACTTGCTTATTTAAAATATTTAGCATTTTCCCCATAATATTCCATAGTGGAGTAAAATTCAAGAATAACGATCAAAATATGGATACAATCAAAGATATTAACCATAATAGACACCTTGGATAAAAAAGAAGAAAATTTCATTTTTTGGTGAATAGAGTCGATCCGTGAATAGTCTGCAGATATCGTGAATAGTAACCCCACACACAAAAGGTAGAAATTCCACAATAATATTCATATCAATATTTACGCCATAATGATATTGAAGGAAATAATATCATTTACTGAAGAAAATAGCATCCCTTACCTCAAAAAGATAATACTTCTGACTTCGGAATACCGGATATAGTGTTGAAGGGAACTTTCACCGTATAGCAACACTCAAAGTATCAAATTACTCACAATAATACGCTCGATAATATAGAGAGCGAAAACTTCAGATTCTTGTGTGATTTTCAATTCTAACTTAAGCACCCTATTTATAGGAAAATGCTTAGAACACCAAAAATGTAAATTTAATAAAATATTAATATATATAAAAAAATTCACGCCCACCTTAGACAACTGATCTCACTCATTTACCATGCTAGTGGGCGCACTAACATAATAAAAACGTTTTTCTTAAAAAATAATTAAAACTTCAAAATCAATTATTCCGAACTTTAATAATTCATAATAAATAGCCCTTTATCGTAAAAAATTTGAATCTTCTATCCATTCCATAGGAAATTCAATTCTCTACAACTTTGTAAGTTTAAGTTTTCCAAATTCCAAGCGAAAATTGACCAAAAATCCACATACAGGCGATTTTACAAAGCTATAATCAAATTTTAGTCAAGAAATGGGGTCCACAAACATGAAAAACATGTTTTAAATATTTTTAGTAACAAAAATATTCTTCCTTACCTGAGTAACTTTCTAGACATTGCAAATAATGCTCTCTAATAATATTATTCAAATAATATGAATTATTGATCCGATAATGGAAAATATTGTATAGTGACAATTATTGAAACAACAATAATATAAAATATCAACGTAGCAATTATTGAATCAATAAAATAAAATATTGAACAAGAATTCTTCAAAACAATTATTGAGTAGTGTCTTCTTACGTAAGAATCAATAATTGGTGCAACACCGCTGCGTCATCTTGTGCAACACCGCGTATTATCGTGTTTTTAACCACCGGGTATTCCAACAAAGGTTAATTCAGTAATAACTACGCCTGTTATTTATAAAATCTCATACTTGTCGCTTTCTTCATCCAATCGCTTTCCAGATTATGGGGCCCACAAAAGGTCGCTACTGTAAATTTAATATTCCTCGACATAAAGAATATTCCACGACCAAACGAATATTCCCTTTATTAATAATGAATATTTTATAACCACTTGCTTATAAAAAATATTTAAGATTTTCCCCATAATATTCCATAGTGGAGTAAAATTCAAGAATAACGATCAAAACATGGATACAATCAAAGATATTAACCATAATAGACACCTTGGATAAAAAGAAGAAAATTTCATTTTTTGGTGAATAGTGTCGTATCCGTGAATAGTCTTAGTATCGTGAATAGTAACCACGACACAAAAAGGTAGAAATTCCACAATAATATTCATATCAATATTTCGCCATAATGATATTGAAGGAAATAATATCATTTACGAAGAAAATAGCATCCCTTACCTCAAAAAGATAATACTTCTGACTGGAATACCGGATATAGTGCTGAAGGGAACTTTCACCGTATAGCAACACTCAAAGTATCAAAATACTCACAATAATACGCTCGATAATATAGAGAGAGAAAACTTTAGATTCTTGTGTGATTTTCAATTCTAACTTAAACACCCTATTTATAGGAAAATGCTTAGAACACCAAAGCAAAAATTTAATAAAATATTAATATATATAAAAAAAATTCACGCCCACCTTAGACAACTGATCTCAGCCCATTTACCATGCTAGTGGGGCCGACCAACATAATAAAAACGTTTTTCTTAAAAAAATAATTAAAACCTCAAAAATCAATTATTCCAGAACTTTAATAATGAATAATAAATAGCCCTTTATCAGAAAAATTTGAATCTTATGTCCATTCAATAGGAAATTCAATTCTCTACAACTTTGTAAGTTTTAGTTTTTCCAACTTCCAAGTAGAAATTAACCGAAATCCACATACGGGCGATTTTACAGGCTATAATCAAATTTTAGTCAAGAAATGGGGTCCACAAACATGAAAAACATGTTTTAAATATTTTAGTAACAAAATATTCTTCCTTACACGTAACTTTCTAGACATTGCAAATAATGCTATCTAATAATATTATTCAAATAATATGAATTATTGATCTGATAATGGAAAATATTGTATAGTGACAATTATTGAAACAACAATAATATAAAATATCAACGTAGCAATTATTGAATCAATAAAATAAAATATTGAACAGTAATTACTGTAATAATTATTGAGTAGTGCCTTCTTACGTAAGAATCAATAATTGGTGCAACACCGCGTGCTTACATCGTGCAACACCAGCGTATTCATCGTATTTTAACCAACGAGTATTCCAACAAAGGTTTACGGTGAACAACTACGCCGTTATTTATAAAATCTCATACTTGTCATTTTCTTCATCCAATCGCTTTCCGTTATGTGGTCTGTGGCTGCGCCGTCGTACGAATATTCCCCGACAATAATGAATATTTTATAACCACTTGCTTATTTAAAATATTTGCGCATTTTCCCCATAATATACCATAGTGGAGTAAAATTCAAGAACAACGATCAAAACATAGATACAATCAAAGATATTAACCATAATAGACACCTTGGATAAAAAGAAGAAAATTTTATTTTTGGTAAATAGTTTCAGATCCGTGAATGAATAGTCGTATATCGTGAATAGTAACCCCGACACAAAAAGGTAGAAATTCCACAATAATATTCATATCAATATTTCTAAGATAATGATATTGAAGGAAATAATATCATTTACGAAGAAAATAATAGATCCCTTACCTCAAAAAGATAATACTTCTGACTGGAATACCGGATATAGTGCTGAAGGGAACTTTCACCGTATAGCAACACTCAAAGTATCAAAATACTCACAATAATACGCTCGATAATATAGAGAGCGAAAACTTCAGATTCTTGTGTGATTTTCAATTCTAACTTAAGTACCCTATTTATAGGAAAATGCTTAGAACACCAAAACAGAAATTTAATAAAATATTAATATATATATAAAAAATTCACGCCCACCTTAGATAACCGATCTCAGCTCATTTACCATGCTAGTGGGGCCCACCAACATAATAAAAACGTTTTTCTTAAAAAAATAATTAAAACTTCAAAAATGAATTATTCCAGAACTTTAATAATTCATAATAAATAGCCCTTTATCAGAAAAATTTGAATCTTATGTCCATTCCATAGGAAATTCAATTCTCTACAACTTTGTAAGTTTAAGTTTTTTCAAATTCCAAGCAGAAATTGACCGAAATCCACATACGGACGATTTTACAGGCTATAATCAAATTTTAGTCAAGAAATGGGGTCCACAAACATGAAAAATAGGTTTTAAATATTTTAGTAACAAAAATATTCTTCCTTAGATGTAACTTTCTAGACATTGCAAATAATGCTATCTAATAATATTATTCAAATAATATGAATTATTGATCTGATAATGGAAAATATTGTATAGTGACAATTATTGAAACAACAATAATATAAAATATCAACGTAGCAATTATTGAATCAATAAATTAAAATATTGAACAGTAATTACTGTAACAATTATTGAGTAGTGCCTTCTTACGTAAGAATCAATAATTGGTGCAACACCGTCTTCTTGTCGCGACACCGCGCAGACATCGTGTTTTTAACCAACGGGTATTCCAACAAAGGTGTTAATTCAGAATAACTACGCCGTTATTTATAAAATCTCATACTTGTCATTTTCTTCATCCAATCGCTTTCCGCATGGGGCCCACAAAAAGGTCAACCGTCGCATTTAATATTTTCCGACGTAAAAGAATATTCCACGACCAAACGAATATTCCCTCAACAATAATGAATATTTTATAACCACTTGCTTATTTAAAATATTTATGCATTTTCCCATAATATACCATAGTGGAGTAAAATTCAAGAACAACGATCAAAACATGGATACAATCAAAGATATTAACCATAATAGACACCTTGGATAAAAAGAAGAAAATTTCATTTTTGGTGAATAGTGTCAGATCCGTGAATAGTGCCAGATACGTGAATAGTAACCCCACACAAAAGGTAGAAATTCCACAATAATATTCATATCAATATTTCGGCATAATGATATCAAGGAAATAATATCATTTACGAAGAAAATAGCATCCCTTACCTCAAAAAGATAATACTTACATTCGAATACCGGATATAGTGTCAAGGAACTTTCACCGTATAGCAACACTCAAAGTATCAAAATACTCACAATAATACGCTCGATAATATAGAGAGCGAAAACTTCGTGATTCTTGTGTGATTTTCAATTCTAACTTAAGTACCCTATTTATAGGAAAATGCTTAGAACACCAAAGCAAATTTAATAAAATATTAATATATATATAAAAAATTCACGCCCACCTTAGATAACCGATCTCAGCTCATTTACCATGCTAGTGGGGCCCACCAACATAATAAAAACGTTTTTCTTAAAAAAATAATTAAAACTTCAAAAATGAATTATTCCAGAACTTTAATAATTCATAATAAATAGCCCTTTATCAGAAAAATTTGAATCTTATGTCCATTCCATAGGAAATTCAATTCTCTACAACTTTGTAAGTTTAAGTTTTTTCAAATTCCAAGCAGAAATTGACCGAAATCCACATACGGACGATTTTACAAGCTATAATCAAATTTTAGTCAAGAAATGGGGTCCACAAACATGAAAAATAGGTTTTAAATATTTTTAGTAACAAAAATATTCTTCCTTACACAGAACTTTCTAGACATTGCAAATAATGCTATCTAATAATATTATTCAAATAATATGAATTATTGATCTGATAATGGAAAATATTGTATAGTGACAATTATTGAAACAACAATAATATAAAATATCAACGTAGCAATTATTGAATCAATAAAATAAAATATTGAATAAGAATTATCGTAACAATTATTGAGTAGTGCCTTCACGTAAGAATCAATAATTGGTGCAACACCGCGTACATCGCCAAGCAACACCGCCAGACATCGTGTTTTAACCAACGGGTATTCCAACAAAGGTTAATTCAGTAATAACTACGCCGTTATTTATAAAATCTCATACTTGTCATTTTCTTCATCCAATCGCTTTCCGTTATGGGGCCCACAAAAAAAGGTCACATACTATTCATTTAATAATATTTTCCTACGGAAAGAATATTCCACGACCAAACGAATATTCCCGAATAATAATGAATATTTTATAACCACTTGCTTATTTAAAATATTTAAGATTTTCCCCATAATATACCATAGTGGAGTAAAATTCAAGAACAACGATCAAAACATGGATACAATCAAAGATATTAACCATAATAGACACCTTGGATAAAAAGAAGAAAATTTCATTTTTGGTGAATAGTGTCGATCCGTGAATAGTGCCAGATCACGTGAATAGTAAACCCGACACAAAAAGGTAGAAATTCCACAATAATATTCATATCAATATTTCAAAGATAATGATATTGAAGGAAATAATATCATTTACGAAGAAAATAATCCCTTACCTCAAAAAGATAATACTTACGATCGAATACTGGGATATAGTGTCAAGGAACTTTCACCGTATAGCAACACTCAAAGTATCAAAATACTCACAATAATACGCTTCGATAATATAGAGAGCGAAAACTTCAGATTCTTGTGTGATTTTCAATTCTAACTTAAGCACCCTATTTATAGGAAAATGCTTAGAACACCAAAGCAGAAATTTAATAAAATATTAATATATATAAAAAAAATTCACGCCCACCTTAGACAATTGATCTCAGCTCATTTACCATGCTAGTGGGGCCCACCAACATAATAAAAACGTTTTTCTTAAAAAAATAATTAAAACTTCAAAAATCAATTATTCCAGAACTTTAATAATTCATAATAAATAGCCCTTTATCAGAAAATTTTGAATCTTATGTCCATTCCATAGGAAATTCAATTCTCTACAACTTTGTAAGTTTAAGTTTTTCCAAATTTCAAGCAGAAATTGACCGAAATCCACATACGGACGATTTTACAAGTTATAATCAAATTTTAGTCAAGAAATGGGGTCCACAAACATGAAAAAACATGTTTTAAATATTTTTAGTAACAAAAATATTCTTCCTTACGTAACTTTCTAGACATTGCAAATAATGTTATCTAATAATATTATTCAAATAATATGAATTATTGATCCGATATTGGAAAATATTGTATAGTGACAATTATTGAAACAACAATAATATAAAATATCAACGTAGCAATTATTGAATCAATAAAATAAAATATTGAATAAGAATTATCGTAACAATTATTGAGTAGTGCCTTCACGTAAGAATCAATAATTGGTGCAACACTGCGCGTACATCGTGTGCAACAATCGCGACATCGTGTTTTTTAACCACCGGTATTCCAACAAAGTTGTTAATTTGGTAATAACTACGCCGTTATTTATAAAATCTCATACTTGTCGCTTTCTTCATCCAATCGCTTTTTCAGTTATGGGGCCCACAAAGGCTACGTACCGTCGCATTTAATATTCCCTACGTAAAAAGAATATTCCACGACAAAACGAATATTCCCAGAATAATAATGAATATTTTATAACCACTTGCTTATTTAAAATATTTGCGCATTTTCCCCATAATATTCCATAGTGGAGTAAAATTCAAGAATAACGATCAAAACATGGATACAATCAAAGATATTAACCATAATAGACACCTTGGATAAAAAGAAGAAAATTTCATTTTTTGGTGAATAGTGTCGTATCCGTGAATAGTGCCGTATACGTGAATAGTAACCCCGACACAAAAAGGTAGAAATTCCACAATAATATTCATATCAATATTTCGGCATAATGATATTGAAGGAAATAATATCATTTACGAAGAAAATAGCATCCTTACCTCAAAAGATAATACTTACATCGAATACCTGGATATAGTCTCAAGGAACTTTCACCGTATAGCAACACTCAAAGTATCAAAATACTCACAATAATACGCCGATAATATAGAGAGAAAACTTGATTCTTGTGTGATTTTCAATTCTAACTTAAGCACCCTATTTATAGGAAAATGCTTAGAACACCAAAGCAGAAATTTAATAAAATATTAATATATATAAAAAAAATTCACGCCCACCTTAGACAACTGATCTCAGCTCATTTACCATGCTAATGGGGCCCACCAACATAATAAAAACATTTTTCTTAAAAAAATAATTAAAACCTCAAAAATCAATTATTCCAAAACTTTAATAATTCATAATAAATAGCCCTTTATCGTAAAAAATTTGAATATTATGTCCATTCCATAGGAAATTCAATTCTCTACAACTTTGTAAGTTTATGTTTTTCCAAATTCCAAGCGTAAATCAATCAAATCCACATACCAAGCGATTTTACAAAGCTATAATCAAATTTTAGTCAAGAAATGGGGTCCACAAACATGAAAAACATGTTTTAAATATTTTAGTAACAAAAATATTCTTCCTTACACGTAACTTTCTAGACATTGCAAATAATGCTATCTAATAATATTATTCAAATAATATGAATTATTGATCCGATAATGGAAAATATCAGATAGTGATAACTATTGAAACAACAATAATATAAAATATCAACGTAGCAATTATTGAATCAATAAAATAAAATATTGAACAAGAATTACCGTAACAATTATTGAGTAGTGCCTTCTTACGTAAAAATCAATAATTGGTGCAACACAAGCGTCTTCTTGCAACAACACCGCGTATTATTGTGTTTTAACCAATAGGTATTCCAACAAAGTTAACGATAACAACTACGCCGTTATTTATAAAATCTCATACTTGTCGTTTTCTTCATCCAATCGCTTTCCGTTATGGGGCCCACAAAAAGGTCATACTTCGCATTTAATATTCCCTACGTAAAGAATATTCCACGACCAAACGAATATTCCCCGACAATAATGAATATTTTATAACCACTTGCTTATTTAAAATATTTGCGCATTTTCCCCATAATATTCCATAATGGAGTAAAATTCAAGAATAACGATCAAAACATGGATACAATCAAAGATATTAACCATAATAGACACCTTGGATAAAAAGAAGAAAATTTCATTTTTTGGTGAATAATAACGTATCCGTGAATAGTGCCGTATACGTGAATAGTAACCCCGACACAAAATGGTAGAAATTCCACAATAATATTCATATCAATATTTCGGCATAATGATATTGAAGGAAATAATATCATTTACGAAGAAAATAGCATCCCTTACCTCAAAAAGATAATACTTCTGACTGGAATACCGGATATAGTGCTGAAGGGAACTTTCACCGTATAGCAACACTCAAAGTATCAAAATACTCACAATAATACGCTCGATAATATAGAGAGCGAAAACTTCAGATTCTTGTGTGATTTTCAATTCTAACTTAAGTACCCTATTTATAGGAAAATGCTTAGAACACCAAAAATGTAAATTTAATAAAATATTAATATATATATAAAAAATTCACGCCCACCTTAGATAACCGATCTCAAATCATTTACCATGCTAGTGGGGCCCACCAACATAATAAAAACGTTTTCTTAAAAAATAATTAAAACTTCAAAAATGAATTATTCCAGAACTTTAATAATTCATAATAAATAGCCCTTTATCAGAAAAATTTGAATCTTATGTCCATTCCATAGGAAATTCAATTCTCTACAACTTTGTAAGTTTAAGTTTTTTCAAATTCCAAGCGTAAATTGATCAAATCCACATACCTGACGATTTTACAACAAGCTATAATCAAATTTTAGTCAAGAAATGGGGTCCACAAACATGAAAAATAGGTTTTAAATATTTTTAGTAACAAAAATATTCTTCCTTACACAGAACTTTCTAGACATTGCAAATAATGCTATCTAATAATATTATTCAAATAATATGAATTATTGATCTGATAATGGAAAATATTGTATAGTGACAATTATTGAAACAACAATAATATAAAATATCAACGTAGCAATTATTGAATCAATAAAATAAAATATTGAACAAGAATTATCGTAATAATTATTGAGTAGTGCCTTCACGTAAATAATCAATAATTGGTGCAACACCGCGTGCACATCGCAACAAACACCGCCAGACATCGTGTTTTAACCACCGTATTCCAACAATTGTTAATTCAGAATAACTACGCCGTTATTTATAAAATCTCATACTTGTCATTTTCTTCATCCAATCGCTTTCCGTTATGGGGCCCACAAAAGGCTGCGCCGTCGTACGAATATTTTCCGACAGAAAGAATATTCCACGACCAAACGAATATTCCCCGACAATAATGAATATTTTATAACCACTTGCTTATTTAAAATATTTGCGCATTTTCCCCATAATATACCATAGTGGAGTAAAATTCAAGAACAACGATCAAAACATGGATACAATCAAAGATATTAACCATAATAGACACCTTGGATAAAAAGAAGAAAATTTCATTTTTTGGTGAATAGTGTCGTATCCGTGAATAGTGCCGTATACGTGAATAGTAAACCCGACACAAAAAGGTAGAAATTCCACAATAATATTCATATCAATATTTCAGCATAATGATATTGAAGGAAATAATATCATTTACGAAGAAAATAGCATCCCTTACCTCAAAAAGATAATACTTCTGACTGGAATACCGGATATAGTGCTGAAGGGAACTTTCACCGTATAGCAACACTCAAAGTATCAAAATACTCACAATAATACGCTCGATAATATAGAGAGCGAAAACTTCAGATTCTTGTGTGATTTTCAATTCTAACTTAAGCACCCTATTTATAGGAAAATGCTTAGAACACCAAAGCAGAAATTTAATAAAATATTAATATATATAAAAAAAATTCACGCCCACCTTAGACAATTGATCTCAGCTCATTTACCATGCTAGTGGGGCCCACCAACATAATAAAAACGTTTTTCTTAAAAAAATAATTAAAACTTCAAAAATCAATTATTCCAGAACTTTAATAATTCATAATAAATAGCCCTTTATCAGAAAATTTTGAATCTTATGTCCATTCCATAGGAAATTCAATTCTCTACAACTTTGTAAGTTTAAGTTTTTCCAAATTTCAAGCAGAAATTGACCGAAATCCACATACGGACGATTTTACAAGTTATAATCAAATTTTAGTCAAGAAATGGGGTCCACAAACATGAAAAAACATGTTTTAAATATTTTTAGTAACAAAAATATTCTTCCTTACACAGAACTTTCTAGACATTGCAAATAATGTTATCTAATAATATTATTCAAATAATATGAATTATTGATCTGATATTGGAAAATATTGTATAGTGACAATTATTGAAACAACAATAATATAAAATATCAACGTAGCAATTATTGAATCAATAAAATAAAATATTGAACAGTAATTACTGTAACAATTATTGAGTAGTGCCTTCTTACGTAAGAATCAATAATTGGTGCAACACCAAGCGTCATCTTGTGCAACACCCAGACATCGTGTTTTTAACCAAACCGGTATTCCAACGAAGTACTTAATTCAGTAATAACTACGCCGCTATTTATAAAATCTCATACTTGTCGCTTTTTCATCCAATCGCTTTCCAGTTATGGGGCCCACAAAAGGCTACGCACTGTCGCATTTAATATTCCCTTTATGCGTAAATAATATTCCACGACAAAACGAATATTCCCGACAATAATGAATATTTTATAACCACTTGCTTATTTAAAATATTTATGATTTTCCCCATAATATTCCATAGTGGAGTAAAATTCAAGAATAACGATCAAAACATGGATACAATCAAAGATATTAACCATAATAGACACCTTGGATAAAAAGAAGAAAATTTCATTTTTTGGTGAATAGTGTCGTATCCGTGAATAGTGCCGTATACGTGAATAGTAACCACGACACAAAAAGGTAGAAATTTCACAATAATATTCATATCAATATTTCGGCATAATGATATTGAAGGAAATAATATCATTTACGAAGAAAATAGCATCCCTTACCTCAAAAAGATAATACTTACATTCGAATACCTATATAGTCTCAAGGAAACTTTCACCGAGTATAGCAACACTCAAAGTATCAAAATACTCACAATAATACGCCGATAATATAGAGAGAAAAACTTCATTTCTTGTGTGATTTTCAATTCTAACTTAAGCACCTATATTTATAGGAAAATGCTTAGAACACCAAAGCGTAAATTTAATAAAATATTAATATATATAAAAAAAAAACGCACCCACCTTAGACAAACTGATCTCACTCATTTACCATGCTAATGGGGCCCACCAACATAATAAAAACATTTTTCTTAAAAAAATAATTAAAACCTCAAAAATCAATTATTCCAAAACTTTAATAATTCATAATAAATAGCCCTTTATCAGAAAAATTTGAATATTATGTCCATTCCATAGGAAATTCAATTCTCTACAACTTTGTAAGTTTATGTTTTTCCAAATTCCAAGCAGAAATTGACCGAAATCCACATACGGGCGATTTTACAGGCTATAATCAAATTTTAGTCAAGAAATGGGGTCCACAAACATGAAAAACATGTTTTAAATATTTTTAGTAACAAAAATATTCTTCCTTACACAGAACTTTCTAGACATTGCAAATAATGCTATCTAATAATATTATTCAAATAATATGAATTATTGATCTGATAATGGAAAATATTGTATAGTGATAACTATTGAAACAACAATAATATAAAATATCAACGTAGCAATTATTGAATCAATAAAATAAAATATTGAACAAGAATTATCGTAATAATTATTGAGTAGTGCCTTCTTACGTAAAAATCAATAATTGGTGCAACATCGCGTCTTCATCGCCAACAACAAAGTATTATTGTGTTTTAACCAAAGGGTATTCCAACAAAGTTAACGATAACAACTACTGTAGTTATTTATAAAATCTCATACTTGTCGCTTTTCTTCATCCAATCGCTTTCCGTTATGGGGCCCACAAAAGGTCACCGGCACGTATTTAATATTCCCACGGAAAAGAATATTCCACGACCAAACGAATATTCCCCGACAATAATGAATATTTTATAACCACTTGCTTATTTAAAATATTTGCGCATTTTCCCCATAATATTCCATAGTGGAGTAAAATTCAAGAATAACGATCAAAATATGGATACAATCAAAGATATTAACCATAATAGACACCTTGGATAAAAATAAGAAAATTTCATTTTTTGGTGAATAGTGTCGTATCCGTGAATAGTGCCGTATACGTGAATAGTAACCCCGACACAAAAAGGTAGAAATTCCACAATAATATTCATATCAATATTTCGGCATAATGATATTGAAGGAAATAATATCATTTACGAAGAAAATAGCATCCCTTACCTCAAAAAGATAATACTTCTGACTGGAATACCGGATATAGTGTTGAAGGGAACTTTCACCGTATAGCAACACTCAAAGTATCAAAATACTCACAATAATACGCTCGATAATATAGAGAGCGAAAACTTCAGATTCTTGTGTGATTTTCAATTCTAACTTAAGCACCCTATTTATAGGAAAATGCTTAGAACACCAAAATGTAAATTTAATAAAATATTAATATATATAAAAAAATTCACGCCCACCTTAGACAACTGATCTCACTCATTTACCATGCTAGTGGGTAGCACCAACATAATAAAAACGTTTTCTCTTAAAAAATAATTAAAACTTCAAAAATCAATTATTCCAGAACTTTAATAATTCATAATAAATAGCCCTTTATCAGAAAAATTTGAATCTTCTATCCATTCCATAGGAAATTCAATTCTCTACAACTTTGTAAGTTTAAGTTTTTCCAAATTCCAAGCAGAAATTGACCGAAATCCACATACGGGCGATTTTACAGGCTATAATCAAATTTTAGTCAAGAAATGGGGTCCACAAACATGAAAAACATGTTTTAAATATTTTTAGTAACAAAAATATTCTTCCTTACACAGAACTTTCTAGACATTGCAAATAATGCTCTCTAATAATATTATTCAAATAATATGAATTATTGATCTGATAATGGAAAATATTGTATAGTGACAATTATTGAAACAACAATAATATAAAATATCAACGTAGCAATTATTGAATCAATAAAATAAAATATTGAACAGTAATTACTGAAACAATTATTGAGTAGTGTCTTCTTACGTAAGAATCAATAATTGGTGCAACACCTTACGCGTCTTCTTGTGCGACAACACCGTATTCATCGTGTTTTAACCAATGTATTCCAACAAAGTGTTAATTGGTAACAACTACGCCGTTATTTATAAAATCTCATACTTGTCGTTTTCTTCATCCAATCGCTTTCCGTTATGGGGCCCACAAAAGGCTGCGCCGTCGTACGAATATTCCTCGACATAAAGAATATTCCACGACCAAACGAATATTCCCCGACAATAATGAATATTTTATAACCACTTGCTTATAAAAAATATTTGCGCATTTTCCCCATAATATTCCATAGTGGAGTAAAATTCAAGAATAACGATCAAAACATGGATACAATCAAAGATATTAACCATAATAGACACCTTGGATAAAAAGAAGAAAATTTCATTTTTTGGTGAATAGTGTCGTATCCGTGAATAGTGCCGTATACGTGAATAGTAACCACGACACAAAAAGGTAGAAATTCCACAATAATATTCATATCAATATTTCGCCATAATGATATTGAAGGAAATAATATCATTTACGAAGAAAATAGCATCCCTTACCTCAAAAAGATAATACTTACATTTGAATAATGGGATATAGTCTTTGAAGGAACTTTCACCGTATAGCAACACTCAAAGTATCAAAATACTCACAATAATACGCTCGATAATATAGAGAGAGAAAACTTTAGATTCTTGTGTGATTTTCAATTCTAACTTAAACACCCTATTTATAGGAAAATGCTTAGAACACCAAAGCAAAAATTTAATAAAATATTAATATATATAAAAAAATTCACGCCCACCTTAGACAAATGATCTCAAATTTCATTTACCATGCTAGTGGGTGAGTGACCAACATAATAAAAAAACGTTTTTCTTAAAAAAATAATTAAAACCTCAAAAATCAATTATTCCAGAACTTTAATAATGAATAATAAATAGCCCTTTATCAGAAAAATTTGAATCTTATGTCCATTCAATAGGAAATTCAATTCTCTACAACTTTGTAAGTTTTAGTTTTTCCAACTTCCAAGTAGAAATTAACCGAAATCCACATACGGGCGATTTTACAGGCTATAATCAAATTTTAGTCAAGAAATGGGGTCCACAAACATGAAAAACATGTTTTAAATATTTTTAGTAACAAAAATATTCTTCCTTACACAGAACTTTCTAGACATTGCAAATAATGCTATCTAATAATATTATTCAAATAATATGAATTATTGATCTGATAATGGAAAATATTGTATAGTGACAATTATTGAAACAACAATAATATAAAATATCAACGTAGCAATTATTGAATCAATAAAATAAAATATTGAATAATAATTCTCGTAACAATTATTGAGTAGTGCCTTCTTACGTAAGAATCAATAATTGGTGCAACACCGCGTCTTCTTGTGCAACACCGCGACATCTTATTTTTTAACCACCGGTATTCCAACAAAGTTAATTTGAATAACTACGCTCATGTTATTTATAAAATCTCATACTTGTCATTTTCTTCATCCAATCGCTTTCAGTTATGTGGTGCCGTAAGGGGTAGCTACATTCGCATTTAATATTCCCCGACAATAATGAATATTTTATAACCACTTGCTTATTTAAAATATTTGCGCATTTTCCCCATAATATACCATAGTGGAGTAAAATTCAAGAACAACGATCAAAACATAGATACAATCAAAGATATTAACCATAATAGACACCTTGGATAAAAAGAAGAAAATTTTATTTTTTGGTAAATAGTTTCGTATCCGTGAATAGTGCCGTATACGTGAATAGTAACCCCGACACAAAAAGGTAGAAATTCCACAATAATATTCATATCAATATTTCGGCATAATGATATTGAAGGAAATAATATCATTTACGAAGAAAATAGCATCCCTTACCTCAAAAAGATAATACTTCTGACTGGAATACCGGATATAGTGCTGAAGGGAACTTTCACCGTATAGCAACACTCAAAGTATCAAAATACTCACAATAATACGCTCGATAATATAGAGAGCGAAAACTTCAGATTCTTGTGTGATTTTCAATTCTAACTTAAGTACCCTATTTATAGGAAAATGCTTAGAACACCAAAACAGAAATTTAATAAAATATTAATATATATATAAAAAATTCACGCCCACCTTAGATAACCGATCTCAGCTCATTTACCATGCTAGTGGGGCCCACCAACATAATAAAAACGTTTTTCTTAAAAAAATAATTAAAACTTCAAAAATGAATTATTCCAGAACTTTAATAATTCATAATAAATAGCCCTTTATCAGAAAAATTTGAATCTTATGTCCATTCCATAGGAAATTCAATTCTCTACAACTTTGTAAGTTTAAGTTTTTTCAAATTCCAAGCAGAAATTGACCAAAAATCCACATCACAGACGATTTTACAGGCTATAATCAAATTTTAGTCAAGAAATGGGGTCCACAAACATGAAAAATAGGTTTTAAATATTTTTAGTAACAAAAATATTCTTCCTTAGACAGAACTTTCTAGACATTGCAAATAATGCTATCTAATAATATTATTCAAATAATATGAATTATTGATCTGATAATGGAAAATATTGTATAGTGACAATTATTGAAACAACAATAATATAAAATATCAACGTAGCAATTATTGAATCAATAAATTAAAATATTGAACAAGAATTCTTAAACAATTATTGAGTAGTGCCTTCTTACGTAAGAATCAATAATTGGTGCAACACCGCGCGTCTTCTTGTGCGAACACCGCGTATTCATCGTGTTTTAACCACCGGGTATTCCAACAGTGTTAACAGTAACAACTACGCCGTTATTTATAAAATCTCATACTTGTCATTTTCTTCATCCAATCGCTTTCCGTTATGGGGCCCACAAAATTTCGCTACTGGCAGCATTTAATATATTTTAAGCCGAGAAAGAATATTCCACGACCAAAACGAATATTCCCTAATAATAATGAATATTTTATAACCACTTGCTTATTTAAAATATTTACGCATTTTCCCCATAATATACCATAGTGGAGTAAAATTCAAGAACAACGATCAAAACATGGATACAATCAAAGATATTAACCATAATAGACACCTTGGATAAAAAGAAGAAAATTTCATTTTTTGGTGAATAGTGTCGATCCGGTGAATAGTCTGAGTATCGTGAATAGTAACCCCGACACAAAAAGGTAGAAATTCCACAATAATATTCATATCAATATTTCGGCATAATGATATTGAAGGAAATAATATCATTTACGAAGAAAATAGCATCCCTTACCTCAAAAAGATAATACTTCGACTGGAATACCGGATATAGTGCTGAAGGGAACTTTCACCGTATAGCAACACTCAAAGTATCAAAATACTCACAATAATACGCTTTCGATAATATAGAGAGCGAAAACTTCAATTCTTGTGTGATTTTCAATTCTAACTTAAGTACCTATTTATAGGAAAATGCTTAGAACACCAAAAATGAAATTTAATAAAATATTAATATATATATAAAAAATTCACGCCCACCTTAGATAACCGATCTCAAATCATTTACCATGCTAGTGGGGCCCACCAACATAATAAAAAAAACGTTTTTCTTAAAAAAATAATTAAAACTTCAAAAATGAATTATTCCAGAACTTTAATAATTCATAATAAATAGCCCTTTATCAGAAAAATTTGAATCTTATGTCCATTCCATAGGAAATTCAATTCTCTACAACTTTGTAAGTTTAAGTTTTTTTTTCAAATTCCAAGCGAAAATCGAATCAAAATCCACATACAGACGATTTTACAAGCTATAATCAAATTTTAGTCAAGAAATGGGGTCCACAAACATGAAAAATAGGTTTTAAATATTTTTAGTAACAAAAATATTCTTCCTTACACAGAACTTTCTAGACATTGCAAATAATGCTATCTAATAATATTATTCAAATAATATGAATTATTGATCCGATAATGGAAAATATTGTATAGTGACAATTATTGAAACAACAATAATATAAAATATCAACGTAGCAATTATTGAATCAATAAAATAAAATATTGAGCGATAATTCTTCGTAACAATTATTGAGTAGTGCCTTCTTTACGTAAGAATCAATAATTGGTGCAACACTTGGCGTCTTCTTGTGTAACACCGCCAGACATTCGTGTGTTTTAACCACCGGTATTCCAACAATGTTAATTGTAATAACTACTGCCAAGTTATTTATAAAATCTCATACTTGTCATTTTCTTCATCCAATCGCTTTTCGTTTATGGGGCCCTGAAAATTTCAAGCTACTGTCGTCACGAATATTTTAAAAGCGAAAAGAATATTCCACGACCAAACGAATATTCCCCGAACAATAATGAATATTTTATAACCACTTGCTTATTTAAAATATTTATGATTTTCCCATAATATACCATAGTGGAGTAAAATTCAAGAACAACGATCAAAACATGGATACAATCAAAGATATTAACCATAATAGACACCTTGGATAAAAAGAAGAAAATTTCATTTTTGGTGAATAGTGTCGTATCCGTGAATAATGGCCGTGATACGTGAATAGTAAACCCGACACAAAAAGGTAGAAATTCCACAATAATATTCATATCAATATTTCAAAGATAATGATATTGAAGGAAATAATATCATTCTGAAGAAAATAGCATCCCTTACCTCAAAAAGATAATACTTACGATTTGGAATACCGGATATAGTCTCTTGAAGGAACTTTCACCGTATAGCAACACTCAAAGTATCAAAATACTCACAATAATACGCTTCGATAATATAGAGAGCGAAAACTTCAGATTCTTGTGTGATTTTCAATTCTAACTTAAGCACCTATTTATAGGAAAATGCTTAGAACACCAAAGCGTAAATTTAATAAAATATTAATATATATAAAAAAATTCACGCCCACCTTAGACAATTGATCTCGACTCATTTACCATGCTAGTGGGGCCCACCAACATAATAAAAAACGTTTTTCTTAAAAAATAATTAAAACTTCAAAAATCAATTATTCCAGAACTTTAATAATTCATAATAAATAGCCCTTTATCAGAAAATTTTGAATCTTATGTCCATTCCATAGGAAATTCAATTCTCTACAACTTTGTAAGTTTAAGTTTTTCCAAATTTCAAGCGAAAATTGGTAAAAATCCACATACTGAGACGATTTTACAAGTTATAATCAAATTTTAGTCAAGAAATGGGGTCCACAAACATGAAAAACATGTTTTAAATATTTTTAGTAACAAAAATATTCTTCTTTACACGTAACTTTCTAGACATTGCAAATAATGTTATCTAATAATATTATTCAAATAATATGAATTATTGATCTGATATTGGAAAATATTGTATAGTGACAATTATTGAAACAACAATAATATAAAATATCAACGTAGCAATTATTGAATCAATAAAATAAAATATTGAACAGTAATTACTGTAACAATTATTGAGTAGTGCCTTCTTACGTAAGAATCAATAATTGGTGCAACACCGCGTCTTCTTTGTCGCAACAATGCGTATTCATCGTGTTTTTACCACCGTATTCCAACAAGTGTTAATTTGTAATAACTACGCCAGTTATTTATAAAATCTCATACTTGTCGTTTTCTTCATCCAATCGCTTTCTCGTTATGGGGCCCACAAAAGGCTACGCCGCAGTCGCATTTAATATTCCCAAACGGAAAGAATATTCCACGACAAAAACGAATATTCCCTCACAATAATGAATATTTTATAACCACTTGCTTATTTAAAATATTTAAGCATTTTCCCCATAATATTCCATAGTGGAGTAAAATTCAAGAATAACGATCAAAACATGGATACAATCAAAGATATTAACCATAATAGACACCTTGGATAAAAAGAAGAAAATTTCATTTTTGGTGAATAGTGTAAGATCCGTGAATAGTGGTCAGATACGTGAATAGTAACCACGACACACAAAAGGTAGAAATTTCACAATAATATTCATATCAATATTTCGGCATAATGATATTGAAGGAAATAATATCATTTACGAAGAAAATAGCATCCCTACCTCAAAAGATAATACTTACATTTGGAATACTGGGATATAGTCTTTGAAGGAACTTTCACCGTATAGCAACACTCAAAGTATCAAAATACTCACAATAATACGCTCGATAATATAGAGAGAAAAACTTGATTCTTGTGTGATTTTCAATTCTAACTTAAGCACCTATTTATAGGAAAATGCTTAGAACACCAAAGCGTAAATTTAATAAAATATTAATATATATAAAAAAATTCACGCCCACCTTGAGACAACCGATCTCAAATCATTTACCATGCTAATGGGGCCCACCAACATAATAAAAACATTTTTCTTAAAAAATAATTAAAACCTCAAAAATCAATTATTCCAAAACTTTAATAATTCATAATAAATAGCCCTTTATCAGAAAAATTTGAATATTATGTCCATTCCATAGGAAATTCAATTCTCTACAACTTTGTAAGTTTATGTTTTTCCAAATCAGCAAGAAATTCAATCAAATCCACATACTGAGGCGATTTTACAGGCTATAATCAAATTTTAGTCAAGAAATGGGGTCCACAAACATGAAAAACATGTTTTAAATATTTTTAGTAACAAAAATATTCTTCCTTACACAGAACTTTCTAGACATTGCAAATAATGCTATCTAATAATATTATTCAAATAATATGAATTATTGATCTGATAATGGAAAATATTGTATAGTGATAACTATTGAAACAACAATAATATAAAATATCAACGTAGCAATTATTGAATCAATAAAATAAAATATTGAACAGTAATTACTGTAACAATTATTGAGTAGTGCCTTCTTACGTAAAAATCAATAATTGGTGCAACACCGCGTGCTACTGTGCAACACCGCGTATTATTGTGTTTTAACCACCGGGTATTCCAACAGTGTTAACGATAACAACTACGCCGTTATTTATAAAATCTCATACTTGTCGTTTTCTTCATCCAATCGCTTTCCGTTATGGGGCCCACAAAAGGCTGCGCCGTCGTACGAATATTCCCCGACAGAAAGAATATTCCACGACCAAACGAATATTCCCCGACAATAATGAATATTTTATAACCACTTGCTTATTTAAAATATTTATGCATTTTCCCATAATATTCCATAATGGAGTAAAATTCAAGAATAACGATCAAAACATGGATACAATCAAAGATATTAACCATAATAGACACCTTGGATAAAAAGAAGAAAAAATTTCATTTTTGGTGAATAATAACGTGTCAAGTGAATAGTGCCGATCGTGAAATAGTAACCCCGACACAAAATGGTAGAAATTCCACAATAATATTCATATCAATATTTCTAAGATAATGATATTGAAGGAAATAATATCATTTACTGAAGAAAATAGCATCCTTACCTCAAAAAGATAATACTTACATTTGGAATCTGGGATATAGTCTTTGAAGGGAACTTTCACCGTATAGCAACACTCAAAGTATCAAAATACTCACAATAATACGCTCGATAATATAGAGAGAGCGAAAACTTCATTCTTGTGTGATTTTCAATTCTAACTTAAGTACCTATTTATAGGAAAATGCTTAGAACACCAAAAAGTAAATTTAATAAAATATTAATATATATATAAAAATTCACGCCCACCTTAGAATAGATAACTCTCAAATCATTTACCATGCTAGTGGGGCCCACCAACATAATAAAAAACGTTTTTCTTAAAAAAATAATTAAAACTTCAAAAATTGAATTATTCAAAACTTTAATAATTCATAATAAATAGCCCTTTATCAGAAAAATTTGAATCTTATGTCCATTCCATAGGAAATTCAATTCTCTACAACTTTGTAAGTTTAAGTTTTTTCAAATTCCAAGCAGAAATTGACCGAAATCCACATACGGACGATTTTACAAGCTATAATCAAATTTTAGTCAAGAAATGGGGTCCACAAACATGAAAATAGGTTTTAAATATTTTTAGTAACAAAAATATTCTTCTTATACGAACTTTCTAGACATTGCAAATAATGCTATCTAATAATATTATTCAAATAATATGAATTATTGATCTGATAATGGAAAATATTGTATAGTGACAATTATTGAAACAACAATAATATAAAATATCAACGTAGCAATTATTGAATCAATAAAATAAAATATTGAACAGTAATTACTGTAACAATTATTGAGTAGTGCCTTCTTACGTAATAATCAATAATTGGTGCAACACCACATATCTTCTTGTGCACCGCCAGCGTATTCATCGTGTTTTAACCAAACGGTATTCCAACGATGTTAATTAGCAGTAATAACTACTGCCAGTTATTTATAAAATCTCATACTTGTCATTTTCTTCATCCAATCGCTTTTCCGTTATGGGGCCCACAAAGGTCACTACGTCGTATTTAATATTTTCCGAAGCGGAAAAGAATATTCCACGACCAAACGAATATTCCCCGACAATAATGAATATTTTATAACCACTTGCTTATTTAAAATATTTACGCATTTTCCCCATAATATACCATAGTGGAGTAAAATTCAAGAACAACGATCAAAACATGGATACAATCAAAGATATTAACCATAATAGACACCTTGGATAAAAAGAAGAAAATTTCATTTTTGGTGAATAGTGTCGATCCGTCAAGTGAATAGTCCAGATATCGTGAATAGTAAACCCGACACAAAAAAGGTAGAAATTCCACAATAATATTCATATCAATATTTCAAAGATAATGATATTGAAGGAAATAATATCATTTACTGAAGAAAATAGCATCCACACCTCAAAAAGATAATACTTACGATTGGAATCTGGGATATAGTCTTTGAAGGAACTTTCACCGTATAGCAACACTCAAAGTATCAAAATACTCACAATAATACGCTCGATAATATAGAGAGCGAAAACTTCAGATTCTTGTGTGATTTTCAATTCTAACTTAAGCACCCTATTTATAGGAAAATGCTTAGAACACCAAAGCAGAAATTTAATAAAATATTAATATATATAAAAAAAATTCACGCCCACCTTAGACAATTGATCTCAGCTCATTTACCATGCTAGTGGGGCCCACCAACATAATAAAAACGTTTTTCTTAAAAAAATAATTAAAACTTCAAAAATCAATTATTCCAGAACTTTAATAATTCATAATAAATAGCCCTTTATCAGAAAATTTTGAATCTTATGTCCATTCCATAGGAAATTCAATTCTCTACAACTTTGTAAGTTTAAGTTTTTCCAAATTTCAAGCAGAAATTGACCGAAATCCACATACGGACGATTTTACAAGTTATAATCAAATTTTAGTCAAGAAATGGGGTCCACAAACATGAAAAAACATGTTTTAAATATTTTAGTAACAAAAATATTCTTCCTTACACGAACTTTCTAGACATTGCAAATAATGTTATCTAATAATATTATTCAAATAATATGAATTATTGATCCGATATTGGAAAATATTGTATAGTGACAATTATTGAAACAACAATAATATAAAATATCAACGTAGCAATTATTGAATCAATAAAATAAAATATTGAGCAAGAATTCTTCGTAACAATTATTATTAGTAGTGCCTTCTTACGTAAGAATCAATAATTGGTGCAACACCGCGTCTTCTTGTCAACACCGCGACATTCGTGTGTTTAACCAAGGGTATTCCAACGAGTGTTAACGGTAACAACTTCTGGCAGATTATTTATAAAATCTCATACTTGTCGTTTTCTTCATCCAATCGCTTTCAGTTATGGGGCCCACAAAAGGCTACGCCGTCAAAATTTAATATTCCCAAGCGGAAAAGAATATTCCACGACAAAACGAATATTCCCTCGACAATAATGAATATTTTATAACCACTTGCTTATTTAAAATATTTAGCATTTTCCCATAATATTCCATAGTGGAGTAAAATTCAAGAATAACGATCAAAACATGGATACAATCAAAGATATTAACCATAATAGACACCTTGGATAAAAAGAAGAAAATTTCATTTTTGGTGAATAATGTCGTATCCGTGAATAGTCTTGTATCGTGAATAGTAACCACGACACAAAAAAGGTAGAAATTTCACAATAATATTCATATCAATATTTCTAGATAATGATATTGAAGGAAATAATATCATTCTGAAGAAAATAGCATCCCTTACCTCAAAAAGATAATACTTACATTTGAATACTGGGATATAGTCTTTGAAGGAACTTTCACCGTATAGCAACACTCAAAGTATCAAAATACTCACAATAATACGCTCGATAATATAGAGAGAAAAACTTGATTCTTGTGTGATTTTCAATTCTAACTTAAGCACCTATTTATAGGAAAATGCTTAGAACACCAAAGCAGAAATTTAATAAAATATTAATATATATAAAAAAAATTCACGCCCACCTTAGACAACTGATCTCAGCTCATTTACCATGCTAATGGGGCCCACCAACATAATAAAAACATTTTTCTTAAAAAAATAATTAAAACCTCAAAAATCAATTATTCCAAAACTTTAATAATTCATAATAAATAGCCCTTTATCAGAAAAATTTGAATATTATGTCCATTCCATAGGAAATTCAATTCTCTACAACTTTGTAAGTTTATGTTTTTCCAAATTCCAAGCGAAAATTGGATAGAAATCCACATACAAGCGATTTTACAAAGCTATAATCAAATTTTAGTCAAGAAATGGGGTCCACAAACATGAAAACATGTTTTAAATATTTTAGTAACAAAAATATTCTTCCTTACACGAACTTTCTAGACATTGCAAATAATGCTATCTAATAATATTATTCAAATAATATGAATTATTGATCTGATAATGGAAAATATTGTATAGTGATAACTATTGAAACAACAATAATATAAAATATCAACGTAGCAATTATTGAATCAATAAAATAAAATATTGAACAGTAATTACTGTAACAATTATTGAGTAGTGCCTTCACGTAAAAATCAATAATTGGTGCAACACCGCGCTTCTTGTCGCGAAACACCGCGTATTATTGTGTTTTAACCACCGGGTATTCCAACAGTGTTAACGATAACAACTACGCCGTTATTTATAAAATCTCATACTTGTCGTTTTCTTCATCCAATCGCTTTCCGTTATGGGGCCCACAAAAGGTCAAGGCCGTGCATTTAATATTCCCAAGCGGAAAGAATATTCCACGACCAAACGAATATTCCCGACAATAATGAATATTTTATAACCACTTGCTTATTTAAAATATTTAAGCATTTTCCCATAATATTCCATAATGGAGTAAAATTCAAGAATAACGATCAAAACATGGATACAATCAAAGATATTAACCATAATAGACACCTTGGATAAAAAAGAAGAAAATTTCATTTTTGGTGAATAATAACGTGTCAAGTGAATAGTCAGATATCGTGAATAGTAACCCCATAACACAAATGGTAGAAATTCCACAATAATATTCATATCAATATTTCTAAGATAATGATATTGAAGGAAATAATATCATTTACTGAAGAAAATAGCATCCACTTACCTCAAAAAGATAATACTTAAATTTGGAATACTGGGATATAGTCTTTGAAGGAACTTTCACCAGATATAGCAACACTCAAAGTATCAAAATACTCACAATAATACGCTCGATAATATAGAGAGCGAAAACTTCGATTCTTGTGTGATTTTCAATTCTAACTTAAGTACCTATTTATAGGAAAATGCTTAGAACACCAAAAACAGAAATTTAATAAAATATTAATATATATAAAAAAATTCACGCCCACCTTAGACAATTGATCTCAGCTCATTTACCATGCTAGTGGGGCCCACCAACATAATAAAAATGTTTTTCTTAAAAAAATAATTAAAACTTCAAAAATCAATTATTCCAGAACTTTAATAATTCATAATAAATAGCCCTTTATCAGAAAATTTTGAATCTTATGTCCATTCCATAGGAAATTCAATTCTCTACAACTTTGTAAGTTTAAGTTTTTCCAAATTCCAAGCAGAAATTGACCGAAATCCACATACGGACGATTTTACACGCTATAATCAAATTTTAGTCAAGAAATGGGGTCCACAAACATGAAAAACTTGTTTTAAATATTTTTAGTAACAAAAATATTCTTCCTTACACAGAACTTTCTAGACATTGCAAATAATGCTATCTAATAATATTATTCAAATAATATAAATTATTGATCTGATAATGGAAAATATTGTATAGTGATAATTATTGAAACAACAATAATATAAAATATCAACGTAGCAATTATTGAATCAATAAAATATAATATTGAACAGTAATTACTGTAATAATTATTGAGTAGTGCCTTCTTACGTAAGAATCAATAATTGGTGCAACACAGCGTCTTCTTTATCGCGACAACACCGCCAGACATTGTGTTTTAACCAATTTAGTATTCCAACGAAGGTTAATGGTAACAACTACGCCGTTATTTATAAAAACTCATACTTGTCGTTTTCGTCATCCAATCGCTTTCCGTTATGGGGCCCACAAAGGTCATTGCTACCAAATGCGAATATTCCCCAAGCGGAAAGAATATTCCACGACCAAAACGAATATTCCCGACAATAATGAATATTTTATAACCACTTGCTTATTTAAAATATTTAGCATTTTCCCATAATATTCCATAGTGGAGTAAAATTCAAGAATAACGATCAAAATATGGATACAATCAAAGATATTAACCATAATAGACACCTTGGATAAAAAGAAGAAAATTTCATTTTTGGTGAATAGTGTCATATCAAGTGAATAGTCCGTATATCGTGAATAGTAACCCCAGACACAAAAAGGTAGAAATTCCACAATAATATTCATATCAATATTTCTATATAATGATATTGAAGGAAATAATATCATTCTGAAGAAAATAAATCCCTTACCTCAAAAAAGATAATACTTACATTTGGAATACCTGGATATAGTCTTTGAAGGAACTTTCACCGTATAGCAACACTCAAAGTATCAAAATACTCACAATAATACGCTCGATAATATAGAGAGAGAAAACTTCAGATTCTTGTGTGATTTTCAATTCTAACTTAAGCACCCTATTTATAGGAAAATGCTTAGAACACCAAAGCAGAAATTTAATAAAATATTAATATATATAAAAAAATTCACGCCCACCTTAGACAACTGATCTCAGCTCATTTACCATGCTAGTGGGGCCCACCAACATAATAAAAACGTTTTTCTTAAAAAAATAATTAAAACTTCAAAAATCAATTATTCCAGAACTTTAATAGTGAATAATAAATAGCCCGTTATCAGAAAAATTTGAATCTTATGTCCATTCCATAGGAAATTCAATTCTCTACAACTTTGTAAGTTTAAGTTTTTTCAAATTCCAAGCAGAAATTGACCGCAATCCACATACGGGCGATTTTACAGGCTATAATCAAATTTTAGTCAAGAAATGGGGTCCACAAACATGAAAAACATGTTTTAAATATTTTTAGTAACAAAAATATTCTTCCTTACACAGAACTTTCTAGACATTGCAAATAATGCTATCTAATAATATTATTCAAATAATATGAATTATTGATCTGATAATGGAAAATATTGTATAGTGACAATTATTGAAACAACAATAATATAAAATATCAACGTAGCAATTATTGAATCAATAAAATAAAATATTGAACAGTAATTACTGTAACAATTATTGAGTAGTGCCTTCTTACGTAAGAATCAATAATTGGTGCAACACCGCGTGCTACTGTGCAACACCGCGTATTACTGTGTTTTAACCACCGGGTATTCCAACAGTGTTAATTGGTAACAACTACGCCATAGATTATTTATAAAATCTCATACTTGTCGTTTCTTCATCCAATCGCTTTCAGTTATGGGGCCCACAAAAGGTCATGGCTAGTAAATTTAATATTTCCTACGTAAAGAATATTCCACGACCAAACGAATATTCCCCGACAATAATGAATGTTTTATAACCACTTGCTTATTTAAAATATTTACGCATTTTCCCCATAATATACCATAGTGGAGTAAAATTCAAGAATAACGATCAAAACATGGATACAATCAAAGATATTAACCATAATAGACACCTTGGATAAAAAGAAGAAAATTTCATTTTTGGTGAATAGTGTCGTATCCGTGAATAGTCTGAGTATCGTGAATAGTAAACCCGAGCACAAAAAGGTAGAAATTCCACAATAATATTCATATCAATATTTCTAAGATAATGATATTGAAGGAAATAATATCATTCTGAAGAAAATAGCATCCCTTACCTCAAAAGATAATACTTACATTGGAATCTGGGATATAGTCTTTGAAGGAACTTTCACCGTATAGCAACACTCAAAGTATCAAAATACTCACAATAATACGCTCGATAATATAGAGAAGCGAAAACTTCATTCTTGTGTGATTTTCAATTCTAACTTAAGCACCTATTTATAGGAAAATGCTTAGAACACCAAAGCAAAAATTTAATAAAATATTAATATATATAAAAAAAAATTCACGCCCACCTTAGACAACTGATCTCAGCTCATTTACCATGCTAGTGGGGCCCACCAACATATTAAAAACGTTTTTCTTAAAAAAATAATTAAAACTTCAAAAATCAATTATTCCAGAACTTTAATAATTCATAATAAATAGCCCTTTATGGGAAAAATTTGAATCTTATGTCCATTCCATAGGAAATTCAATTCTCTACAACTTTATAAGTTTAAGTTTTTCCAAATTCCAAGCAGAAATTGACCAAAATCCACATACGGACGATTTTACAAACTATAATCAAATTTTAGTCAAGAAATGGGGTCCACAAACATGAAAAACATGTTTTAAATATTTTTAGTAACAAAAATATTCTTCCTTACACAGAAATTTCTAGACATTGCAAATAATGCTATCTAATAATATTATTCAAATAATATGAATTATTGATCTGATAATGGAAAATATTGTATAGTGACAATTATTGAAACAACAATAATATAAAATATCAACGTAGCAATTATTGAATCAATAAAATAAAATATTGAGCAATAATTCTCGTAACAATTATTGAGTAGTGCCTTCTACGTAAAAATCAATAATTGGTGCAACACTGCGTCTTCTTCTTGCAACACCGCTGCAGACATTCGTGTTTTAAACCAAAGGGTATTCCAATAGTGTTAATTGGGTAACAACTACTGCCAGTTATTTATAAAATCTCATACTTGTCGCTTTCTTCATCCAATCGCTTTCAGTTATGGGGCCCACAAAAGGTCACTACCGGCAAATTTAATATTCCCAAAACGGAAAAGAATATTCCACGACCAAACGAATATTCCCAAACAATAATGAATATTTTATAACCACTTGCTTATTTAAAATATTTAGCATTTTCCCCATAATATTCCATAGTGGAGTAAAATTCAAGAATAACGATCAAAACATGGATACAATCAAAGATATTAACCATAATAGACACCTTGGATAAAGAGAAATTTTATTTTTTTGGTGAATAATTAATGTCGATCCGTGAATAGTCTTGAGTATCGTGAATAGTAACCCAGACACAAAAAGGTAGAAATTCCACAATAATATTCATATCAATATTTCAAAGATAATGATATTGAAGGAAATAATATCATTCTGAAGAAAATAGCATCCCTTACCTCAAAAAGATAATACTTACATCGGAATACTGGATATAGTCTTTGAAGGAACTTTCACCGTATAGCAACACTCAAAGTATCAAAATACTCACAATAATACTTTCGATAATATAGAGAGAAACTTGATTCTTGTGTGATTTTCAATTCTAACTTAAGCACCCTATTTATAGGAAAATGCTTAGAACACCAAAGCGTAAATTTAATAAAATATTAATATATATAAAAAAAATTCACGCCCACCTTAGACAACCGATCTCGACTCATTTACCATTCTAGTGGGGCCCACCAACATAATTAATGTGGCGCCCCAAAATAGGTCCATTCCATCCAACCCATTCTCGAGTCGCCAAATACATGATGCGAAATAACTACAACTTTATTAATACATTTGTCGTGCAAAATACGACAACATATATATCTTGTGAGTTTAAAAAACAATTATTGTCTTCTAGACAATATACATACCCAAATAAATCCTCATCACAATTATTTATACATTATTTTACAAAAATGGTGAGGACTACTAAACAACTCTTTCTAGAACCTTTATTCCATACCCAGAAGACTAGTACTCATTACATTCTCGCCTCCCGAGAAAGAAAAATGGAACAAAAAGGAAAAGGGTGAGCTCGACTAGCCCAAGAAAAAATATTATGACTAAGATAATATACAACAAAATTATCGTTAGTCTTTAACAGGAAAAAATATAATAGAATACAATAGACAACAAGTTTTAAATCAATATTCGCATTGAAAAATAATAATTCATTAGAAGAGTTAAGTAGAGAATGCAAACTACTATCTTCTATGTATGAATTTTAAAGTTCATCGTCTATTTTTATCCCTGTAACATCAATCAATACATATCTGGGATCAAATATTCATCCTTGCACTACGAGCCAAGGACATTCACCAAATTGGTCATGTTCATCTAAACACTGTTCATCTTTTGCACTACGGCCAAAGATATTCATCAAAAATCATGAAAATATTTTTTAAAAAAACGAATCCAGTGAAACAAAATGACAAGGATTAAGGATTAAGGATTCGTACTTTGTTTTATCCACGTCCAAAAATACCACAAAAATAATCATAGTGGTGTAAAATTCAAGAATGATCAGAACATGGATACAATCAAAGCTAGTATCCAGAATATATATTTTGGACAAAAAGAAAAATTTTCATTTTTTAGATGAATAGTGTCGATATCGTGAATAGTAACTCAGACACCAAAAGTTCCAAATTTGATAAAAACTTGGATCAATATTTCAAAGATAATGATATTGAAGAAATAATATCATTACAAAAAAAAATATCCCTTACCTCGAAAGACAAGATTTAGTTGAAACAGGATATAGGCTATGACTTGAACTTTCACCGTATAACAATACTCAAAGTATACTCAAAATACTCACAAGAATATGCTCGATAATATAGAGAGAGAAAACTTCATTTACGTGTGATTTTCAATTCTAACCTAAGCCTATTTATAGAAATTGCTTAGAACACCAAAGCGTAAAATTTAATATAATATTAATATATATAAAAATATTATACGTATTCCTTGAAATCTTAATCTCAAAGAATTCACACATGCCAACCTTCTAGAAAAAAAAAAAAAAAAACGTTTTCTAATTTAAAATAATTTAAACTTCAAAAATCAATTATTTGAGCTTGAACTTTAATAATTCATATTAAATAGCCCTTTTATCGTAAAATTAGACTCTCGTGAATTTTTATAGGAAATTCAATTCTCTACAACTTTGCGTAAGAAAGTTTTTCCAAATTCCAAACAAAAATTGGCGAAATCCACAAACCAAGCGATTTTACAGTGCTATAATCAAATTTCAAATCGATAAATGGGGTCCACCGAGCATGTTTAACATGTTTTAAACATTTATTGCAACAAAAATACTCTTCCTCCTCATATACTCATATATCCCACATTACGTTGTAAAAATATCACCATTATTATATTATTAAAATATAATAATATATATTTAAATGAATTATTTTATCGTAAAAAGATAAAATATTAATTTTCAACAATTGTCACATTAAAAATTTTCTCCATGTATATCCACATAAAATCAATATTTTCCTCATCATATGAATCAATAATTAATTATTCACAAATAATATTACGAAATCACAATATTGTGACCGAGCGCCTTCCCTCAGAAAGAGGGCTTTCAATAAGAATTTCTCCTTATTGGCGCGCAATTAGGTGACCAAACCTCTCCTTAGAGCGTAACTTTCTAGACATTACCAATAGTGTTATCTAATAATATTATTCAGATAATATGAATTATTGCTTCGATAATGAAAAATACTGTGTAATAACAATTTATTGAAACAACAGCAATATAAAATATCAACGCAGCAATTATTGAATCAATAAAATAAAATATTTGAATAAAGAATTATCGTAACCATTATTGAGTAGTGCCTTCTTACGTAAGAGTCAATAATTGGTGCAATACTGCAGTCTACTATGCAACAACGCCATTCACGTGTTTTTAACCACCGGTATTCCAACAAAGGTAATTGGAATAACTACTACTGTAGTTATTTTTAAACAACTTATATTTGTCGTTTTCTTCATCCAATCGCTTTCCGTTATGGGGCCCACAAAAAGATCAAGGCAGAGTAAATTTAATATTCCCCACAAAGATTTAATATTCCACGACCAAACAAATATTCCCCACAATAATGAATATTTTATAACCACTTGCTTATTTTGAAATACTTGCGTATTTTACCCATAACTATCCACATTAATCAAATCCACCCTTACTATTTCAAAATAATAAATAGAGAAAATTAAATTTCATTTATTAATTATTTGGGGTATTACAACTAAAACGCTTTTTTCTTAAAAAAAATAATTAAAACCTCAAAAATCAATTATTCGAACTTTAATAATGAATAATAAATAGCCCTTTATCAGAAAAATTTGAATCTTATTCCATTCCATAGGAAATTCAATTCTCTACAACTTTGTAAGTTTAAGTTTTTCTAAATTCCAAGCGAGAAATTGACCAAAAATCCACATCTTGATTTTACGTGCTATAATCAAATTTTAGTCAAGAAATGGGGTCCACAAACATAAAAAACATGTTTTAAATATTTTAGTAACAAAAATATTCTTCCTTACATGTAACTTTCTAGACATTGCAAATAATGCTATCTAATAATATTATTCAAATAATATGAATTATTGATCCGATAATGGAAAATATTGTATAGTGACAATTATTGAAACAACAATAATATAAAATATCAACGTAGCAATTGTTGAATCAATAAAATAAAATATTGAACAAGAATTACTTGTAATAATTATTGAGTAGTGCCTTCTACGTAAGAATCAATAATTGGTGCAACACCGCAAATGCGTCTTCAAGCACACAACAGACATCGTGTTTTAACCAATTCGGTATTCCAACAAAGGTTAATTGTAAACAACTACGCCAATTATTTATAAAATCTCATACTTGTCGCTTTTCTTCATCCAATCGCTTTTACGTTATGGGGCCCATTAAAAGGTCACACGGCAGTAAATAAATATTCCCAAGCGTAAAGAATATTCCACGACCAAACGAATATTCCCGAACAATAATGAATATTTTATAACCACTTGCTTATTTAAAATATTTAGCATTTTCCCCATAATATTCCATAGTGGAGTAAAATTCAAGAATAACGATCAAAACATGGATACAATCAAAGATATTAACCATAATAGACACCTTGGATAAAAAGAAGAAAATTTTATTTTTTGGTGAATAATGTAAAGATCCGTGAATAGTCTTGCCGTATCGTGAATAGTAACCCCGAGCACAAAAAAGGTAGAAATTCCACAATAATATTCATATCAATATTTCGGCATAATGATATTGAAGGAAATAATATCATTTACTGAAGAAAATAGCATCCTTACCTCAAAAAGATAATACTTACAATGGAATACTGGGATATAGTCTTTGAAGGGAACTTTCACCGTATAGCAACACTCAAAGTATCAAAATACTCACAATAATACGCTCGATAATATAGAGAGAGAAAACTTCAGATTCTTGTGTGATTTTCAATTCTAACTTAAGCACCCTATTTATAGGAAAATGCTTAGAACACCAAAGCAGAAATTTAATAAAATATTAATATATATAAAAAAAAAAAATTCACGCCCACCTTAGACAACTGATCTCAGCTCATTTACCATGCTAGTGGGGCCCACCAACATAATTAATGTGACGCCCCCAAAATAGGTCCATTCCATCCAACCCATTCTGGAGTCGCCAAATACATGTTACGAAATAACTACAACTTTATTAATACATTTGTCGTGCAAAATACGACAACATATATACCGTGAGTTTAAAAAAACAATTATTGTCTTCTAGACAATATACATACCCAAATAAATCCTCATCACAATTATTTATACATTATTTTACAAAAATGGTGAGGACTACTAAACAACTCTTTCTAGAACCTTTATTCCATACCCAGACTAGTACTCGCTACATTCTCGCCTCCTGAGAAGAAAAATGGAACAAAAAGGAAAAGGGTGAGCTCGACTAGCCCAGTAAAGAATATTATGACTAAGATAATATACAACAAAATTATCGTTAGTCTTTAACAGGGAAAAATATAATATAATACAATAGACAACAAGTTTTAAATCAATATTCATGGTGGAAATAATAATTCATTAGAAGAGTTAAGTAGAGAATGCAAACTACTATCTTCTATGTATGAATTTTAAAGTTCATCGTCTATTTTTATCCCTGTAACATCAATCAATACATATCTGGGATCAAATATTCATCCTTGCACTACAGGCCAAGGACATTCACCAGTTGGTCATGTTCATCTAAACACCTCTTCATCTTTTTGACTACGGGCCAAAGATATTCATCAAAAATCATGAAAAATATTTTTTTAAAGAAACGAATCCAGTGAAACAAAATGACAAGGATTAAGGATTAAGGATTCGTACTTTGTTTTATCCACGTCCAAAAATACCACAAAAATAATCATAGTGGTGTAAAATTCAAGAATGATCGAACATGGATACAATCAAAGCTAGTATCCGAATATATATTTTTTGACAAAAGAAAAATTTTCATTTTTCGATGAATAGTCTTAGTATCGTGAATAGTAACTCTCAGAAACCAAAAGTTCCAAATTTGATAAAACTTCAGATCAATATTTCAGCATAATGATATTGAAGAAATAATATCATTACAAAAAAAAAATATCCCTTACCTCGAAAGACAGTACTTCTAGTTGAAACACCGGATATAGGCTATGACTTGAACTTTAACCGTATAACAATACTCAAAGTATACTCAAAATACTCACAAGAATACGCTCGATAATATAGAGAGAGAAAACTTCAGTTTCTGGTGTGATTTTCAATTCTAACCTAAGCACTATTTATAGAAATTGCTTAGAACACCAAAGCGAAAAATTTAATATAATATTAATATATATAAAAATATTATACGTATTCCTTGAAATCTTAATCTCAAAGAATTCACACATGCCAACCTTCTAGAAAAAATAAAAAAAAACGTTTTTCTAATTTAAAATAATTTAAACTTCCAAAAATCAATTATTTGAACTTGAACTTTAATAATTCATATTAAATAGCCCTTTTATCGAAAAATTTGACTCTCGCCCGAATTTTTATAGGAAATTCAATTCTCTACAACTTTGCGAAGAAAGTTTTCCAAATTCCAAACAAAAATTGGTAGAAATCCACAAACAGGCGATTTTACTGTTATAATCAAATTTCAATTCAATAAATGGGGTCCACCGACATGTTTAACATGTTTTAAACATTTATTGCAACAAAAATACTCTTCCTCCTCATATACTCATATATCCCACATTCGTTGTAAAAATATCACCATTATTATATTATTAAAATATAATAATATATATTTAAATGAATTATTTTATCGAGAAAAAAGATAAAATATTAATTTTCAACAATTGTCACATTAAAATTTTCTCCATGTATATCCACATAAAATCAATATTTTCCTCATCATATGAATCAATAATTAATTATTCACAAATAATATTACGAGAATCACAATATTGACAACCGAGCGCCTTCCCGGAAGAGGGGCTTTCCAATAAGAATTTCTCCTTATTATGCGGCAATTAGGTGACCAAACCTCTCCTTAGAGCGTAACTTTCTAGACATTACCAATAGTGTTATCTAATAATATTATTAGATAATATGAATTATTGCTTCGATAATGAAAAATCTTGTGTAATAACAATTTATTGAAACAACAAAATATAAAAAATATCAACGCAGCAATTATTGAATCAATAAAATAAAATCTTGAATAATTAATTACCGTAACCATTATTGAGTAGTGCCTTCTTACGTGAAGTCGAATAATTGGTGCAATACTGCGTGTCTACTATGCAACAACGGCCAGACATCTTGTGTTTTTTACCACCGGGTATTCCAACGATTAAAAGCGGTATAACTACTGCCGTTATTTTTAAACAACTTATATTTGTCGCTTTCTTCATCCAATCGCTTTCCGTTATGGGGCCCACAAAAGACTACGGCAGGTGTCATTTAATATTCCCAAAGCGAAGATGAATATTCCACGACCAAACAAATATTCCCAACAAATAATGAATATTTTATAACCACTTGCTTATTTTGAAATACTTGCGTATTTTACCCATAACTATCCACATTAATCAAATCCACCCTTACTATTTCAAAATAATAAATAGAGAAAATTAAATTTCATTTATTAATTATTTGGGGTATTACAACTAAAACGCTTTTTCTTAAAAAATAATTAAAACCTCAAAAATCAATTATTCCGAACTTTAATAATGAATAATAAATAGCCCTTTATCGAAAAAAATTTGAATCTTATGTCCATTCCATAGGAAATTCAATTCTCTACAACTTTGTAAGTTTAAGTTTTTCTAAATTCCAAGCGAGAAAATGGACCGAAATCCACATACTGGGACGATTTTACGTGCTATAATCAAATTTTAGTCAAGAAATGGGGTCCACAAACATAAAAACATGTTTTAAATATTTTAGTAACAAAAAATATTCTTCCTTACACGTAACTTTCTAGACATTGCAAATAATGCTATCTAATAATATTATTCAAATAATATGAATTATTGATCTGATAATGGAAAATATTGTATAGTGACAATTATTGAAACAACAATAATATAAAATATCAACGTAGCAATTGTTGAATCAATAAAATAAAATATTGAACAATAATTCTTCGTAATAATTATTGAGTAGTGCCTTCTTTACGTAAGAATCAATAATTGGTGCAACACCGTCTTCTTGTATGCAACAATACAAACAGACATCGTGTTTTAACCACCGGTATTCCAACAGTGTTAGCGGTAACAACTACTGCTTATTTATAAAATCTCATACTTGTCGTTTTCTTCATCCAATCGCTTTTTAGTTATGGGGCCCACAAAAGGTGCTATGTAAATACGAAATATTCCCAGCGGAAAGAATATTCCACGACCAAACGAATATTCCCAACAATAATGAATATTTTATAACCACTTGCTTATTTAAAATATTTATGCATTTTCCCCATAATATTCCATAGTGAGTAAAATTCAAGAATAACGATCAAAACATGGATACAATCAAAGATATTAACCATAATAGACACCTTGGATAAAAAGAAGAAAATTTCATTTTTTGGTGAATAATGTCGATGTCAATAAATAGTCTTGAGTATCGTGAATAGTAACCCCACACACAAAAAGGTAGAAATTCCACAATAATATTCATATCAATATTTCGGCATAATGATATTGAAGGAAATAATATCATTTACGAAGAAAATAGCATCCCTTACCTCAAAAAGATAATACTTCTAATCGGAATACTGGATATAGTCTTTGAAGGAACTTTCACCGTATATAGCAACACTCAAAGTATCAAAATACTCACAATAATACGCTCGATAATATAGAGAGAGAAAACTTCAGATTCTTGTGTGATTTTCAATTCTAACTTAAGCACCCTATTTATAGGAAAATGCTTAGAACACCAAAGCGTAAATTTAATAAAATATTAATATATATAAAAAAAAATTCACGCCCACCTTAGACAACTGATCTCAGCTCATTTACCATTCTAGTGGGGCCCACCAACATAATTAATGTGACGCCCCCAAAATAGGTCCATTCCATCCAACCCATTCTCGAATTCGCCAAATACATGGTACGTAAATAACTACAACTTTATTAATACATTTGTCGTGCAAAATACGACAACATATATATTTATGAGTTTAAAAAACAATTATTGTCTTCTAGACAATATACATACCAAAATAAATCCTCATCACAATTATTTATACATTATTTTACAAAAATGGTGAGGACTACTAAACAACTCTTTCTAGAACCTTTATTCCATACCCGACTAGTACTTTCGCTACATTCTCGCCTCCCGAGAAGAAAAAATGGAACAAAAAGGAAAAGGGTGAGCTCGACTAGCCCAAGAAAGAATATTATGACTAAGATAATATACAACAAAATTATCGTTAGTCTTTAACAGGAAAATATAATAGAATACAATAGACAACAAGTTTTAAATCAATATTCGCAGCTGAAATAATAATTCATTAGAAGAGTTAAGTAGAGAATGCAAACTACTATCTTCTATGTATGAATTTTAAAGTTCATCGCCTATTTTTATCCCCAGAACATCAATCAATACATATCTGGGATCAAATATTCATCCTTGCACTACGTGCCAGGACATTCACCAGATTGGTCATGTTCATCTAAACACCTGTTCATCTTTGCACTACGGGCCAAAGATATTCATCAGAAATCATGAAAAATATTTTTTAAAGAAACGAATCCAAAGAAACAAAATGACAAGGATTAAGGATTAAGGATTAGTACTTTGTTTTATCCACGTCCAAAATACCACAAAAATAATCATAGTGGTGTAAAATTCAAGAATGATCGTAACATGGATACAATCAAAGCTAGTATCCGAATATATATTTTGGACAAAAGAAAAATTTTCATTTTTAGATGAATAGTCCGATATCGTGAATAGTAACTCAGGCACCAAAAGTTCCAAATTTGATAAAACTTGATCAATATTTCAAAGATAATGATATTGAAGAAATAATATCATTACAAAAAAAATATCCACTTACCTCGAAAGACAATTACTTCTAGTTGAAACACCTTGATATAGGCTATGACTTGAACTTTAACCGTATAACAATACTCAAAGTATACTCAAAATACTCACAAGAATACGCTCGATAATATAGAGAGAAAACTTGATTTACGTGTGATTTTCAATTCTAACCTAAGCACTTTATTTATAGAAATTGCTTAGAACACCAAAGCGAAAAATTTAATATAATATTAATATATATAAAAATATTATACGTATTCCTTGAAATCTTAATCTCAACCAATTCACACATGCCAACCTTCTAGAAAAAAAAAAAAAAAACGTTTTTCTAATTTAAAATAATTTAAACTTCCAAAATCAATTATTTGAGTTTGAACTTTAATAATTCATATTAAATAGCCCTTTTATCGGAAAATTTGACTCTCGCGAATTTTTATAGGAAATTCAATTCTCTACAACTTTGCGTAGAAAGTTTTCCAAATTCCAAACAAAAATTGGCGAAATCCACAAACCAAGCGATTTTACACATTTATAATCAAATTTCAAATCGATAAATGGGGTCCACCGACATGTTTAACATGTTTTAAACATTTATTGCAACAAAAATACTCTTCCTCCTCATATACTCATATATCCCACATTCGTTGTAAAAATATCACCATTATTATATTATTAAAATATAATAATATATATTTAAATGAATTATTTTATCGTAAAAAGATAAAATATTAATTTTCAACAATTGTCACATTAAAATTTTCTCCATGTATATCCACATAAAATCAATATTTTCCTCATCATATGAATCAATAATTAATTATTCACAAATAATATTACGTAATCACAATATTGACAACCAGCGGTTCAGAAAGAGGGGCTTTCGAAAAATTTCTCCTTATTGGTAGCAAATTAGGTGACCAAACCTCTCCTTAGATGAACTTTCTAGACATTACCAATAGTGTTATCTAATAATATTATTCAGATAATATGAATTATTGCTTCGATAATGAAAAATCTTTGTGTAATAACAATTTATTGAAACAATGACAATATAAAATATCAACGCAAAGAATTATTGAATCAATAAAATAAAATAATTTGAACATAAATTATCGTAACCATTATTGAGTAGTGCCTTCTTACGTAAGAGTCAATAATTGGTGCAATACTGGTGTCTACTATGCAACAACGCCAGACATCGTGTTTTTAACCACCGGGTATTCCAACAAAGGTAAACTGTAACAACTTCTGTAGTTATTTTTAAACAACTTATATTTGTCGTTTTCTTCATCCAATCGCTTTCACATGGGGCCCACAAAAGATCACAGGCGTCGCATTTAATATTCCCGAAGCAGATTTAATATTCCACGACCAAACAAATATTCCCAAACAATAATGAATATTTTATAACCACTTGCTTATTTTGAAATACTTGCGTATTTTACCCATAACTATCCACATTAATCAAATCCACCCTTACTATTTCAAAATAATAAATAGAGAAATTAAATTTCATTTATTAATTATTTGGGGTATTACAACTAAAACGTTTTTCTTAAAAAAAATAATTAAAACCTCAAAATCAATTATTCCGAACTTTAATAATGAATAATAAATAGCCCTTTATCGTAAAAAATTTGAATCTTATGTCCATTCCATAGGAAATTCAATTCTCTACAACTTTGTAAGTTTAAGTTTTTCTAAATTCCAAGCAGAAATTGACCGAAATCCACATACGGACGATTTTACAGGCTATAATCAAATTTTAGTCAAGAAATGGGGTCCACAAACATAAAAAACATGTTTTAAATATTTTTAGTAACAAAAATATTCTTCCTTACACAGAACTTTCTAGACATTGCAAATAATGCTATCTAATAATATTATTCAAATAATATGAATTATTGATCTGATAATGGAAAATATTGTATAGTGACAATTATTGAAACAACAATAATATAAAATATCAACGTAGCAATTGTTGAATCAATAAAATAAAATATTGAACAGTAATTACTGTAATAATTATTGAGTAGTGCCTTCTTACGTAAGAATCAATAATTGGTGCAACACTGCGTCTTCTTTATGCAACACAACAGACATCGTGTTTTAACCAATCGTATTCCAACAAGTGTTAATTCAGTAATAACTACGCCAGTTATTTATAAAATCTCATACTTGTCGTTTTTTCATCCAATCGCTTTTTCGTTATGGGGCCCACAAAGGGTCGCTACCGTCGCATTTAATATTCCCAACGGAAAGAATATTCCACGACCAAACGAATATTCCCCGACAATAATGAATATTTTATAACCACTTGCTTATTTAAAATATTTGCGCATTTTCCCCATAATATTCCATAGTGAGTAAAATTCAAGAATAACGATCCAAACATGGATACAATCAAAGATATTAACCATAATAGACACCTTGGATAAAAAGAAGAAAATTTTATTTTTTGGTGAATAGTGTCGTATCCGTGAATAGTGCCGTATACGTGAATAGTAACCCCGACACAAAAAGGTAGAAATTCCACAATAATATTCATATCAATATTTCGGCATAATGATATTGAAGGAAATAATATCATTTACGAAGAAAATAGCATCCCTTACCTCAAAAAGATAATACTTCTGACTGGAATACCGGATATAGTGCTGAAGGGAACTTTCACCGTATAGCAACACTCAAAGTATCAAAATACTCACAATAATACGCTCGATAATATAGAGAGAGAAAACTTCAGATTCTTGTGTGATTTTCAATTCTAACTTAAGCACCCTATTTATAGGAAAATGCTTAGAACACCAAAGCAGAAATTTAATAAAATATTAATATATATAAAAAAAAAAATTCACGCCCACCTTAGACAACTGATCTCAGCTCATTTACCATGCTAGTGGGGCCCACCAACATAATTAATGTGACGCCCCCAAAATAGGTCCATTCCATCCAACCCATTCTGAGTCGCCAAATACATGGTACAGAAATAACTACAACTTTATTAATACATTTGTCGTGCAAAATACGACAACATATATACTGTGAGTTTAAAAAAACAATTATTGTCTTCTAGACAATATACATACCCAAATAAATCCTCATCACAATTATTTATACATTATTTTACAAAAATGGTGAGGACTACTAAACAACTCTTTCTAGAACCTTTATTCCATACCCCGACTAGTACTCGCTACATTCTCGCCTCCTGAGAAGAAAAATGGAACAAAAAGGAAAAGGGTGAGCTCGACTAGCCCAGTAAAGAATATTATGACTAAGATAATATACAACAAAATTATCGTTAGTCTTTAACAGGGAAAAATATAATAGAATACAATAGACAACAAGTTTTAAATCAATATTCGCAGCGGAAATAATAATTCATTAGAAGAGTTAAGTAGAGAATGCAAACTACTATCTTCTATGTATGAATTTTAAAGTTCATCGCCTATTTTATCCTGTAACATCAATCAATACATATCTGGATCAAATATTCATCCTTGCACTACTGAGCAAGGACACACTCACCATTTTGTCATGTTCATCTAAACACTGTTCATCTTTCACACTACGGGCCAAAGATATTCATCAAAATCATGAAAAATATTTTTTAAAGAAACGAATCCAGTGAAACAAAATGACAAGGATTAAGGATTAAGGATTAAGTACTTTGTTTTATCCACGTCCAAAAATACCACAAAATAATCATAGTGGTGTAAAATTCAAGAATGATCAGAACATGGATACAATCAAAGCTAGTATCCAGAATATATATTTTGGACAAAAAGAAAAATTTTCATTTTTCGATGAATAGTCTTAGGCCGTATCGTGAATAGTAACTCAGACACCAAAAGTTCCAAATTTGATAAAAACTTGATCAATATTTGAAAGATAATGATATTGAAGAAATAATATCATTACAAAAAAAATATCCCTTACCTCGAAAGAGACAAGTACTTCTAGTTGAAACACCTGATATAGGCTATGACTTGAACTTTCACCGTATAACAATACTCAAAGTATACTCAAAATACTCACAAGAATACATTTCGATAATATAGAGAGAAAAACTTGAGTTTACGTGTGATTTTCAATTCTAACCTAAGCACTATTTATAGGAAATTGCTTAGAACACCAAAGCGAGAAAATTTAATATAATATTAATATATATAAAAATATTATACGTATTCCTTGAAATCTTAATCTCAAAGAATTCACACATGCCAACCTTCTAGAAAAAAAAAAAAATTTTTCTAATTTAAAATAATTTAAACTTCCAAAATCAATTATTTGAACTTGAACTTTAATAATTCATATTAAATAGCCTTTTATCGGAAAATTCGACTCGCGATTTTTATAGGAAATTCAATTCTCTACAACTTTGCGAGAAGAAAGTTTTCCAAATTCCAAACAAAAATTGGCGAAAATCCACAAACAGGCGATTTTACAAGCTTATAATCAAATTTCGATCAATAAATGGGGTCCACAGAGCATGTTTAACATGTTTTAAACATTTATTGCAACAAAATACTCTTCCTCCTCATATACTCATATATCCCACATTCGTTGTAAAAATATCACCATTATTATATTATTAAAATATAATAATATATATTTAAATGAATTATTTTATCGTAAAAAGATAAAATATTAATTTTCAACAATTGTCACATTAAAAATTTTCTCCATGTATATCCACATAAAATCAATATTTTCCTCATCATATGAATCAATAATTAATTATTCACAAATAATATTACGTAATCACAATATTGACAACCAGGCGGTTCAGGAAGAGGGGGCTTTCGATAAGAATTTCTCCTTATTGGCGCATGATTAGGTGACCAAACCTCTCCTTAGATGCGAACTTTCTAGACATTACCAATAGTGTTATCTAATAATATTATTCGGATAATATGAAATATTGCTTGATAATGAAAAATCTTTTGTAATAATAACAATTTATTGAAACAACAACATTATAAAATATCAACGCAACAATTATTGAATCAATAAAATAAAATCTTTGAGCGATAATTACGTAACCATTATTGAGTAGTGCCTTCTTACGTAAGAGTCAATAATTGGTGCAATACTGCAGTGTAATCTACTTATGCAACAACGCGTATTCGTGTTTTAACCACCGGGTATTCCAACAATGTAAAGCAGAATAACTACGCTAGTTATTTTTAAACAACTTATATTTGTCGTTTTCTTCATCCAATCGCTTTTCCAGTTATGGGGCCCACAAAGATCAAGGCAGTCGTCATGCGAATATTCCCAAACGATTTAATATTCCACGACCAAACAAATATTCCCTCAAGCAATAATGAATATTTTATAACCACTTGCTTATTTTGAAATACTTGCGTATTTTACCCATAACTATCCACATTAATCAAATCCACCCTTACTATTTCAAAATAATAAATAGAAAATTAAATTTCATTTATTAATTATTTGGGGTATTACAACTAAAACGCTTTTTCTTAAAAAAATAATTAAAACCTCAAAATCAATTATTCCGAACTTTAATAATGAATAATAAATAGCCCTTTATCAGAAAAATTTGAATCTTATTCCATTCCATAGGAAATTCAATTCTCTACAACTTTGTAAGTTTAAGTTTTTCTAAATTCCAAGCAGAAATTGACCGAAATCCACATACTGACGATTTTACAGGCTATAATCAAATTTTAGTCAAGAAATGGGGTCCACAAACATAAAAAACATGTTTTAAATATTTTTAGTAACAAAAATATTCTTCCTTACACAGAACTTTCTAGACATTGCAAATAATGCTATCTAATAATATTATTCAAATAATATGAATTATTGATCTGATAATGGAAAATATTGTATAGTGACAATTATTGAAACAACAATAATATAAAATATCAACGTAGCAATTGTTGAATCAATAAAATAAAATATTGAATAAGAATTACTTGTAATAATTATTGAGTAGTGCCTTCTTACGTAAGAATCAATAATTGGTGCAACACACAGCGTCTTCTTTATGCGACCACAACAGACATCTTGTGTTTTAACCACCGGTATTCCAACAATGTTAATTGAATAACAACTACTGCTATTATTTATAAAATCTCATACTTGTCGTTTTCTTCATCCAATCGCTTTCCGTTATGGGGCCCACAAAAGGTCACGTAAAATCTTTAATATTCCCTAAGCGGAAGAATATTCCACGACCAAACGAATATTCCCCAACTAATAATGAATATTTTATAACCACTTGCTTATTTAAAATATTTAGCATTTTTCCCATAATATTCCATAGTGAGTAAAATTCAAGAATAACGATCAAAACATGGATACAATCAAAGATATTAACCATAATAGACACCTTGGATAAAAAGAAGAAAATTTCATTTTTGGTGAATAGTGTCGTGTCCGTGAATAGTCTTGATCGTGAATAGTAACCCGAAGCACAAAAAGGTAGAAATTCCACAATAATATTCATATCAATATTTCTAAGCATAATGATATTGAAGGAAATAATATCATTTACGAAGAAAATAGCATCCTTACCTCAAAAAGATAATACTTAACATTTGGAATACTGGGATATAGTCTTTGAAGGAACTTTCACCGTATATAGCAACACTCAAAGTATCAAAATACTCACAATAATACGCTTCGATAATATAGAGAGAAAACTTGATTCTTGTGTGATTTTCAATTCTAACTTAAGCACCCTATTTATAGGAAAATGCTTAGAACACCAAAGCGTAAATTTAATAAAATATTAATATATATATAAAAAAAATTCACGCCCACCTTAGACAAGCCGATCTCGGCTCATTTACCATGCTAGTGGGGCCCACCAACATAATTAATCGGCGCCCCAAAATAGGTCCATTCCATCCAACCCATTCTCGAGTCGCCAAATACATGGTACGTAAATAACTACAACTTTATTAATACATTTGTCGTGCAAAATACGACAACATATATATCTTGTGAGTTTAAAAAACAATTATTGTCTTCTAGACAATATACATACCCAAATAAATCCTCATCACAATTATTTATACATTATTTTACAAAATGGTGAGGACTACTAAACAACTCTTTCTAGAACCTTTATTCCATACCCAGACTAGTACTGCTACATTCTCGCCTCCCGAGAAGAAAAATGGAACAAAAAGGAAAAGGGTGAGCTCGACTAGCCCAAAGAAAGAATATTATGACTAAGATAATATACAACAAAATTATCGTTAGTCTTTAACAGGAAAAATATAATAGAATACAATAGACAACAAGTTTTAAATCAATATTCGCAATGAAATAATAATTCATTAGAAGAGTTAAGTAGAGAATGCAAACTACTATCTTCTATGTATGAATTTTAAAGTTCATCGTCTATTTTTATCCCTGTAACATCAATCAATACATATCTGGGATCAAATATTCATCCTTGCACTACAGGCCAAGGACATTCACCAGTTGGTCATGTTCATCTAAACACCTGTTCATCTTTGCACTACGGGCCAAAGATATTCATCAGAAATCATGAAAAATATTTTTTTAAAGAAACGAATCCAGTGAAACAAAATGACAAGGATTAAGGATTAAGGATTCGTACTTTGTTTTATCCACGTCCAAAAATACCACAAAAATAATCATAGTGGTGTAAAATTCAAGAATGATCAGAACATGGATACAATCAAAGCTAGTATCCAGAATATATATTTTGGACAAAAAGAAAAATTTTCATTTTTCAATGAATAAAGGCCAGTATCGTGAATAGTAACTCCAGACACCAAAAGTTCCAAATTTGATAAAAACTTGATCAATATTTCAAAGATAATGATATTGAAGAAATAATATCATTACAAAAAAAAAATCTCTTACCTCGAAAGACAAGGTATTTCTATTTGAAACAGGATATAAAAGGCTATGACTTGAACTTTCACCGTATAACAATACTCAAAGTATACTCAAAATACTCACAAGAATATGCTCGATAATATAGAGAGAAAACTTCGAGTTTACGGTGTGATTTTCAATTCTAACCTAAGCACTATTTATAGAAATTGCTTAGAACACCAAAGCATAAAATTTAATATAATATTAATATATATAAAAATATTATACGTATTCCTTGAAATCTTAATCTCGACAATTCACACATGCCAACCTTCTAGAAAAAATAAAAAAAAAATGTTTTCTAATTTAAAATAATTTAAACTTCCAAAATCAATTATTTGAGCTTGAACTTTAATAATTCATATTAAATAGCCCTTTTATCGAAAATTAAACTCTCGCAATTTTTATAGGAAATTCAATTCTCTACAACTTTGCGGAAGAAAGTTTTTCCAAATTCCAAACAAAATTGGTAAAATCCACAAGCAGGCGATTTTACAAAGCTATAATCAAATTTCGATCAATAAATGGGGTCCACAGACATGTTTAACATGTTTTAAACATTTATTGCAACAAAAATACTCTTCCTCCTCATATACTCATATCCCACATTCGTTGTAAAAATATCACCATTATTATATTATTAAAATATAATAATATATATTTAAATGAATTATTTTATCAGAAAAAGATAAAATATTAATTTTCAACAATTGTCACATTAAAAATTTTCTCCATGTATATCCACATAAAATCAATATTTTCCTCATCATATGAATCAATAATTAATTATTCACAAATAATATTACGAGAATCACAATATTGATGACCGAGCGGTTCAGGAAGAGAGGGCTTTCCAATAAGAATTTCTCCTTATTGGCCAAGCAATTAGGTGACCAAACCTCTCCTTTATGCGAGAACTTTCTAGACATTACCAATAGTGTTATCTAATAATATTATTCAGATAATATGAATTATTGCTTCGATAATGAAAAATACTGTGTAATAACAATTTATTGAAACAACAGCAATATAAAATATCAACGCAAAGCAATTATTGAATCAATAAAATAAAATCTTTGAGCGATAATTATCATAACCATTATTGAGTAGTGCCTTCTTACGTAAGAGTCAATAATTGGTGCAATACTGTAATCTGCTACTATGCAACAACGCGTATTCATCGTGTTTTAACCACCGGGTATTCCAACGATTAAAATCTGTAACAACTACTGTAGTTATTTTTAAACAACTTATATTTGTCGTTTTCTTCATCCAATCGCTTTCCGTTATGGGGCCCACAAAAGGCATGCGCGTAAATTTAATATTCCCGACAAACGATTTGAATATTCCACGACCAAACAAATATTCCCAACAATAATGAATATTTTATAACCACTTGCTTATTTTGAAATACTTGCGTATTTTACCCATAACTATCCACATTAATCAAATCCACCCTTACTATTTCAAAATAATAAATAGAAAAAATTAAATTTCATTTATTAATTATTTGGGGTATTACAACTAAAACGCTTTTTCTTAAAAAAATAATTAAAACCTCAAAAATCAATTATTCCGAAACTTTAATAATGAATAATAAATAGCCCTTTATCGAAAAAATTTGAATCTTATGTCCATTCCATAGGAAATTCAATTCTCTACAACTTTGTAAGTTTAAGTTTTCTAAATTCCAAGCGAAATTGGTAAAATCCACATACAGACGATTTTACATGTGCTATAATCAAATTTTAGTCAAGAAATGGGGTCCACAAACATAAAAAACATGTTTTAAATATTTTTAGTAACAAAATATTCTTCCTTACCGAAACTTTCTAGACATTGCAAATAATGCTATCTAATAATATTATTCAAATAATATGAATTATTGATCCGATAATGGAAAATATTGTATAGTGACAATTATTGAAACAACAATAATATAAAATATCAACGTAGCAATTGTTGAATCAATAAAATAAAATATTGAACAATAATTCTTTGTAATAATTATTGAGTAGTGCCTTCTTACGTAAGAATCAATAATTGGTGCAACATTAGCGTCTTCTTGTAACAACACAAATATTCATCGTGTTTTAACCACCGGGTATTCCAACGATGTTAATTGTAACAACTACGCCAGATTATTTATAAAATCTCATACTTGTCGTTTTTTTCATCCAATCGCTTTTTAGTTATGGGGCCCACAAAATTTCGCTACTGGCAGTAAATACGAATATTCTCACGTAAAGAATATTCCACGACCCAAACGAATATTCCCAAACAATAATGAATATTTTATAACCACTTGCTTATTTAAAATATTTAGCATTTTCCCCATAATATTCCATAGTGAGTAAAATTCAAGAATAACGATCAAAACATGGATACAATCAAAGATATTAACCATAATAGACACCTTGGATAAAAAGAAGAAAATTTCATTTTTGGTGAATAGTGTAATAAATGTCAAGTGAATAGTCTTGTATATCATCGTGAATAGTAACCCCGACACAAAAAAGGTAGAAATTCCACAATAATATTCATATCAATATTTCGGCATAATGATATTGAAGGAAATAATATCATTTACTGAAGAAAATAGCATCCACACCTCAAAAAGATAATACTTCATTTGGAATCTGGGATATAGTGTTGAAGGAACTTTCACCGTATAGCAACACTCAAAGTATCAAAATACTCACAATAATACGCTCGATAATATAGAGAGAGAAAACTTCAGATTCTTGTGTGATTTTCAATTCTAACTTAAGCACCCTATTTATAGGAAAATGCTTAGAACACCAAAGCAGAAATTTAATAAAATATTAATATATATAAAAAAAAAATTCACGCCCACCTTAGACAACTGATCTCAGCTCATTTACCATGCTAGTGGGGCCCACCAACATAATTAATGTGACGCCCCCAAAATAGGTCCATTCCATCCAACCCATTCTGAGTCGCCAAATACATGGTACAGAAATAACTACAACTTTATTAATACATTTGTGTGGTAAAAAATCGACAACATATATCTTGTGAGTTTAAAAAAACAATTATTGTCTTCTAGACAATATACATACCAAATAAATCCTCATCACAATTATTTATACATTATTTTACAAAATGGTGAGGACTACTAAACAACTCTTTCTAGAACCTTTATTCCATACCCCGACTAGTACTGCGCTACATTCTCGCCTCCCGAGAAGAAAAATGGAACAAAAAGGAAAAGGGTGAGCTCGACTAGCCCGAAGAAGAATATTATGACTAAGATAATATACAACAAAATTATCGTTAGTCTTTAACGAGGAAAAATATAATAGAATACAATAGACAACAAGTTTTAAATCAATATTCGCAATGAAAATAATAATTCATTAGAAGAGTTAAGTAGAGAATGCAAACTACTATCTTCTATGTATGAATTTTAAAGTTCATCGTCTATTTTTATCCCTGTAACATCAATCAATACATATCTGGGATCAAATATTCATCCTTGCACTACAGGCCAAGGACATTCACCAGTTGGTCATGTTCATCTAAACACTGTTTCTTCTTTGCGCACTCGGGCCAAAGATATTCATCGAAAATCATGAAAATATTTTTTTAAAGAAACGAATCCAGTGAAACAAAATGACAAGGATTAAGGATTAAGGATTAAGGATTCGTACTTTGTTTTATCCACGTCCAAAAATACCACAAAAATAATCATAGTGGTGTAAAATTCAAGAATGATCAGAACATGGATACAATCAAAGCTAGTATCCAGAATATATATTTTGGACAAAAAGAAAAATTTTCATTTTTAGATGAATAGTCTTGAGATCGTGAATAGTAACTCCGACACCAAAAGTTCCAAATTTGATAAAAACTTCAGATCAATATTTCAGCATAATGATATTGAAGAAATAATATCATTACAAAAAAAATATCCCTTACCTCGAAAGACAGTACTTCTAGTTGAAACACCGGATATAGGCTATGACTTGAACTTTCACCGTATAACAATACTCAAAGTATACTCAAAATACTCACAAGAATACGCTCGATAATATAGAGAGAGAAAACTTCAGTTTCTGGTGTGATTTTCAATTCTAACAAGAAGCACTATTTATAGGAAATTGCTTAGAACACCAAAGCGAAAAATTTAATATAATATTAATATATATAAAAATATTATACGTATTCCTTGAAATCTTAATCTCAAAGAATTCACACATGCCAACCTTCTAGAAAAAATAAAAAAAAAAACGTTTTCTAATTTAAAATAATTTAAACTTCCAAAAATCAATTATTTGAACTTGAACTTTAATAATTCATATTAAATAGCCCTTTTATCGGAAAATTCGACTCTCGCGCCCAATTTTTATAGGAAATTCAATTCTCTACAACTTTGGAAGAAAGTTTTTCCAAATTCCAAACAAAATTTGGCGAAATCCTGAAGCAAGCGATTTTACGAAGTTATAATCAAATTTCGATCGATAAATGGGGTCCACCGAGCATGTTTAACATGTTTTAAACATTTATTGCAACAAAAATACTCTTCCTCCTCATATACTCATATATCCCACATTCGTTGTAAAAATATCACCATTATTATATTATTAAAATATAATAATATATATTTAAATGAATTATTTTATCAGAAAAAGATAAAATATTAATTTTCAACAATTGTCACATTAAAAATTTTCTCCATGTATATCCACATAAAATCAATATTTTCCTCATCATATGAATCAATAATTAATTATTCACAAATAATATTACGAAATCCATGAATATTGATGACCGTGCGGTTCGGGAAAGAGGGGCTTTCCAATAAGAATTTCTCCTTATTGGCGGCATGATTAGGTGACCAAACCTCTCCTTAGGCGAACTTTCTAGACATTACCAATAGTGTTATCTAATAATATTATTCAGATAATATGAATTATTAGCTTCGATAATGAAAAATCTTTGTGTAATAACAATTTATTGAAACAACGAAGAATATAAAATATCAACGCAACAATTATTGAATCAATAAAATAAAATCTTTGAGCGGTAATTCTCGTAACCATTATTGAGTAGTGCCTTCTTACGTAAGAGTCAATAATTGGTGCAATCTGGTATCTTCTTATCTGACAACGCCAGATTCTTGTGTTTTAACCACCGGTATTCCAACGATGTAAATCAGTAACAACTACTGTGTTATTTTTAAACAACTTATATTTGTCGTTTTCTTCATCCAATCGCTTTCTTATGGGGCCCACAAAAGGCTGCGTCTTGTCATCGTAATATTCCCAAACGATGCGAATATTCCACGACCAAACAAATATTCCCAAATGATAATGAATATTTTATAACCACTTGCTTATTTTGAAATACTTGCGTATTTTACCCATAACTATCCACATTAATCAAATCCACCTTACTATTTCAAAATAATAAATAGAAAATTAAATTTCATTTATTAATTATTTGGGGTATTACAACTAAAACGTTTTTCTTAAAAAATAATTAAAACCTCAAAAATCAATTATTCGAACTTTAATAATGAATAATAAATAGCCCTTTATCGAGAAAATTTGAATCTTATTCCATTCCATAGGAAATTCAATTCTCTACAACTTTGTAAGTTTAAGTTTTCTAAATTCAATGAGAAATTGGCCAAAAATCCACATCTTGATCGATTTTTCAAAGTATAATCAAATTTTAGTCAAGAAATGGGGTCCACAAACATAAAAACATGTTTTAAATATTTTTAGTAACAAAATATTCTTCCTTACGTGAAACTTTCTAGACATTGCAAATAATGCTATCTAATAATATTATTCAAATAATATGAATTATTGATCGATAATGGAAAATATTGTATAGTGACAATTATTGAAACAACAATAATATAAAATATCAACGTAGCAATTGTTGAATCAATAAAATAAAATATTGAACGATAATTCTTTGTAATAATTATTGAGTAGTGCCTTCTTACGTAAGAATCAATAATTGGTGCAACACTAGCGTCTTCTTTATGCGACCACGGTGATATTCTTGTGTTTTAACCACGGAAGTATTCCAACGATGTTAATTGTAACAACTTCTGTGAATTATTTATAAAATCTCATACTTATCGTTTTCTTCATCCAATAAGCTTTTAGTTATGGGGCCCACAAAAATTTGCTGGTAAATCGTCGAATATTCCCACGGAAAGAATATTCCACGACCAAGCGAATATTCTGACAATAATGAATATTTTATAACCACTTGCTTATTTAAAATATTTGCGCATTTTCCCCATAATATTCCATAGTGGAGTAAAATTCAAGAATAACGATCAAAACATGGATACAATCAAAGATATTAACCATAATAGACACCTTGGATAAAAAGAAGAAAATTTTATTTTTTGGTGAATAGTGTCGTGTCAAGTGAATAGTCTTGTGAGTATCGTGAATAGTAACCCCAGACACAAAAAGGTCGAAATTCCACAATAATATTCATATCAATATTTGACATAATGATATTGAAGGAAATAATATCATTCTGAAGAAAATAGCATCCTTACCTCAAAAAAGATAATACTTACATTTGGAATCTGGGATATAGTCTTTGAAGGGAACTTTCACCGTATAGCAACACACTCAAAGTATCAAAATACTCACAATAATACGCTCGATAATATAGAGAGAAAACTTGATTCTTGTGTGATTTTCAATTCTAACTTAAGCACCTATTTATAGGAAAATGCTTAGAACACCAAAGCGAAATTTAATAAAATATTAATATATATAAAAAAAATTCACGCATACCTTAGACAACAATGATCTCGACTCATTTACCATGCTAGTGGGGCCCACCAACATAATTAATGTGGCGCCCCAAAATAGGTCCATTCCATCCAACCCATTACGAGTCGCCAAATGCATGAATGCGAAATAACTACAACTTTATTAATACATTTGTCGTGCAAAATCGACAACATATATCTTGTGAGTTTAAAAAACAATTATTGTCTTCTAGACAATATACATACCAAATAAATCCTCATCACAATTATTTATACATTATTTTACAAAATGGTGAGGACTACTAAACAACTCTTTCTAGAACCTTTATTCCATACCCACAGAAACTAGTACTCGCTACATTTCTAGCCTCACGAGAAGAAAAATGGAACAAAAAGGAAAAGGGTGAGCTCGACTAGCCCGATAAAGAATATTATGACTAAGATAATATACAACAAAATTATCGTTAGTCTTTAACGAGGAAAAATATAATAGAATACAATAGACAACAAGTTTTAAATCAATATTCATTGGCGAAATAATAATTCATTAGAAGAGTTAAGTAGAGAATGCAAACTACTATCTTACATGTATGAATTTTAAAGTTCATCGTCTATTTTTATCCTGTAACATCAATCAATACATATCACGGGATCAAATATTCATCCTTGCACTCTGAGGCGAGGACATTCACCGATTAATCATGTTCATCTAAACACTGTTCATCTTTGCACTCGGGCCAAAGATATTCATCGAAATCATGAAAATATTTTTTAAAGAAACGAATCCAATTGAAACAAAATGACAAGGATTAAGGATTAAGGATTAGTACTTTGTTTTATCCACGTCCAAAAATACCACAAAAATAATCATAGTGGTGTAAAATTCAAGAATGATCGAACATGGATCTGATCAAAGCTAGTATCCGAATATATATTTTGGACAAAAAGAAAATTTTCATTTTTCGATGAATAGTCTTGATATCGTGAATAGTAACTCAGAGCACCAAAAGTTCCAAATTTGATAAAACTTGGATCAATATTTGACATAATGATATTGAAGAAATAATATCATTACAAAAAAAATATCCCTTACCTCGAAAGGCAGTGACTTCTAGTTGAAACAGGATATAGGCTATGACTTGAACTTTAACAGTATAACAATACTCAAAGTATACTCAAAATACTCACAAGAATAAACTCGATAATATAGAGAGAAAACTTGATTTACGGTGTGATTTTCAATTCTAACCTAAGCACTATTTATAGGAAATTGCTTAGAACACCAAAGGAAAATTTAATATAATATTAATATATATAAAAATATTATCGTATTCCTTGAAATCTTAATCTCAGCAATTCACACATGCCAACCTTCTAGAAAAAAAAAAAAAAAAAACGCGTTTTCTAATTTAAAATAATTTAAACTTCCAAAATCAATTATTTGAACTTGAACTTTAATAATTCATATTAAATAGCCCTTTTATCAGAAAATTCGACTCTCGCCGCAATTTTTATAGGAAATTCAATTCTCTACAACTTTGCGGAAGAAAGTTTTTCCAAATTCCAAACAAAATTGGCGAAATCCTGAAGCAGGCGATTTTACATTTATAATCAAATTTGGGTCAATAAATGGGGTCCACCAGACATGTTTAACATGTTTTAACCATTTATTGCAACAAAAATACTCTTCCTCCTCATATACTCATATATCCCACATTCGTTGTAAAAATATCACCATTATTATATTATTAAAATATAATAATATATATTTAAATAAATTATTTTATCAGAAAAAGATAAAATATTAATTTTCAACAATTGTCACATTAAAAATTTTCTCCATGTATATCCACATAAAATCAATATTTTCCTCATCATATGAATCAATAATTAATTATTCACAAATAATATTACAGAATCACAATATTGATGACCGAGCGGTTCCAGGAAGAGGGGCTTTCGATAAGAATTTCTCCTTATTGGCGCGCAATTAGGTGACCAAACCTCTCCTTGAAGCAGAACTTTCTAGACATTACCAATAGTGTTATCTAATAATATTATTCGGGATAATATGAATTATTGCTTCGATAATGAAAAATCTTGTGTAATAACAATTTATTGAAACAACAATGACAATATAAAATATCAACGCAGCGACAATTATTGAATCAATAAAATAAAATCTTTGAGCGATAATTCTTGTAACCATTATTGAGTAGTGCCTTCTTACGTAAAGTCAATAATTGGTGCAATCTGAGTGTCTTCTTATGCAACAACAGCGTATTCTTGTGTTTTAACCATAGGGTATTCCAACGATTAACAAAATTGAGTAACAACTACGCTAGTTATTTATAAAATCTCATACTTGTCGTTTTCTTCATCCAATCGCTTTCAGTTATGGGGCCCACAAAAGATACTGCCAGGTAAATGCGAATATTCCCACAAGCGATCTGAATATTCCACGACCAAACAAATATTCCCGACAATAATGAATATTTTATAACCACTTTACTTATTTTGAAATACTTGCGTATTTTACCCATAACTATCCACATTAATCAAATCCACCCTTACTATTTCAAAATAATAAATAGAAAATTAAATTTCATTTATTAATTATTTGGGGTATTACAACTAAAAGCGTTTTCTTAAAAAATAATTAAAACCTCGAAAATCAATTATTCGAAACTTTAATAATGAATAATAAATAGCCCTTTATCGGAAAAATTTGAATCTTATGTCCATTCCATAGGAAATTCAATTCTCTACAACTTTGTAAGTTTAAGTTTTTCTAAATTCCAAGCGAAATTGGCCAAAATCCACATACAGACGATTTCACAATTTATAATCAAATTTTAGTCGAGAAATGGGGTCCACAAACATAAAAACATGTTTTAAATATTTTAGTAACAAAAATATTCTTCCTTACCTGAACTTTCTAGACATTGCAAATAATGCTATCTAATAATATTATTCAAATAATATGAATTATTGATCGATAATGGAAAATATTGTATAGTAACAATTATTGAAACAACAATAATATAAAATATCAACGTAGCAATTGTTGAATCAATAAAATAAAATATTGAGCAGATAATTCTTTGTAATAATTATTGAGTAGTGCCTTCTTACGTAAGAATCAATAATTGGTGCAACTTAGCGTCTTCTTGTCAACACAAAGTATATTCTTGTGTTTTAACCAAAGGGTATTCAACGATGTTACTTGTAACAACTACGTAGATTATTTATAAAATCTCATACTTATCGTTTTCTTCATCCAATAAACTTTCGTTATGGGGCCCACAAAAGGCTGCTTGTGCGTCGTCACGAATATTCCCAAACGGAAAGAATATTCCACGACCAACGAATATTCCCAAACAATAATGAATATTTTATAACCACTTGCTTATTTAAAATATTTAGCATTTTCCCCATAATATTCCATAGTGAGTAAAATTCAAGAATAACGATCAAAACATGGATACAATCAAAGATATTAACCATAATAGACACCTTGGATAAAAAGAAGAAAATTTCATTTTTGGTGAATAATTGTCGTATCCGTCAAGTGAATAGTCTTGTATCGTGAATAGTAACCCCAGAGCACAAAAGGTAGAAATTCCACAATAATATTCATATTAATATTTGGCATAATGATATTGAAGGAAATAATATCATTTACGAAGAAAATAGCATCCTTACCTCAAAAAGATAATACTTACGATTTGAATCTGGGATATAGTCTTTGAAGGAACTTTCAATAGTATAGAACACTTTCAAAGTATCAAAATACTCACAATAATACGCTTCGATAATATAGAGAGAAAACTTGATTCTTGTGTGATTTTCAATTCTAACTTAAGCACCCTATTTATAGGAAAATGCTTAGAACACCAAAGCGAAATTTAATAAAATATTAATATATATATAAAAAAAAAAAAATTCACGCCCACCTTGAACAATGATCTCGGCTCATTTACCATGCTAGTGGGGCCCACCAACATAATTAATCGGCGCCCCAAAATAGGTCCATTCCATCCAACCCATTCAGTGCCAAATACATGAGTGCGAAATAACTACAACTTTATTAATACATTTTTAAATGCAAAATACGACAACATATATCTTTGTGAGTTTAAAAAAACAATTATTGTCTTACAGACAATATACATACCCAAATAAATCCTCATCACAATTATTTATACATTATTTTACAAAATGGTGAGGACTACTAAACAACTCTTTCTAGAACCTTTATTCCATACCCCCAGAAGCTAGTACTACGCTACATTCTAGCCTCTGAGAAGAAAAATGGAACAAAAAGGAAAAGGGTGAGCTCGACTAGCCCGATGTAAAGAATATTATGACTAAGATAATATACAACAAAATTATCGTTAGTCTTTAACTTGAGGGGAAAAATATAATATAATACAATAGACAACAAGTTTTAAATCAATATTCGCGTGAAATAATAATTCATTAGAAGAGTTAAGTAGAAATGCAAACTACTATCTTCATGTATGAATTTTAAAGTTCATAAATCTATTTTATCCTGTAACATCAATCAATACATATCTGGGATCAAATATTCATCCTTGCACTTTCTGAATGAGGACATTCACCCGATTGGTCATGTTCATCTAAACACATTGTTCATCTTTGCACTACTGGGCCAAAGATATTCATCGAAATCATGAAAAATATTTTTTTAAAGAAAGCGAATCCGATGAAAACAAAATGACAAGGATTAAGGATTAAGGATTAAGGATTAGTACTTTGTTTTATCCACGTCCAAAAATACCACAAAATAATCATAGTGGTGTAAAATTCAAGAATGATCGAACATGGATACAATCAAAGCTAGTATCCGAATATATATTTTGGACAAAAAGAAAAATTTTCATTTTTAGATGAATAGTCTTGATATCGTGAATAGTAACTCAGACACCAAAAGTTCCAAATTTGATAAAAACTTGGATCAATATTTGACATAATGATATTGAAGAAATAATATCATTACAAAAAAAATATCCCTTACCTCGAAAGGCAGTGCTTCTAGTTGAAACAGGATATAGGCTATGACTTGAACTTTCACCGTATAACAATACTCAAAGTATACTCAAAATACTCACAAGAATAAACTCGATAATATAGAGAAAAACTTGATTTACGGTGTGATTTTCAATTCTAACCTAAGCACTATTTATAGAAATTGCTTAGAACACCAAAGCGAAAATTTAATATAATATTAATATATATAAAAATATTATCGTATTCCTTGAAATCTTAATCTCAACCAATTCACACATACCAACCTTCTAGAAAAAAAAAAACGTTTTTCTAATTTAAAATAATTTAAACTTCCAAAAATCAATTATTTGAACTTGAACTTTAATAATTCATATTAAATAGCCCTTTTATCGGAAAATTCGACTCTCGCTAATTTTTATAGGAAATTCAATTCTCTACAACTTTGCGAGAAGAAAGTTTTTCCAAATTCCAAACAAAATTGGCGATATCCACAAGCGAGGCGATTTTCACGAGCTATAATCAAATTTCGATTCGATAAATGGGGTCCACAGACATGTTTAACATGTTTTAAACATTTATTACAACAAAATACTCTTCCTCCTCATATACTCATATCCCACATTCGTTGTAAAAATATCACCATTATTATATTATTAAAATATAATAATATATATTTAAATGAATTATTTTATCGAGAAAAAGATAAAATATTAATTTTCAACAATTGTCACATTAAAATTTTCTCCATGTATATCCACATAAAATCAATATTTTCCTCATCATATGAATCAATAATTAATTATTCACAAATAATATTACGAGAATCCACAATATTGACAACCCGAGGCGGTTCAGGAAAGAGGGCTTTCCCGATAAAATTTCTCCTTATTGGCGGCGCGAATTAGGTGACCAAACCTCTCCTTAGCGAGAACTTTCTAGACATTACCAATAGTGTTATCTAATAATATTATTGAGATAATATGAAATATTAGCCGATAATGAAAAATCTTGTGTAATAACAATTTATTGAAACAACGGACATTATAAAATATCAACGCATGACAATTATTGAATCAATAAAATAAAATCTTGAGCGATAATTCACGTAACCATTATTGAGTAGTGCCTTTACGTAAGAAGTCAATAATTGGTGCAATCTGGTAGTACTCTTATGCAACAATGGCGTATTCTTGTGTTTTAACCACCGGGTATTCCAACGGTTAAGCGGTAACAACTTCTGTAGTTATTTATAAAATCTCATACTTGTCGTTTTCTTCATCCAATAAAACTTTCAGTTATGGGGCCCACAAAAGCTACAGCCGTAAATACGAATATTCCCAAGCGATGCGAATATTCCACGACCAAACAAATATTCCCAAACGATAATGAATATTTTATAACCACTTGCTTATTTTGAAATACTTGCGTATTTTACCCATAACTATCCACATTAATCAAATCCACCCTTGATATTTCAAAATAATAAATAGAAAATTAAATTTCATTTATTAATTATTTGGGGTATTACAACTAAAACGCGTTTTCTTAAAAAATAATTAAAACCTCAAAAAATCAATTATTCCATAACATTAATAATGAATAATAAATAGCCCTTTATCAGAAAAATTTGAATCTTATGTCCATTCCATAGGAAATTCAATTCTCTACAACTTTGTAAGTTTAAGTTTTTCTAAATTCCAAGCAGAAATTGACCCAAATCCACATACGGACGATTTTACAGTTATAATCAAATTTTAGTCAAGAAATGGGGTCCACAAACATAAAAACATGTTTTAAATATTTTTAGTAACAAAAATATTCTTCCCTTACAGAACTTTCTAGACATTGCAAATAATGCTATCTAATAATATTATTCAAATAATATGAATTATTGATCACGATAATGGAAAATATTGTATAGTGACAATTATTGAAACAACAATAATATAAAATATCAACGTAGCAATTATTGAATCAATAAAATAAAATATTGAGCGAGTAATTCTTTGTAATAATTATTGAGTAGTGCCTTCTTACGTAAGAATCAATAATTGGTGCAACACTTAGCGTCTTCTTCTTGCGACCACATGATATTCATGTGTTTTAACCATAGGGTATTCAACGATGTTAATTGGTAACAACTTCTGGCAATTTATTTATAAAATCTCATACTTGTCGTTTTCTTCATCCAATCGCTTTTAGTTATGGGGCCCACAAAAGGTCATAGTATGTCATCTGAATATTCACAAGCGGAAAGAATATTCCACGACCAAAGCGAATATTCCCAGAAACAATAATGAATATTTTATAACCACTTGCTTATTTAAAATATTTGCGCATTTTCCCCATAATATTCCATAGTGAGTAAAATTCAAGAATAACGATCAAAACATGGATACAATCAAAGATATTAACCATAATAGACACCTTGGATAAAAGAAGAAAATTTCATTTTTGGTGAATAGTGTCGTGTCAAGTGAATAGTCTTAGTATCGTGAATAGTAACCTCGACACAAAAGGTAGAAATTCCACATAATATTCATATTAATATTTGGCATAATGATATTGAAGGAAATAATATCATTCTGAAGAAAATAGCATCCTTACCTCAAAAAGATAATACTTATTTGGAATCTAGGATATAGTCTTTGAAGGGAACTTTCATAGTATAGCAACACTCAAAGTATCAAAATACTCACAATAATACGCTCGATAATATAGAGAAAAACTTGATTCTTGTGTGATTTTCAATTCTAACTTAAGCACCTATTTATAGGAAAATGCTTAGAACACCAAAGCGAAATTTAATAAAATATTAATATATATATAAAAAAAAATTCACGCCCACCTTAGACAAAGTGATCTCGGCTCATTTACCGTGCTAGTGGGGCCCACCAACATAATTAATGTGGCGCCCCAAAATAGGTCCATTCCATCCAACCCATTACGAGTATGCCAAATACATGATACGAAATAACTACAACTTTATTAATACATTTGTCGCGCAAAATACGACAACATATATACTTTGAGTTTAAAAAACAATTATTGTCTTACTAGACAATATACATACCAAAATAAATCCTCATCACAATTATTTATACATTATTTTACAAAAATGGTGAGGACTACTAAACAACTCTTTTTCTAGAACCTTTATTCCATACCCAGAGCTAGTACTACTTTACATTCTCGCCTCTGAGAAGAAAAATGGAACAAAAAGGAAAAGGGTGAGCTCATTAGCCCAATAAAGAATATTATGACTAAGATAATATACAACAAAATTATCGTTAGTCTTTAACGAGGAAAAAATATAATAGAATACAATAGACAACAAGTTTTAAATCAATATTAGCGTGAAATAATAATTCATTGGAAGAGTTAAGTAGAGAATGCAAACTACTATCTTCTTATGTATGAATTTTAAAGTTCATCGTCTATTTTATCCTGTAACATCAATCAATACATATCTGGGATCAAATATTCATCCTTACACTTTCTGAGCCGAGGACATTCACCGATTGGTCATGTTCATCTAAACACTGTTCATCTTTGCCTTCTGGGCCAAAGATATTCATCGAAAATCATGAAAATATTTTTTTTAAAAAAGCGAATCCGATGAAAACAAAATGACAAGGATTAAGGATTAAGGATTAAGGATTAGTACTTTGTTTTATCCGTCCAAAAATACCACAAAAATAATCATAGTGGTGTAAAATTCAAGAATGATCGAACATGGATCTGATCAAAGCTAGTATCCGAATATATATTTTGGACAAAAGAAAAATTTTCATTTTTCGATGAATAGTCTGATATATCGTGAATAGTAACTCAGAGCACCAAAAGTTCCAAATTTGATAAAACTTGAGATCAATATTTGACATAATGATATTGAAGAAATAATATCATTACAAAAAAAATATCCTTACCTCGAAGAGGCAAGTTCTAGTTGAAACACTTGGGATATAGGCTATGACTTGAACTTTCATAGTATAACAATACTCAAAGTATACTCAAAATACTCACAAGAATAAACTCGATAATATAGAGAAAACTTGATTTACGGTGTGATTTTCAATTCTAACTAAAGCACTTATTTATAGGAAATTGCTTAGAACACCAAGCGAGAAAATTTAATATAATATTAATATATATAAAAATATTATCGTATTCCTTGAAATCTTAATCTCGACCAATTCACACATGCCAACCTTCTAGAAAAAAAAACGTTTTCTAATTTAAAATAATTTAAACTTCAAAAATCAATTATTTGAACTTGAACTTTAATAATTCATATTAAATAGCCCTTTTATCAGAAAATTGACTCTCGCGAATTTTTATAGGAAATTCAATTCTCTACAACTTTGCGAGAAGAAAGTTTTCCAAATTCCAAACAAAAATTGGCGAAATCCACAAGCGGGCGCGATTTTCACATTTATAATCAAATTTGATCGATAAATGGGGTCCAAGAGCATGTTTAACATGTTTTAAACATTTATTGCAACAAAATACTCTTCCTCCTCATATACTCATATATCCCACATTACGTTGTAAAAATATCACCATTATTATATTATTAAAATATAATAATATATATTTAAATGAATTATTTTATCGAAAAAGATAAAATATTAATTTTCAACAATTGTCACATTAAAAATTTTCTCCATGTATATCCACATAAAATCAATATTTTCCTCATCATATGAATCAATAATTAATTATTCACAAATAATATTACGAATCACAATATTGTGACGAGGCGGTTCCAGGAAGAGGGGCTTTCGATAAAATTTCTCCTTATTGGCGGCGCATTAGGGTGATTAAACCTCTCCTTAGAGCGAGAACTTTCTAGACATTACCAATAGTGTTATCTAATAATATTATTAGGATAATATGAATTATTGCTTCGATAATGAAAAAATCTTTGTGTAATAACAATTTATTGAAACAACGACAACATAAAATATCAACCACGGCAATTATTGAATCAATAAAATAAAATCTTGAGCGATAATTCACTGTAACCATTATTGAGTAGTGCCTTCTTACGTAAGAGTCGATAATTGGTACAATCTGTGTCTACTTTATGCAACAACGTATATTCTTGTTTTTAACCACCGGAGTATTCCAGCGATTATAGCGGTAACAACTCTGTAGTTATTTTTAAACAATCTCATACTTGTCGTTTTCTTCATCCAATAAGCTTTTAGTTATGGGGCCCACAAAAAATTTAGCTTGTAAATGAATATTCTAAGCGGAAAGAATATTCCGCGACCAAACGAATATTCACAACAATAATGAATATTTTATAACCACTTGCTTATTTAAAATATTTAGCATTTTCCCCATAATATTCCATAGTGAGTAAAATTCAAGAATAACGATCAAAACATGGATACAATCAAAGATATTAACCATAATAGACACCTTGGATAAAAGAAGAAAATTTCATTTTTGGTGAATAGTGTAAATGTCAAGTGAATAGTCTTGTATATCGTGAATAGTAACCCACACACAAAAGGTAGAAATTCCACAATAATATTCATATCAATATTTAACATAATGATATTGAAGGAAATAATATCATTTACTGAAGAAAATAGCATCCCTTACCTCAAAAAGATAATACTTACATTTGGAATCTGGGATATAGTCTTTGAAGGGAACTTTCATAGTATAGCAACACTCAAAGTATCAAAATACTCACAATAATACGCTCGATAATATAGAGAGAAAACTTGATTCTTGTGTGATTTTCAATTCTAACTTAAGCACCTATTTATAGGAAAATGCTTAGAACACCAAGCGAAAATTTAATAAAATATTAATATATATATAAAAAAAAAATTCACGCCCACCTTAGACAATTGATCTCGGCTCATTTACCATGCTAGTGGGGCCCTGACATAATTAATGTGGCGCCCCAAAATAGGTCCATTCCATCCAACCCATTACGAGTAAGCCAAATACATGGTGCGAAATAACTACAACTTTATTAATACATTTGTAGGTGCAAAATACGACAACATATATCTTGTGAGTTTAAAAAACAATTATTGTCTTCTAGACAATATACATACCCAAATAAATCCTCATCACAATTATTTATACATTATTTTACAAAAATGGTGAGGACTACTAAACAACTCTTTCTAGAACCTTTATTCCATACCCACAGACTAGTACTCATTTACATTCTAAGCCTCCACGAGAAGAAAAAATGGAACAAAAAGGAAAAGGGTGAGCTCGACTAGCCCGATAAAGAATATTATGACTAAGATAATATACAACAAAATTATCGTTAGTCTTTAACGAGGGAAAAATATAATAGAATCTGATAGACAACAAGTTTTAAATCAATATTACATGATGAAATAATAATTCATTAGAAGAGTTAAGTAGAGAATGGAAACTACTATCTTACATGTATGAATTTTAAAGTTCATCGTCTATTTTTATCCTGTAACATCAATCAATACATATCTGGGATCAAATATTCATCCTTGCACTCTGAGGCGAGACATTCACCGATTAATCATGTTAAATCTAAACACCTGTTCATCTTTGCACTACGGGCCAAAGATATTCATCAGAAATCATGAAAAATATTTTTTTAAAGAAACGAATCCAGTGAAACAAAATGACAAGGATTAAGGATTAAGGATTAAGGATTAGTACTTTGTTTTATCCACGTCAAAAATACCACAAAAATAATCATAGTGGTGTAAAATTCAAGAATGATCGAACATGGATACAATCAAAGCTAGTATCCGAATATATATTTTTGGACAAAAAGAAAAATTTTCATTTTTCGATGAATAGTGCGAAATATCGTGAATAGTAACTCAGACACCAAAAGTTCCAAATTTGATAAAACTTGGATCAATATTTGACATAATGATATTGAAGAAATAATATCATTCTGAAAAAAAAAATATCCCTTACCTCGAAAGGCAGTGCTTCTAGTTGAAACACTTGATATAAAGCTATGACTTGAACTTTCATAGTATAACAATACTCAAAAGTATACTCAAAATACTCACGAGAATACGCTCGATAATATAGAGAGAAAACTTGATTTCTAGTGTGATTTTCAATTCTAACCTAAGCACTATTTATAAAATTGCTTAGAACACCAAGCGAGAAAAATTTAATATAATATTAATATATATAAAATATTATCGTATTCCTTGAAATCTTAATCTCGACAATTCACACATACCAACCTTCTAGAA